>CAIGQV010001633.1:27398044-27460536 GCA_903798115.1 Danio jaintianensis | reverse complement strand
TGTGTGTGTGTGTGTGTGTGTGTGTGTGTGTGTGTGTGTGTGTGTGTATAATATTCTATATATCTTGAAATGCATTTTTCTCAGTTTTTGTCAATCTGCATTTAAGTGGTAATAAAAACATGAACACATCAAGACAGAATAAAATCTTGTTGCTTTTTTAAAGTTTGCATGTAATTAAAATTTACAATGTTTATTTTGCTAGCTCACATTGTTCTTCTTAATATGAATAATTAATCCGTGTAAGTTAATCCATTGAAAAAACAATGTTTCAGAGTCTGACCATTTGCTTCCGCATTTGGTTTGGTGGTTCTTCTGTTGATGTCAACCTTAGGGCTTCCATAGCAACTGTATATTAATATCCTTAACCACGCCCCTCTTACTGTTAGTTTGCTATAGGAGAATGAAGCACAAAAGAAAGCTCCACCCCCCTACTCAATATTCCATTTCAGTTGGAAGTACATCAATATACTAAAATAAAATCTCAGCAACTTCCAGTTCACACAGATGTAACATATTTGCTTAAAAACAGAGGCTTGGTTCTTTATTTTGATATATAATATGATCATATATTGCTAGCAAAAAATGTTCTGAGGCCGTTAAAATTTAAGGAAAAATCATCAAAAATGCTACCGGTGACTGGTAACTTTTTAAAACAATGCTGGTGGGAAAGAGTTAACTATCTATTAATTTAGTATGTCATAATTTTAAATTGTGGCAGCACGGTGGCGCAGTGGTTAGCACTGTCGCATCACAGCAAGAAGGTCGCTGGTTCGAGTCCCAGCTGGGCCAGTTGGCGATTCTGTGTGGAGTTTGCATGTTCTCCTCGTGTTGGCGTGGGTTTCCTTCGGGTGCTCTGGTTTCCCCCCACAAGTCTAAAGACATGCGCTATAGGGGAATTGGGTAAACAAAATTGTCCATAGTGTATCAGTGTGTGTGTGTGAATGTGAGAGTGCATGGGTGTTTCCCAGTACTGGGTTGTGGCTGGAAGGGCATCCACTGCGTAAAACATATGCTGGAATAGTTGGCGGTTCATTCCGCTGTGGCAACCCCTGATAAATAAGGGACTAAGTTGAAGGAAAATGAATGAATGAATTTAAATTGTTTGTATTTTTAACATGTAAGTGATGCATTTCAGTTTACTCACATATCAAACTATACACATTTAAAGGTGTAATCTGGATTTTTTTTTTAAAGAATCAAAACAAAACAAAACAATCCCGTAGTCATCGGTGCGCAATGAATCTTGGGATATTGTAGCATTCTTGCCAATGAAGGATCCATCGGTTGTATCCTTCATTACTCAGGAAATGTAGGACGCGAGAATCCTTCGAAGTGAGACGCAATCAGCCTTTGAATTCATCCTTCAAAGCATTCAGCCTCGGAATTGAGACGCAGCTAATAACTTCATTTATTGCGCGTTTTGATCTTTGCAATTTTGCAGCCCTTGTATAATCACAGATCATTAAAGCGCACTGCTTGAAAGTATCTGAAAAAAAAAAACATATTAGGGGTCTTTCGTTTAAATGATGAGTTTGCAACATACCTGATGCAGGAAATTTGAAATGTACAAATGCATGAAACCTTATGTATCAGAATGTACATGCACATGCTTAGGACATGTTTATGATAACTCATGCAGTCTTTCAATAAAGCATTACATGCATGAGCTGAAATCTAAAAATGTTTCCTCTATAAAGTTTCACCGAGGTCTAAATTCATTTGGTCTCTGTATCAAAGGCGCAGTAGATCAATGGCATGGAATAGCTTGGGGTCTGAGCGGTAGACCCCCATTAATCACCTCTACCAGTTTAAATCAACTTAATACCATGAAAGAGTCTCAGGCCTTTAATGGCTAGCCTTTGGTAACTGAGTCAACTCCTTCTTAATAGAAGCCAATCAAGCCCTGCAGCAAACTACACAGGAGCTCCATCCAGCCCAATCAATTATACCTGACTGCACATCGATCATGTTTATATGCTGATGATCAGAATAGACTACTGCACTGTAAAAAGAAGTATCCGTAAATTTGCAGTTTTCTGTATTTTGTGATTCATGATTTAATTTTATTTTTCCCCCCCATTTATTTTTGCTTTTGAATTGCATTATGGGACTGTGAAAAGTTTGAATTTTTAGCATTTAAATAGTTTAAAGTGATATATTGTCTGGGTTGGTGTTCTGTATTACGCTACAAAAACCTTGTCATAATAATAATAATTCCTTACTTTTATAAAGTGCTTTTCTGGACACTCAAAGCGCTTTTACACATTTTTGGGGGGAATCTCCTCATCCACCACCAGTGTGCAGCATCCACCTGGATTACGCGACGACAGCCATATTGCGCCAGACCGCACACCACACACCAGCTGATTGGTGGAGAGGAGACAGAGTAATGAAGCCAATTATGATATGGGGATGGTTAGGAGGCCATGATGGACAGAGGCCAGTGGGCAAGTTTGGCCAGGATGCCGGGGATAAACCCCTACTCTTTTTCGAAGGACATCCTGGGATTTTTAAGGACCACAGAGGGTCGGGACCAGTGTTGCCAGACATAGCTGACTTTTCCCAGCCCAAAAGATGCCAAAACCCGCACAAAAGCACAAAAAAACGCCCAAAATATGAATTAACATTTTATTTAATTTTAATTTATTTAAATTGAAATTAACCTAGTTACTTTAACTGTTATATATTTTTTAAACCATGCAGCAACCAACACCAGCAGTCACAGAACCACAACATAACCGGATCACATCGAAACACTGCCCCCCTCTCACCCACACACTGCACTTATTGTGTAGATTACACTACCTATTAGAGTATGTTTTACTTTCGAAATGGGGTATAAAGTCGTCCCATTTGGCGTTTTAAATTGTTTTGAACATAATTAGGTGCTGCTTGTCAATCAGACAACGCTTCTATGTTTGTTCTTGCTGTTAATTGTGGAAAAAAATGATTGATAAAAGTGTCTTGATAAACCGCTGTGAGTTTAACTGCAGGCGCTGCGTGATGCGCGTGCATGCGAAAGGGAGTCAGATTTGTCCGAGGAGTCAGATTTTGATACAGCTTTCCTTCACCTCCTCTTGCGGGTAGGGCCACGCAGTTTGCACTATGCACTACTAACTGATTGGAGTAGGAGTACACAGCTATGTTTTGTTAAATAAGTTCCATATAAAATTTACGTTTTAAAACCGCCCAAATTTTGTCAACCCACCTATGCAATTTTTTACCCGCACAATCAAATTCAAAACTTCCCAATTGGGCGGGCAACACTGGTCGAGACCTCAGTTTAACATCTCATCCAAAAGAAGGCACTCACTGAGCAGTATAGAGTCCCTATCAATATACTGGGGCGTTATGACCCACACAGCAGGTAGGTTGGGCACCTCCTACTGGTCTCACTGCCAGTAGCAGCCTAGCTTTTCCACACATCTCCCATCCAGGTACTGACCAGGTGCAGCTTTGCTTAGCTTCAGTGGGCGACCATGTGAGAGTTGCAGAGAGCTAGCTGCCAGTAATAAGCTGCCAGTACATTTTCTGTTATTTTACAGACTTATTTCTCTATATATTATTTCTTATATGTTATATTATTTCAAACTTCTATAATGTCAATAAAAGTCACTTTGTTAAACTGTAGAGTTGAATTTTCAACATCAAACGTCGACAGAGCAGAGATCAACATCCCATAATGCAATTCACAACCGTAAATAAACAGAAAACACTTGTGAATCACAAAATACAGAAACTGTTCATTAACAGATATTTTTATAGTGTGTTATATGCATATTTCAGTATATGGGAGAACGATTTTATTTCACTTTTTATTTCTCAGGGTAGCGACATTTTTGCTATTTGGCTACATATATGGAAAAACATTAAGAGACCACTTGACTTGACAACTTTTAGTTTCTCTGAATTTATTTTGCATGTCGGAGTGAAAAGTATTGCGTTTTCTAAAAATGAATATAAATATATGTCTGAAAACATGGTAGGCTACTTTTTTTCATTTGGTGCAAAAAAAAAGGCTCAAAATATTAGTTTTATTGTACATTTGGACAAAACGTCATTAGTTGTTTACAGAATAAAAGAAAAACAACGTTTTACTAAAACACATTACCATATTGTTTTGTCCAGAGTTTTTGCATATGTTGAGAGTTGTAGTTTTTCTCAGGGTATTACTATTGTTATTGGCAAAGAAAACAATTACTTGATAGATTATTCGTTAGTAAATCCAATTCCATGTTTCTATAAATTAACTATTCATTCATTCATTCATTTTCTTTTCGGCTTAGTCCCTTTATTAATCTGGGGTCGCCACAGCGGGATGAACCGCCAACTTATCCAGCATATGTTTTACGCAGCGGATGCCCTTCCAGCCACAACCCATCACTGGGAAACATTCATACACTCTCATTCACACACATACACTACGGACAATTTTAGCTTACCCAATTCACCTATACTGCATGTTTTTGGACTTGTGGGGGAAACCGGAGCACCCGGAGGAAACCCACGCGAGCACGGGGAGAACATGCAAACTCCACACAGAAATGCCAACTGACCCAGCCGAGGCTCGAACCAGTGACCTTCTTGCTGTGAGGCGAACGTGCTACCCACTGCGCCACCGCGTCGCCTAAATTAACTATTAATTATTAAGAAATTAACTAAACCATTTTCTTTGTTACAGTGGCGCAGTGTGTAGCATTGTCGCCTCACAGCAAGAAGGTTGCTAGTTCGAGCCTCGGCTGGGTCAGTTGGCATTTCTGTATGGAGTTTGCATGTTCTCCCCGTGTTGGCGTTGGTTTCCTCCAAAGACGTGTGCTATAGGTGAATTGGGTAAGCTAAATTGTCCGTAGTCTATTTGTGTGAATGAGTGTGTATGGGTGTTTCCCAGTACTGGGTTGCAGCTGGACGGGCATCCGCTGTGTAAAACATATGCTGGAATAGTTGGCGGTTCATTCTGCTGTGGCGACCCCTGATAAATAAGGGACTAAGCCGAAGGAAAAACATTTTTTGACTGCAATTGCCACTTTTTCCCATTTATAAATTACACTAAGACTTCATTGACACGGGGAGTAACACCCTCCTAAATTACTAGATAAAGACATAAAACATACACACAGACACACACACGCACACGCACACACACACGCACACACACACACACATATATATATATATATATATATAAAATTTATGAGAATTTGTGCTACAGAAGTGCAACAACTACGTAACAACAACAAATGAGGACAAGTGTGTATGCATAATCAGTGTGGCAAATTAAAAAATAAGTAGATCAGTTTTCTAAATTACTACAGGGTATTTTATGAGGTATTCAAATGCTGCCTTCTATGAGCATTTTATAAAATGTTCAACTATTCATGCACACAAAAGAAAGTGTATACAAAGAAGAACCGCAGACTTCCTGGAGCTCATTGTTGTGACGCCTCGCATTCGTTTAGTAACCCAACACCGCCCTCTGCCAACTGAACAGCGCGCTGTCATTGGACTCCGCCACAGCCAGGGCCTGTCAATCACCGGTTAAGCCCCGCCTACCACCAACCTCCCCGGTAAAGCCTAGAAGGGATACAGATGCGGATACTCACTTCAATATAGCATAATTTTTGTGACACTGTACAACAATAATGAATATTTGTACATTACTGTGAGGATTGGGTGTAGGGTTGGGGTATAGGAGCTAGACTTTAATAAAATAGTATAATTTAATGGATAATTTAATAAATATTCTGAATAATACTCGGTATAATTGCTGCTTTTACGTTGCTGTGATGGTTGGGTTTAGGGTTGGGGTAGACATTAAGAAAATACTATTTCATGGGTAATTTAATAAATAATATGAATAATACTCTGCGTAATTACTGTTTTTACATTACTGTAAGGGTTGAGTTTAGGGTTGGGGTATAGGAGGTAGACCTTAATAAAATAGTACAATTTAATGGATAATTTAATAAATATTATGAATAATACTCGGTATAATTACTGTTTTTACATCACTGTGATGGTTGGGTTTAGAGTTGGGATAGGAGTAGACGTTAATAAATACAATGAATTAGTAATTTAATAAATAAAATGAATAATACTCAGTATAATTACAGTTTTTACATTACTGTGATGATTGGGTTTAGAGTAGGGGTATGGGTAGACGTTAATAAATACAATTTATAGATAATTTAATAAATAATATAAATAATTCTCTTTAACTTCCAGCCGCAGCTGTATCCCTTCTTGCAACCTCAAGCCTCCCCTGCAGCCGCTTCCTGTCAATCACCCACCAAGCTCCTCCCACCGCCAAATTTTGACTGTAAACATCCCGCCGAGAGCGCGCGCCATCTTTGTCGGATTCAATGAGAGGAAACGGTTGCTAACTTCTCTCCGTAGGAGGGGAGAGAAAAGACTGATAACGAACAAGACGGATAATATATTTTGAATGGTACGTCCTGGAAAATTCGTGTTTTTGTGGATAAATGTGGTTGTGAAAGGGAATGTGCGAGCAGGGGCATGAAATTTGACGCTCGCGCTGCTTACGTGCTGCGGCTAATCAACAGTTGGCTAATGCTAATTGCTAACGATAGCTGGCGAATTACTCGGCTCCGCAAGCACTATTAAAATGACTAAAGAACCAATTTCTACCTTTTAAAAGATGAATGTGAGTAAAAAAAGTAGGTTTTATCGTTTACGCTTCATATATATGTTGCAAACTGTTTTTAAAAAGCGAAATAGCGCAGCTTGCTAATCAGCTGCTTAGCCAAACGCTAGTGTGGACATCAACGCAACAGTTTTGCATGTTTAAATCGTGCTGCTTGTTTTACGTTTTGCATGTTCACCTTTTTAACAAGTTTTTTTTTTAAAGATTTAGAACAATCGTTTTGGATAATGTACTTCATTGGTGGCGTGAAATTGGGGTTTAGCTCATTTTCTTCATGTTTTAACGCTGGTGTGAAGGCGGGCAATTCTTTAAAATAAACCAACTAGCAGCTCAGCAAGCTTTAATCTGTAGTTTTGTTGTCTCCTATAAGATAAATATGTATTTAATAGGCTAATGGTTGATTAATTTGTGTTAGATGTGATACAAATGCCTTTTATCGTGCAGTTTTGTTGTCTTGCATAAATGCACGTGCACTTTATTGCCATATTGAAGATTGATCTGCATTAGATATGGTGCATGCAGTTTTGTTGTCTTGTGTAATGTGCATGTGCTTGTAGATATGGTGCAGTTGCATTTTATCTTTTCTTATAGTTCAATAACTTATCCATCATAGGCATCTTCAAGTCTAATGGATTTTAAACATCACTGTAGTCTGGAGTTTTTAAGAATTCTGTTTTCTTCCAGGTGTAGTGGAGAGATCTCAGATCTTTGACCAGACACCGGGGCAATGTTTTACGCCCACTTCGTCCTCAGTAAACGTGGGCCGCTGGCCAAAATCTGGCTGGCGGCCCATTGGGACAAAAAGCTGACCAAAGCACACGTCTTTGAATGCAATCTAGAGAGCAGCGTGGAAAGCATCATTTCCCCAAAGGTGAGTCTTTAACACTGGTTGCTGTATGATGTTGTATGTATGTGTGTGTATGTGTGTGTGTGTGTGTGTGTGTGTGTGTGTGTGTGTTCATGCACATGTTACATCTGTTTTATTACTCTGCTGAATAGGTGAAAATGGCTCTGCGTACATCTGGTCATCTTCTCCTGGGTGTGGTGAGGATCTACCACAGAAAAGCCAAATATCTTCTGGCTGATTGTAATGAAGCATTTATCAAGATCAAAATGGCTTTCCGCCCAGGTATTGCATCAAAACATGAGTTACAGTAATTGGTTTTATTATCATCTAGCTTTGCCTGCTTGTATTTACTGTTTTTTTTTTTTTTTTTTAGGTGTCGTTGATCTGCCAGAAGACAACCGTGAGGCAGCATACAATGCCATCACCTTGCCAGAGGAGTTCCATGATTTTGACCAGCCTCTTCCTGATCTGGAGTAAGTCATGCATGTTGTCTTATGTTTTTAGGTGAGGTCTGTATTAGGATAGGGGAATGTATGAAATGTTTGCATTGTAAATGTGATTACTCTGCAGTAGTCCTTGATTTGATTTTCAAGTATATTTAATGCACAAATGACTT
Source organism: Danio jaintianensis (assembly GCA_903798115.1). Taxonomy (NCBI): domain Eukaryota; kingdom Metazoa; phylum Chordata; class Actinopteri; order Cypriniformes; family Danionidae; genus Danio; species Danio jaintianensis. The sequence continues at coordinate 27,452,412 of CAIGQV010001633.1, read as the reverse complement.
CTTCTGAATGTGATTTTTGAATCTAACATTGGTATTTCAGTGATATTGATGTAGCACAGCAGTTCACCCTCAATCAGAGTCGTGTTGAGGAGATCACCATGAGAGAGGAAGTAGGAAACATCAGCCTCATGACTGACAACGACTTTGGTAAAATCTTACAAGTATTTCATTTTTATACTAGTGAGTAGTGGGGTTATTAAATTCATTTAAACCATAAAACTGTTTTTTTTACATAATAAAATAATTGTTAACTGAAAACAATCCTTTTTTTAATTTCTGGTAGTTGCCAAGAATTGTTTCTTATTTTAATTTAGGTTAAATTAAATGTAAAATAACTACAAATAAATGTAAACCATATAAACATTCAAAATGTAAACTAATAAACGTGACTGAAACCCTTCAAATTTTTACAAATATTAAAATGTGAACAAAAAATATAAAAATAGATACTAGTTTAAGCCATTATTATAATTATAATAAACTACAATAGTTACTCAACTAAAAATGTAACACTAGGGAGTAGGGAAGAAAAGATAAGTTAAGGAAAAAAAGTAATTGCTTTAGATAAAAATTTTTTTTATCATAAATATATATTTTATATAGGTCTAGTTTGGCCATCACATTGTGATTTATAAAATTTAAAAGCATTAAAATGTGAACAGAAAATATAAAAATAGATGCTAGTTCAAAATGTTAATATAATTATAATAAACTACAATAGTTACTAAAAACACTGAGTAGGGAGGCATGATTTTTTGCTTAAGTTAAGAAAAAAGTAGAATTGGCATGGATAAAAATGTGACAGCAATTTTACATTGTAATATGAAATTGTGATTTATTATGCTCGTTTATAAGTCTAGTTTGGCCATAATATTGTTATAAAATAATAATGCTAATTTATTTAATAAAAGCATGAAAGTATAAATTAAAGATGGTGTACTTTAAGAGAAAGTTCACCCCCCAAATTTTTTTTGTCACAATTTACTCATCCTTTGATTGTTTTAAACTTTTGAGTTCCTGTATTGTTTTTTTTTTATTTTTTACACAAGATATTTTGAAGATAGATAGATAGATAAAATTATTTTTTACTATGGAAGTAAATGGTTTTCATAAATGTTTGGGACCACTAGATGTAGGGTAAATGTTCATTTTGGGTTGAACTATCACTTTAAGAACTTATACAAAATGCTAACATTTAAATGAACTATGTGCCATACTTTGCTTTGAAATTCAGAAGTATATCATATCCTTTATGATTTCATAATCACACTGAGTTCTGTTTCCATATTAGATTTTCTCTAATCATCCAGCCCTGCTAGAGAGATTAGATTCACAAATTCCATGTTCTCCAAAACTTAATATCATTAATGTCCTACCAGGTGACTTCGGCATGGATGATCGTGAGATGATGAGGGAGGAGAACGCTTTTGGGGACATCATCCATGAATCGTCTGCTGCCAATCTTCTTCTTGAAGCTGAACCTGGTCCTGCTCACCTCCCTGACAAAACACCTAACCTTGACTATGACGACTTTGGGGACAACCTGGAGAACAGCGATGGTGGCATTCTGAGTGAGTTTGAACTGTGTTGACCTTTAAAAATTTGTATGATGATAATGTGGTACTAAACTAAAGTTCTGCTCTTGTGTGATTATAATGAGGTACTAAACTAAGTTTCTGCTCTATTTCAGTGGATAAGATCCTGAGCAATGAGGATGGCGGTGGTATATTTGATGATCCTCCAGCTATAACTGACAGTGTGATGATGCCTCAAGACCATGGAGATGATGATGATGACTTCGATAACTTTTCTCGTAAGTAAATCCAATTCCATGTCTCTATAAATTAACTAAGCCCTTTTCTTTTTTGCTGCAATTGTCACTTTTTTCCATTTATAAATTGTGCTGTAATTTTTTTCCGATGTATACAGTCATTTTACCAGGACAGAAGTTTATTTTCTCTGAATGTTATTGCATTAGGCTGAAACATACTGACTTCATTCACAAAGGGAGTAACAACCTCCTAAATAGTGTCTGTTTTTTCCACCTTTGACATTTTAAAGTGTTCCTGGTCAAAAATGACCATCCTGCAAAGAACAGTTTATATTGTCACCAAATATTACATTTCTTTTCATCAAATTATTTTCATTCAATTTATAGAGTGATTTTCAGTCATTTTCTGTTAAAAGGCCTCAAATTTAAATAAACATTTGTTTTAATGCCTCAAAATGCAAAATGGAGTTTGAAATGGTTTAACAAAGTGAAACAAAATGTTTGGCATATTTAAAAATCTTTAATACATAAGAGGTACTTCTTCCTAAAATTTCAAACATCATTGTAGGTTGTAAATATTTTTGGGTAATTATGTATGAGTATAATTAACGTACATCATTAAGGTTTGTTGATTGTAACAATAACACATGTTTTGGGGGAGGTTTGTCATTGTACAGCGTAAACAAAGCTTGCTAAGCAATTAAAATGTCTTTCAGTTGTTTTTTTTTTTTTTATAATTGTATAAAAACGTGTAACTTGTATAATCAGGAAATCATCTTCCTGTAATAACATTTCCTATTGTCATGCTATTTGGACCTCATGAGACTTCTGCATTATCATTTCAGCAGCTGGAGGTCCTGACAGTCCAGACTCTGGACCCGTGGAGCCTCTTCCCAACACCACTGACCAGACAGATCAGACCGAACAGACCACTCTGGTGCCCAATGAGGATGAAGCTTTCGCTCTTGAGCCCATCGACATCACTGGTAAAAATTAACAATAAATTAATCAAAACAAAAAAGTGTAAAATATCATAAAAATTTACACCTTTAATTCATTGAACTATTGTTTACCTTGGGACAATGAGGGGGGGGGTTGCTTGGCAATTTCCAAAAATCAAATTCATTTTATAAAACTATTAGAATGACCATATTTTATCCATAACCTACTGAAGAACGAAGTAGTAGTTAATAGTAATATTGTTAGCATGTTAATAATAAACATTAAAAAAACATGTAAATAAAAATCCATCAGCCTTTCGATTTATTTATTTATTTTTTTGCAACCCCTGGGGTGATTACTTTATATTAAAGACACAGCAATAGCGTCAGATGCAGCATATTGATTTTATGGCATCAGGATAAACTTTCTGACACCTTTACGGCACTCACGTACATTAAAAATAAATACAGGCCACAACTGAACATGGAAGATGGTCTCCGAGTGGCGTTCTCCAAAATTAAACGATTAATAGACTTGGGCCTTGGGCTGGAAAGTTTGGGAACCCCTGGTCTACCTGCTATTTTGATTCCTTGTTATAGCAGTTTCTTTCATTAGTTGAAATAAAATTTGCTTTATTATAACTAAGATTGAGAATAGCAATGTGATATTGGCCTTAAAGCAACACACAACGCTTTATTTTCTTTTTGAAAATAGGCTAATTTTACAAGTCTCCTAGTGTTATAAAGTTGAGTTTTACCATTTTTGAATCCATTTAGCACTTTTAGCTTAGCCTAGATCATTGAATCGGATTAGACCGTTAGCATCTTGGTCAAAAAATGACCAAGGAGTTTCGATAATTTCCCCAATTTAAACATTGGCTCTACTGTAGTTACATTGTGTACAAAGACAGTGTAAAGTTGCTGTTTTCTAGGCTAATATGGCTAGGAACTATACTCTTATGCTGGCGTAATAATCAAGTAACTTACTGCCATACCATGGCTGCAGCAGGTGTAATGATTTACAAATGAACATATATTTTTAAAAAGTGGAGTTTTTTTTAAATTTGTTTGTTCATACTGGTGTTAAATAGATCTTTAAAAGTAGACCTTGTGAAACCTGCAAAAACCCTGAAAAAGATCTCAGCCTCAAAGCTTGTTGGTATGCTGTTTTATGCATTGTATTATGCATCCTCAGTAAAAGAAACCAAGGCTAAGAGAAAGAGGAAGCTCATCGTCGACAGCCTGAAGGAGTTAGACAGCAAGACCATCCGTGCCCAGCTGAGCGATTACTCCGATATCGTCACCACGCTGGATTTGGCTCCTCCAACCAAAAAGCTAATGATGTGGAAGGAGACTGGAGGTGTGGAGAAGCTCTTCTCATTGCCTGCTCAGCCTCTCTGGAATGGCCGTCTGCTGAAGGTGAGGGTTTGATCCAGTGTCACTTTAACCTCGGTACTTTAAAGCACAGGGCTGGAATAATGAGAAATGTGTGTGTTTTAGATGTTTACTCGTTGCTTGACTCCACTGGTGCCTGATGAGCTGAGGAAGAGGAGGAAGGGAGGAGAAGCTGACAGCCTTGAGGACTTCCTGAAGGAGCTGGAGAACCCAGAAGTGCCCAGAGAGGAGGTGCTGGGTCACAGGAGCGAAGTTATCGGTAAGCTTACGAAAACATAACTGATGTAGCTTAAAACAAGGAGTTTTAAACTGGGTCCACAAGGGAGTGACGGAGGTTTAGATACAAAACAATGGACCCTTTTCACATTTCCGGGTTTCTCAGTAGCGGAAGTCGTCACAGTTGGGTAAACTTAGAGCGCAGTGAATGGGAGAGTACAACTAAAAAAATTTTTACAATAACATTTTCTGAAATAATAAAAGAAAAACTCCACAATGGTGTTATCAAGACTTTCAGAAAAGGAAAAAAAAATTGTGAGACTGATGACGGCAGCCAGAAGAAAAAACAGTGTAACATTTACTGTTCTGCCCTCATAGACTCTGCATTTTAAACGCCTCACACAAGCAGTAATTGTTTTTTTTGTTTTTTTGTCATTTGATGCAAAGATGATATAATACATACGTAAATACATATAAATATATCAAACTATTAAAAACTTTCAAGAATTTAAGATTATGATGACCTTTAAACCTGTCTTCTGAAAAGGGTCCATTTAAATATATGAAAAAAATGTATAAAAAAAAACATTAAATAGATTGCAAAAATAATCATTAAATTTTTACATGGTTTTCTTCCAAAGCTTTACATGGACCCCACATAATATAGATTTAAGTAAATAAATGCATCTAATGGTTGTTTTTAATGTCTATCCAGAAACATGTTATTTGATGTTTTTTAATTGTAAAATTTGAAGGTTTTTTTTTGTATTGTCTCTTATTGGTATATGAATTTGTTTAGAATATACAATTTACATTGAATTAAGGTAAACATTTTAGATTAAAATGAAAATAAAAGAGAAAAGGAGTGAATTTTGCTGATAATAAATTCAGATTTATATATTCAAATACATGATTTTGTATAAATAGACTGCTTAAAGAAAATATTATTTTTTTATAATAAAATGACTAGTAAATAATTTAATTGATAGTTTTAGTCTTTAAACATTTTGTGCAACACAACAGTTCTTGATGATATTAAGATATAACAAATTTCAGCAATGGTTTTTTTTGTGAATTTGTAGCACGTTTGTGTTATATTCAGGTGAAGTATCAGACTGTTTATTATGTACAGTAAGGAAACCGGTTCCCTGTATACAATTAAATTCTTTGTTGTCCACACTGAATGTCAAGTAAGGTTTAGGGTATATTAAAATAATTTAACAACAAAACAGACAATTGGAAGAGCATGCAAAATAGTAAATATAAACTATAAATAAGTAAAAAAGGTTTGCTATATGCACAGATATGTAAATGTGCTAGTGTGTGTAGTTGTGCAAAACTGTCAGGATTAACAGGATGGTACATGTGAAGAAATTGAATATTAAGGAAGTGTCAAGTAAAATTGACAGGGTTCATATGGTCATGGAAAACCTGGAAAAGTCATGAAATTTTGACATGGCATTTTCCAGACTTGGAGGAGTTTTGTAAAAACAGAAAAAAAACAAAAAATATTGAACAAATATCTGTAAATATCTTGAATATAGGTTAGTTGTCTTTACTACTTTTCTGTGCTTGGCCAAACACACGCTCTCACATTATTAGTGCTGTGTAAGCATTTTTAATATACATTTTACATACATAGATATGAAAATTAATTTAAACGAAATAGATTTGTTGCATGTTTTATGATATGCTGTAATAAATTTGAACGTGCATCATTTTTCTTTTTATTTACCACATATACGTAGACATTACATGAAACATTACGGAATGAAAATTTACTTAAAAGTCCATGAAAAGTCATGTAATCTTGGTATTAAAAATGTGTATGAATCCTGTAAATGTTTCCCCAGTGATGGGTTGCGGCTGGAAGGGCATCCGCTGCGTAAAACATATGCTGGTTAAGTTGGCGGTTCATTCCACTGTGGCGACTCCAGATTAATAAATGGATTAAGCCGAAAAAAAAATGAATGAATGAATCCTGTATTGAATATTAAGGTGGAAAGCATCAAGTTATTATTTTTTGTGTGTCCTCCAGATCAGACTATCATGGAGGAGCCCAGTATGCTGCAGGCGTCCTCTATGGAGGGCAGTAGAACCGCTCTCGATGAGTCCATGATGCCTCCTCCATCCCGCCAGCGGGGACTCAAGCGCAAGTCACTCGAGAAAGATGCAGTTCTGCCTGTAGGTCAATCACAGAATCATGCTGTTTATGTAGAGCAGTGTTTCAAACTTGAGCCTAACTGTGCACGATTGTGATTCCAGCCAATTGGAGTGTTGGAGCAGACGCTTCAGCCCTTGGATCAGTCTGTGCTTTCCCATCAGCTGGAGATGCCGCAGGTGGATCTTCCTCCTGAGGACACCACTAGCCTCTCTAGACTCATTCCAGAGCTGGATCTGTTGGATGAAAAGAGCAAGGATAAAGACAAGGACGATAGCGACGAAGAGGTGAGGAGTTTGCTATTTACATACATTTACATTTAGTCATTTAGCAGACGCTTTTGTCAAAAGCAACTTACAATTGAGAAAGCATTCAGCAATTCAACAAGAAGAGGCAATACACACAAGAAGTGCTAGTTATACAAAAGAACTGTTAGTGTTCAGATAAGTAAGTGTAGGTGAGGAGGGGTGAGGGTTTTTTTTTTTTTTTTGAGAAAAGTGTTTCTACAGGTGGTTTGTCAAGCCCACTCACCTGTGTGAAGCACACTTCATAAATGGATAATGTTTTATTTTTTATTTTGTTTAAAGACGTGGAGTGATTGTAAGAAAGTGTCTGGTGCAAATATGTAAAACTGGTGCCATTGTCTATTAAAGTGTCAGAGAGATGAAAGAGTGTGCTTTCTACAGGTGGTTTGTCAAGCCCACTCACCTGTGTGAGACACAGTCTGGATTATGGTTGCATGGTATTTGAAAAATATGACATTGTGATATTTAGTTTTTCTGCGATTTATGTATTGCAATATGAATACAATGTCACCAGATAGCCTGAATCGCTCTATTTTGGGGAAAAAAATCATTACGTTTATTGGGAAAATTCTGTACTGGAGTAAATCACGCACAAAATAAAATAAACAGAATAAAAGCATAGATAAATACAGTTGAGTGAAGATATAGGTGAAATAGACAGTGCTTTATGCTTATAAAAATAAAAGTGAAAAGGAGTGCATTTTGCAGATAATGGATTCTGATTTATATATTCAAATATGTGATTGTATTAAATGACTAAATAAATACCTTTTCATAATAAAATAACTAGTCAATAAGTTTAGTTGATAGTTTCTGAAAATCTTTAAACATCTGTTGCAATGCAACAGTTCTTGATAATGTTATCAAATTAAGATAGAACAAACGTGAGTGGTTAGTATTTAGCAGAATAATGGGCTTATTTTGTTCAGCTGAATTAACTAGAAGTCAATTACACTTGAAACCTCAAATTTACAAATATACACTGCTTTGTGCTTTTTTATGGTGAGCATAACATTCAAGTACAGAAATTCAGAATAATCAAATGTGAAAACTGTGAAACACTTCATTGTAAAAATAATTCAATAAATAATTCAATAAATAAATCTTTAGTAAAGATACAAATGCTAGAATTGAGATATCATGAAATTATATATTGTGCAGCCTTACTCAGAATTTAATTTGAGGTTGTGGTGTGGTGGGGGAGAGAAGAGGGGGTCCTGGTTTTGTTCACAGGGATTCAGGTGATTCCAGAAGAGATGGGTTTTTAGTTTTTGTTTACACTAAAAGATGTGTTTTTAGATGTCATTTACAGGACGAATGGAATTATGTCTATTTGCCTTATGCATTGTTTTCATGACATGCTTTTTCTTATAGGTAATTTTCTGTGACTTTTAGGGTGCTTTCACACTAGCACTTTTGGTCCACACCCGGGTTCGTTTGATGTCAGAGTACGGTACGTTTAGCTAGTGTGAACGTGTCTTCTGAACTCGGGTGCGCACCCGTGAACCGTACCCAAGTCCGCCTGAAAGAGGTGGTCTGGGGTACGGTTTGTGCGAACTCTGGTACGGTTCACTTCTGATATGAATGCAATCGTACCAAATAACGGAAGTGAACCGCCAACTGTACAACAAACTTTAGTTTTCATAACGTTCATTCGTGTGTGTTTGTCTGTGTATCACGTACCTTGGTGACAAGCAGGACTGACCCAGTGCAAACAGTGATAATGTCTGCTTGTCTCCACCAAAAACGACTTCTGCAGACATCGCATGATATTCTGAACGTTTTTAATGTTTTTTTTTGCGGCAGATAGATGCAAGTGGCTCTCTGTATTTTGGCTTTGGTAACAAAACCAAAAGATTCAGTAAAAGCAGAATGACCATGATATGCGGACGTCTCCATTTTGGCGCTTTGCTTTCTTGGCCGTCACCTAGCAACAGCCATACACAAAACAGCAGCTTAATGACGCAAGCGTACCGGGGTTCAGAAGGAAAAAAGACAGTGTGAACACAAACCAGCCGAGAAGGTGGCAAGGGGGGGACAATCGAACTTGGGTTCGGTCCAGGCAATTGAACCAAGTGTGAAAGCACCCTTAGTTCCAAATTGTCCAAAACCCTAGAGAGCAGTGCACGTCGGACAGTTTATCAAGGATGTGCCGCTGGATTTCATCTCACTATGGTTGTTAAATGTGATATTTAATTAATCTTGTCTCCATCTAACGACTCTTCGGTCTTTTGAATCTATCAGGTAACGTGTCACAGCGTTAGTACACTGCTTCAATCTTTCGCTTTCACGCTTTCAGTAATTTTAGCGAAAACCTCAGATACTGTTGGTCGGTTCCTGTTGGTTGTGCACCTTTTTTACCAACCAAGTTTGTCGACGCCATTATAACGACACAGATCACTCTGTCTATTCATGCCAGAGTCCCGCGGGAAAAGTGATTGACAGGTGGTAATTTGTGTGTAACTTATCTTTATTTATTTATGATTTGGTAATGGGTAAAACAAAGATCATGCGGGTCAGGTAGTTGAAACGGTAGGCTACAAATAATTAATTTGTTGCCATCGTCCATCGCGATGTTTCATATTAGACATCGTACGATGGCAAATTGGTTGACATCGCCCAACGCTAGTTTTAATACCTTGACTTTCCAAACCGCAGTAAACCTTGAAACCGGATATCCCATGCCTAAATGCAATTACTGTCAAGCAAGCTAAACATGCAAGGCATGGATTTGTGTTTAATAAGAGAACATTTCCTACTAGTTGTGTGTGATATATTTTCATGTAATCTAATGCTGTAATTGTTGTTTTAATAATGCGGTCATTTACTTGGCAAACAACAAAAAACACATTGAGTCCAAAATCGTTTACATTTACTTGAAGTCAGTGTACCCACGGGTCATAGAATTTTTTGAAATATCATGGCATTTTAAAAGGTCTGTTCCAGACACTTAAAGTAAGAGAATGTTGTATATATATAATTTAGTAACATCACATGCATGAGGGCTGCTTTTCCAAATATCAGCATGTGGACATGATTACAGCCTGTGATTTTTAGAAAAAAGATTTTAGACACAATATTTTTTGTTTGTTTGTCAGACAAAGATATTTTTAAGCGAAGCAGAAATGACCTGTAATGCGTTTAATACCCGTTTAATGTTTCATTCTTTTTTAACATACTACAATTTCTGTTTCACTTTTGCTTCTGTTTTTGGTTATGAATGGTTAAGTGTAAAGCATTTGGTGTGGAGAGAGTTAAATGAAGTGTTTTATTTGGGGTCTCCGCTAACCTACTTTATATTATTTCTGATATATTATTATAAAATGCAGCTCAACTTTGCTTTTTTGTTTGTCTTTTTCTTAACAATGCTTGTTTGACCCAGTAATTTTCCAGTAACAAATTGAGTTTGTTTGAATCAACAGGGCGAGGAGGGACAGGGAGGAGACCAGGACCAAGAGGAGAGAAGGTGGAACAAGAGAACTCAGCAGATGCTTCACGGCCTTCAGGTTAGTATTCAAACCAATAATCGACATTATTCACGTTCAAAAGTTAAGTATATATATAATACACAAAACATAAGATCATACTTTTTAAAATAAGGGTTCATTAATGTTAATGAACTAACATGAACTAATAATGAACAATACAGCAATTGTTAATCCATTAAAATTCATGCACTGTGATGTTAACGTGAACTATATTTGCGTACTGTGAATATAAATATATGCATTAATATATTGTATAAAATATTTGTATATATTATATAGAAATATTTATATGTATAATGCTAATTATATATAAATATATTTAAATATGCAAATATATTTCTTTATATATAATGTACAGAATGTGGGTTTATTTATACATGTGTATATATAAATATGCATGTGTGTATGTAACTTTTTTTTTTTTTCTTGGATGTGCTTAAATGTGATTAATCATTTGACAGCACTAATATATGTATATATAAAAAAATAAATACACACACATCTGTTATGCAAATACAAGCTTTTATTTGAATCATTTGACAGCTCTAATTAGGACTATATATATATATATTGCATGTGTGTGTATTATATATTCCTGAAATGCTTTTCCTCTGTGCTTTGACAGCGTGTGGTGGCTAAAACCGGAGCCCAGTCCATCAGCCTGTTGGAGCTGTGCAGAAACAACAACAAGAAACAGGCTGCGGCCAAGTTTTACAGCTTCCTGGTGCTGAAGAAGCAGCAGGCCATCGACCTGACGCAGACCGAGCCCTACAGTGACATCATCGCCACGCCGGGACCACGCTTCCACATTGTATAGATGCATACCCTCGGTTTTGTTTTTAGTAGTTGTATTTAACTCCGTTTTGTTTTTTGCTACTGTTGCTTTTTGTATCAGTTTTTGTCCTTTGGGGCCAATTTTAAAAGGTTTCGAGTCAAGCCCAATAGATCATGAAGACATTATGCCTGCATAGTGAGATGTTAGTACATGTTGGATCTCCACATCCATTGGGACTCCGCAGTTTCACTACTTGTTTTTTCTCCATTGTTCTGTTCTTATTTCCCTTCATAAGCTTTATCCCAGTAAGTTTTACATTTGTAGTAGAATTAGTCATGTGTACATTTTTAAATTTTCTCCCTTTTTTTTTTTTTTTTTTTTAAATAATGTCACAATTGAGAGGCAAAGGTTTATTTTTGGAAACCCAAGTGGATTTAATAACAATAGTTCATTGTTTTGTATCTCTCTTTTAATGGTAATTATGATTATTAAAAGTTCTTACATACAATTGGAATTTTTATGCACTTGTGATTCAATTTTGATATTGATTAAAAAGTTTCCTGGTTTCCTCTTGTTTTGAATGGTTTTTGAATTATAGTAATTCTTATATTGATTGAATGAATGCTTGGTCACTACATTGTAAAAATATTGCTAACTTAAATTTTTTGGTTGAATCAGATTAACTTCCATATATCAAACTGACTAAAAATATTAAAGGTGCTGTATGCAAGTTTGACACCCAGTGGTTGAACTAGGCAACAGGTGAACAACAGAAAACTGACAATGATCACCTCAGGTACACCTCGTGCTTTATTCAGTGTTAAATGCTAACAATGAGTTTAAATGCCATTTTACATGACATTTATTGCCATACTACTGAAAGCAGCAGCAGATAGTTCACCTCAGATCTTGAAAATAAAATAAACCGTCTGAAATTGAACTTTAGAACTGAAATAATGCAAACCAACACATACTGTATCAGTGATCCAACATCTACATTTCATAATGTTAAAGAGGTTTATTATGTATTAATTAGGTTATAAACTTTACCATTTCATGAGTGAGTGCATATTCTGTGCTTCTGAATGGCTGTATTTAAATTTCTGTCGTGTTTCGTCTGGTGCAAACAGCCAAATTGCTGATCGCTGCAAATCTTGTCACCTAGGGTGTTACGGGGTTACACGGGGTTACAATGTAACCTGCTCACCTAATGTTTACTGCTAATTAATAACCACCTCATGTGGAACTGTGAATCCGCGTCTCATTTCGGAGGCTGCTACTGTCCACCGTGGGTCGCATTTCTGTCACGGATGTATACACTGGCAGCCTTCCTGACTGAATGAAAGAAATACGCTGTTTTCCACCAAGGCAACCTGGGCTGCTGAAATATAATTAACTAAACTGGCATTGCACTGGTTAAAAGAACCAAAACAAAGACAGATGTTCCGGCATGTAACGCACATTTTCAAAGCAGAATAACTGACTTTAGCATTGTTTTTCAGATAAACAAGAATGTTCACTTGGCATGTTTCTTAAATATCTGCAAACATATTATGGTATTTTTATGCTTTAGAAGAGTCAAAAACTTACATACAGCACCTTTAAATCAAACTTTGCATAACTTGACCTGATTAAACCTGATTAGTTTCAGACGGGTCTGGTTTAGCTCAGCTACGAAATCAGACCTCCGAAGACTACGTCGAATAGTTCGGACTGCTGAGCGAATCACTGGTATAACCCTCCCTACTCTCCAAGAACTGTACTTATCCAGAGCAAGCAGAAGGGCTGCCAAAATCACTCTGGACCCCTCAAACCCAGCACACTGCCTCTGAACTTTTACCTTCTGGTCGACGCTACAGAGCACTGTGCACCAGAACAGCTCGACACAGAAACAGTTTCTTCCCTCAGGCAATCCATCTCATGAACACTTGATGATAGTAATTATGGAACAAACATCACTACTTGCTATACACTTTTTATACACAAACACTTATTTAACAACATATTTTACATGCCAATTTGCACATAACAGCTGCCATATAACGTTGTATATAGTAATATTCCTGTACATACACTTGTCAATTTGTATATTTGCATTCACTATTACTTTTATTTTTAAAATATATTTATTATCTGTTGTTTGTCCTGTCTCTGTAATTCTGTTGCACTGTAGAAGCTGTCACCAAAACAAATTCCTCGTATGTGTGAACATACCTGGCAATAAAGCTCTTTCTGATTCTGATTAACTTACCAAAATAAGTTAAATTAACACAAAACCTTTGACTTTTTGTCATTATGTACTCCTGTACTCCAACAGCTTCACTGGCTGCCCGTTAAGTCTCGTATTGATTTTAAGACATTGATTTTAACATATAAAGCGGTTCATGGTTATGCTCCTGGTTACATTTGTAATTTGATATCTATTTCTTCTGCCTCTCGCTGTTTACGCTCTGCTTTGGGTCCTACACTGTTCAGCCTCTTTGTAAACTCAGCACCATGGGAGGTAGGGCATTACCGTGCACCCAAACTATGGAATGCTCTTCCTACAAACATTAGGAATGCTGGTTACTTGGACTGTTTTAAGAATCAACTTAAAACTAATCTTTTTGGGACTGTTTTTAATTTGTGATATCTTTTTTATTCTCACTGTGTCTTTATTGTGCCTTGTTGTTTTTTACTGTTTTGTAAGCGCTTTGGGTCTGAGAGAAGCGCATTATAAATAAATTTATTATTATTCTATTGTTTACAGTGTAGCACTAATACAAATAGCAACTTAAATTGAATGTGTTTGTATATTTGAGCATGTATAAAACATTTCTTCGATACGGAGTGTTACTTAAAGAATGTAAAATTATAATTATCAATACTGCAGTCTTTAAAATAAGTAGGGCTGCACAGTATATCATTTCAGGATCAATATCACACTGTGTGACGGCAATAGTCACATCGCAGGATCTGCAATGTCGAGTTGAGATTGTAGTTAAAACACAGTTCAGAACAAAGTTCAACTCTAAAAGGTTGAAACACATTTAAAGGTCTGCTATTGAAAGTGAATTAAACCATTTGAGTAAACAATGAATAAAGATTATTCATTCATTCATTCATTTTCTTTTCGGCTTAGTCCCTTTATTAATCTGGGGTCGCCACAGCGGGATGAACCGCCAATTTATCCAGCATATGTTTTACGCAGCGGATGCCCTTCCAGCTGCAACCCATCACTGGGAAACATTCATACGCACTCATTCACACACATACACTACGGACAATTTTAGCTTACCCAATTCACCTATACCACATGTCTTTGGACTTGTGGGGGAAACCGGAGCACCCGGAGGAAACCCACGCGAACACGGGGAGAACATGCAAACTCCACACAGAAATGCCAACTGACCCAGCCGAGGCTCGAACCAGCGACCTTCTTGCTGTGAGGCGAACGTGCTACCCACTGCGCCACCGCGTCGCCCATTGAATAAAGATTAATTGTATTTAATTATTTATATAATGAAGGGTATAGTAGTCAACATTTGGGGCAGTGACTTCACTAGCTCCATTAAATGCAATGTGTCTGACATTGCATCACTGAGATATGCAGTCTCAGCTTGCATCATCAAGGCTGCATCCAGATACTATTGGAAGTTTTATCGTGTGCTTGTGTGTGAGTGTTTTTGTGTGTAAACATTTTCTAAATGTTTATTCATTCATTCATTTTCCATCGGCTTAGTCCCTTTATTAATCAGGGGTCGCCACAGCGGAATGAACCACCAACTTATCCAGCATATGTTTTACACAGCGGATGCCCTTCCAGCTGCAACCCAGTACTGGGAAACATCCATACACTCTCATTCACACACATACACTACGGACAATTTAGTTTATTCAATTCACCGCATGTCTTTGCACTGTGGGGGAAACCGGAGCACCCGGAGGAAACCCACGCCAACACGGGGAGAACATGCAAACTCCATACAGAAATGTCAACTGACCCAGCCGGGACTCGAACCAGTGACCTTCTTGCTGTGAGGCGACAGTGCTAACCACTGAGTCACCATGTCGCCCCCTTATTTTACATTTGATTATTTTATTTTTTTGTATCTCAACACTGATAGACTCTCCTGCAAACCATAAAGCACTGTTTATTTCATTTGTATCTTTGTTCTATTTTATTAATTTATCCTTGTAATTTGTTTATTATTATTTACGCAGATTCACTCCCCTACAAAATAATCACGATCAATGTTAAATTATGAATTCTTTCCAAATAGAGTTATAAGTCTTCATGTGAAATTATATTCATATCGCAGTAAAACAAAATATCACAATGTCCGTTTTTTTCCAATATCATTCATTCATTTTCTTTTCGGCTTAGTCCCTTTATTAATCTGGGGTCGCCACAGCGGAATAAACCGCCAACTTATCCAGCATATGTTTTACGCAGCGGATGCCCTTCCAGCTGCAACCCAGCACTGGGCAACATCTATACACTCTCATTCACTCTCATAAACTACGATTTAACAATTTAGTTAATCCAATTCACCTATTGCGCATTTGTTGGGACTATGGGGGAAACCGGAGCACCCGGAGGAAACCCACTCCAACACGGGGAGAACATGCAAACTCCACACAGAAATGCCAACTGACCCAGCCGAGACTCGAACCAGTGACCTTCTTGCTGTGAGGTGACAGTGCTAAACACTGGGCCACCGTGTCGCCCAAGTGCAATACATGTGGAAAAAAATACGTATTAACATCCCACAATGCAAAGTTTTATTCAAATCTTTTTGTTTTTGACCAAAAAATAATAATCCAATACATTTTTTATGATTATAACTGCATCATAATGAGGTTTGACGCCATTGAGGTTTCAAAACTTTCTTACAAAATGCACAGTTTCACACAATTATAAATAGTACTTTAGTAATTCATATTTTAACAAGTACAAGTCAGATTAAGTGTTTCCCCTTATTATTAATACAGTCGTGGCAAAAAGTTTTGAGAATTACATAAATATTGGAAATTGGAAAAGTTGCTGCTTAAGTTTTTATAATAGCAATTTGCATATACTCCAGAATGTTATGAAGAGTGATCAGATGAATTGCATAGTCCTTCTTTGCCATGAAAATTAACTTAATCCTGAAAAAAACTTTCCACTGCATTTCATTGCTGTCGTTAAAGGACCTGCTGAGATCATTTCAGTAATCGTCTTGTTAACTCAGGTGAAAATGTTGACGAGCACAAGGCTGGAGATCATTATGTCAGGCTGATTGGGTTAGAATGGCAGCCTTGACATGTTAAAAGGAGGGTGATGCTTGAAATCATTGTCCTTTGTTGTTAACCATGGTGACCTGCAAAGAAACGCGTGCAGCCATCATTGCGTTGCATAAAAAAGGCTTCACAGGCAAGGATATTGTGGCTACTAAGATTGCACCTAAATCAACAATTTATAGGATCATCAAGAACTTCAAGGAAAGGGGTTCAATTATTGTTAGGAAAGCTTCAGGGCGTCCAAGAAAGTCCAGCAAGCGCCAGGATCGTCTCCTAAAGAGGATTCAGCTGCGGGATCGGAGTGCCACCAGTGCAGAGCTTGCTCAGGAATGGCAGCATGTAGGTGTGAGTGCATCTGCACGCACAGTGAGGCGAAGACTTTTGGAAGATGGCCTGGTGTCAAGAAGGGCAGCAAAGAAGCCACTTCTCTCCAAAAAAACATCAGGGACAGATTGATCTTTTGCAAAAAGTATGGCGAATGGACTGCTGAGGACTGGGGTAAAGTCATATTCTCAGATGAAGCCCCTTTCCGATTGTTTGGGGCATCTGGAAAAAGGCTTGTCCGGAGAAGAAAAGGTGAGCGCTACCATCAGTCCTGTGTCATGCCAACAGTAAAGCATCCTGAGACCATTCATGTGTGGGGTTGCTTCTCATCCAAGGGAGTGGGCTCACTCACAATTTTGCCCCAAAACACAGCCATGAATAAAGAATGGTACCAAAACACCCTCCAACAGCAACTTCTTCCAACAATCCAACAACAGTTTGATGAAGAACAATGCATTTTCCAGCACGATGGAGCACCGTGCCATAAGGCAAAAGTGATATCTAAGTGGCTCAAAACGTTGAAATTTTGTGACCATGGCCTGGAAACTCCCCAGATCTTAATCCCATTGAGAACTTGTGGTCAATCCTCAAGAGGCGGGTGGACAAACAAAAACCCACTAATTCTGACAAACTCAGAGAAGTGATTATGAAAGAATGGGTTGCTATCAGTCAGGATTTGAAAGTTGATTGAGAGCATGCCCAGTCGAATTGCAGAGGTCCTGAAAAAGAAGGGCCAACACTGCAAATACTGACTCTTTCCATAAATGTCATGTAATTGTCGATAAAAGCCTTTGAAACGTATGAAGTGCTTGTAATTATATTTCAGTACATCACAGAAACAACTGAAACAAAGATCTAAAAGCAGTTTAGCAGCAAACTTTGTGAAAACTAATATTTGTCATTGTCAAAACTTTTGACCACGACTGTAAATACATCCTTTGAGTTGGTTAACGTTGGTAATGAGACATTATTTCACTCATTTCATTCTCAGAAAAGTTTTTCAGAGTCACGTGATCCTTCAGAGATAGTGTATATAGTGTGTGTATGTGTGGTATTATATATATATATATATATATATATATATATATATATATATATGGGGGACATTGATCCAGAAACGTACATTATCTGTCCCTAAAATAAAAACAAATACAGTGAATAAAAAGTATTTCATCCCAGAAATTTCTCAAATTGACTGATGGTTGATTTCTGTGAGTTGTTCTGTAAAGGAATATATTATTCATTTGGTTCTCAGATTTTATTTCTTTATTAAAACACTTTACAAATGTACAAACCCTGTGTCATTGTCCTTGTCCTCAGCCCAACTGAACCTACAGCTTTAAAAGTTTTGTTATGCTAAAAACTTTTATTTAGAAGAAAATACTTCAGAAATAGCAAGTTTAAGTTGGTATAATTCACATCAACTGATTAAAAACATGAAATTATAAATAAATTCTACAAATAAATACTACAAATATATAATACAAATAAATTTACAATTGTCCCCTTGTTTCTGTCAGTCCACGTTTAAGACTATGACTCAGAGGAAGTGACATCATTTGATGGAGGAGAAGCTGACAGTGATTAAGGATGCGTTCTGTCATTGAATTGTATGATTTTATGCTTGATTTGAATGATTTTTTGAGGGCGACAAGCTTAAGTCAGGCCCTGTCACATTTTTACATTTTTTATAAGAGAAAATGTACGTTTCTGGTAGAATGTCCCATATATATATATATACACACACACACACACACACATATATATACTTTTTAATTTTTTTATGTATTTTTGTTGCTGTTTTAGCATTTCAGTTTTATTATCATCAGTGTTAAAAAAGTTCTGCTTCTTATATATTTATTACAGGATTCTTGGATTGAAAAAATAAAGGACGGCATTTAAAATCAACCTTATGCCTGTCTTTTATATAAACCTTTTTATTTATTTATTTTTACTTTTAATCAATCTAATGCATCCTTGCGATATAAAATTATTTCTTGTGTTTGTATAATGCTATTTTACCCAATGTAATTAGCTACAAGTTCTCAACTTTCTACAATATATAATTTTTTGTCTTCGATAAACAAAAGAAACGAAGATAACAGATGGAAGGTGAGTACATTTTTAAAAAACCTTTGGGTCAACATCGTCTCTAAATCAGGACTCTTATTTTGACAAGGACTTTTTTATCTTCACACGGGAAGTGCTCGCTTCTCTCCGGATTAACTTTCTTACACGTGCTTGGTTCCGATTCCCCTTCGTCTGAAAATGGCCAGCCGCAAAGAGTCCGCCGCTTCAGGCTCAAACCCGCCGGATTTCCCAGTCAAACAGATCCAGGTCGATGGGCTGGTGAGTAAACTTTGTTACCGAGTGATTTTTGTGAAAAACAAAGCGGTAGTTTTTCAGAGAGTCGCGTGTTCGTTCAGTTGTGTGTCGGTATCGTTAGGGGGAGCTCAGCGTTCACCGGTTACCAGGAAGCTAAACTAACTTATTAATAACAACAACGTGTTTTTGTGATGTTTGTTTTGTGGAAACGTACTATGATACTACAATTTTATTTGAACATACTATTTCTCAAAAATGTGTACATGGCATTTTGAGTACCGAAGTTACTATTGTAGTACACTGTAATAATGCTGGGTTCCTCACAGTCGATTTGTGTTGGGACTGTAGAAAGCAATTAATAATAATAAAAAAAAAAAAGTAAACCCATTGTCTTAAAAATTACAAGTTGATTTTACTTAAAAAATGTAAGTATTTCTGTTGTCACCTAGATCTGTTAAGTTCTCCTAACTTCATTTTTATAGTTATGCACATAGTTAATTTACTTAATAGTTAATAATTTACTTATTTGAAGGCAATTAGTTTACTCACTTTTTTCAACTAATGGCTTTTTACAGTGTAAAGGAATTAAGTTGACTGGTAATTTTTTACAAATTTAAGTGGATTGAACATAAAACAATCAAGTTGCCCCCCTTCAAAAAACTCAAGAATTGTTGTTTTGGCTAGTTTTAAATAAGAATCTTTTCGTATTTGCAAAAAAAAAAAAAACTGTTGACATGTTTGTAGCAATATTTGTATACAATACAGAATATGAGTTACATTGTCAACGAAAAAGATAAAAGAGAAAGAAAAGAAAAAATAATAATAAAGAACATGATCTAAACTTGAGGGCAAGACGTTTAAGAATCAATTACAGTATATAAATTAAAGTCACTACAAAATGATATAGTTCTGTTTGCTTCCTTATTTTCAGATAATGAGACTGTATTTAAACAATGACTGAATTCTTGCAAAATAAAACAGGAAAATATGGTTTGGTATTAGTAGATCAGCATTTGTGGATATGGAATTTGCAAAGAAAATAAATCAAATTGATTAAATAAGAAGTTTGAACAAACCGCAAACTTCAATTTTTAATAAAACTTTAATTTGTTCTGCTGTATTTGTGGTTTTCTTAAGCCGTAAAACAGGTTAGTGAGGGGAACAGATTGAAATGCGTTATTCAAATTGATAATTTCTGATAATTTTCCTCTCAACTGGAGTTCTCAAATCTCATCTGCACAACTTAAATTAAAATCAATGACTTTAGATGCAAATATTGACACCCTGTGTCACTTTTTTTTGCATGTCCTTGGCTTTTCTGAAAATGCAGATGAGGTGCATTGCGTTCAGGGAATTGGTGTAATAATAATAAGTTTTATTTGTAATACACCTTTATTTTACTCTGTATTGATGACTAAACTACTTGTATGCTTGTTTTATGAAATAATTTTAGCCTATGTTTTTATGACAAAGATGTTTTCAAAATGATCTGCATTCACACATCTGCGAAAACAGCCAAAAACTCTGTATTACGTATGCTGGCCAAGTAGAATTTGCCGTGTGTGTAAGATGCATCTTCGCTGTTGGTTGTAATGTGAATGAAATCCTTGCTTTTCTGATGAAGCATTATAAAACACTCGAGCAACAACAACACTATGTACTTCGCTTAAAAACTTCATTTTTTTGGAGTGCATGGCGGTTTTTTGTGTAAATGTGACTTACCTTAATATCACCAATACGCTGTTGTTTTGAGTCTTGTTTAATTCTGTTGATGATTTTATGTTGCTGTGTGTAGAAAGCTATTCAATTTTAGGACAAACACTTATGAAAGTTGGACAATTATAATTGTTGTTGTTGTTGTTAATATTTGAGCAATTCCAGCCTTATGGATGTGACATTTGCAGTAAAAACTCAACCTAAATTCACAGAGAAAGTATATGTTAACATTATATTGAAAAATCTGTTTATATTTTCCAAAACAACTGACTACAGAGTTATGCGATCCGAAAAATATCAGTCTGTAAACATTTTTTTGATTTTAAATGAGGAAAATAGAGAAGCATTATGGATGACCAAAATAGTCTGTGAGTTTACAGTATACGACATACTTTGTTGAAATTCTGTGAGTTAAACTGCACAACCCAAAAGAAACAATGCTAATCGACAGGATAAGAGTTGGCTTGCTGTAAATGAGGTTTATGAGATTTTTTTTGCATTTATGAGGTGAAAGTTTCGTTATGAATGTGACAGACGTGAAATTGGCTCTTGTGTGACTTTGCTAATAGTTTGAAAACATTGACGGAGACATTATTGAGTAGTTTTTAAGTACTGCTTACACCAAAAATGTAGAAACGGTTTCACAATTTGTTTTATTCATTCGTTCATTCATTCATTCAACTTTATTTATGAAGCAGTTTACAACCACCGAGCAGCAGACCAAAGTGCTGAACAATAAAATGAAAATTAAAACACTATCCACACATTACACATGGTATACATCTCAAGTAGTAAAACAACTGCATGCATAAGGCTTACATATATACTGTCCAACAGATATCAGCTCAGGTGACAAAGGCCAAGGAGAAAAGGTAGCTTTTTAGATGTGATTTGAACAGAGACCGTGAAGGGGCCTACCTGATGTAAGGAGGTAGGGCATTCCATAACTTGGGGGCAGCAAATGCACAGTCACCTTTAAGCGTACGTCTGGTTTTTGGGACTCTAAGAAGCAGCTGATCTAAGAGCACGCGGCAGTATATAGGGGTGTAGCAGTTCAGATATGTAATGTGGGGCAGAACCATTTAAGGATCTAAAGACAAACAAAATAATTTTCAAATGAATTTTATATTGTACAGGTAATCAGTGAAGTGTGGATGAAATCAGAGTGATATGATCAAACTTACCACTCCCTGTTAAAAGACGTGCTGCAGCATTTTGCACCAGCTGTAGACGGGCCACAGAAGACCCACTTTATCCCTATGTAAAGTGAGTTACAGTAATCCAGGCGGGTAGTGACAAAGGCATGGATTACAGTTTCAAATTGTTGTCTTGACAGAAATGGCTTTATTTTGGAAAAAGCTTGCATTGCATAGCACGCCAAAAATTTGGTTGAAGCTTAGTTTTTTTCATGGCAAGGTTGACATTTGCATGGAATTGCTCATTTACTTTTTATTATTCATAATATTCTGGTATATTAATGCACTCGTGAGTTTAAATATAAATATTTTATTCCAATTTTGTTTTATACGTGGGTGAAAGGCAAAATTTTTTTTAAAAGCACTTTGTTTTGAGGTTAATATTTTTATTATGTTATGCTGAATGATCATGGAACGTAATTTTACCTTTTTCACAAGTGTTTTAAAACTTTTGACTGTTTACTTGCCTATTTTATTATTATTATTATTATTATTTTTCCTGTGATGCAAAGCAGAATTGTCAGCCATTCTTAGGTGTCACACTTTCCTTCAGAAATCATTTGGTCACACTTTACAATAAAGCTTCATTAGTTAATGTGTTTACTAACATGAACCAAGATTGAATAATACTTATGCAGCATTTATTAATCCAAGTTCAACATTACTAATGCGTTTTTAAAACCTCAAGTTGAGCTTGTTAACATTAGTTGATTCACTGAGTTAACATTAACTAGCAATGAACAACTTAATTTCAATTAACTAGTATGAATAAATAGTGTAATAAATGTGATGTTTATTATTTGTTAATCTTAGCCAATACTAAGGCTGCACAATATATGGTTTTAGCATCGATATCGCAATGTGTGAATCTGCAGTAGTTACATCGCAATGTGCAATGTGGAGTCAGAATTGCAGTTTACCAGGTACAACCGTTCAGAACACATGGTAATTTTGGAGTCATTTCAGTTTAACATAAAGTAAAAAGTGAAAGTTGTGATTTTAAGGCCTCTGTAAACGTTTCAAGCGAGTTTAAAACATTAATACAAATGAACTATTACATTTGTACCTTTAACAAACATTTATTGCACTTAATTATTTACACAATGAGGAATATACAGCTTTATTGTACACTTGATTCTTTTATTTCTGTATAGTTTTAGGCCCAATCCCAATTCTATTTTTTGTACTCCTACTCCTTCCCCTTGCCCTTTGAAACAGAGTATGAAGGGGAAGGGCTTCAAAATTTACCCCTAAGAAATGGGACAGCACTACAACACCTGTACACGTCATCATCTTGATCTTTTACTTCATATGAGATCGATGATCGCGACTGCTGTAGTTACTCCAGTTGCATTATTTTTTGGTATTTATCTTCAGGAAATCACTGAAGGCAACGATATCATGTTATCATATATATATAAAATGATATAATGTGGCAATAAGCTCGTAACGGATATTTTTATCCAAGGTTATCATACCGTCAGAATCTTATACCGGCACATGCCTACAATACACCTACCTTTTCAGACACAAACAATTGTAGTTCACTAATTAAAACGTGAAATTTTAGATTTGATTACAATATTATGAGTAGCACCAGTCAGGATTCACAGGGTTCGTAAATCCTTTCAAGGTTTGAAAGTGCTCAGATTTGTATAGTGCTTTTTGTAAGTGCCTGAAAGTGTTGAAAAATGATAATGTATTGCTTTCATAATAATTTGTCTTACTAAACAATGTATAAAATTTAAATCTAAGACGAAAGATGACACATTTAAGATGTGAGTAAATTACATTTAAAGAGTAAGTTATTGTAATTCAATGTTGGGCATGAGAAAGGATCAAATCGTCCTTGCAATTCTCTACTATAGCAAATAGCATCTGATATATTATTACGAATACAATATATGTTAGGTGTGAAATTGAAAAAAATCTATTGTTGCGATTATTATAATTTTTTTGCGATAAATATTACAATATGAATACAGTTTAACAAGATGGTTTGCATAGCTCTATTTGACAGTTTTCTGGGGAATCAGTATTCAGGTACAGAAATTGAATAATCACAATGCAAAAAATGCTTTTCTTACTTTGCTTTGTCTCATATCTTGTCAGAATATCTGAAAATTCTTGATCTAAGTAAAAATGTTCTTTTGTTTTCACCTTCAGAAGAAATAAGTCAAAATTAATAGTTTTTCCTTAAAACAAGCATAGTTATCTGCCAATGTGGGAAGCAAAATAATCTTGTTCTTGCTTTGAAATGTAGAAATTTGGACTAGAAACAAGACAAAAATTCTAAGTAAGACAAACAATTGTTTTTGGCCTAAATCATATAAATTCTGTATAAATGATTAAATACAATAAATCTTTGTTACACCAAACATCAAAATGTTTGTGTCCAAATATTCTAGACTCTCTTGAAATGCTCATTCACAGGTCGTAAAAACGCATGCAAATGATAAACTCTATTATGGTTAAACTTAGCAGTGACTCTACAAATCACGTTCAGACATAGTAGACTCAACATTGCATATGTTGCGATGTAACTATTGTGGATGAACACATTGCAATATTCATTCTGAAACGATATATTGTGCAGCCCTAATATATGTAAATATGTAATTAAATATTTGAAATGGACATTCAAATTAAATTTGAAAAGCTGTAAGAACCCTGGATTCTGTATATTGGATTAGTAATGTGACCATCACTGACTCTGTTCTTTTTTGTATCTAGTCGTTTGGTTGGTTAGTCTCAGTCTGCACTAATTGTTTGATTTGTTATATGAATACAATCAGTTCTAGTGCAGTCAGTGTATGGCTTAAGAGTTATAATGTAAGCTTTTACAAGCTCCAGAACTTGCTAAGACCAACATTTTTCAGATATACTGTTGGCTTCTTTATAAGTCTCAAACTCTTTCACCATGCAAGAGTTGCTTTAATGCACTTTCACGACGACTTTCATGTCTTTAGTTGCAGTGGCTGTTTTCTTATTTATTTCTGTAAGTCTGCTCCTGCTGGCCTCATTTTCACTTTGCTTTAGATGCTGTGTGCTGTTTTCCTGGAATTGTTTTTTTTGTGCTGTTTTTTTTTTTTATACGGACCAATGATTTCCTTTAGATAAAGGCTGAAGTTTGGACTAAACTCTCCAATTATAGTCCCAGTAACACACGGGGACGGTCTGTGCTTAATCTCCTGCAGCAGGACTGAAGTGTTTGTTTAATTAAAGAGGCTTGTCTGTGTTGGTGGTTGATGCAGGGCTGATATGGAAATGCACTGCATTAATTATCACCGCCAAAAGAGGGCGAAGTTGCCTCAAGAAGAAAGGCTTTCTGTCATTATCTGGCTGCCGTTACTGCGTCTCGGACATGAATTGACCTTGATAGGACAGTCACTTACAGCTTTCCAATAAGCATTTATTTTCGTCTGGCCTAAATTCTTCAAAATCTGTCATCATTTCTAGTGTTTTAGTTAAGGGAGATATTAGGCGGACAGGGCAGAGCTGTTCTTTTAGATCATCTACACTGCCAACTTCTCCAAAGAAATATTGTATTTTTAATTTGTTCTGCTGTATTTGTGGTTTTCTTAAGCCGTAAAACAGGTTAGTGAGGGGAACAGATTGAAATGCGTTATTCAAATTGATAATTTCTGATAATTTTCCTCTCAACTGGAGTTCTCAAATCTCATCTGCACAACTTAAATTAAAATCAATGACTTTAGATGCAAATATTGACACCCTGTGTCACTTTTTTTTGCATGTCCTTGGCTTTTCTGAAAATGCAGATGAGGTGCATTGCGTTCAGGGAATTGGTGTAATAATAATAAGTTTTATTTGTAATACACCTTTATTTTACTCTGTATTGATGACTAAACTACTTGTATGCTTGTTTTATGAAATAATTTTAGCCTATGTTTTTATGACAAAGATGTTTTCAAAATGATCTGCATTCACACATCTGCGAAAACAGCCAAAAACTCTGTATTACGTATGCTGGCCAAGTAGAATTTGCCGTGTGTGTAAGATGCATCTCCGCTGTTGGTTGTAATGTGAATGAAATCCTTGCTTTTCTGATGAAGCATTATAAAACACTCGAGCAACAACAACACTATGTACTTCGCTTTTGTTGTGTGTTTGTTTGCGCTTGTCTTTAATCTGCACTTCCATAAACATGTAATTTACATGTGCACGACGTCACCATTTTCAAAGACTCTGCATGACAACACTAGTTTTCGTGTGGCTTTTTTTTAAAAACTTCCACTTTAGAACCTGTTTTCGGTCCCAAAAACGCTGTTGTGTAAACAGACAAAATGCTAAGAGAAGTTTCCCATTTTTGTCTGAAAACGTTGCGTAAATGGACCCTTAATTAAAAAAAATTGACTGCTCTTTTAACATTTTTATGAACTGCGTTTGTTATTTTTACCCCTTTTCGCATATTTAATTTAGTAAAAAATTGTATTATTGCATCTAGGGCTGCACAATATTTTGTTTCAGCATCGTAGAGTCTGGATTCTAATAGGGTTGCACGATACTTGAATTCGGTACCAAATGATACTGACATTTTAAAAACGTCCATTTCCTGCTGACATTTGAGCGCTACTGAGCACGTTCTTAAACACAGCTGATTTCCTGTTGTGTTCACATGCTCAACAGAAATGACTGTGATTGGCCGTGAAGGTCATCAGTTCACCAAACTCACCGCTGTTTACTGAGTGTAACCCCAGATACAGGGACACTGGAGCATTTTAAAGCCGTGATTCATCAGCGGATCGCTTGTATGTCAGCTTATAGACAAACCAGCTGATCGACGTGACTTTGGAACACTCCTCTTTCAAAAGATTCCTCTTTCATTTTCTACTTTGGAGAAGAGAGAGGAGAACAAAGTGTCACTGCTTGAACTGACTCTGAAATGTTTTGCGTTTTTTTTGTAATGAATTAATTAATACACATCGGACTCAGTGTGCAAGGTTTGTTTACGTGACGAATTTTTAGCATATGAATATGAAAAAAAAACGTGTGCAGAAATTTCGGACTTCAGTGTGCAAAAGACCTTTACAACTGTTTGGAGAGCTGGCTTTACTGTCAAAATGTGCATGAAAATCAACTTGAGTTCAGATGCTAAAACCTAAATGCCGTCTGAAATTTTCTTTTAAAATGAGCGCTTTAATCAGACTTCTGTGTGTAGGTTCAGTAATTTCACGTTTTAATAGCAAAGAATAAGTTCTTTTCATGTTCTTTAAAGTGAAATAACTCAACATAAACAAAGGAGGCTGAGAAAAATGCTCATTTTCGATGGAAATTTCAGATGGAACTTAGAGGTTTTTGCATCTGAACTCTTTACTTATATTAATAGCCCAGCAGTAACCTGTTAATTTTTCAGGTTATGCCATCCCATGCTTCTTTATAAGCAAAGAAAGTCCACGAACAGTCACGATCTGCCACAGAGAATGCTATAGTCATTGCAAAACGAAAACTCCTATCAGAACAAAACTGGCAAGCGTGCAATTCTCACGAGTTGACGGGGGATCATTAGATGGAGTGTTGAGGCTGTGTTGTGCTGCTTTGATGGCGGCGTGCAGCAGTCAAAGCTCAACGCTGCTGCATGCTCTCATTAGCTATTCTGTTATTGTCACCCAGCTGATGGAGGAGGAGAGCTGGGGGTGTGCGCTGCCACTTTGAACCTGTGCTACAAAAAAGAAAGAAAGAAAGAAAAGCAAAGCACCGTCCCGCTTTCGGTCTGCGCTGACAGCTCGTCTGATGGATGGGGTTCAGGAGAGATCAGTTTATTGTGGTGTCGCTGTTGCTCTATGCTGGTGGTTATGAGATGGTTTTGCATAGA
Source organism: Danio jaintianensis (assembly GCA_903798115.1). Taxonomy (NCBI): domain Eukaryota; kingdom Metazoa; phylum Chordata; class Actinopteri; order Cypriniformes; family Danionidae; genus Danio; species Danio jaintianensis. The sequence continues at coordinate 27,424,704 of CAIGQV010001633.1, read as the reverse complement.
AAGGAGTAGAAACTTTTAACCTGTCAAAATGTGTGTGAACCCCGAATGAGCTTCCTTTTATGATTGTGTCAGGAAGGCCGTGTGTATGCACTAGGGCTGGACGATATTGGAAAAATCGGACATTGCAATATTTTATTCCATTGCAATATATTTTGCGGTTATACTGTATCTGTACAATTTCACCAAATGGTTAAATGGCACTATTTGGAAAGAATTTATATAGTCACACTTTATTTTAAAGTTCAATTCTCACTATTAGCAAACCATTAAATATGACTTTTGCTTCAATAAGCTCCTAATTTGCTCCTTATTAATAGATATTAAGGTAGTTTAGGTATTGGGTTAGGGATGTATGCAGAATATGTAGATATGTAGATACATGCTATTAAGCAACTAGTTAATAGTGAGAATTGGTCCCTTAAGTGTTATGAAATGTTCATTTTGATTGATTGGGATGATTAATGCATAAAATGTAATAAACTACAAGCATAGATGAACGCAACAATTCAAAGGTAAAAGGGAAATGAACAGTCCATGCTTTATTGCTTTCTATATTTATGTGTGAAAAAAATACATTGCAAAGTCAACTCAACATATCATGCATATCTTGCAATGCATGGTTGGTGCAGACATTGCGATTATCGATAAATGCTGATGCTGAAACGATATATTGTGCAGCCCTAGTGTGCACTTGTTTATTTCGTTAATTTATTATATTTCAAAGGAAAATCAATCTTTGAATATACTAAGGTTGCACTATATTACTAAATTATCGTTATCACAATAGTATATGCAATATACGTATCGTATTGCTGACGTGTGGTTAATTACATTTATTTAATTCATTGGTTGTTTATGTGCATTTGACCAATCAAATGGGGCCTTAATATCTCCCACCAACACCCACATCCCTCCACCCCCCACCCCAGTAGTTGCTGTTCTGCTATTGGCTGGAGTGGCCTAAAGGTCAACCCAGAGCTGAAAAGAAATATTTACGGCAGGAGAAAAAAGGGGAAAATGACAAAAGCCAATCAGAGAAAGAATATCTATGGAGGATTTCACCAATTCATAGTGTTTTAAAGACTAAATGTTTGCACATGACAGTTTATTTTTTTTGTCTGAATTGGAATTAATTAGATCTGGAAGAAATCTTTTTAACTGTTGAATTATTTTGAAACATAGCTAATAACATTTTGTGCATTTCTAGGAAAATGTTATATCGTAGGAAATCTCGTTATTGCAATACTCAATGACAGTATTGCATATCGCATATTTTCCAACTATCGTGCAGCCCTAAAATATCCATGCATATAAGTATAACAGATAAACAATAATATATCACTTTATATAACACGACTGTTGTTTGTTTTTTGCTGATTTAATTTAGATAATTTTTTTTTAAAGTAATACTTTTAATGGAAGTTGCCTGATCAACTAAATAATTATAAATGTTCAGTTGAACTGTTAGCCATATTTCTTGAGTTAATTTAGATTTAGTTAATTTAAATAATTTGTCACATTAGATGGATGGCTTTTAAATAAATATCAATTATAATTTACTGCTCATAAAACTAATTGATATAACAAACTGTATTGTTCAAACTGTATTGTTTCCCCCCCCCCCCCCCCATCATATCAATTCTTTATTATTTCTCTCAATAACATAACCCCCCCTCAGAAATATTTCATTACAGAAATAAAAATAATATTTACTTTAAATATGAAGCAATCTGCCTTTTTTGTTTTGAATTCAAAAGCAATTATCCTTCATCTTAACTCTCTAAACCAAATAGAAAAGCGCTGCATTTACAACACCGAGCTGCGCTGAACCGCAAGAAACAAACACCTCCAGTAAAACAATTAACATCAGCGAGGAGTGAAACATTCTGAAACTACGTGTTTAGTCGTTTAATCAGCCATTAATTGCTCTGAATCATCGCTCGTTTGATTCAAACCCCAAGATTGGAGCAACGGGAAATTGGATGCTGCTGTTTCCAGTTCTTTTATGCGTTACAACGGCTTAGGCAATTAGTGGCATTGGTATTCCCTCACGTCTGTCTGGCGTATTGAGCGTTTCACCGCGCTTCTGTTTTCGCCGTTGTCTTTGCTGTCGGCTTTATGGTGTTGTTTTTTTGCCACGGCGGGCGCCGACTGTATTGCCCAACCAATTCATTTGTGGAAGAAGCAGGTGTGTGACTTCCCTCCTGAATGATTTAAGGGAACAGCTTTTTTCACAATTCCTCCAGCACGACGCTTGGACTCGAAATGATCAGATTGGCAGGACTCAGCTCAGAGAGTATTGACTTTACCTCGTTTTTTTTCGCCCGCTGACCTTAAAGCCTGTTACAAACCCTCAAAGAGGCAACAATAAGCTTTGGAAAACAACATATAGAGCCTCCAGCTCATGTGGAAATGAGCTGCTATGGACGCTTGCCGTATGTCTGAGGTTTTAAAGCCAGACAAAGGTTGTAACTTTGTTTACAAGGAAGTCCATTCATAATTAATTCAACTGTGAAATGCTTCATATATCTTAACTACTGGGATGTGGCGAGCTCTGTCAGGTCATTTGGGCTTGTCGTGTTACTTGTACCCGGAGAATTGTATGTAATATTGTCTCCAGCACACTGTTTTATGGATGTTGTGGTAAATGATGGCAGATTTGTTCCATGTGGCTTCAGGCTATGAGATGGGAATCGTAAGGAATTTAATGATTTCGATTGCACTTGGTGATTCCGGTGCCATTGCGATTTTCTTTTAATGACTCTTAGTGCAACTTATAATTGATCTAACTAGATTATACCTTATGAGGCTCTTTGTGGCTGACCAATCAGCATCAGGCATTCCAGTCTGTGTTTTGTGTTTGTGTGTGTGTGTACCGATTACTAGTTTTTGATTTGTTATGATTTGTGTTATATACAGAAGTTTGGGTTCTGTAAGTCCTTGTTTCTTTGCCTTTTTAGAAAAACTCTCTTATGCTAGCCTAGAATGTAATTCAAATTAAAAATAACTTCTAATTTAAAGTGCTTTCAGTTGTCATACACTTTGATTTAAGAAATATTTAATGTTTATAGTTTTTCTTTTGTGCTTTCTGATCATTTAAATCTAAAGTTCAAAGAACAACATTTGTTTGAAATGGAAACATTTTGTAACATCATAAATTAACATTGGCAAAACTAACGTATGTTCTCTAGCATATGAAGCTCACATTATTATTGTAGTCTTCTGTAGTGAAAGCTTTGCTCCTGAAAAAATTACATTTCTTGACATTGGCACAGCAGGCATAGCTTAATTAACTTTAATGTCTGACAAAGGGAATTTAATTATATGCTGATCAGCTGTAGTAACTTAACAGCTCTGGACAGTTTATGAAGTATACCAAGCTTTAACACTCACTGTGTTTGACTTTAGACCTATTCAGATGGCAATAGTTTCTCATAGCGACATATGTAAAAGAAAAATCTCCATAGCTTCTTGGTGGTTAAATGCATGCTTTTGGATGCAGATAAATTTGCAGTGGATGTCTGAGATCTGCAGAGTGAATGGCAACATCAACTCCCTGAGGTATCAAGAAATTTGTGCTGCCCATTACATTGCAAACCACAGGAGAGGGCACATTTTTTAGCAGGATAGCGCTGCTCCTCATACTTCAGCCTCCACATCAAAGTTCCTGAAAGCAAAGAAGGTCAAGGTGCTCCAGGATTGGCCAGCCCAGTCACCAGACATGAACATTATTGAGCATGTATGGGGTAAGATGGAGGAGGCATTGAAGATGAATCCAAAGAATCTTGATGAACTCTGGGAGTCCTGCAAGAACGCTTTCTTTGCCATTCCAGATGACTTTATTAATAAGTTATTTGAGTCATTGCAGAGATGTATGGATGCAATCCTCCAAGCTCATGGGAGTCATACACAATATTAATTCTTTTTTCACTGCACCATTACTTTATATTCTATACTGTACATTATTTCTGTTAAGTGACAAGACTTTTGTCTAAGCAAAGTCAGACCTTACTGTCCTAATTAAATAATTAAAAATCAAGGCATGATCATATTTTATTTTGGTAAAATAAGCGTCATTTAGAGGCCTTTGCCTTTCATATAAGCCACTTCTGATACCAAATGATCAACTAGAAGTTAAGTTATTTGTTGTTCCTAAAACTTGGATAGGCGACAAGACTTTTGTCAGGTAGTGTATATGGGATTTTCAAATCTTCAGAGTTTAGCTATAACCCTGATCAAACTTGCGTTCGATTTGCATGGGACTCTGTCGGGATCATCGTAGTGACAACAGTCAATTACTGTGCACTGCAACATAACACAAAAAATGCTTTTGACAGCTTGTCAATGATAAACAAGAGTACATGAACACAAACTTTCTAGGACTTCAACATTGTAAATTTTCATAAGTATTTTTGATGCCAATTGCCATGAAATATGACCATGATGTGCATTACAGTGGCCAGAATGGATTTACAAAATGACTTTCGGATTGAGCTTATGAATTCAGATGTGGATTCGGACTGCAATTAAATCACCCAACACCTTGGAATTTGTCAAAAAACAGTAGCTAATTTGGCTGGGGAGTTTTACTCTGGCAATGAGATAAACATTCAGGATAAAATAACCAAGTAGACCCTGCAAATGATGAAAGTCCCTTATGATGTCCCTCTGAGAAACAATTACTGTCCAAATAGGGATTTTGTAGAAACAAAAGTCAAATCGACCAATCACATGGCAGCAACCCAGTACATATAGGCCTACGTGTAGATCTGCAAGATGATCTACTGGTGGTTTTCAAACCAAGCACAATCAGAATGGAGAAGTGAGTGATTTAGGTGTTGTTAGTGGTTCCTTGTTTTTTTTTTTAGAAACTGATGATCTACTGGGGTTTTTCCAAGCACAACTCTCTATAGTTTACAGAGAGTGGTTTAAAAAAGAGAATGTATAGTGAATGGCAATTTTGTGGTTGAAAATGTCTTAATGCCAGAATTCAGAGAAGTTCAGCAATAAAGTTCAAGCTGATAGAAACACTAGTAAACCACTCTTTACAACCAACATCTGCAGAAGAGCATCTCTGAATACACATCTTGTCAAACCAGCAGCAGAAGAGCCCACTAGTAGCTATGTTTTCATACAAAGATGCGAATTAAACTTATGCGCAAAACTGAAATATCACGTGAAGCATTTGTGAATAAAGCACCATTTTCATCCAATGAGTCAAAGAGAACAGAATCGTCACTTCCTAATATACTGGCTCCAAATATCAAAAGGAAAAATTAAATGTGTGAATGGAAGCATAGCTAGCAACACTTATCAACTGAGAACAGGAAAGTCAGGCTACAATTTAAAAATCCCATCAAAATCTGACAATAGGAAACTAGGAGAAAAGGTTGTTTGGTCTGAGTCTTGATTTGTGCTGCAAAATCCATTTGGTAGGATCAGAATTTTTCATGAACATGAAAACATGGATTCATCTTGCCTTGTTTCAACAGTTCAGGATGCTTTGGAGTTTTTCTTAACACACTTTGAGCCTCTTGATACCACTTCAGCTTTGTTTAAATGCCACAGCCAGCAAGAGTATTGTTGCTGACCATGTCCGTCCCTTTATGGCCACAATGAACCCATCTTGTAAAGGCTGCTTACAGCTGGATAACACAATGTCACAACACTGAAATCATCTCAAACTGGTTTCATGAAAATGATACCCAAATGGCCTCATAAAAATGATACTTCCTTAAATTTAGTTCAATCAAATGAAATTTTCAGGTCATCTCAACTTGCATTAGTCAAACTGACTTAAAATATTAAGTTAAACCTTATATTACTAAAGAAATGTAGTTGAAATGAAAATAAGTTAAAGTAACAAACGTTTGTTGTTATGACTTTTTGTCGTCATATTTGTATTTTTAGCGTAGAGCACCTTTGAGATGTCCTGGAGTATGAGATTTGCATCATGGATATGCAGCTGACAAATCTGAAAACTGTGTGATGTGATCACGTCAATATTGAAAAACCTCTTCAAAATGTTTCCAGCACCTTCTAATAAAGTGGCTGTTGAGTGTGTTTTTCATAAAGCCCAGTCAGAGCACAATGGATTGCAGTAGAATGCAGGGCTTTTGAGCGATTTCTCCAAATAGTTCTCCATACTTGCACATTATTGCTTTCACTTTCAAATGTGAGAGTATGATTATAGTCAGGGGGTATATTACTATGTGTCCTTTCATTTTAGTGAGAGAATATAAATGTTCAAGAGCTATGATTGGAACCAAAGGTCAAAAAAATCGTTTGATTTAGTGTATTGTGAAAAAAACAGAACTCTATAGTAGTGATTTCCAGGTCGGAATTGGATTGGCCACTCTTATCTGCTGAACTAACGGTAAATAGGAGACTTCCATCTGGTCTTTACAGCATCAGTACACTCTAAATGCATCTCCTACCTCACTGCACCATATGAAATTACAGATGTACTGATGCATTTAGTTCCCCAACAGATATTGGCGATTTGAAATGCTCCGTCCCTTCAGAGGAAATAAAAATGAACGTATCCCATCATGCCTTGGGTGGAGTGAGCTGGCACTCTCAACGGGATCGAAGATGTCTTCTTGCTGCTGTAGGACTGAATAAAAAAAAAAGCCCCAGTAGATTGGTATTCAGAGAGGCTGGTACAGACAGCGTAATTAGACAGTGAGTGTATTTGTTCTTCCATTAACCTCAGGTCTTTCTCCATCTTTTTCTGCTCTGAGTGCTTGCAAAGTACCATGTTAAAATGGAGGACTATCTTCTGTTTAGCTCTCCAGCTCTTATTGTAAAACAGCATGCCTCATTCGTGGCTATTTTGAATGCTGATAGATTGATCTTTTTCGTCTCTCGTCAGTCTTGAAAACTCGATAGTTGCACATATAAATGTTCTCCTGAGACTTGTCTAATGCACAAACCGAATCATGGTATTAACGTCAGGGAAATTTGATGGCATGTCAGCTGAGATGGATTGTGGTTTACTGCGTTTTAATTACACATAATAATGTATTCTCAAATCTATTTTTAGTGGAGAGAGGCATGCCTTGTGGGGGTCAGGAAATTCAGAGCTTTCAAGCAAGACAGGAAATGCTTTAATTTATTTATTTTTATTTTACTTCCATAATGTCATCTCTCAGATTAGTGGAAAGAAACCCTCAGTATGCACATTCTAAGCAATTATTTTATTTCATTTCATGCCTTTTGTGTTTTTAGGTTTCAATAATATACAGTGGTCCCTCGTTATTCGCGTGAGTTGCGTTCTAAAAATAACCCACAATAGGCGAAATCCTTGAAGTAGTCAGCTTTATTTTTTACAATTATTATAGATGTTTTAAGGCTGTTAAACCCCTCACTACACACTTTATACACTTTTCTCAGTCAGGCATTAACATTTTCACACTTTCCCTCTTGTTTAAACACTCTCAAAGTTAAATCTTTCGTAGAAAAATAAGTTCAGTATTTTAGAATAAAACCAAAGATCAAAACCTGTTGTCAGGCGCAAACATTCATCTCTGTCCAACTCATCCATCCTTACGCCCCATTCACGTCCCATTCACGGACATTTCTCAACTTTTCAAGCGCCAACGGAAGCGTCAGCCAATCAGATCCCTTTATGCAAATACACCAGCTCAGACAGTAGTAGATTGCGGACTAATTTCATTGGCTGAAGCTGCTATGATGATCGTGTCAGCCCCAACTTCAGACACGTCCTCTGTCAAGCATTGACGCTGAAGCCCCGTGTGAATCGGGCGTTAAGGGGGTCGCACACCGGATGCGCCGCGCACATGACAGTTGGAAGTAACATACACCGGACGCACACATTCACATGTTATTTTAAATGAAACCATTCAGATGGCGCTCTGTGGGGCGGCAGAAATATGAACAGTGTCCTGAGTCGTAGCTGGGCACCACAGACAGCTGCCAACCTGCGGAGCCGGTGCGTACCCTGATAAAAACCTATGTTTACAATTCTAAAATGCATGACGCTGCGTGGAGCGGAGCATCCGGTGTGCGACCCCCTTTACGATGGTCTTGCTCCGGACAGTTACAACCCTTTTTCATCCTTCTTGAAACTCACACTGCTAGCGATTGAAGATGCATGTTAATGTGGCAAGCTGAACGCATTCTGTACTGTGCAGGATACACGGAGGACATTGATTGACAATGGTCTACAGCCAATCAGGATGCAGAACCCAATGCGCTGTAAAAAAAGAATGTCAAATTGCACTAATAAAAATCCACGAAACTGCGAGACCGCGAAAGGTGAACCACGTTATAGCGAGGGACCACTGTATATAATTTGCTTTGAAATCTACACTTGGCATGCATGAAACTTTACATTATTTCATGAGTATGAAGGTATTTACTGCAGTGTTTCCTAATATAATTCCCGTTTTTCTGCCTTTTTTACTGTTTATTTACTTATGGAGGGATAAAGCTTTTACAGAAAGGATTTTGGATCTTTTGTTACTCAGTCAACAAGAATTTAGAACCTGGCTTTATCTAGTGTTCAATTATCTGTTTGGGGAGTTTATGCAAATTTGTTTGTAAATGGATAATGGCTCATTTGCTTATTCAAACATGTTTTGAAAAACTTGTGAAATGCAAAACAATCATCTTAAAGTGGCCATTATATGCATTTGTTTGGGTGCTACCTTTCATGTAGTGTTTAATATAGCTTTGTTTTATGTAAGAGGTCTGCAAAGTTTCATGTGTGTGGGTGGATGGATGGATGATCTCTCAAAATAGGTGATTGTGAAAAGTCATCAGTAATTCCAGTTTTCATTCCTGCGCTAACTGGCTTTTGCTTTAAAACATTTGGTTTGTGTACATTGGTTGTATGCTCGATATTGCTGTGCATTGTGGGATTGGTTGAGTGCACTCCATTATGGTTTCGGACCCCACTAGAAATGTCTGTGCACTATTTAACATTATATGAGTCTATTTCGGATACAGCCAATGTCTACTTTGACCCTCAAACACTATGGCTGCATTCCAGTCCAATTTTTGATGCCCTTCACTCGCTAACTTCCCTTCCTCTCGTTCCCTTGGATGTACATCATTGATTACACACAAGTGTCCACTACTGGCAGAGCATCTGAATGAGTTTAAATGGAATGTCCTAAACCCTTGAGCTCTAGGGAACTACACTTTTGTGACATCAGTCACATTTCATTCTGAGACATATAGGTGCTTGAGTGGACATATGAAGCTGATTTATGACTTGTATGAAGCTCCCCTTGTCAAAATCGAGGGTATGTCCACGTAAGCTTCACTTGATAAGTGGAACGCACTTCAAAATGGCGTTGGGGATTCCCCCAAGGGAACAAGGGAAGGAAAGTTCACAAGTGCGTATGTCTAAAAGTGGACTGAAACGCAGCACTTTGGTTTTTGTTGCCGACATTTAAAAGCAACATTTTGCATGCAGGACTCATGATGTAATTGAGACCGTAAAATCAACACTATTTCTAGTGTTTTATCCCTCTGTTTGCAACTGCTGGAAATTGGAAACGTTAGTGGATGGATGTAATAGATGTTTGACGTCTGACAAGCTGTAAGTGGTCAACCAATCACAACAGACTAGGCTATTCAACCAATCAGGGCAGAGGAGGCTTTTGAAAAGGTGGAGCTTAGAGTTCATATTATTGATGCTGTACGATACTGGGAAAATATGCGACATTATCGAGTGTTGCGATTAACGAAGTAAGTAACTTAAAGAAAAAGAAAAGCAATTTAAAGAAAATATAATTTAATTAATGATCATACTAAAGTAAAAGGGGAATAGATTTTTTTCGAGCTAATAAAATAATACAAAACTTCAAGGTGCAAACATTTAGACTTTAAAACACCACAAATGACTGAAAACCTCAGCCAAAATTCTGATTCTTATTGGCTGTTGTCATTTTTTCTCGTCTCCCAGTTTAAGTGTTTATTTTCAGCTCTAGTTTCACCTAACAGCACCTACTGGAGAGGTGGGGATGTAGTTTGTAAATGCTTCAGCTAGGCCTGTCACAATAATCAATATATCGACTTATTGCACAACTTGTGGACATGTGCTCAATTATTTTTGGAGATGCAATGTACATCGCCATCGCCTATTCTAACCACATTTTAGTTGATTGCGCAGCCTCTCTATCTCTATTGGAGGTGTTAGTATGGTTAATAAAACACTAGTATTTACTATAAATTACTATAGTATATTTTCATGTGGGTGCCTGATGGCTGAAAATAGATCTGTTACTTTTTTCTAGTTCTTTTTACCTTGGACATTTTTGTTAACATTTATTATTATTTGTTTAGGATATCCATGTTCATATTCTGATTCCAATGCCTCATTATTAAATTGTTAAAATGACAAATGACATTTTCTTAGGAATAAAATATTATGTGTTTACTGGAAGTGTACTTGCATTATGATGCTATTATAGTGACAATAATATCATTTATTGCAATAAATTTTGTTGCTATATATCGTACCACAAAAATAGATATCGTGACAGGCCTAGTTTTCTCTGATTGGTCAGATTTGGATAAACACCTATGCAACCTATACAGCAAATTTAGTTTATTGCACTTCCCTGCAATATGTATATTCATATTCTATTACCACGCTAACGATAATTCCTCGATGTTGTGCAGCCCCATGCAATATCTATCCATTATTTGAAAATGTAAATGTTTGTGACCTTGCGTATACATAAGTCTATGGTCGGAGATGATCGTGACTGGCGAAGTTTAAAAACGTTTTTTTGACAGACGAAAATTGTGTTGCGAGCAATTGAATACCTGCTTACCCATTGCAAATCTTCATGCAATAAACTTCTATAAATCTTATTTTCTTCCCGCTTCACTCCTGCAAAGCTGTCACTTTAAATGCCTTTAGGGTGAAAAATTGCATCATATATTATTCAGCTTGCTTCGGCGGGCACAAATTTGGTTTCGCAAGGAAAGTTTCCTGAATGTGTGTGTTTTTGTGCGTCTGCAGGTGGTGTTGAAGATCGTTAAGCACTATCAGGAGGAGGGCCAGGGCAGCGAGGTGGTTCAGGGTGTTCTGCTTGGCCTGGTGGTTGAAGACCGTCTGGAGATCACAAACTGCTTCCCTTTCCCTCAGCACACCGAAGACGACGTCGACTTCGATGAAGGTGAGCTGCACTGCAATCTCCAGAGCTCCATTCTCTGGACGGTTAATCATTGATGATTGTGCTCGGCGCTCTGGGAAGGATTATTTGAGAGAACTGTGAAAGGAAAATTGCTTTTCACTTGTATTTTTTTTTCTCGTTGCAATCACGATTCGTTTTTGATTAATGGAATTTGCATTAAAATGCCCACTTTGTGTTGGAGCAACTATATTTTATGTTGGCCGCAGACATCTGCAACCAGCTGTGAGTGGTGTTCCTGAATTAATTAATTGCTGTTTTATACATCATTTAATCAAGACAGTGACTAAACGGTCAACTCTGATCCTCTTTTTGGTGCATGAGGAAAACAAAACGGTTGATGTTTTGAAGGAATTATGCAGAAAAGCAAAGCAGCGCGGCTCTAGTAGAACGCTCCCCGTCGTAATCACTGGAGCTGTCACTGCAAATTTACTGTTTAACTCCACTGTTTGATTCTCACAAACACTCCCATTGTAATAAATGAAGCTGTCTAAACCGAGGCTGATCAAACTGCTGCCTGAAAGGGATGCTTCGGGATATATTATATGTTTTCTACTGCTAATAATATAATAAATAAAATAATATTAATAATATTATTATTGTAGTAAATGTTTTATTTATTGCTATTATGTTGTTGTTGTTGTTGTTGTATTTGTTATTATTATTTATTGCTGTTATGTTTATTAATATTACTTTTGAATTTTTTTATTGCTATTTTTAGACATTTTTATTATTATTATTATTATTATGATTACTATTATTTTTTTTTCTTTGCTATTATTATTATTATTAATAATTTTTAATTGCTATTATTGCTTATCAATAACTTTTTTAATTATAATTTTTTATTGCTATTAACAATAATAATAATATTATAATACTTCTTGTTCTTGTTCTTGTTCTTCTTCTTCTTCTTCTTCTTCGCTATTATTTTATTTATTCATTGCTATTGTTATTATATTTTTTAATTGCTATTGTTTGTTAATATTTCTTTTTGAATTATTTTTATTGCAATTTCTGTACGATTATTATTATTATTATTATTATTATTATTACTATAATTAATTTTATTATTATTATTACTATAATTAATTTCGTTGTTGTTGTTATTATTATTATTGCTATTATTATTATTATTATTGCTATTACTGTTATTAATATTATTATTGTTATTGTTATTATTGTTGTTATTATTACTGTTATTAATATTATTATTACTATTATTATTATTATTACTATAATTAATTTCGTTGTTGTTGTTGTTGTTGTTATTATTATTATTGCTATTATTATTATTATTATTGCTATTACTGTTATTAATATTATTATTGTTATTATTATTATTATTATTATTATTGTTGTTATTCATATTATTATTATTATTATTGTTATTATTAATTTTTAATTGCTATTGCTTAACCTTTTCATTATTTTTTTTATTGCTATTAATAATAATAATAATAATAAATAATAATAATAATAATAAGTTTATTTTATTGCTATTATTATTATTATTATTATTATTTTTTTATTGCTATTGTTTTTAATGTAAATTTAGTTAAGTATAAATTAATTATTTTTATTGGTGTTGTTGTTGTTGTTGTTATTATTAATGTTTAACATACAGACATTTGCAAAATTTAGGCTTTTTATCATTTTGCTTTCTGCAGTAGAATCTCATGAGATTAAATACATTTCAGTTGACAGTCCTAGTTTTAAAAGGATTTGCAAAGGAAAAGATGCGCGGTCAACTTTAATACTGAAGTATTTTGCAGAGAATGTTTTTTTTTTTTCTTTTTTTTTTTTTTTTTTATTCACACAATTATTTACTTTACATAGTAGGTTGTTGCGTTGTAAACTACTTTGCATTTAGCACAATGTATATAATGAATGTCAATATTTTTCATTTTGTACTATTAAATATGCTAAATTTCGGAGATATTCTAAGCGTCGTGAAAATGACGTGTTACCAAGTGTTTTCAAATGCATCCCTCCAAGTTTTCCAAAGACACTTCAACTTTTATTTCTTCATCCTTTAAATCACTTTAATGCAATGCATGAGTGCTGTTGAACGAATGGACCCATATTATGCGTCTTACAAGCAAGCTTAAAAGCATTTAAATGAAAAGGCTGTTTATGGCAGCAGTGATATTGATTATAATGTGTTTTGGTGGTCATACTTTCTTAAAATATTGGTTCATTCAGTAGGCGAAATGTAGGTGCTGTTTTGTTATTGATTGGTCACGTTTGACCACATGAGATTTTTTTATTTTTATTTATTTTTTTTTTTTTTTTGATGTGGTTACAAGTAAACAAATTCAAAGTGTTTTACTCCTGTATTCGGCATCATCCAATAGTGACCAGATTAAGAAAATGCATCTTGCCTCCAGGTGTAAAATTTTGACACAAATAGATATCTCAGAGGATCACTAAAGAGTTTGCCAAAAAAACGTAGATAATTTGCTCTGAAATTATTACAGAGATTGCGTGAGGGGGGAAAAAGACTTGGCATATTTGGACTGGATTAAAATGGCAAAGTATGTCTGTGAGGCACAAATTCAATTCATCTTTATTTATATAGCACTTTTACAATGTAAATTGTGTCAAAGCAGCTTCACATAGAAGATTATAGTGAATTGAAATGGTGTCAGTTCAGTTTTTAGAGTTTAAGTTCAGTTCAGGGTGGTTTAATTTTCACTGCTGAGAGTCCAAACACTGAAGAACAAATCCATCGTTGCGCAGCTCTACAAGTCCCGAACCATGCAAGCCAGTGGCGACAGTGGCGAGGAACGAACTTCACCAATTTTGCGAAAGTGAAGGAAAAAAAACCTTGAGAGAAACCAGGCTCAGTTGGGCACGACCATTTCTCCTATGGCCAAAAGTCTTGTGCAGAGCTGCAGTCTAGGCGCTGGAGAACGTTGGACGTCTGCGAAGACAAATCTCCTTAATGACTCCTTCAAAAACCAGTCTCATCTAAATTGGGCTTAAGTATCATTTATACATCACATGTATTTGGAGCAGACTGCTTAGACCTTACTGATTTGGACTGTTTATCATTTCTGCAGGATGTTTTGGCTAATTTTGGAGACCTGAATTTAAGTTGTTAATGTGTACAAAAATGTTTTTACTGCCTTAAATGTAGGGGATAGTGGATGGGTCATGGAAATTCATCTTCTTATTCAGTGAAAAGTCAGGAGATATGACATTTGTCTTAGAGTGGGAATCCTGGGTTATATTTTAAAATATTATATTAGACCATCATAACCACTGCTTACTCGTCTTTTTTTCTTTACACTACTTATGCATCTTGATTATTTTGATCGTACTGTGAGGTCAAACTTATAGTATTCCTGCAGCTATGTTCAGCTCACTTTCCAGCTGTAACGTCATTTTGTCAGTGGAAGCGAGTGTTTATTACTTTTCTGCTCTAGCCTGGTCCACGGGTGGTTGTAATTATCTCGTGGACCTTTATCGGCTTGGCGTCATGTGTCTTTGGAGTGTTATTTCAACTTGTATCAATATAACTGACTTAACATAAAAAGACAGCATTGAAACCTGATTAACTTAAGTTAAAGTGACTTATTATGTCATGGTTGTCATTTTATCAGCATTTTATTTCACAGTGTACTAAATGGATGTATCATTTGGTTATCAGGGTTTCCACAGGTCATGAAATTTCTGGAATATCATTGAATTTTAAAAGGTCGTCTAGACATTTTAAATCAGGGAATGCTATTTATATATATATATATATATATATTTATTTCATTTTCTCCATTGCAGTAAAATAGGGGCTCGTGGGTTCTGCTGTAACAGTTGTCTGCTGTTTAAGTAACGTTAGTTGGATCGCTTTAATTACTCTCGCTCGCCTCCCTTGCCATAGTAGCTAATAATCGAAATAATTAGAGTGGGAATCCTGGGTTTCATTTAAAAATATTATGTTAGACCATCATAACTGTACTACTTCATCTGCCCTTTTTTTTATACTACTAATGTATCCTGATTAATTTAATCATACTGTGAGGTCAAACTATAGTATTCCTGCAGCTATTTTCAGCTCACTTTCCAGCTGTAACGTCATTCTGTCAGTGGAAGCGAGTGTTTATTAGTTTTCTGCTCTGGCCTGGTCCACCGGTGGTTGTAATTATCTCCTGGACCTTTATCGGCTTGGCGTCATGCGTCTTGGAGAGGTCAGCCCCCATCCTTGGCACTTTGACTGAGTGGATGACCTTGCCGTTAGATGCAGCTTGTTAGCAGAGTTGAACCGTTTGGCTGAGCGCTAACAAGCTGCTAGCTCCAGATGTAGCAGAACTAGAGACCAAACCAGTGATGGTGTCCAAGGACGACTGTTTAGAGCCCTCTGCTTTATCTCTCTCCAGTCTGTGCACGAAATATCACTCCCTAATGCTGCCGCAGCTTGAATCGATATGGCAGTGCCAGTTGTGTGGACACTGAGATACACTCGGTGTGATAAGAGCAGGCTTCAGCTCAGGTACTGTACATCTGCTCATATATTTACCACAGGGACGCGCGCTCTGTTATTTCACAGCGGCCAATCGATCAAGAGGCTGCTTTCTTGCTGGTAAAATCTCTGCAAGCTGAACATGAAAGCAAATTAGTAATTTAAGTGTTCACCGCCAGCCAAATTTCTTTGTTCTCCCGTAGTCATTTTGATATTGTGACAAACGAGACGGTCTGATGAAGACATTTGTTCATTCAATAGATTACATAAAAAAAAGGTTCCAAAGCCTTCGAGCGTTGATTTGATTTGACAGACTAAGTCAGATGAATATGTGAAGTAATTTTGTCATAGAATGTTGAAATGTGCATCTAAGCATAAATGCATTAATACATTTGACCCCTCATGCTTATATTTGTGCCAGTATTAAAACAGTATCAAGTAACTTTTTTTTTTGATATCTGGGGAAACGGGTTGAGCATGTTATAACCCATCATAACAATTCAGTTCAAGTTTATTTATATAGCGCTTTTACAATGTAGATTGTGTCAAAGCCGCTTAACATAGAAGTTCTAGTAAAATCCAAATTTCAGAGTTTAAGTTCAGTGTAGTTCAGTTCAGTGTGGTTTAAATGAAGTTAACAATGAAGTTACAAAATGTTAAGCCTGATGTTAAGAAATTTAAATGCATTACCGTTTTGTTTAGAGTGATCTATAATGTAAAAATCACTTTTATAAAGGGTTTAAACACTAGCTATCTTTCCATCCACCTGTTTTTATGCGCATTTTGAATGTGCGCTTAAAAAACGGTTGATGGAAACGCCAAGATGCGCATAAATTTAGAATATGCGCATAAAAAAAGTATGCGCATAACTGAGTAGAAAACTTTTTATTCGATAAGAAAAGATGTGCATAAACTATGATGGAAATGCTTTTACCGAACAAATTCCAGTATGTGCATTAATACAAGTCATGTGATTTTGTTATAAGAGATCATGTGATGATAAAAATGCATGTGAATGGACACCAGGGTGCTGACCACATTGTAAAAGATCTAAAATGTATTCTAAAACGCCTTAACCATTTCAATATTAGTGTTATTATATTATTAATTATTACCTTCAGAATTGTTAAGAACTGTTCCGCGTCTCATGCCTTCAAACTCCACCACGCATTCATTGCGTGTCGGCATTGTCTTCTGAGTGGCAAGTCATTATTGTCATTTATTTTATTCTCTTTGACTCGTTGGATGGAAACGCTGCTTTATTCGCATGTCTTTTATGCGATATTCTGGTTTTGCGCATACAATTTGCATCTTTGGATGGAAACATAGCTACAGTTGTGTGACTATAGCCACTAATGGTAAAAATTTATTAATTCTAATTTTTATAATCTTCATATAAACAGTCTGGAGAAACACTTTGATTGACATTCGTTGTACGCGTCAACAGAGGGGGAAAGCCCCGCCCATTAGTGACGATGTCTTCCTCATTAGCATAAACAGCCCTGAGTAGGAATCTGAATCTGCCACTATGGTGACTCATAGGCATTTATTGCTCCACCCTCTTTTGAAAAAGAGCACAAACTCATTTGAATTTAAAGCGGCAGTCACAAAAACAGCACAATTCAGGTAAAAGCCTTACAGTTTCAAAGAGTTATAAAACATTATTTGTGTGGTATTTTGAGCTGAGACCACACACACACACACACACACACACCACTCACTCTATGGATGGGTGCATCACATTTTCTTTCTGTTACATGAAAATTGAAATGCATTTCACCACATTTTTGTCAATTTCATTGTTCTTCCAGGTATTGCAGCATTCTGTGAGCCATTTAATAATAGCATCATGTATTGATGTAGTCCATTGCATCCATGTTTGAAGGCTATTTTATACTGTTACTCTTTGTTCTCATCGAAAGAATTCAGACTTGTGTAACTTGCGTCATGCGTTGCCTTAAAGACTAAAACTGCTTAAGTTTTTTTTTTTTTTTTTTTGTACAGTATCAGCAGTCATTTTTAATCTTTCCTGGCATAAATGCATTAAAGTAACTTTCAATTATCATTTAATTGGATTGCATAAGGCACTATGTACACACATCACAGTCAGACATGCTTGTTTTACAGCTGTGATGCCTGATTATCAAATGAAACTCTGCATGGGTTTCTTTTGTGATTGCTGGTTTTGAACAACTACATATATAAACTGTTCTGACTGATTGCCAGCTATGGTTAATGCATAACAGACCAATTAGTGATGGTTTAGAATTAGCTCTAGCATTTCTTTTGTGTTCTGAATGATGTTTTTGGAACTTGTTGCCTAATGAATCAGACAGGCATAAGGATTTATTCTAAAATTCAGGAAAAAAAATCCTCTTTACCTAGTGCACTACTCAAATATCTTAATTTAAGATAACCTTACAAGGTAAAGGCCGTCGTCAGTAGATAATTTGATATGCTCCAATGCCAACGATGGCCATTTTTCACTTGAATCAGTTTGAGTGCTTTCATAGTGATACTATAGAATGACTGGAGTCGTTGCCGTTTTAAGATTATTGACTGATTTCGAAGTATTGGTACTTTTGACATCTGTACATAAAAGAATAATGTTGTCCATGTTATGTAGTTTGGCTTAACGTGAGCCGCCTGTTAAGTTCAGTCTCACTAGCACACTTGCAGCTCATCAGTCATTCGATCCTATCAAACCCACAGTGTTTTTTTTTTTTTTTCTCCTCTCTGTCTGTGCATGATGAGTAATGGGATGTGGATAAGTGGAGCTTAAATTGCAGCAGATTGGCCTGGCTATAAGACGACATAGAAAAGTTTCTTACATCATCTTTGGATATTCTGTTCCTATACCTGAAGTTTTCAATGGGTGACATTTTAATTAGATTTGCCTTTTACTGTGGTAAATTGACAACACATTTACATTTATTGAAAAGGTTTTTGGGTGTTACACAGTCTTACACAGACATGGTGGATTCACCTGATTTGTTGACAAAAGAGTTGCAGATCTATTCCTTGGCAGTTCACTGGTCCTTCACTGGGCGTTTTCCCCCTCGCAAAGAAACTTTCCAAAGATGTCTGTTTCTTACTCATTTTGCTGTTTGTGGGTTAAATTTGGGCGCTCAAGTGACAAGTTACATCAAGTGAGATGTAAGCGAGAGAATACGCTCATTTTTCAAAATATAGATTTTTCAAAATAAAAGATCGTTCAGACTCAGATAATAAATAAAACTGAAATAATTCATGATTTCTTGTGCGGCCTGGTACCAATTGAACCACGGACCGCAGCCCGGTGGTTGAGAACCACTGCTTTAATACATGGGTTTATTAGAAAGTAGTTCAACATTTGTTTTTTTTAACCAAACTATTCAACCGCTGTCGAGTGACTAAATTTGCATCCATTTTGGCACAATTCATTTTGACATTTTTTGCAAGTTTTTTTTGTTTTTTTTTTGTCATGTCTAAACTAAATGTAGCATAACAGATTAACAATAACATTTAAAATGTTTTCCAAAAACTATTTATATCCAGCTGATAAACCAAAAAGTCACAGTTCATCCTGTTTTACAGAGCTTGAGGATTTAAAGCAACAGATATCAAAGCTGCAGTATGTTTGTTATAATATTTGTTAGTTATTATGCTTGGCCATTGTAGTTTAGTTTGACTTCCTGTAATAGACAAGCAGCTTTTTTTTTCTTTCTAGCTCAAGCTCTGAATTTGACTCATTTTTCCAGAGTTTTTGCCCTGATTTGTATGCTGTTCATGAGCGTTTGGTCTGGCAGACTCATATGGAAACAGTCAGAGCAGATTGATTACAGTGGAGCTCAGCCTGGGACTAGCGTGAGCACTGGGCAAAAACAGATACGATGTGCTTGATTATTGGTTGAATATCTGCACACATCACTGAAAGCAGCGACCCTGAATGGGATTCAGCTTTCCGGGGATCTTCTGACATCTGCTGATCCATTGAGCTCATGTGAAGGGAGGTGAGAGACGCATGTATGCGCTTCAGGTGTGCGGCACTTTATCGATTAAACGGACCCTACAGGGACAGGCACTGCCAGCCATGTGCAATGCTTTAGATTAGACCCACATTGTGGCCCTTAGATAAGCTTATCTGGCCCACCGCACCCCTTTTGCATTGAATCAAGCAACTTTCCATTTGGCTTGTGCTGTTCACATGTATGCAGGTCAGGTGTTTTTACTCTTTTCGTAATCCACATGACCAACTAAATTTTTAAGTCGCAGTGACATGATGATGTTTGTCAAGTTGTCTGTACTCCTTGTTGAATTATGAGCTTGAAGAACCTCTTGACATTTCAGACATTGAACAGTTTCCGGAGTGTGTGATGTGAAATCTGAAAACGGCATGCGGGTAATTTTATAGTATGCTAATGGTATATGTAGGTAATAATTAATGATGGGATGTTGAATTTTTGAAAATCGGTGCCCACCATGAGGTGAAAATGTAGCCATTGCTTGGTTAAGTGGGGTTAATTTTCAATAATTTAGAAGTTCATTTTTGTACTTTTTTTTTTTTTTGCACTTTCATGTAAAGACATTTTCTGAATGCGCTTCCTGCATGGCTTATATTAAATGTTCACATTTCACACTAGTTAATTTGTAGGATTCTTGGTTTATTTGGTCTAATAAAAATGATGCATTTAAGTTGATGCATTAAGTACACAGACGCAGAAACTACATTGAAAATACTGGGGTAAAATTAATTTCCATATTTTAAAGACATGGCGCGGAAAAATGGAATTTAACGCAGTGCTTCTTGTTTGGTCTGATACACACTTTATATCTGTGGTCCTCAACCACCGGGCCGTGGATCAATTGACACCGGGCCGCACAAGAAATCATGATTTATTTCTGTTTTATTTATTATCTGAGTCTAAACGATCTTTTATTTTGAAAAATGCAGCAAGATGAGTAAGAAACAGAGGTCTTTGGAAAGTTTCTTTGCTAAGGGGAAAAGGCCCAGTAAAGCACCCGCGAACTGACAAGGAATAGATCCGCAACCCATTTGTCAACAAATCAGGTGAATCCAGCAAGTCTGTGCAAGAAGATCAACTGCTGGAGATTGCAAATGACGGCGGCCTTTTAGGGGCCGTTCGCATATTGCGTCTTTTCTAGAGTTCGTGCAAGTTCGTTTTTTTCAATGGAGGTGCACGGCTTGTGCTCGCAGTTGAATGAATGCCAAAAGCGTTCACGCAGCAAGAACTGACCGATCAGCTTCAGCTTGTATGGAATATACACATTTCGGTAGAGTAATTATCTCAGACAAACACAGAACACCCAAACACTGCAGTGCTTTGTAATTTTCTCCATAAATAAAACTTGTATCAGAGTGACAGCAATGTTTTGTCAGCTTGTCTTCCTCTGAGAAAATGGTTGATGGTCGCCTAGCAACCTATGAACCACCGCCCCTGCCCAAACCCCTAATTGCCCAATTGGCAACTGGCAACGTAACTTTGAGAGAGGGGGAAAAAAGGTATGCTTAAGCATTCTTTGGTTTTTATGGTCATCTTGACATGTTTTTTGTTGGTTTTAGATATCTTATCATTTAAACACGTGGCTTGTGTTCATATTTCGGTTGAATTACACTGGAGTTTGTTTTTTCTCAGTTTGAGGCACCTATGTTCAGGAGGCAGCAGCAAAGATTTTTTATTTTATTTTTTTTCAAATGAACCACACTAACAGAGCAGTTTCACCACTTTGTGTTTAATCAAACAAAGAAAACAGTTTCTAAAAAAGTCTGCTACAAAGTAAACTGAAGGCTTGAGTTCCTATTTGTCAAATAAGCTGCAAACGAGGTTATTTTGAAGGAAACCATGCTGACTGTGTGTGATCTATAAACAATTTGGAAGAAATTGGTATGTTCTGTGAAACAGTGGCAAACTACTAAAACAACTCAGTCACTCTCAGACCTCCTCTGACTGCCATTATTTAAGTTCACAATATCGTCATGTAAATTACCTCTAAACTCAGGAATACAATTAAAGTGACAGTTCAACCAAAAATGAAAATGTACTCACTATTTTTCAAACCTTTGAGTCTCTTTATAACTCAAAATAAGATATATTTTAAAGTAAACATTGAATTCCATAGGAGGAAAAACAAATGCTATGGATGTCAATGGTTACAGATTTCCAGTTTTCTTCAGTATATCCTTTTTTTGTTTAGAAGAAAGTCAGACAAACAGTTGTTGTTACAAGTGAAGGGTGAGTAAATGACAAATTTTAGTTTTGGGTGAACTATTCCTTTAAAACATTTGAGTTCATTCAGGTTTACGGATAATAAACTCTTTTTGGAGCAACTTTTCAGATCGTTTACAAGCACAAACAGCAACATTATACACACGAAATGAGGTTAAAAATGTAAATGGCATAATAGTACCCCTTTAATTGGGCTCCATATTTTAAATCATTGTCACTTTTTTCCAAAAAAGGAGTATTTGTTAAATTTTCTGCAGTTTGATTAACTCCTTGAGGTTTTTCGATCCAACGGCTGGAAAACCTTGAAGAGAATCAGGCTTCTGGACCTCTATACTCTAATGTGCCCCTTAAGGGTGAGTTAATCAGTGAGGAATCACGATCCATTTCCCGTTTGGATTCTCGGGGGACGTGGCCTGCCATCATGACCCCTGGCACTGTTCCCATCTTCTACTTAAAGCACCTGATTTATTAATGGTCCCTGATGCCACCACTGAATGTATCCTGTCCAGGGTTTTAGTAGATTGCTCTGCACCTCTCTCAAGGCATAATTAATCAGGAGTGCAGGAAGATCAGCCTCGGTGACGAGCACGTATCTTCCGGGAATCACGCCACTGTGACTCCAGAGTCAGATGAAGTGAAGTGTTTGAAGGTATGAAGTCACGTCTTAGGATGCCACTGATGTCTGTCATTCCATCACTCTTACTTCCCGTTGGAGGCGCAGCAAACCTTCCTGTTCAAATGGGGTTTCTTGTTGTTTTTGAGCCTTTTTCTGTGACTTTTCTATGAATTTCAAGAGCTTGTTTGTTTTGGCTTGGACAGTCTCAATCTGTATTTTAGAAAACCTAATTCTTCATTGTGGAGCTTTGATTAATAACCAAACTTGCCATCTCTACTCAGTTATTATGGTCAACTAAACTGTAACAAATGCAGGGGTCCGCACAATTTCTTCATGTTGTCCTTACACAGATCGATTTAGGTTATTGTAATCATTTTTACTAATTTAAGTGGGTTGAACATAAAACGATTAAGTTGTTGCAAAAAAAAAAAAAAAACACACAAAAGGTGCATTAAGTTTGACACCCAGTGGTTGAACTAGGTATTGCACTTCTGGTTGAAAGCACATTTTCGCTCGGCCCTTCCTCTGATGACTCCACACAAGCGCAGGTTGCCAGATTGACGACATTAACAGAAGCTTGCCTGACTATCGAGCTTAAAGGCTGATTTAAAAATGTAGCCTGCTCACCTAATGTCTACCTTTGTAATATTTATATTATTTGCTAATTAATAACCACCTCATGTGGAACTTTTAATCCGCGTCTCATTTTGGAGTTTCTTAAATATCTGCAAACATATTATGGTATTTTTATGCTTTGGATGAGTCAAACTTACAGCAGCACTTACAACTTACATACAGCACCTTTAAGAATTGTGGTGTTTCAACTAATTTTTAATTAATGGTCTGAACAAGCAACGAAAGTCTTCTTTTTTTTTTTTTTTTAAGTGTAAAACCATTAAAAAAACATAATAAATGTTAACTGAAACATTCAACATAGTTGCAAAGAAATCATTTCTTCATTTTTTTTTTTGTTCAGGAAAAATGAAAAGTATAATGAGCAACAAATAACAATTTGTTTAACTCAACCAAATTACTTAATTAAAAGTGAATACAGAAAAGTGAAAAACTCAAACTATTTTACAGTACAGTAAGTTACAGTAGTTATCGTTGTAAGATAGCAAACCAGTGATGTTTTGGTACCTAAAACGTAGCAAGGTACCCGAGTAACGTCTGCAGTATTAATAGTTGAAATTTCTATTATGCAAAAATCACTTTTCGAAGGGGTTTAAACAGTTCTGTGGCAACAGTGTGTGAATATAGCCAACCTCTAATGGTAAAAATGAGTTCTATTTTTTTGAATCACACTTAATAAAAACAGTCTGTAGAAACACTTTGATTGACTTTCTTCCTTTGTATGTGTCATCAGAGGAGGAAAATCCCGCCCATTAGTGACGAGCTCTCCCTCATTAGCATAAACAGCCCTCAGTAGGAAGCAGTCATCCACCATTAAAGTTTTGAATCTGCCATTGGTGATATAGCCCCGTTAATAGCCCCACCCTCTTTTGAAAAGAGGACAATCTCATTTGAATTTAAAGTGACAGTTGCCAAAATGGCACAATTTTGATCAAAGCCTGAAAGGGTCAGATTTAGAGTTATAAAACATTATTTGAGGGTTATTTTGAGCTGAAATTCCACACACACACTCTAGGGACGTCAGAGGCTTATTTTACATCTTGTTAAAAGGGGCATAATAGGTCCCCTTTAAATGTGAAGTTTTATTAATTAATTTTATTTGGATTTGTTTTTGTTATTCTCCTTTCAGTTTAAAGTTAAACTAAATATAAATGAGAAATCTTCTTGGTCGCTTGCTGAAATAAGCTTTTCAGGTGTATATATAATACAAAAGTTTTTATTTTGTCTTTTCAGTAAACACTAAATTTTTTCCAAGTAACAATAGTTTTAGCTTTCTCGTTCACAGTAATGAGCATTTCAATGCCTTCAATTGGCTCATTGCAGACTGAAAGATTGGTGGCAAATAGTGGTGGAAGTAGTAGTGACAGGCAGAGTATTTTCTGAATTAGTGTTGCAGCTGAACAGCGGCAGAGCTCTTGAAGTTGCTCTTTGCCAGCACGTCAACAGAGTTAAGCGCCATCTGTCAGATTATGAAAGGCTGTGAACTGACATGTCACAATCTTATCACATTGGATAATTAATCTACACACTGGATCTACATTTCCAAAAGGAAATGGCAGTTGCTTGTGAGGCAGCAGAAGAATAGTGTTAATGTGTTGGTAAGTTTGGGTTTATTCTTCAGGTCTGGCTCAAGGTGTCATGTTTTTTTTGCCAATGATGTGTGAGAATCGACTAACAATTTGACACGGTCTTGTAGTATAAAAGTCAAATTGTTATATGGGAAAGACCAATCCGTATTCAGTTTTCAAATAGATGTAAGCAGCAATCCAATCAGAATTCAGTATGCAAATCATGTCCTGTTATCATTACAGGTAGAAAGGTTTTACTTTTTTCTCCCCGAAAGCTTTTACTGGGAAAATATGAAGGTTTGGAATACCTTTTATTAAGGCTGCACAATATATTGAAAAAGGATTATCGTGATATGTTGTATGTATATGTAATATGAATATTGCAGAAAAGTTAATTTTTTGTTGGGTTTTTTTTTTTTGCACAAAAACTCAAGATGCAAGGTAAACCTAGAGCTGAAAATAAATACTAATGATGGGAGTAGAGATGAGAGGAAAATAACAGCCAATAAGAGTCAGAATATCACTCACTGGCCACTTTATTAACCTCAACCTACAGGCAGAAACTGAAAACAGCCAAACCTGTATTAAGATCTGTGAAAAGATGGACTACCGAAACAGAGCGTGATCTACAAGCCTGTTTCGACCTCACTGACTGGAGTGTTTTTGAAGCTGCTGCAAACGATCTAGATGAGCTTACAGAAACTGTAACATCTTATATCAGTTTCTGTGAAGACATGTGCATTCCTACCAGGACTCAACTCACATACAACAATGACAAACCGTGGTTCACTGTAAAACTCAGACAGCTGCGTCAGGCCAAGGAGGTTGCTTACAGGAATGGGGAGAGGGCCTTGTATAAACAGGCCAAATACACACTGGAAAAGGAGATCAGAGTGGCAAAAAGGAACTATTCTGAGAAACTAAGGAGTCAGTTCTCTTCCAGCGACTCAGCATCCGTGTGGAAAAGTTTGAAAAACATCACAAACTACAAGAAACCATCCCCCAGCACTGTAGACAACGAACGACTTGCAAACGACCTGAATGAGTTTTACTGCAGGTTTGAGAAAACACCCCACACCCACTCTGAACTGCTCTTCACACCACCATCAACACCTCCACCACACCCCGTCTCCCCAACACTTCAGTTCAGTGAAGATGATGTGCGCCAGGTCTTCCAAAAACAGAAGAGGAAAAAAGCACCAGGCCCAGATTTTGTAACACCAGCCTGTCTAAAATCCTGTGCTGACCAACTGGCCCCCATCTTCACCCTGATCTTCAACAGATCACTGGAGCTGTGTGAAGTGCCCTCCTGCTTTAAACGCTCCACCATCATCCCCATCCCAAAGAAACCCAAACTTACAGGACTTAATGACTACAGACCAGTGGCGCTAACATCTGTGGTCATGAAGTCTTTTGAAAAACTGGTGCTGGCCCACCTGAAGGACATCACTGAACCCTCACTGGACTCTCTTCAGTTTGCCTACAGAGCAAACAGGTCTGTGGATGATGCAGTCAATATGGGACTGCATTATGTTCTGCAACACCTAGACAGACCAGGGACCTATGTGAGGATCTTGTTTGTTGACTTCAGCTCGGCTTTCAACACTATCATCCCAAAACTTCTCCTGCCCAAATTAACTCAGCTCTCCGTGCCCAACTCTGTCTGTCAGTGGATCAACAGCTTCCTAACGGACAGGCAGCAGCTGGTGAAGCTGGGAAAATTCTCATCCAGTACCCGCACAATCAGCACTGGCGCCCCCCCAGGGGTGTGTCCTCTCCCCTCTGCTCTTCTCACTGTACACAAATGACTGCACCTCAAAGGACGCCTCTGTCAAAATCTTGAAGTTTGCAGACGACACCACACTTATCGGCCTCATTCAGGACGGTGACGAGTCTGCTTACAGACAGGAGGTTAAGGAGCTGGCTGTCTGGTGCAGTCACAACAACCTGGAGCTGAACACGCTCAAAACAGTGGAGATG
>CAIGQV010001633.1:27347158-27370316 GCA_903798115.1 Danio jaintianensis | reverse complement strand
GTCGATGTTTCACTCTTTACCTTTCCTTTGGTGACCATTGTAAAAGTCGCGTAAACGTCTTCTCATCCTCGCCTCATTTAGCATGGGTATTTTTAGAGGGTTTCACATCAAGAAAGTGTCATTGTGAAGCTTCCATGGGAATGCAAATTGCATCTCGGTCTGAATGTGTTGCCTCATACCCATCAGCCTTTACAGCACTGTAGGGATTGTTTACCATGGCAGAGCTGTCTTTCCACTAGAAGCGGGGCCGCAAGACTGTTTATTTTCGGGCTTGAAGATTTGAATCGCTTGTTTGGCTTCAATTTAGTTCTTTAAAACGTCGTCTCCCCCTCGTGCATTCGCTTGGAGGAAGCCAACCAAGAGTTTCGGAACAAATTACATCTCCGCGTCTCATTCATATTCAACGTCGCCTGTCAGGACCTCGCGGTGATGAATTTAGTTGTAAGGCCTGGTGGGCACGCTCAAATTTGCCAAAGCAAATGCTTGAACACTGAATTCATTCCACGCACGCAGCTCTGGGACTGATCTCTGGATGCGTCGTCTGCCAGTCACCTGTCTTTAGAGGAGCCGGCTGGGATGGGCGTGGAATAGCAAAAGGAAGAGTTTTGCCAGTGCCACGTTCCGCAAGATTGGTGCAAGTGCTCTTCTCTGAGGAATATCATCATCTGCTGAGAGCCCAAAGTGCTGCTTGGAGGGTGTAAAGGAAATGAAGAATAGTTCCTCCACTTTATTATGCTTTTATCAAGCTGTCTGGGAAACGCAAGAGTGACTGCTTTTAAAGCAAGCCAATGTTTTGCTTTATTGTTTGGGTTTTGTACATTTTAAAGCCGTATGCTTTTCCGTGTGGATGAGATCGAGTCGTGTACAACCATTGCTGTCTCATTTGGTAAATATTAAGTTTTATCTTTTTTTTTTTTTTCTAAGCTTTTTCGTAGGGCTGTGCAATATGATTTTGTGTCTGTCTATCATTTGTTCTGTCTATCGTTTGTTCTGTCTATCGTTTGTTCTGTCTGTCATTTGGTCGGTCGTTCTGTCTGCTGGTCGGTCGGTCATTCTGTCTGCCGGTCGTTCGTTCGTTCTGTCTGTCGTTCGTTCGTTCGTTCTGTCTGCCGGTCGGTCGTTTGTTCGTTCTGTCTGCCGGTCGGTCGTTCGTTCGTTCTGTCTGCCGGTCGGTCGTTCGTTCTGTCTGCCGGTCGGTCGTTCGTTCGTTCTGCCGGTTGTTCGTTCTGTCTGCCGGTCGTTCTGTCGTTCTGTCTGTCGCTGGGTCGGTCGTTCTGTCGGTCGTTCTGTCTGTCTGTCGCTGGGTCAGTCGTTCTGTCGGTCGGTCGTTCTGTCGTTTCATCCGTCGTTTGTTCTGTGTGTCATTCGTTCTCTCTTGTCTGTCTGTCGGTCGGTTTTCCGTTCATTCAATCATTTATCGTTCAATTGGTTTATCGTTCTTTGTATTGTTTTATCATTCGTTTGGTTTATCGTTCTTTCTGTTGTTTTATCATTCTTTCTATCATTCTTCGTCATTTTCTGACATTCTATAGTTTCATATTATGCTGTTTATTTTGTGGTGTTACATTGTTTATACATAATATTTCATAATTATTACACGCCATTACGGGGATGCAGACAGGAAACATTAATAACAGCATCATGAGAGAGTTGCAATCTAGAAAGTACAATGTTTAATTTTAGTACTTTATGTAGCTTTTTTATTTTTGTTGGTTGTAAATAAAGAGAGAAATGATCACACATGAATGGGTACATTTCTGAGTATATACTTTAACATGTAAAATTGTCTTTTACATGTGATCTATGATAAATAAATACATATTTTTTGTTATGTATAACTATTAATTGATTGAATTTACATACATGGTTGTATATCGTGATGCATATTGTTTGTCGTATAGGATATGAGATTACTTGTATAATAATATGAGGTTTGTCATATCGCCCAGCCCTAGACCAACACCAATTTATCACTTGAGTTTATCCTTCGTAAACACGTGCTTCCTCTGATTGAGACTTAATCCTCTTGATATTTGATGAGATTTGGTTTGTTTGATGAAATATTGTGTTTCTGTGGAGGAGATGTTTGATTTACAGCATATTGTAGTGATGTTGGGTTTCATGACGCTGGTCAAGAGGGCCTCAGATACACCTGTTGTGTATTTGCCAGTCACACACACACACACACACACACACACACACACACACACACACACAGAGTCAGTCTTGGGTAATTATTGTGTGTCTGTGGATTATCTTGTGTTGTGTTTCTGAAGGGCTGCCTGCCTTTTGAAATTGAGACTGTAATAATGCTGGGAAGGTGCAAAGCATACTCTTAAAGTTGAAAGAACATCCTTTTGTTTCTTCCTTTTTTAATGTTTGTTGTTCAAGTACATTTTTGCTTTCTAGAATATACATGGGTCATAGACGAATTGTCCCATTTTGGTTTGGATCAAATCAAATTTACAAAAGTCGATTTATATGCATAGAAAGCATATTAAGTGTCAGCAAAATATCTAATATCTATATCTTAGTTTTAAATATATTATATGAACTTCCCTGTTCAGCATTGGAGATATATTGATGTAATTATATAGAGTGATGATATGAATATATTATTACATATTTTGTTGTAAAAGAATAAATATCCTGGTGACAAATGAGTAAACTGTAACATAATTGCTTCAAATATATTTAAATCATTTTTTCTTATGTTCATATAAATGTTTAATTATAACCATAAATTGTGGTTTGCAAATCAGTAGTGCCCAGAAATTATTATTATTATTTCATATCTACATCAAGTTGTTGTAGATTTATTATTATTATTATTATTATTATTATTATTATTATTATTATTTTATTTATTAATTTTATTTATTTATTATTTATTTAGTTTTTATAATTATTTTTAACAACAATTATTTATTTGATTTATTATGTGTTTTATTTATTTTATTATTTATTTAGTTTTTATAATTATTTTTAACAACAGTTGTTGTTGTTGTTGTTGTAGTTATTATTATTCAATGACTAATATTTTTTATTAATTATTTGTTTCTTTAAAATTTTATGTAAATTACGGTGTGGAAATTAATTGTACTAATGTGTTTAGAATTTTAAAATGTATTTATACTTTAATATATTATTTAATTTCAGTAACTTGTATAATAAATTTGTTGTAAAAGAAATAATATATAGCAACAGCAGTCTGCCTCTAGTCTAAGTTTTCTTCTATGGACAGCTTTTCTATCAGGTCAACCGACGTCATGGCAGAGAAACAGTTTGAAGAGATTATCACAAAAAAGATGTCTACTTGTTTGTGTAGCTGGAGAGCAACACATCAGGGTTTATTTACACAGACATTTACAGTTAACTTTTGCCCTCTGTAGCACTTCAGAGGTTTGTTACACCACAGCACGCAGAATTACATTCAACAGCACTCACAATCTGTTTTGCTTTAGTGAATCTGTTTTTTTGCATGCTCATGTGATTGTTTTGAGACTAGCATTCAGTCCCATTCTCCATCTTCAAGTCCATTTCCATGATTCAGACTGTTAAATTTTTTTTTATTTGACCATTTGATGTTTTAGACTTGCAAACAATGTGCACTGCAGTGATTTGATGGTGTAGTGTATCAGCGGAGCATTGACTGAGCACAGAGAAGCCGTACAGGTAACTGAAAATCTGTACAAAAACATGACACCTTCTGCATTAGCAAATTTACCAACATTTGACCTTTGATCATTTTCCATGTGTGTGATTCTTTGATATTTTCAACATTTTAAAGGGATAGTTAATATCTGTCATTTACTCACCCTTCACTTGTTACAGACCTTTGTTTTCTTCTGCTGAACACAAACTATTCGGATAAATACTAGAAAGCAGCAGCCATTGCCTACCATAGTATTTTTTTTTGCTCCGATGTCAATGTCAAGTAATCAGCATTAAATCAGCAGTTCAGTAATCGGCAGTAAATCTCCAGTAGCTGCTTTCAGATGGAGCAGCGTTTGCTACACAGAGCCATAGTTCACTGACAAGTAGGCCTGTCACAATAATCAATGTATCGACTTATCGCACAACACATGGACATGTCCTCAGTTTTGGGTGATGCAATATATATCGCCCATAGATTAAAAAAAAAAAAAATTCTAGCAACATTTTTAGCTGATTGCGCAACATCTCTATCTCTACTGGAGTTGTCAGTATGGTTAAAAAGCACTATAGTATTTACTATACTTATTATATTATATTTTCATGTGGCTGTCTGACAACTGAAAGTAGACCTGGTAGCAGATATCTAAGCCTCTGTTACTTTTCACCTTATTTAGGATATGCGTTTTCACATTCTGATTCCAATGCCTAATTATTAAATTGTTAAAATGACTATAAATGAAATATTCTTAAGAATAAAATATGATGTGTTCTTTGGAAGAGTGTACTTGCATTGTGATGGTATTATAATTGTCATTCTGGTATTATATAATGAGTGGCATAAAATTGTCTTAAAATGACAATAATATTGTTTATCGCGATATATTTTTGTGCAATATATCGTACAACAAAATATAGATATCGTAACAGGCCTACTGACAAGCTATGCAAAAATTGCAAACAATGAAATTGAAGATTCTGTAGTTGTGTGATTTATTAGTCAAATCAAAAGAAGTTGAATCCTTTATGGAACCTTTTCACATTTCCGGATTTCTCAGCAGTGGAAGTCCTCATAGTTGGGTAAACTTAGAGCAGAGAATGGGAGAGTACCACACAATTTTTAACCTAGCTAGGAAAAAAAAGTTTCTATTTGCTTAAATACACTCAACAATAATGTTTTCGCTACTTTTAAAAAAGGAAAACAATAGTGTGAGACTGATTACAGCAGCCAGAAGAGAGAGAAATTTAATTTGCTGTCCCACCCCATAGCACTGCGCTAGAAACACCTTGCATAAGCAGTAATTATTTTTGTTTTTTGTAATTTGATGCAAAGATGATCTAATACAAAGTGTAGCTTTATAAATGTACATAATTCCAAAAAAATCAATATATTAAACTTTCAAGGAATTAAGATCCTGATGACCATTAAACAGTCTTGTGATAAGGGTCCATTTGATTTCCCGGGTCTCTCTTTTGTGACGTATTTGATGTTTCCGCATGAAAGCACCCTCTGGAGGAGGAAATTTACTACTAATCACAGAGCCGTGCTTCCCTTACAACATGCACATTCTCAAATTTAGCTAAATCCAGGTTTCGATTTTATTTCAATTGGTTGTGTAGCACTAAGTCGAATTGCTTTTTAAAATAAAAAAATATGAAGCTAGCCTAGAAAAAAAACTAGAGAAAGGTCAGATATTAGTATCAGAATTGGCCAATTTTCTTGTAAATAATCTGCAATAAGAATCAGCCAACTGCAATTTTGCTAAATCGAAGTTTCAATTTTTTTCTATTTGTTGTGCAGCCCTAGATCAAATAGCCTTTTAAAATAAAAATATATAAAGCTAGACTAGAAAAAAAACTAGAAAAATGTCTGATATTACTATTAGAATAGGCCAGTTTCCTTGTAAATAATCTGCAATCAGAATAAGCCAGTTTCGATTTAATTTCAATATGTTCCGCAGCCCTAAGTCAAATAGCTTTTAAAAAAAATAAAATATGAAGCTACACTAGAATTAAACTAGAAAAAAACCTAGAGAAATGTCAGATATTACAGTCGTGGCCAAAAGTTTTGAGAACTACATAAATATTGGAAATTGGAAAAATTGCTGCGTAAGTTTTTATAATAGCAATTTGCATATACTCCAGAATGTTATGAAGAGTGATCAGATGAATTGTGTAGTGCTTCTTTGCCATGAAAATTAACTTAATCCTGAAAAAAACTTTCCACTGCATTTCATTGCTGTCATTAAAGGACCTGCTGAGATCATTTCAGTAATCGTCTTTTTAACTCAGGTGAGAATGTTGACGAGCACAAGGCTGGAGATCATTATGTCAGGCTGATTGGGTTAGAATGGCAGACTTGACATGTTAAAAGGAGGGTGATGCTTGAAATCATTGTTCTTCCATTGTTAACCATGGTGACCTGCAAAGAAACGCGTGCAGCCATCATTGCGTTGCATAAAAAAGGCTTCACAGGCAAGGATATTGTGGCTACTAAGATTGCACCTAAATCAACAATTTATAGGATCAAGAACTTCAAGGAAAGAGGTTCAATTCTTGTTAAGAAGGCTTCAGGCCGTCCAAGAAAGTCCAGCAAGCGCCTCCTAAAGAGGATTCAGCTGTGGGATCGGAGTGCCACCAGTGCAGAGCTTGCTCAGGAATGGCAGCAGGCAGGTGTGAGCGCATCTGCACGCACAGTGAGGCGAAGACTTTTGGAAGATGGCCTGGTGTCAAGAAGGGCAGCAACTTCTCTCCAAAAAAACATCAGGGACAGATTGATCTTCTGCAAAAAGTATGGTGAATGGACTGCTGAGGACTGGGGCAAAGTCATATTCTCCGATGAAGCCCCTTTCCGATTGTTTGGGGCATCTGGAAAAAGGCTTATCCGGAGAAGAAAAGGTGAGCGCAACCATCAGTCCTGTGTCATGCCAACAGTAAAGCATCCTGAGACCATTCATGCGTGGGGTTGCTTTTCGTCCAAGGGAGTGGGCTCACTCACAATTTTGCCCAAAAACACAGCCATAAATAAAGTATGGTACCAAAACACCCTCCAACAGCAACTTCTTCAACGTAACTTGAAGAACAATGCATTTTCCAGCACGATGGAGCACCGTGCAATAAGGCAAAAGTGATATCCAAGTGGCTTGGGGACCAAAACGTTTAAATTTTGGGTCCATGGCCTGGAACCTCCCCAGATCTTAACCCCATTGAGAACTTGTGGTCAATCCTCAAGAGGCGGGAGGACAAACAAAAACCCACTAATTCTGACAAACTCCAAGAAGTGATTATGAAAGAATGGGTTGCTATCAGTCAGGATTTGGCCCAGAAGTTGATTGAGAGCATGCCCAGTCGAATTGCAGAGGTCCTGAAAAAGAAGGGCCAACACTGCAAATACTGACTCTTTGCAAAAATGTCATGTAATTGTCGATAAAAGCCTTTGAAACGTATGAAGTGCTTGTAATTATATTTCAGTACATCACAGAAACAACTGAAACAAAGATCTAAAAGCAGTTTAGCAGCAAACTTTGTGAAAACTAATATTTGTGTCATTCTCAAAACTTTTGACCACGACTGTAGTATCAGAATTGACCAATTTGCTTGTAAATAATCTGCAATCAGAATCAGACAGTTTTGATTTTATTTTAATTCATTGTGTAACCCTAAATCAAATTGTCTTAAAAAAACAATAATAATAATAAAATAAAAATAAAAACTAGACTAGAAAAAAATATTAGTACCAGAATTGGACTAATTGCTGTCAACAGGGATTTTTGCTAAATCGCAGTTTCAATTTTATTTCAATTAGTTGTGCAGCCCTAAATCAAATAGCTTTTTAAAATAAAGCTAGACTAGAAATAGACTAGAGAAATGTCAGATATTAGTAGCAGAATAGACCAATATGCTTGTAAATCTGCAATCAGAATCAGCCAGTGTCTATTTTATTTCAATTTGTTGTGTAGCCCTAAGTCAAATAGCCTTTTAAAATAAAAAAATATGAAGCTAGACTAGAATTAGACTTGAAAAGAAGTCAGATATTAGTACCAGAGTTGACCAATATGCTTGTAAATAATCTGCAATCCGAATCAGCCATGAATAATCCAGCCCCCAGAGCATCACTAATAACGATTCTTTCCTTTTGCTTTCATCCGCTGCGACTGAAATCCCAAACAGCGACAGCATGTCAGGATCCGCATCCGTTCCTCAACCCCACAGTTCTCTCTCTCCTACTCCTCCAACTGCCTGGAAAAAGCCGGCACAGGCAATTAGACTTTCCCCGGTGCATGGATTTGAATCGACTTCATCCAGAAAGAAAGCCAGTCTCTTTTAGCATGTCTCCTGGAGCTTGTTGCGCACGTTTGCTCGCCTCCCAGTAGGGTTTATTTATAAGCAGGTACATCTGAGTGGAGTCTGTCTGGTTTGTTCGGAGCGATTCATCTGTTCTTCTCTCTCCTGCAGACGTGACGCTGCTGAAAGTGAGCTGTCCCTGTCTAAATCCTTGTTAAAGTTCACTGCTGTCCCCTCTTCACCCGGCTTTCTGAAGCACTGACATCTCTCCCCATAATCTGCTGGCCTTCTTCTTTCCTTTCTCCTGTCTGCCTGTGCCAGATCATGCCTGCACACTTGCACTGACTGGAGCATTGTTTTTTTTAGTTTTTTTTTTTACAGTTCGTGCACCTAAATTTTAGTATGGAGACGCATTGGATTTGGATGCTCATTTGAGGTGTGCTAGGGTTTATTAGCAAAGTGTGCAGTACTGTAGTTTCTTTTAGTAGATGTGTAGTCGTACAGATGAAAGTGGAATGGCTACTTTTTATTGGCGGCATTAAAAATAGCCAGCAGCTAGCTCTCTGGAACTCTCACATGGTCACCCACTGAAGCTAAGCAGGGCTGCGCCCAGTCAGTACCTGGATGGGAGACCACATGGGAAAGCTAGGTTTCTGCCAGAAGGGGTGTTAGTCTGGCCAGCAGGGGGCTCCGCCGCAAGATCCCCCACCCCCCCACACACATGGGAATAAACCATTATCCTGCCTTTTTAAAAACTTCATTTACAACAGTCAGCCAAACAGTAAATATTTTTTATGACTTTTTTTTTTTTGCCTGAAATGCAAGTTATTTAACTTAACGTTAAACTGACTTTAAACTGCTTGTATAACTAAAAACAAATCAAGTTAGAAACATGATTAACATAGTTTAATAATAATTGACTGTCTGTCTGTATCTGTCTGTCTATCTATCTTTTTTAGATTTTTATGTTAGTTTTTATTTTCTTTATTAGATTTATTTTTGTTTTTATATTTTTATTAGATTTTTTATTTTATTTATTTTTAGATTTTTTTATTTATTGTCATTTATTTATTTTTTGGGATTTTTGTAAAAGTTTTTATTATATACATTTTTTTGAATTTTTTTCATTTGAGATGTTTTTGTCTATCTTGTCTCTAGATGTATCTATCTTTTTTAGATTTTTATTACTTTTTATTTGTTTATATATGTTTTATTGTTTTATATTTTTGTTTTATATTTTTATGTATTTGTTTTTAGATTTTTTTTAATTATTGTCATTTTCTTTATTTTTTTATTATATATTTATTTTGAATTTTATTCATTTTTTACATTTTTATTTACTTTTAGATTTTATAAAATTTTTTATGTTTTTTAATTTGTATTTATTTTTAGATTGTTTATTTTCTTTATAAATTTTGATTTGTATTTATTTATTTTTATATTTTATTTATTTTTATGTATGCATTTTTTTATTATTTATACAGTGTACCTCATCCAATATCCATCTAACTATTTATCATATCTGTGCCTATACCTAGATATTGTTGAGTTAAAATTGTGCAAGTACAAAACATTTCCAAACAATGTCTAATGCATCTAGGGGAAGTTGTTGCATTAGCATTGTGCATCTGGACAAATAAATGAGATTTAATATTGAGAATCCACCCAGCCATTGTTCCTTCAGCACCTCTCTTTCACAATCTCCCTTGATGCACTAGCACGAAGCCTTTAGCCTTGACTAATGAATGCCCCTGGAAATGTCAAACTTTTCTTTACCCGGCACAATCATTCCTCATAAAGCAGCTATAAACTCATTTTCTCTCTCTCATCTCTTCCAGTTCAATACCAGATGGAGATGATGAGGAGTCTCCGGCATGTGAACATCGACCATCTCCACGTCGGCTGGTATCAGTCCACGTATTACGGCTCTTTCGTCAGCCGAGCCCTTCTGGACTCGCAGTTCAGCTACCAGCACGCCATTGAGGAGTCCGTGGTGCTTATTTATGGTGAGTTTTGTTCGTTTAGAACCCACAGCAGCGCTTGCAGATGTCTGAATGCTAAAATATGCAGACACGGTAAAGAGATGGTTAATCCAAAAATGAAAATTCTCACCCTAAAACAGTGTGTCTGCGGATCCTTAAAGTCTTAAATCCCATAGTATAAAAATAAGGCCTTAAGTCTTAACGTCTTGTATCCGTGTTAAAAATCCAATCGAACTGACCCGTAAAGAAGATTATTATATATTATTATTTCCATTGTGAAATCTACTTAATTCTCTTCGTCTGTTTTCACGCAGAACAACATAGGGAGAACCAAAGACCACATATAGTCTTTGGTGGAACCCAATAAAATACACATAGACGAACCAAAGTCCATATATAGTCTTTGGTGGAACCCCATAAAATACACATAGATGAACCAAAGTCCATATATTGTCTTTGGTGAAACCCAATAAAATACACATAGGCGGAACCAAAGTCCATATATAATCTTTGGTGGAACCCAATAAAATACACGCTCATGGGGATTTTGTTTGCGTAATTCACGTTTGCTGGGATTTCGTTTGCGGGGATTTCGCTCTGTAATAGCTTATATCAGCTATAACTGCAACTCGTACATTAACAAATGAAGAACTGGAGACTGGAGAAATAACCCTCAGAAACCTGCAGATACCTTATATATTAATAATAATAATAATAATCTTGTTATTATTAAGTTTTATAATATGATAATATTGTTCCAAACCTAATTTTAAGAATAAACACAATTGAATGGAATACATTTGTTGAATTTACAAATAAACAAATTAACTTTTTAATTTGAAATTTTCAGATATATTTACTACGTTTGTTTATATTACTGTATTACTGCTTACAGACAAGGGAAATGCAGCAGTTGCAGTTATTTGAAATAACCAGGGGTATTTAATAATTCATACGTCAACTCAAAGATTGATCAAGGGATTTGAGAGCATGCAGCTTTTAAATGTGGTTGTTTGTTACATAAGCATACTAAGATCTATGAATAATTTAGTTGGTAGTCCATGAGCACATTTATCTAAACTGTTGAGTTTCACACAACTCCTTCATGTCGTCCCAACACAAATCGATTAAGTTAACAATCTTTTTATTTTATTTTTATTTTTTACAAATTTAAGTGGATTTAACATAATGATTGTTGAAAGTTGTTCCCCCAAAAAACATAAGAATTGTTTCAACTCATTTTAAATGCGTAGTTTGAACAAGCAGTAAAAGTAATTTGTTGAGTGTATCTCAGGGGTTCTCAATTCAAAGCTCTAAATCTGAATTTTCATCAATGTCAAAGGACATTTTTTTTGAGAATGTCACCCGAAAAATTTATTGACAACTTGAGTTTAATAAACATGCACATAAATCATCTTTTTAAAACATTAAGTTCACTTAAATGTATTAATAACAAGTGCAAAAGTGGCAAAACGACAAGTGACACTTAATTTAAGTCTCAGGAACTATGAAGAAAACACAACAAGAGGAAGGTAAAAAAGCTAAATGAATGCATGTCTCTAATCATCTTTGTAAACTGTTATTCACACTTTCTCTTTTCTGGAAATTGACATTCTCACCTATGCAAATACTCACTGCGGTGAAGTGTCGCTCAGTTACGGCTAACGTCATTCGCTGATTGGATGTCATGACAGCAGCGCCACACAGGAAAAACTTTCAGACTATTGACAAAAAGACATAAAAAATTTAATATTACTAGTTTAAAACGTGTTTATTGAAGTTAGTGCTCTTGAAATATATAATTTAGATGGGTCTGGGATGAACAGGGTATATGCAGAAGGACTTTTAATTTTCAGTAACTCAGTTCAAGCGCTTCCGGTGAACTGTATGCCATTACAAAATCGCCACGTTTAAGGTCTGTTTTCTTTAAAAATCAATGATCTTTACTGCCTGATTGATATACGATATAAAGTGGGTCTAAGAATGTACAAGAAGCACTGCATTAAATACTATTGTTCTGCGCCATGTCTTTAAAATATGGAAATTTATTTCACTCCAGTACTTTCAATGACGTTTCTGTCTTTCATCTCGTTTTACACATCAACAACTAAATGAATGCTTACTTCTATTTAACTGATTAAATTTGAGTTACATTACAACATCGATGCTGTAAAAGGAACCTTATAAAATTGAAAAAAGTCACATAAACTGTTCACCGGAAGTTTATCAGTATGGGAAAAAACACTAGCTGCAGGGTGCGAATTACAGGGGGGTTTGGGGGGGAATGACCCCCCTAATTAACGATTATCCCCCCTGAAGGATGTCAAAACAAGATGTATTGGGGCGTCATCCCTTTAATAGTGCGAAATAGTTCACTCTGATCTGTATTTTAAGTAATAATGTTAATGATTAAAATAACAGATAGTATAAATATACATTTGACCACCACTATAAAGGTTAATACCACTGTGAATCCATAATCGGTCTATGCGAGAAAAAAACCCATTCAACAGTCTGAAACCGGCAGTTCAGAGCACCGATAGACATTGTAAGTGTTCACAAGACACTTAGGTAAATTGGTGTTGGTATCAATATATAGCCTAAAATACAGTAAATTTAGATGCATAGTTTGTATAGTTTGACCTACAGTAACCTCTGAAATAACTAATCAGAGGATACTGTAGGTCAAGACACTAAATATTGCTCAAAACACTGAACACTTAAATACGTTTTATTAATAAATTAGATGTAATTAAAATAAATACATAAATGACTGAAGCTTGTATTACACAAACTACAGTAAAATTACCGAAAAAGTTGACACTCCTGATCGTCAATGTGTAATTTGCACACTGACTAGCTGTGCGTATACCCTATTCTCTCCAGGCTTAGAGAAACCATGATCTATTGTAATACAAGACCCCTTTTTTATACAAGTGAAATTTACTGACACTTTATTCTTGTTTATTATACGAGGCCTGCTGTAGCTTTTATTACCAGACAAGTGGTTCTAATTGGATTTTGATTGTAAACCTTAAAAGCTATGTTAGGTTTTCAGATCCGATACTCTAAAAATCACTCCGCATAAATCTGCTGATCTTAAACTTATGTTTTTAATAACATTCTTGCACAGAAATAGCAAAAAAGGTCCGCAGATTCTGTCTGGCACTGCTCCGTTAATAACCCACAGCAGCGCTTTCAGCCATCTGGATGTTCAAATATGCAGAAACATTGGTATGATACTGATAGTTCAGCCAAAAATTAAAATTCAGTTAATTACTTACAGGTTTGAAACATGTATTTAAGTCTTTAGTTGATCCTCAGAACACAATTAGAGACGTTTGTAATGTAATGTGTATAATAAAATCTGGGTTTTCCCACCATTAATGCCCTACAATAGGACTGTGATTTAAAAGTACAACACTTCATTCACTTTTCTTCGGCTTAGTCCCCTATTTATCAGGGGTTGCCACAGCAGAATGATCTGCCAACTATTCCAGCATATGTTTTACGCAGCAGATGCCCTTACAGCCACAACCCAGTACTGGGAAACACCCCCAACACTCTCACATTCACACACACACACACACTCATACACTATGGCCAATTTTGTTTACCCAATTCACCTATAGCGCATGTCTTTGGACTGTGGGGGAAACCGAAGCACCCGGAGGAAACCCACGCCAACACGGGGAGAACATGCAAACTCCACTCAGAAATGCCAACTGGCCCAGCCGGGACTCGAAACAGCAACCTTCTTGCTGTGGTAACCACTGTGCCGCCCTAGTGAATTAACAGTTGTATACAATCATTTTAACACAAAGATAATGTATTAAGGACAGCCAATGATAATAAGGCAGAATTGAATAATGATTGAAAGCAGTAAAGCATCAGCATCACAAAATGACTTGTACACCAGTGCAATGTGTGTTGTACTTTTTATTCCTCTCAACAATGCATCTTTCATCATGTGTGACTGGGAAATGTATTTAAATTTAACCTATTTAACAGCAGTTTATATTTGCAACGAGAGTGAGCTTTTAAGGCAGTGCTTCATGCTCTGCCCCTTGCCTTTTTTAACCAATCAGAAGTCTGTCAGATCGGGCATCTCATAAATCATCATTCTTGTTGGTTTCAGTTACAGTATGATGCTAATACGCCTCTGTCTTGAGGATTATAATAATGTTTTGTTTGTTGGCGTTCCGGTTGCTGGCAGAGCGTGACGTTTGGTCAAGCGTTTGATGCGCAGACTTAAAAAAAAAAAAAAAATGACTGGCTTGAATGCGTTGTAAGTCTCTTCAGAGGAATGCATCTGTCAAATGCATAAATGTAAAGTGCGTCTGGTCCAATGTTAGGTGAAGGATGTGCTCAGTATTATTCTCGCCTTTATTCCACACACGGTTCACAGCTCGACTGCCACACGGTCGTTCTTTATATTTAATCGTGCCCCCTTTAAACCCATCAATAATGCAAGCTGATATATTAAAGGCTAAATAAAAATCTGCTCACATCGCTCTGCATGGGCTGCTGAGAAAGAAAGCCTTGCAGTTTTAGACCTTTTTTTTTTTTTTTTTTTCTAGCAGATCTGACACCTACTGAGAGAACTTTTAGTTTGAGCTCAAATGTTTTCCAGCGCATAAGACGTTTAATCCTGTGGTACCATGTTGCCTTCAGGCTACATAGCCTATTGAAGTGTTTTTATTTTTATTAAATGCAAAAGTAATTAGTTGATACTATTTTAAGGGATAGTTCATCCAAAATTTACTATTTAATTACTCTCATATTGTTACAATCCCCTGAGACCTTTGTTCGTCGTCTTATTTTTCTTTTTTTTTGACGAAATCCTACACTAACAATATCTGTAAATTAGCAGTTTTCTGTATTTTGTGATTCATGTTTTAATTTAAACATTTTCCACATTTATTTATGCTTTTGTATTGCATTATGGGACCTTGATCTTTCTTCCAACAACTGTTAACCTTGAAAAAGTGACTTTTATAAACATTTTTAATAGTTTAAAGTGATATATTGTCTGGGTTGGTGTTGTATATTATGGTACAAAAACCTTGTAATAAACTGCCAGTACATTTGTTATTTTACAGACAGGTAGTTTATTTTACCACTCCCTGCCACACGACATACTGATCCAGTGCGATCAATTTTCGCCAACAAGTAATCAATCCACCTTTTGTCCAGTTT
Source organism: Danio jaintianensis (assembly GCA_903798115.1). Lineage (NCBI taxonomy): Eukaryota > Metazoa > Chordata > Actinopteri > Cypriniformes > Danionidae > Danio > Danio jaintianensis. The sequence goes on along the minus strand of CAIGQV010001633.1, from coordinate 27,355,197 downwards.
TTAGTCGAAAATTCCCGAAGAAAACGTGAAGAACAGTAGCCTTTCAGTTCTCGTAAACCTTTTATTAAACTTTTATCTTCATTCGAAAACACCATTTTTGTTTAAGCCTTACACAGCTAAAAATAAATACGTCGTCATTACGCCATCGCCAAGGAAAGTAAATAAAAGGATTATTGTAATGTACAGATTGCGCTGTTTTTCCTCTACGAAATTTAGTCATTCTTATTCCTGTAGTACGATAAGCAGTCTTATTTTTGTATGATATATAATTGCTTGGTTTTTTTGAGACACTGTATATAGGGCTGCACGATATTGGAATAATCTGACATTGCGATATTTTGTTTTTCTGCAATATATATTGCAATATGAATATAATTTCACCAGATGACTTGAATAGATCTATTTGGAAAGGTTGGGATGATCAAGTGTTTTTCTATGCAGTGTATTTGCATGAATTATAATAAATTACAAGCACATAAATACAACAGAGCAGACTTAAAAGTAAAATAAACAGTGCTTTGTGGTTTTCTGGAAAGTCTAACAGTATTCAGGTACAGAAATTGAACAATCAAACATAAAATAGCATGGTCATTATTGTATAAACAATTTAAAAATAATATTTAATATCTTTGTTTTAATATTTTGTAAATAATCTAATCCTGCGGTGTGACTATTCCAAATACACACATTGCGATATCGATGCTCAAACGAGATATTGTCCAGCCCTAATATAAAACGCTAGGCAAGACTAGTGTTGCATGCTTCTGTTTATGGGGTGGCAAGTTGGCATGGCGGAACCACACTTGCGTTTTTCAGAAACAAATACATGTTCTTTGTGAATGGCTTCTCAGTTGTTGCACTGCTGTGGTCTTTTCTGTGATCTGGACCGATTATTCGTCGTGAGTGTGTGAACCGAACAGGGTGCCTTGTACCATGACTGTTCAGGATGAGTAAATACAGCGTTACACCCCTTATGTACAGTCAAGCCCAAAATTCAAATTTTGACTTAAAGTTTTTTGTTTAAGCGTAAATAAAAGCTGAGAATTTTTCCACAATGACGCCTCGTACATTGTCTTATCTTTTAGGAGAAGCCTGTGTCAGTTCCAGTCCAAAAAAAAACTTGAATAAAAGCTGGTTGAATAAAAGTAACTTTAAGACACAATTTGCCAGGGGTATGAATAATTTTGGGCTTGACTGCACATATAGGGTATAATGCATTCTCATACATGTCAAATTTAAACATTCACATTTTTGAGAAAAAGCTTTTCTGAGATTTTTGCTTTGCACAAAGTTATTATTTGAAGATAATCTGTTTCTAATCTGTAATAATAATGATGATATTTATCAGAGGTACTCTTTGGAGGTTTAAAGGGCATTGCGGTAACAATCAAGGCTGGCCGATGCTTATAATAATGATCTATTTGTGATATTTGGTGGTTAAATATGAGTACATTTCTTTCCGAAATGATGCCTCTTGTCCATCTTTTGGGAGAAGGCTGTGTAATTTCTGGTCGAAAAAAAAAACAAAAAAAAACTTGCTGGTTGAATAAAAGTAACTTTAAGACACAATTTGCCATGGGTATGAATAATTTTGGGCTTGACTGCATATATGAGTTATATTGCATTCTTGTTTTTGTTTTTTGTCAAATTAAAGCATTTACATTTTTTAAGAAAAAAAATTTCTGAGATTTTTGCTTTGAACAAAGATATGAAGATAATCAGTTTGTAATCTGTATTCGTAATGATTATATTTTAAAATCTAATAATGGATTTTCCGTAATGATTATGCATAATAATGAATACTTTTTTGGAGGTTTAAAGGGCACTGCTGTAACGATCAAGGCAGGGCGATGTTTCTAATAATGATTATTATTATTATTTTTGTGGTTAAATATAATCACATTTTTTCCACAATGATGCGTCTTGTACATCATATTATCTTTTGGGAGAAGCCTGTTCCAATAAAAAAAACTGCAGAAGTCAGAATTTGCCAGGGGTATGAAAATTTTGGACTTGACCATATATATTGACATATATAGGCTATAATGCATTGTTTTTATTTATTTACTTATTTATTTTTTAAATAGCATTTCTGATACACTTCAAATTCAAACATTCACATTCAAATTAAGAAATCCACTAAACGTGTACACAACTCCAAACCCGTCAAATCCACACAGAAAAAAAACATTGTATTAGCACTTTGAAAATCACATCATATGATTTCATATTGGCCTCTGTTTTATTTACTCTATTATTATTTCAAGCGGCCACCCGTGACTTCAGATGCATAAACTTTCAGCGAGGGAAGGGCGTTGTAAAAGGACGCAGGCCAGTTTTAAAAGTCTGCAGGGTGGATGAGAGAGTGGCAGCTCTGATAAGGCCCTGTTTCAACACTTCAGAACCTTTGACAACTCTCTGACAAGCGCATTAATTCAATACAACTCGCTCACTAAAAGCAGTGGCGAGCTTTTGTGGTCGGCGCAGCTTGATTATGAAAACTGACAGCACCTGCAGTCTATGATTTCTTTATGAAAGAGGAGGAAAAAGGCTTCTCCGCATGACCTCGTGGCCCTCAAGTCTGAGATTTGTTATATCCGCCAGGTGAATATAAATATCTTGTAGGTGCAGGATGAAGGTGCGGGTTTTATGGCACTTAACTTTCTGACCTTTGTTATTGTCAAGTGATGTGTTCTCATTTCAAATCAACCATTCGAGGCTTGGATTGCTTTTCAGAGAGTTTTGCTTTGCACAAAGATATTATTTGAAGATAATCAGTTCCTAATCTGTAATAAAAATGATGGTGTTTATTAGGGGTGTCAAAATTAATGGTTTCTTCGATGCACTGCGATGCAGACACAAACAATTCAGTATTGGTTCAGGAATAATCATTATGTACTGACGTCATTTATCACATATGCATTATATAGCGGTAGCTTACTATGGAAAGGGAGGCAGCCGCGAGTAATTAAAACGCTCCAACTACTTAAAAAGCAGAGAACTGTGTACAAATTAGTACATCAGAACCCAGCTAGGAAAAAATGAAAGCTGTAAACTCTCTCTCTCTCTCTCTCTCTCTCTCTCTCTCTCACTCTCTGTGGTCCCTTTGACCTACTGCCGTGTTCGTAAGGTAATGTTTTATCTCCTCTCTCGGCTGTTACAACAATAACGTTACTTGTGGATCCAGACACGAGCGTGTCTGCAGAGGGAGTTTTCTCCACCACGTCGCCATCTATAAGTGATCAGCTGATCGTTGCAGCCGTTTAACATCAGTGTCCGTGTCACTGCAGCCTTTGCTGTTGAGCGTGTAATCAATCATAAGTGTTTAAGAACTTGCTCAACAACGCTCAAAGCAAGTGGTATAATATTTACATTTGTTTATTTGCTATAAATGCTCATGTTTTTCTGTACATGTACTTGAGTTTAGTTTGAGCAGGTAAAATTAAAGGTACAGTACATATATCTGGCTGCTTGTATTAAAGGACAAAAATTGTATTACAAATAATAAATAAATTGAAATATATTAATAAATGATACATTTTAATACAATAATTATTGTGTTGCTAAGTAAAATATCAAATTGTGTATGTAAAGCATCGTCAATGCACTGTGATGCACAGAGATATCGAATTGAACCGAATCGATGGCATGATAATTGGAACCGAACCGTGGGACCAGTACACCAAGTATTTATCAGATAGTTGTTGTTTTTTTTCTTTTATTTTTTTGTTTTGTTTGAGGTTTAATAGGCACTGCAGTTACAATCAGGGCTGTAGAATGTTTCGAATAATGATATTTGCGATTTTTGGTGGTTTAATATGAGCACATTGTAGATATTGTTTGTGATTTGTAGGAGTTTTAAGCATCAAAATAGTAATTTTAAATTAAATAGCAATGTTTAGTTTATACATTGCATTTGGTTTAAACGATTTATTTTTTATTTTATTAGTTTTTTTCCCCCCAAGATTTACAGAAGACATCTGCTTAATGTCATTCAGTGCAACAAGTTTCTGCTAGGGAATTTTCACCTTTTTATCCTAATTTAAATTCTCTCAATTTATTATTTTTTACTTCTCATAATAATTTTAAGTTAATTTTTGACAGTTACAAATTATAAACGTGTAATTTATGAATTAAAATTCCAAATCTCTGATTTAAAGTGTCATCATTTACTTACCATTGACTTTGAGGTTTTTTTTTCTGTGAACAAGATATTTTGAAGAATGTTGAAACTTGTGACCATTGACTTTCATGGTATTTTTTTTTTCTGATTATTCCGGTTATATAGTCAATGGTCAATGGTTACTGGTTTCTAATATTCATCTATTGGTTCATAACAAGTTAAGGGTGAGTAAACAATGACTGAGTTTTCAATTTAGGGTGAACATGCATTTAAAAACAAGACATTTCATTTCTGAGGGGTAAAACAAAATTGAGAAACATTTTATTTTTAATTTTTTTCCCAGAAGAATAAACAGTTTTCTTAAATGCTGTTTACGGCCTGGTATTACAATGTTATGTTTGACTGAATCACAAATAGCCAAGGATATATTTCTGTTGTTTATAGTTGTGTGTATGGGATTTTCTGATCTTTCAATCTAATATTGAGCAAAAAAGTAACACTATTTACAATTAAACGTGAAAGGAGAGCATGAAAAATGATATATGGAGAGACGTAAGCAGCTTTTGTTTCTCCTCTGATAGACACAAATACACTGAAAACGACAGATTTGGGTTAGAATCAGGACTTGTAAGAAAACATCGTAGTCTCATTTTAGCCTTCAGTCCAAACTCAGGTTTTCAGACAGCAATGTTTAAATCCTGTTTGGCTTTGACACTTTTAGACTGTTTATTTATCATCATCCACTTCTGATAGCACCAACAAAACTGCATCTTAAGGTGTGAACAGGCCCAAAATGACTGCTGAATAGATTCTCATGCAGACCGCTCTAAAACCCTCTAATGTATCACATGAGACGTTGCTATCGCTTTTAGAGAAAATGTCAGTGCAAATATGTGCACATATTTCACACATTGTCTGATTTTTCTCACATCTTTCTAGTAAGACTGCACCACAAGCCAGTGTTTACAATAAAAATAATTAAACCTGGACGATTGTGCACGCATGCTGATTTTCTCAATCCTTTTTTTTTTCCACAGAATTGCATTTTTGGCAGAACTTTCTCATAAGCCTTATGACAAAACTGTTTCCAACACCTCAGTTTAATCCATCCATAAACCATTTTTAATTGTTTGCCATCTAATTTTTGTGTTTATGCCTATTTGGACCTTGTTAATTTAATTTGTAGCTTCGCTTTCTTACGACTATAAAAAGGCCATCAGTGTTTGAGTTATTATTTTTGTATGTTCTGTTCCATACAGCTATCAGCTTATTTCAATTATTTGATTTCCATTTTCATGTAAGATTTAGTATTTTATTTGTGCTTTCTATTAGTTATTGTTTTATCTGTATAATAATAATAATAATAATAATAATAATAATAATAATAATAATGAAGTAATAATAATAATATAAATGTAATAATAATATAATTCTAATAATAATAATTTTTATAAAATAATACTATTATTTTAATAATAATGCTATTTTCATAATAATAATAATAAAAAAATTAATAATAATGATGATGATAATTTTAATGATGATAAGATAATGATGATGATGATGATGATGAATAATAATAATAATAATAATGATAATAAAATTGTAATATATTTGTAGTAATAATAATAATAATAATAATAATAATAATGTAGTAATAATAATAATAATATAAATGTAATAATAATATAATTCTAATAATAATAATTTTATAATAATACTGTAATTTTTATTATAATAATACAATTTTAATACAATTTTAATAATGATACTAATAATACAAATAATAATAATAATAATTATCATGATGACAATAATTAATAATTATGATAATATAATTGTAATAATAATAACAAATTCTAATATAATTGTAGAAATAATAATAATGTAATAATAATATTTTTATAATAATACTATAATTAATAATAATAATAATACAATTGTAATAATAATAATAATTATGATCATGATGACGACAATAATTAATGTGATAATATAATTGTAATAATAATAAATTGTAATATAATTGTAGAAATAATAATAATGTAATAATAATAAAATAAATGTAATATAATTGTAATAATAATTTTATAATAATACTATAATTAATAATAATAATAATAATAATAATAACATTTGAATAATAATAATGATAATGATGATTATGATAATTTGAATAATGATAATAATAAAATCGTAATAACAATAATAATAATAATAATAATAATAAAATTGTAGTATAATTGTAGAAATAATAATAATAATAATAATGTAATTGTAGTAATACAGTAATTGGAATAATACAAATTTTATAATACTATTTTAATTTTTATATTAAAATAATGCTATACTTTTAATAATAATAATAATAATAAAATTTAATACAATTTTAATAGTAAAACTGATGATAATAAAATTAAAAACTGATAAAATTAATAATGATAATAATATAATTGTAGTAATAATAATAATTATTATAATAATAATTATAATTAAAGTACCAAACGCATGTTTTTATTTTTTATAAAAAATCTTTTTTACTAAAAGGTATGAAAATGTCACAACCTATTCAATATTTATTTTGTTCAGACAATGTGAGTTCATTGTGGATATAAATCCAATAGCACAAAATAAGCAGAAGAAATGTTATGAGTATTCCTTTCATTAAATACAAAAAAGCATTACAAAAATCTTCCCAGAATGTCAAATTAAAAGAAAAGTGTAGCTTTTTCTGTGAAACTCAAACGTCTGCCTAGTTTTTTTTTTTTTTTTTTCACATTTGCAGTTGCAGCTGATGTCTAACACGTTCTGTTCAACCGAACTGTCAGCTGCCGACCCAGAATGCATCTGTTTTCCCCGTCTCCTAACTGTGATCTACAAGTTGTGTTATTGTTGTGCATCTGGGCTGTCCTCTTCTCTCTGTGTCCTGGTTAAATCTCGTTGGCCTTTCTTCTTTAGAGACGGCACACAACAATAGACTCCTCAGTTTCTACACAAATCACTCTCTTTATGAAGCCAAAATTGGACTTTGGGAGGAAAAAAAGAAAAAAAAGAAGCGTACTCGATATTTCAACACCTGAAAAAAGCCACTGTATTGCCATTTCCACACTTCATTAATTCGCAGAACATTTTGAACGTTGCTCAGGTAATAAGAAGTGTTTCTGAAGCACCAAATGAGCTCATTTTGTGAGAAGAGGAATCACCGTGCTTTCTGTGTTCGACTGGAGTGATGCCGCATGCAGATAAAGACTGAAGGAAGAGACATTATTTCCAAAAGTAATTCTCATTTGCAGCATTTAATGTAGTTTTTGATCAACTCAATGCTTGCTTGGTGAGCAGAAGAATTAATTCAAGACTATCTGAATGGGATTTTCTAACTTTTTTTGAACAGTAGTTTTGTCAAGTATCAAAGAAGCATTAAAGTATAATGTAATATAATTGAAACTACCTCAAATGTTGCCCACTGATGTATTCTTTAGTGTGAATTGTAGGGATATAACGATTCACCTGACTCAAGATCCGATACAATTCACGATACTAATCACGATTCATGATTTAGTCACTATTTTTTAACAAAATTATTTGACTAATTTAAGGTGAACAAGAGCCCTTTCACTTTTTCTCAAATGCTGCACAATTTTTTTTACAAAATAAAATCTTTTCTGCAATAACTAAATTGGAATTTTAAAAACAAAATCCAAATAAATCAGAATCAGAATCAGAAAGAGCTTTATTGCCAGGTATGTTCACACATACGAGGAATTTGTTTTCGTGACAGAGCTTCTACAGTGCAACAGAATTACAGAGACAGGACAAAAAACAGATAATAAATATATTTAAAAAATGAAAGTTGTAGTGAATGCAAATATACAAGTGTATGTACAGGAATATTACTATATACAACAGCAGCTGTTAT
>CAIGQV010001633.1:27306667-27342158 GCA_903798115.1 Danio jaintianensis | reverse complement strand
TATATATATATATATACACAAATGTAAATTGTATACATGGCAATGCAGGTAAAAAAAATGCCTCAAATTGCTTTTTATCTATTTTTTTAATCAGTATAATTTAAGTTGAGTAAAATATTAACCCTATTATATAAATATTAATACTAACCCTACCAAAAAAAATTATTTAATAAAATATTAACTAATGTATTTTTAAAATGATCTAATAAAATTACAATATTTTCTTATTAATATTTTGATAATGATGATAATAAAATAACTAATAATTACAACCGTTTTTTATTTTTGGCCAAATGCATCCAGAATTTTCAATTTTGGCCCAGAATTTGTTTGTGCATCCCTAGTAATTAGGCAAATTTACTGTCGTATTGATTGTTCTTGAAATACCTACTTTAAGCTCATCCTAGAATTCTTGACTCCCATCATCTTCACACTAAAATGATGATTTTTTTTTTTTTTGGTGAGCTAAAATGCCAAACTGCATTTGCTTCTTTAAACACCAAATTTGATCTGTGCCATTGCTAGTGATTTTATTTATACATTTATTTTTAGCTGCCATTTTGACTGAAATGATGTGTTGCGTTACTCGTTGTCGCAGTTGATCTGATCCTCCATGTCATGCCCGCTCATCATTTTGCCAGTGTAGACTTAATTGCTGCTTGCCACTATTTTCATTCATTATTTTCTTAAAAAAAAAACATTTAAGTGCAATAGATGATTGACATTTAAGTAGGCAGCCTTTGATGTTGTTAAGGATGCACCAAGGTTCATTAGCATTTAAAAAGAAATTAAAAGTACTTCAACTGTAATTAGTCATTATTTTCCATGCTTTGAATGATCATATCATAAAATATTTTGAACAGTTTACCTGTATTTATTTATGGTCACTTAGATGTTAATGTTGTTGATTTTAGATTTAAATGATTTCCTTTTGTCTTGAATTAATGGAGCACTGTGTATGCAATGACCACTGAAGTATTTGCATGCTGAAGTGTGATTGGTCCATTCCTTCTTGTAGCTGCTGTTTTATAGCTTTGTAGGTTATTAAAGGTTATTAATTAGCAAATAATATAAATATTACAAACGTAAATATTAGGTGAGCAGGTTACATTGTAACCCCGTGTCCTAACAACATGCTATGTGAGGAGATTTGCAGTGATCAGCTATTTGGCTGTTTGCACTAGACAAAACACGACAGAAATTTAAATACAGCCATTCAGAAGCACAGAATAGTGCACTCACTGCACTCCAGCGAAATGGTAATGTTTACAATCTAATTAATGCATATTAAACCTCTTTAACATTATTAAATGTAGGTGCTGAATCACTGATATGTGTTGGTTTGCATTATTTCACAGTTCTAAAGTTCAATGTTTTGATCCAGGAATGCAATAACTAGTTCAACCACTGGGTGTCAAACTTATTGCACCTTTAACTGGCTTTTGTTAGTTGAAGTAATTTTTACAAAAATATGAACAAGTCATTTTAAAGACACCATAAATAACAGATCAAGTGTTTTGAGTCTAGGCTACTTATTTGATATATAGCTGGAAATTTATATTCCCAGCATCATTACTCCAGTCTTCAGAGTCTTAGGATCCTTCAGAAACCATTCTAATATGCAGGTAAAAATATTTCATTAATGTTTTAAAAAAATTGCACTTTTGTGTTTTTGTGAAATCCATTTTTCAGCATTATTTGGAGAGAAAGTTCAAACAAACATTTATGTCAAAGCAATATTTTGCAAAATTCTAAATGCCTTTCAGGTTTGATCAATTTGACATCCTTGTGAAATGAAAATATTTGCTTATGAGCAGTTCCAGCGTTATGGATGAGACATTTGCAGTAAAAATTCAAAACTAATTCACAGAGAAAGTTAATATTTTCCAAAACAACTCATCACAGAGTTTGGGATCAGAAAAATATAAATCTGTAAACATATTTTATCTTTTAAAGTAGGAAAATAAAGATGCGTTATGGATGTGACCGAAAAGTTAGCCAGTTTACACTATACAACATACTTTGAAGAAATTCTGTGACTTAAACTGCACAACCCAAAAGAAACAATGCTAATCAACAGGCTCTCTGTAGAACAAACATGATTGATTTTATTTGACATTTTTGCATCTGAGGAAAAAGCTTTGTTATAAATGTGATACCTCTCCGTTATGGATGTGAACTTGGCACTTGTGTAACTTTGGTAAATTAAAGATAATAGTTTAAAAACATTGACAGAGACATTTGAGTGTTTTTGCAATACTGTAAAATACAAGCCTACACACAAAACGTAGAAACTATTTTGGTAAAATTATTATTATTTTTTCATGGCAATGTTGACATTTGCGTTCAATTGCTCTTATTTAGTGGTGCATCACCTCAGATGACTCATCTCTGGATGTTTTCTGTTTCGGCAGGCTGAAGAAGGCCGGCGTTGCCTACGAGCACATGTTTGAGGAGGTTCCCATCTTCATCAAGAACTCTCATCTCATAAACGTGCTGATGTGGGATCTGCAGGAGAAGAGCACCCTGGCTGACAAGCACGAGCTGCTCAATCTGTCAAGCAGGTCAGCATCACCCCCTGCCCTCTCTTACCATTGTAGAGAAAAAAAAGATTTGTCGTGTGTTGATTCATCTCGTCAATCTATGTCTTTTAAACCCTTCTGCCATGGCTGTGTTTCGCCTCCGGAAATGGACTGAGAAAAAGCGATACACGCTGACATGCCCTGATGGCACAGTTTAATCATGACTCAAGAAATAGGGCTTGTGTGTTGCCTGGACCAAAAGTAATACGAAATCCGGGAGCTGAGAAATGCTGAAAATGCAAAGCATGCAGTCGCCTTCAGGCATATACTAATACAAACATCATACCTCAGATTTGGATGCATCTGGTATCGCATTAGTCGTGTGTAGGCCTTCAGAGTCAAGGCAGAACGTCTGGGCTCTTTTGCAGCTTTATTGGCTATTTGACTGACATGTCAGTAGGGATGTAACGATTCGATACGATTCACGATACTAATCTCACGATTCACGATTTAGTCATGATTTTAACAAAAATATTTGAGACAAATTTAAGGTGAAGGAGAGCCCTTTTTTTCTTAAATGCTGCACAATTTTTCTTTACAAAATAAAATCTTTTCTGCAATAACTAAATTGGAATTTTTAATTAAAATCCAAATAAAAAGGTAAATACAGAGTTGATACGGTCATGGAAAACCTGGAAAAGTCGTGGAATTTTGACATGGCATTTTCCAGGCCTGGAAAACTTTTGGAAAAGTCATGGAAAACAGATATCTGTATTCTTGAATATAGGTTAGTTGTCTTTACTGCTTTTCTGTCCTTGGCCAATCACATACTCTTACATTATTAGTGCGGTGTAAGCATTATCGAAATCAATTTAACAAAGATATAAATATAAGCTGAAACTAAATAGATTGTTGCGTGTTTTACGATATGCTGTAATAAATTTGAACATGCATTCTTTTTCTTATATCACGTATATGCAGACATTGCACGAAACATTAGGTCATGAAAATTTACTTGAAAGTCTTGGAAAAATCATGGAAAAGTCATGGAATTTTAGTAGTAAAATGTGTATGAACCCTGTAAATAATACAAACTAAAGAAGACTCTTTAATCTAAACAAACTAAAACTGTGACTGTGCAGCTACATTACAAATTTAAAACCAATTCCAAATCAAAAATGGACAATGCAAATTAAAGAAGGCTCTTTAATACAAACCAACTAAATTTGTGACTATGCTGGAATTTTACATTTTTACAAGAAATACAAGAAATATCAGAATATCTATGTTTTCTGATATAAGCTGAGGTCTTTTCACATTTACAATGTCCCCTGCTGATGAAAAAACTCTTTCAATAGGGACTGAGATGACTGTTGTGGCGAGGAAAGCCTTTCCTAAACCAAAGAGCAGTGTATACAGAGGTGGTCAATAGGCCCTCTGATCCAGGCGACTGGCCACTGGCATAAAATACTGATTATAATATATGACATAATAAGCAAATTATTAAAATATGCATAAACTAAATTGAAAAATAGAGGGTAAATATAATACCTGGTTCTGTAACAGCACAGCTTTCTCTGTCAGTCTGAAAAACATCTTCATACTTTCGTTATGAAAACACTGATGCATCATGTGATCTCCGTAACGCTAGCACTCGTCAGAGCAAGCGCAGCTGCCAATCATCCAGTCCGCGTGGTTTGGCCTATTAATAGCTTTTTGCGTATAGATATCTGTGACAGTAGTTTTTCACTGTGCTGCATCATATTCGTTGTTCTGTTAGTGTAAGCGTCTTTTTGCAGTATTTGCACACAGTTAGTGTTTTGTCTGGTGCCCCTCACCGCTGTCATTTTAGTCTGCTGCTCCAACTCTTGCTCACCGCTGATGTGCAGGTAAAGCGAGTTAGCGCCTGTAAACACAGCGCCCCTCTGTTCAACCATGTGTCGTGATTCATTCAATATTTCTACTGGTTTGAATCGTCACATATTTGAATCGATTTTCAACTGGCTCACGGTGAATCGTTACATCCCTACCAGTCAGAGTTTTGTATTTTTTTAGGGGCATAAAAATATTGCGTCAATATCTCTGCAGTAACAGACATGTAAAACACTCTGTTTGAAATAGTCTATGCAGGAAACTACACAGTCATGTCATTACCCTGATAATGGCAAGTTCTGACGAAACATGTAGGTGCTGTTTTTAAAGAATAGCCATGCTAATAAAGGCTTTTAATTTTTTTTCACTTTTCAAGTGCCTTGCACTTATGATTTTGTTGTTTATCTTTATGAATCCCTTATCCAAAGAGCACTGACACATTAACTACTCCTGAAGCACTTTTTGTTTGATTTTAGATTTAAACTAGGGTTGTCACATTCTGTACCAATCGATACTGAAATTTTAAAAACGTCCATTTCCTGCTAACATTTTTAGCACTATTGAGCTGGTTCTTAAACAGCGCTGATTTGCCATTGTGTTCATGTGCTCAACAGAAATGACTGTGATTGACTGTGAAGGTCATCAGTTCACCGAAATTACTGCTGTTTACTGAGTGTAACCACAGATAAAGGGACACTGGAGCGTTTTAAAGCCACAATTCATCAGCAGATCGCTCGTATGTCAGCTTATAGACACCAGCTGATCGACGTGACTTTGAAATGCTCCAGTGTCCCTGTATCTGTGGTTATACTCAGTAAACAGCGGTGAGTTGGGTGAACTTATGACCTTCATGGCCAATCACAGTCATTTCTGTTGAGCTCGTGAACACAACGGCAAATCAGCGCTGTTTAAGAACCAGCTCAACAGCGCTCAAATGTTCGTGGGAAATGGACGTTTTTAAAATGTTAGTATTGATTGGTACCAAATTCCAGTATCGTGACAACCCTAATTTAAACTACACATATTGTTTTAAAACGCAGCATGAATATAGAAATGTAATTGAATAGCACACCTCTTTCATCTACAATTCTGTTAACCTGGATATTTATGTGATATAGCAAATGTCACAATGTGTTCTTATAACTTGCATTTCTTTGTCTGTTCTGAGTATTGTTTTTATGTAGTTATGGGAACTAAAATGCATGTTTATACTGTTTATAAATGGTTTTATATACAACTTCTAGTTTAGCATTTTTAGAATTCTTGTTTTTTCATTAAAATAATAACTTTTTCCCCTCCTAAAGGTGACCTCAAATGCCAATTTTACATGTGTGGATATGATTCTTTAGGGTCTTAATAAAAAGTTGATAAGTTTATTAAAACTTTTCAGTGGAAGTGTAAATAAACACCCTTTTTACACTTTCAAAAACACCTCAGTCCACAGTAGCTATGTTTCTATGCAAAAAGGCAAATTAAATTTGTGCAAAACTGGAATATCGCACAAAAGACGTGCCATAAAGCAGTGTTTCCATCCAATAAGTAAAAGAGAACAAAATCGTCACTTCCTGATTAACCTGTGCCAAATATCAAAAGTAAAAACGGAATTTACTGTGGTAGGAGAAGCTGCGTGAATCTTTTCCTTATTTAATAAATGACTTGCCCCTCAGAAGACATTGCCAACACGCAATGAACGTGTGGTGGCGTTTGAAGGTGTGAAACGTGGAGCACAGAGGCTCTTAACAATTCTGGAAGTAATTAAAAATATAATAACACTAATATTGAAACGGTTAAGGCATTTTAGAATGACCAAAACAACATTTCAGATGTTTTACAATAATGCTCAACCTGCTGGTTTGTCCATTCACACACATTTTTATCATCACATGATCTCTTAAAACAAAATCACATGACTTTTTTTAATGCTCATGCTGGAATTTGTTCGGTGAAAGTGTTTTCATCAACCGGTTTATGCGCATATATAAAATTGCCATTTCCTGCATGTATAATTGATTATTGCTTGACATTGCAGCCTCACATTATCAGTGTAAAATGTATTCAAACACACATCTGTACATAAAAAGTGACACTGGTCTATTTGCCAAATGCTCAGCTGCAGTTTCTGTGGTGGTTAGTGTGTAAATCAACAGCACGCTGATTAAGAAAGCTCTGCACATGAGTGAACAAACTCGCATTTGCTATAACCAAATAAAACGAACACAAATAATATATTAAATTACTTGCATCTTTCAGACATTGTAAGTTATGCTACATTCTTTTAATGCAAGTTTGATGCGAGTCCAGCTTCGTATTGCCCATCTCAAAAGGCAATGTTAGACACTGTTTATAAAACGAGCTGGGGAGGAGGGCCATAGCGGGCACACATAAAAAAAGGGATTGGTTATTTATAATTCAGCATTAAATTCAAACAGGCCGATTATGGCACATAAATACATTCAGACAGTTTCTAATAGAACAAGCGGCACATTTTTTGTCTTGTCTGAGCTGGCAGACACAGCAAAAACCTAATTAAGCACAAAAAAAATCTACAAAATGTTACATTTATTCCGATGTCACCTTTAAACATTGTTCCTTATAGTCAGGTGTGACTTATATCACAAAATACAATTTAGCTTGCACCATTAAATGGTTAGTTTCTTGCTATTTGCATTTAACATCATTTTTTATTCTCAATAACAGACCTATTGTCCACCAGATGAAAGCCACTGACCTAAAATTACATTTTCGGGGGGGTCCATCAGTAATGCTTCTAGCTGGGACGTTTTATTCTCCTGCAAATAGTCTTCTCTTCTAAATTAATTTGGCTAATCCAGTTAGATTCCACGGAATTTTATTACAGATTGAGTCGAGTCTCTTTCCAGGAGAGCAGTTCCCAGAAATGAGCCTTATTATGTTCAGAATAAATCTCCTTTTCTATTTCTTTTCTTTCTTTTTTTTAAGAAACTAATACGACAAGTAGCGTCAAGGGCAGTATGTTAAGTGTGTTGAGTTTAGAGTAAAGATTAAAGTCTGTAATGGGCATTTTCTAAAGCACCGTATTAAATCCTACTGTAACAGGACTCCTTTATGTAAATTATATTCAATTTGTTGAATATTGAAGGGATGTTGATTATATGCAAATATGGGCAATCAGTTGTTTTTGTAGAGTAATATTTCTGCAAATGATCTCTGGCATTTTGAACATTGAGTAATTTTTATATATTTTTTTGCCACAGTTTTGCCTGTGGTATGAAGTCATAATTAAAAGTGCTGTATGTAAGTTTTACTCTTCCAAAGCATAAAAATACCATAATATGTTTGCAGATATTTAAGAAACATGCTAAGTGAACATTCTTGTTTATCTGTAAAACAATGCTGAAGTCAGATATTCTGCTTTGAAAATGGGCGTTACGTGCCGGAATGGCTGTCTGTTTTGGTAATTTTAACCCGCCCAATGCCAGTTTAGCCAATTATATTTCAGCACCCTGGGGTGCTTTGTTGGAAAACAGCTTATTTTTTTCATTCAGTCAGGAAGGTTGTCAAAGTATGCGTCTGTGACCGAAATGTGACCTCCGGTGGACAGCAGCAGATTCCGAAATGAGACGTAGATTCTGAGTTCCACATGAGGTTATTAATTAGCAAATAATATAAATATTACGAGTGTAAACATTAGGTGAGCAGGTTACATTGTAACCCCGTGTCTTAACAACATGCTACGTGAAGAGATTTGCAGCGATAAGCAATTTGGCTGTTTGCACCAGACGAAAAACGACAGAAATTTAAATACAGCCATTCAGAAGCACAGAATATGCACTCACTCTTGAAATGGTAAGGTTTATAATCTAATTAATAAATATTAAACCTCTTTAACATTATTAAATGTACATGCTGAATCACTGATATGTGTTGGTTTTGAGTCTAAATAAGTTCTAAGTTCAATTTCAAATAGTTTATTTCATTTTCAAGATCTGAGGTGAACTATCTGCTGCTGCTTTCAGTAGTATGGCAATACATGTCATGTAAAATGGCATTCAAACTCACATTGTTAGCATTTAACTGAATAAAGCACATGAGGTGTACCTGAGGTGATCATTGTCTGCAAGAAATGGATGCCGTTTCTAATATATCAATTCGAGGTGTTGGTTAGGACAAAAACTCATTTTAATATGTAGAATATTCTTTCTATCGCATACCGTTACTTTTATTTAGAACACTATTTAAATCAGCCTTTAGGCTCGATAGTCAGGCACGCGTCTGTTTGTCCTCAATCTGGCAACCTGCGCTTGCATGTGTTTTGATCCAGGAATGCAATACCTAGTTCAACCACTGGGTGTCAAACTTACATACTGCACTTTTAATGCAGTGGTTTTGATATAGAGTTTTATTTGCAGTCTTAAATGACCAAGGTTTTAGCATCATCTCATTTAAACATTGAAGATGGTTGGTTACTTTAATTTTGTCTGAATTGGTTCATCAAATCATTTCAATGTTTGAAATTCATAATTAAATAAATGTACATATACTTTTAGTTTTTGCTGTTTTGTTGGTTCAAATGTTTGGGATCAGTAAAGAGCATGAGAGTACAGACATTTTACAAAACGTTTCTAAAAGATTGTGATACTGAAGACTTTGCATTGCAGCATGCCATTATCAGTGTAAAATGTATTCAAACAAACATCTGTACATATGAAAAATGCCCAGCTGGAGTTTCTGAGGTGGTTAGTGTGTAAATCAACAACACACTGATAAACACAGCTCTGCACATGAGTGAACAAACTCGCATTTGCTTTAATGTAAGCGGTATGAGAGTAAAGATAATCATGATTTTACAAAAGATTTCTAGAAGATCATGTGATACTAAAGACTCGAGTAATGACTGTTAAAAAAGAAGCACTGCATTACAGAAATAAATAGATTTTATATACAGTTGAAGTCAAAATTATTAGCCCTCTTCTGAATTTTTTTTCAAATATTTCCCAAATAATGTTTAACAAAGCAAGGCGTTTTTACAGTATTTCCTATAATATTTTTTTCTTCTGGAGAAAGTCTTTGGCTAGATTAAAAGCAGTTTAAAATTTTGGTAATACTTTATTTTGATGGTCCCTATTGCACATTTTGTTGATTAAAAGTTGCATTGCAACTACATGCCAATTAATTCTCATTTGAGTATTAGTAGACTGTCTGCTTAATATCTGCTGATACTGCTTCTTCCACATTTAACTGGCTATAAGAAACTTTGCAAGTACTTTGCAAGACTTGCAAGTCAACTTACACTAACCCTAACCTCAGCCTAACAGTCTACTTATAATTTAATGACAATTAGTTGGCAGGTTGATACAATGTAACTTAAATTCAACAAAAGGCGTTAAAGGGACCATCAAAATAGTGATATCAAAATAAAAAAAATAAAATAAAAAACATTTTAAGGTCAATATTATTATTCCCCTTAAGCAAAATTTTTTCCAGATTGTCTACAGAACAAACCACAGTTATACAACGATTTACCTAATAAACCTAACTTGCCTAATTAACCTAGCTAAGCCTTTAATGTCACTTTAAGCTGAATACTAGTATCTTGAAAAATATCTAGTAAAATATGATGTACTGTCATCATGGCAAAGATAAAAGAAATCAGTTATTAGAAATTAGTTATTAAAACTATTATGTTTAGAAATGTTAAATTTTTTTTCTGTTAAACAGAAATTGGGGAAGAAATATACAGGGCGCTAATAATTCTGACTTCAACTCTCTATATAAAACAATATAGAGAGATTAATTCACAATATTTTAATGTATTAAAAAAAAAAGAAAAAAAAAAAGTGTGGATTCTGTGAGCCCAAGAGATTTCAAAAGCATTATAAAATGTATTACCCCCAAAACTTTTAAACACTAATGCAAGTTTTTTCTTACTTCAGTATCAAACTTGTGTAAAATGTGTCCTGATTATTTTTAAATGCTATTTTTACTGGCTGTTTGGTTGACATCATGGTTCCTCTAATGGAAAGAAAGAAAGATCACCCTTTTAAGCCATTTTAGAGCATAAAAACAAATAATTGGATTTGCATGAAAAAAGTGGAAATATCAAGTTTTTTTTTAAGCTAATCACCCAGCTCTGATCTACACTGTACATTGATCTTTTTTATTTTATCAAAAGAGCAAGAAATATCTTTTTCTCCCCCATGATGCATGAACTAGTAGTTTAATGAACGTAGGAACTGTCATTTTTCTGATGTTTGCGCTCCCCAGCAGCCACAGCTGTTCAGGACCCTCTTCCCAAATCAGACTAATTGATAGACTAAATGCTTGGGAAGTGAGCAGGTGTTTTGGTCTTTATAGTTAATGCTTTATGAGTCGGCACAATCTTTGCCATTTCCAGCAAAGTCTTTCATTTGTAATTCAGAACATCCCAGGAGTTAGTGTGTTTAATAGGCCCTGCTGGTGAAATCATTCAGCCTTCCCATCAGCACACAGATAATGATAATGCATTCAGCATGTAATTTAGGTCTTCCTGTGTACAGAGATGCCCTTTCCTTTCTCTGCAAATACCAATAGTTCTATAGAGCAGATGTGTAACTCTAAGAACACAGAGACTTGAACGCATGTAATGATGAATGGTAAAGGAGTGAAAATTGTCCTCGTTTGCTCCCCCTACATTTCGTTCCTCTTTTTTCCTGTAAAACATGAGAAGATTCATGTTGGTTGCTTTTTTTCTTTCCATGCAATTGACTATTGGCGAGATTAGCTTTCTCTATAAACAGTTGCGCTGTTACATCCTTTAGATGTTATTAAAGGTGCAGTAGGTGATTGTCTTCAGAAACATCTTTTGTTGTGCTGGTTGAAAGTCTCTTCACATTCCAATAGTAATGATTAAAGTAAATGATCTAAATGTATTTATGTATTTTTATATTCTGGGTAAGGCAGAAAACTAAAAAATGTTCATCCAATTAAAAATTGTCGGGCCGAAAATTCACAAAATTCTGATAAGTAGCCCAAACTGTCTGTCAGCAAATGTTGATTTGTACAACTGCGCATCTCTAGTCACGCAGATCCGTTCATGTGCACACGAGACACAGCGGTAAACTTTTTAAAATCCTGAATGAATATTGGAGTTAGTTTTGCACTGGAGAAAGGATGACACCATGGCTGAAGTCTTTCTTTTAGACAGGTAATGTTACGTTTTAAAACTATTTTAGTCACGCAAAGCTGATGTAGATTGTGTTATAAATGGGTTATATGCACAGAAGTGTTGTTCGGCCACTGACATCTCCCGGCGAGCGATTGATGTGACTATTTTCAGTTTCATAAGGGACCTTTTACAGCATCGATAATCTAGATTTATATTTAGTTTAACAACAAAACAGAAGTAAATAGTGCTATTCCACCTAGCCTGCTTTACTGAGGTGAAGGTGGTTTTATATTCACATTGGTTCGTTTTTGAACAATGACAGCCTGTGACGCGCTCCCTATATTGTTTATCATGCTACTCTGAATATTCGGTCTGAAATAGCGTGTAAGTATGGTTTAGTAATGAGAGTAATTCCTGCACACGGCCGGCCAATCACTAAGCATACAGTAGTCGCTTTAGAACAAAGTGTGACAGAGTGAGACCAGCGATCCTTGCATGCATAACATATTGCACATTGACAAGTTTTGCTTGCTAACTACATAACTGTAAACATGCTCGATATAATAGATTTTTTGTTCGGAATTGTAGTATTATAAAGTACCGTGAAGTTTTCTAACTGGCAAATGACATGATCTAGTGGGTTGTCATCTTTATGGTGCGCACGTTCGCGATTTCAGGAGGCGTGGCTTTGGACAGCAGGGGTGGGACTGTGTTTCAAACATATTATGCTAACCGGTTAGCATTTTGGCAGATCACCTACTGCACCTTTAATGAACTACGGGTATTTTTGACATAACATATAATAGTTTTGTGTGCTTGTAACCAGTGAATGGAGAAAGAACAACTGAAGACCGAATATCACTGCAATTGATTTATTGCCCATACCAATGAAAACAAGTGAAAATATTTGTAGTGATGGAGAGGAGCTAGTTAGATGTGCTTAAATCAAAGAAAGAAATAACAAAACATACTAAGTGTATTAAACAAACTAAACTAAATATTAAAAGAAAAGCATGAAAAGAAACATCTTCAATGTATCAAACATCTTAAAGTGCACATTTTTTCCCCTCTTTTCAGGATTTAAGATGAGTCTTTTGTGTCTCCAGAATGTGTCTGTACATTTTCAGCTCCAAACACACATCAGATTATTTATTATACCTTTCTGAGTATAGGATGTTCTGCTCTGAACACAATGTAGCTGTTTTTGTTGCCTGTGCCTTTAATGCTAGTTCTCCCCGCCCACGTTCCCACGTGCCTGTCAGTGTGCTCTCCAGCTACTTGAGATAAACAGCACAGTGACAAAGGAAGCAGATCTCACGTAACGTTTGTGAGAAATACTACAGTAAGAAGTTTCCCAATGACTCTTTGATGCATTTGTTGTGGAGTTAATTCAAGCCTTTCGATGAGTCGCACACAATGCGCACGTTCATGCGCACGCGCACGCGCACGCGCACGCGCACACGCACACGCACGCACGCACGCACGCACGCACGCACACACACACACACACACACACACACACACACACACACACACACACACACACACACACACACCGGACAGCGTTTAACTTTGCACTGTTTTGCACGCAAATGTGACAGGATACATGTTAATATCCACTGCTGTATGGATATCTGTTATGTTAATGTACAAAATAAACCCAATTTAACGTCTACAAACCGGGATTGAAGCATCTTTTTATAATTGTACTGACACGCGGCTGTGGTCATAAAGACGGTAAAATCACTGTAATTTATTACAAACATGCACTGTTTTAAAAAATGTGGTAAACTTTTAAAACTCATTCTTGATCACATTTGATGATGATTGATGATCACAGCGAGCTGAACAGATCTTTTATTCCCACTTGCTTTGCGCACGTCCTGTCTTGTTGATATGATTATATGCGTTACTACGGAGACATGTTAATACGTGGCTGTCAATCAATTTGGTGGGCGGGGAAACCGCACTTCCACGTCACATTGTGGTGGGCCTCAAAATGGGAGGGATTTGGATGCTATTTTAACATCAGGAAAATAAAAAGAAAAGAGAGATTTATTGTCTTTATATCACCCTAATGTGACTGTGGACACACTATACCTACACACAGTTCTATCTAAACAGATTACAAAACATGATTTTCATCATAGGTGCCCTTTAACTAAACTACTCTAACTATAAAACTAAACAGCACACTCTCCTGAACCTAATAGAATAAAACAGAAGTTAATATGGGTGTTGTAAATGTATATCGCGCGACTTACTCACTTATACACCCTTTCCGAGGTATTACCTAACTGGACGAGTTCCCGAACAAACACATCTCACATAGATTTTAGACGAGCATTTATCACAAACCAAATTTATCTCAGACTAGTCGTTGTAAGAGAGACTAAGAAAGAGTCAAAGAAAGAGTGAGAGAGAGGGATCACCATTGCAGTTAGGGCTGGCTCGATCTCAGCGTCATCACCCCGCAATGTGGATCCTCCAATGCCGTTCGTACATGAAACATTCGTAAAAACGATACACACAAAAAGAAGTTCGCACACACATAACCCGAAAAGTACGTTCTGCAAGGGACAGGCACCATGGTCTGTCTATAAAGACAATTACATGTTTTGTTTGTAAATGAAGCAACCACTTTGAATGAATCATTTGAATACTTCAAGTTTAATTGTATAGTGCTTCTCGCAATCAATGTTGTTCACAAGCAACTTTACAAAATACTTGATTGAATACCTCATTTTGTCATGCACATGGTCCAGAAAGCAGCACAAAAACACTCAATTTAATTAAATATTAAATAAATGGTGTATATAATAAATACAAAATATCAGAAAAAAAAAAACTATGAATTCGTTTGCGTCCTTTTTGGCTGTTCTGCTTCATGGAAGTCAGTCAAAGAATGGTGTGGAATTCAAGATGATTATTTTTTTATTTGATTAAAATTGATGTGTAAAACATTAGTTGATTGGTTGTTTGCTACACCTTAACTAGTTATATAATTTGCACATTTTACATCAAATTTTGGAGGGATTTCATCTTTGTCTGAGTGTTCTCGGAAAGGCTCTGTTTGTGATTGCATGTTATCCCCAGATAAAAATGGAAATGACTTTGGAAGCCTAATCTTGATTAATAAAGCAATTCACCTGGCTTTGGGGGAATTACAGTATGAGGTGAGCCTGGTGAGCTGCCTTGCAGAACACTCAAGAAATAAAGCTTAATAAAGAACATTTTAACATTCATTAAAGCTTTCTGTAACACCAAATATTCTTTATTGTAGAACAGGGTTTCAGTTAGATTAATGATCTGAAGGGAAAAAAAAAGGTTTATATTTTAGGTTCAGGTTTTTCAGGAAACATTTGAAATTTAAATTAAACGTTTGACTGGAAAACCCTTAATTCTTTAATATTTTGATATGGATGTAATCAATGTTTCGACATAATTTTTGGCATTTTAGTCATATTAGTAGTTTTCGCTTCGTTTTAGTCTAAATTATTCCATCTCTACATTTGCTTATTTTATGTTAGTGGAGGGAAATGTCAATTAGATTCTTGTCATTTATAATTTAATAAGTAAATATAAGAGTAATGAAATTACTATATAGTAAAATGATTACAATGTCTTATGTACTGCAAATAGTTTATCACAACAATATTATAATAATTATTTTAGTCATTGAGTCGAAAACTGTTTCAATTTGTCCCATGTAATCACAAATGTTAAAGTAATTAAGGAAAGAAAACTTAATGGTTTGTGTTGGTAATTGTGAAAGACTAAATGTAACTCTGAGCTGGACACCCGCATTGTTCTCGGGTTTTTGGGATTCTCAAATCATTCAGCCTTAAATGATTTCACACTTTGGGTGCTTTCACACTAGCACTTTTGGTCCACACCCGGGTTCGTTTGACGTCAAAGTACGGAAAGTTTAGCTAGTGTGAACGTGTCTTCTGAACTCGGGTGCGCACCCGTGAACCGTACCCAAGTCCGGCTGAAAGATGTGGTCTGGGGTACGGTTCACGCGAACTCTGTCTCTCTCAATCGAACTTGGGACGGTCCAGGCAATTGAACCGCGTGAAAGCATCCTTAAAGTCCACATGAATCAGAAGCTGTGACTTTTTTTTTTTTTCTTTCATATTGTGACGCAGTTCCTAGAGAAACGGAAAATAAAAATTGAAAATGTGGGCGTGGCTTGTTTATTTTTTACTGTGAGCTGATTGGATGTAGTAAAGTAGGCATTTCGTTCAGACAGATTGGGAAAAGGGTATGGGAAGAGTTATTACAACCTAACAGACACAGACTCCTCCTCACCATTTTTGTTTGTTGACTGACAGCCGGAGGGGCATGGTTAAGTATGTTAGCCATGCCCAATACCTCAGACAGACCTAATCTGAGAATTTAACTAAAAACAAACAGGAAGTGCATTAAGATTTGAATTAAAGATTACACAGGTAAACAATTATTATTTTTTTCTTCATGACACGCACAGATGAATTGTTCACCACAAAACTAGCAATGTGAGCTAACAAAATCAATATGGTTAGTTTTGATTTCATTTGTACTTTAAAAGGAGCCAAAACACTTTTTATGCAGTCGCACTCCCAACAAAATGATCATTCTAGCATTATTTCTGTTCAAGTAATAGTCAAAATTCTCTCTCGAAAAAAAATAAAATTCTACTTCAGGTTGTTTGTTTTTTAATGCAGCCTTTCTTTATATTTCTACAATGAAAAAAGTTTACTAAAAGGATCTTTGAGGAATCAAAATTGTTCTTTTATGACGTCCCTACACTTATTTTTAGGTGTACTGCCAACATAGATGACATGCTAACTAAAAAATGCACCTCTGTGTTTGGAACATTTTGTGTCTCATACAAATTCCCGGCTCATCTTCGACACAATGTGCTCTGTAAAACCCATGGGATCCATTATAAAGTGAAGGATTGTTTCGGATTTGTCCAAAAAGCAGGTATCTGGCAACCCACATTTGTTCTTTTAGCTTTTGGAACCAATTTGTGTTGGCACAGGCCTTTAGTATGCGGTCTACGTAGGTAGCTTAATGGCTTTTGGAACAGATCCTATATACATCATGCAATCGCTGACGGATTTGGATGTTTGGTGGCCCTTCATAAATCAGCACATGCTACAATTAGACGTCTCGGTGAACCGTGCGAATTCAGAGCGCAGAGTCGTCCTTATCAGGCACATCATGCTTCTGTCATCTTGGGTTTTTAATTGAGTAGAAGATCACTGCGGAGCAATTAGGCTTTGATGTGCAGTCTGCAGCCGTTTATTACGCAAAGTTTGTCCCACTAAACTATCTGTCAATCTGTTGCCATAGTAACCACCTGGAGAAGAGCCTCCAGCTGCTGATGGACCGCGTGGACGACATGAGCCAAGATATCGTCAAGTACAACACATACTGCCGCAACCTCAGCAAACAGCAGCAGCAGAAGCAGCAGGTACGTCTGCCTTTTCTCCTACTCTGTCTTCTCGATGTTGATCTAGTGGACCGCCAGTTTGTTTTTCCAGACTAAATAGGTGCTTTTTGTGACCTTTTTTTTCCCTGGTTGGTTTATCTTGACTTTGATGGCGGTTTCACAGGTGCAAGTTAATGCTGCATATGAGAAACATAAATATATGAAGTGCTTTTCTGTTTATTTTGTAATAAACCTTGTAATTTAGAAGCAATAGGTTATTTTCTGTTATGTTTTCAACTCTCTGCACAATTCATGTATTCAGACAGTGGCTGTGTCCGAAATCGCATACTTCCCGACTATATAGTATGCTAAAAACTGTATGCGAGCCGAGTAGTATGTCCGAATTCATAGTATTCGAAAAACAGTATGCGAGAAGTACTTGGATGTCCAACTGCTTCTGATGAGATTCTGAAGTATGCATCCGATGGACGCTATGCTATCACATGATGCCATGCGAGAGAATTCATGAACGGGAGTGAAATGACGTGGGTGTGTCATGTGATAATGACAAATGGTAGATGTAGTGCGTCCGAGCTCCATTCATACTATTTAAAACATACTTTTCTAACTGACACGTAGTAAATTCAATTGTAGTACATACTCGTAGTAGGAGACTTTTGGACACTGCCATTGTGTTATGCTGAGTTCAGACTGCACGATTTTTAAGGCAGTCACATCACAGATGTTTTAACACTACATGACTAGCTTGGGCAGCATTCCATCGCTGCTGTATTTACACTGCAAGATGGATCGGCGACAGGGGGTTTCACACTGCATGACTTTACAATAGGAAACTACAAACGCAAACTACATCTCACAACCAAACACACGCGAGAAGTGACATGGAAACAGTGCGAGGTCACAGTATATTTTGTGTTATTAACTACATAATGAGAAAGAAGCCTTTAATGGGGTAGAAAATTAACTTATTTTGCTCACCTGGGTTTTGAAGAGAATTAGGGATTTCTCTTAAACTTTTTTCTTTCTTTGACCCGGTTGTGGTATTCCTCAGATGACACGTCAAACAGACACGGCTGCTCCTGCCAAATATACACTTGTTTTTCTTTCGTTTCTTGGGTCCAAATAGACCCAAAAGTACCCCCTTTAACTTCTCCCCCAACCTCCCGCTGGCCTGCAGATACCCATACTAGTGGATGCTGCTCTCTCATTGGCTGTAGGTAATCGCCGATGTTATTTTCAATCAGAACACATTTCGATTTGAATCGCCGACAGGTCCAGATATTTAGCATGCCAAATATCTCACAGGTGTCAGCGACTCATCAGCGATTCTCTCAAATGGCATCTTTGATCGTTCACACTTTGTGGTTGCCACTCATGTGAACGAGCACCGATTTGCCTGTGATTTCGGGCATTTGTTGGCGATTTCTCAACCTGTCGGCGAGTCAAAATCGGGGCTAAAATCATGCAGTCTGAACTCGGCATTAAACGGAAGTACACGCACACTGAAGTGATTGGCTGACAGTTTTGTATATTTAAAAGGTGCCGTATACTACATTGAGTCAATAAGTTAAATTGTTCTCTGATGTCTGTGTAGTAGCTATGTGCCTTAGGTAAGTTTAGAAAATCTTCAGATACAGCTCTATATTGACCATATTTGGAATGGTCATGAATATTAATGAGCTCTGATGCACAGCTCTCTCTCTCACTGTCTTTATCACACAGCATATGATATACCTTGAAATAAACACAAAATAATCATACTTTATTTTCGCCAACTATATTTTAACAAACGGAGTAGATGTCTTGTTAAATCTTTTTAATTTAAGTGGTGGATGTTTATTTTACCAAACGGAGCGCGCTCTCTCTCTCTCGCTCTCTCTCTCTCTCTCTCTCTCTCTCATATAAACCCATCAGAGTAACCTATTTTGCTCATGAGTTGTGTTGTGGATAATGTAGGCTAAATTATAGTACTAAATATATGTGGATAATATTGGCTAAATTATAATTTAACTCGACAAAAGAACAGATGGCTCATGAAGTTGCTGCATAACGCATAAACAATCTGCCACGGCTGGCTTTTCAATGCGTCCACATTTTTCAAAATAAAAGTCCTCGCGTATATAGTAAGTTAACGCAGCCTGGGGCGTGCATACTAATGATCTCATGTGCAACATATTATCAGTGGGTGTTGAACTTTTGTTGATGCAGCTGCTTGTCAGGTCTCGATGTAGAATGTGACCTAAAGTACATGCAAATCTGTGCCTGTTTTTCATCTGGGTTTTACACTCGAGTTATTTACTTGAGAACAAGGAAACGATGTTTGATGGTCACGGTATGGCCCTTTCCATATACTGATCTTTTATTATTCAACTATGCCTAGGTATACTCAGATTTTCTTTATAGAACACCTTTAAATGTGTTCAAATATTGTAAAGGACACGTGCACACCAATGTAAACTTCTGCATGCATGTTTTCATACATGGACTGTTTAAGGTAAAAAAGCATAAATACTCAATACTAGGGACGTGGATTATATAGGAATATTGCAAATGTACATATTGTGATATGCATAATGCAATGGTTTGCAATAAATGAGTGATTTAGTACAACAGTGTCTTTGTGCGGCTGCCATTAGCACACTCTCTGAAAGACTTTTCAGCACATTAGGCGATATATTTACATGTCAAAGCTCATCTTTGAAAGCAAGCTGAGTGGACATGCTATTTTGTTTTAGTCCAAATATCTAGCGATTTTAGTACTGAAAACAATGTTTGAAGGCTGATTTATACTTCTGCGTCAAGCGCACGTGTATGGTCCGGCGCAACCTTTGCGCAGTTGCATAGCCCTCACCGTGGCTGACGCGTACCTCTTAAATATAACTACACGTCGCAACGATGCATAGCGCAAGCTCTGTGGTTGGTCGGCTTGGTATCGGTGATGAGCGTGGGCGGTGCTGAGAGCCGCGAGCCCAATGGAGCGAGTGTTTACAAGTGTGGAGTCCCGTAATGGAGCTCCAGATGGAAACTTTAGTTTTGTGTTTACCTTACGATTAAAGTTGTTGCACGCCCGCCGGTTCCAGCCTCTGAATGAGAGAGTTTTACCTTCTTGTAGCGTTCAGAATAAACAAAACACCCGTGAAGAAACTCAACACAGAGGAACATAAAAACCCGCTGCCAGCTAGCATTTTGGAAGTCTTACTGCAGAGCAACACAAACAGCACGCAGAAGTATAAATGCACAACTATACACGCAAGGCAGGTGCAGTGGGTCATGCCGATCCCTCGATGCAGAAGTATAAACCAGCCCTAAGGGATAGTTCACCCAAAAATGAAATGTCGTCATGTGTGCTACCTCTCTCGGTTTCAAAACCTATCTGAATTTCTTTCTTCTGTTGAACACACAAGCTATTCTGACGAATGCTGGTTGCTGGCACTCATTGACTTCCATAGCCACTTTTTTCTTCAATGGAAGTCATATGTACCATCAACCAGCATTTTTCTAATTATCTTTTGTGTTCAACAGATGAAAGAAACTGAAAGGTTTAACACCACATGAGGGAGAGTAAATGGTAATTTTTGGGAAGACAGCGAAGAAGTAACTGGATTTGTTTTCCTGAATGTTCTTGATCCATATGTATTTTTTCAGGTTGATAACAATACCAATAGAGTAGTGGTGGCATTTATATTATTTAGTTTTGTTTGTTTTACATGGTTAATGTTGGATTTGGAACATGGCTGTTCACTTTCAGAAGTTGTAGGGAGACTTTCTTTTCTATGAAATAATGTGAAACATATGTTGGTTATAAATTAAAAAAAAAAATCATATTAAATATTGCATTTAGGATACTGTAGTATATTGAATTTTTAATTTATTTTTATATTTTTAATTTCGCACAACCCTACTTATCACACGATCAAACAATCTGACAAAGTACTGATAAAAACAGCAATGCACACCTGTGTGGTGCGACCAATATTCTGCACAGCATCATCTGACTTTCAAACTTATTTGTTGAATTGCGCCTTGTTTGTAAATGAATCCACAGTAAAATTAAATGAACACATGCCATCTGGAACTTCACTGAACATAGTTCATCCACTCTTTCTTTGTTGGGATCTAAAGAAAAACAATCCATAGCTGAGCATTGTGGAGTTGCAGTTTTGTTGTCTTTTGATATTTTTTGTTTGATTAATGAACACTTTGTTCAATGCGAGTGAATTTACATCTGCATCCCAGACTCAAGCTCAAGATAAAACGAAAGTGCATTTATAGAACGCAAAACTTATAATATATAACACTGGATAAGTCTTATGTTGCACAAGTATATTTTTGGGAATATCCAAAGATTATACAGTACGAGTCAAAAATATTCATTGTTGTTTTGTGCCAAAAATCATTATGCTGTGTTCACACCAGAATAGACATGTGAACATTTTGAGTTTACTCAATTCATTTGCTTGTCAAATCCGCTTCATTTGCGCTTCAAATTAACTTCACAATAGATGCGGATTCGCGCCATGGGCGGAACTTCTTTCTGCCCGTGACTCTAGCTTCGATGCTAAATGGTTAACATGGGTTTTATTGAGAGAATAACTGTTTGTGCTTTATGAAGACTGAAAAACAGCGTCGATTCGTTTGGAGCCGTGTCTGAGTCCACTAGATCCATTCAAAGATGCACCCAGCTCTGTGAGTTCATCAACTCCTCCAGAAACTATACCTGGATGATGGAAGCTTTCAGCGGTGCTTCCGACTGAGCCGAGCCCAGTTGTCCGGTGTCAGCAGGAGGATTTTCCCCCAGGACACCAACAACAGGTGCTACGTCATAATCATGCCCCTACAAGAGAAAGCTCCTGATTGGTTTACGCGGTGCGAATGTCTTCTGAAGTTCAGATTTCCAACTCGAGTGCACCGCAGGATGTCTATTCGCGTCTTTGCATTGACTTAACATGTAAATCACTCGCGCTTGATGCTTCCGCGTCTGGTGTGAACGCAGCATTAGAATTTTAGGTAAAGGTTATACCATTAAGATATTTTGAAAACTTCTTTTCGTTAATTAATAAAAAAAAATATTTTTGATTAGTAATATACATTGGCGAAATAGAATTTAAGCAACTTTAAAGTGGATTTTTTCTGTATTTATTTTTTTTGCACCCTCAGATTTTAAAATTGTTGTATCTTAATCAAATATTACCCTGTCATAATAATCAATATATCAATGGAAAGCTTATTTATTCCACTTTTAAGCAATATATACATTTTAATTTCCACTAACTGACACTTATGACTGGTTTTTGTGATCCAGGGTCACATTAATATTACATGGCTGGTGCTGCCGGATCAGTTGCTGGTGCCAAATGTTAGTCTGGAGTCGTTCTCTTGAGTTGTGTTTGTAAAGTCAACACTGCAGTGGCGTTTCAGCCTGAAGTCTTGTTTTTAAAGCTTAAGAACAAAAGTGCAGGTTAAGAAGAGTTTGATTGCATACACAGATCTTCTTGGAGGAAGTGCCGGATTAATACATTTACTGTTTACAATCTGCTTTTGTGATCAATACTTTGCAAAGTAGAACCAACAAAAAAAGATGAAATGGGAAAATGGCTTGAAGTCTACTGCTTTAATATTGATTGATTTCTGTTATGCTGTACATTCTGGTTTTGCAATTTGAGGCAGCATTTCCATAAAACTACACAGGTAAAGGGCTGCGCAACAAAATAATTAATTTTTTTTTTTACTATGATTTACAAAGACAAGTTGCTTTACTTGTTGCCTCAACTATCTATAATAATAATAATAATAATAATAATATTACTGTACATGTTATACCAAGGATAAACAGCTTAAGACATGAATATACATGGTTTAAGGTAAAATGATTAGCCCCCATGTGAAATTTAAATTTTGTAATATTTCCCAAGGGCTGTTTAACAGGGCAATTATGATCCTATTATATCTTTTGGAGAAAGTCTTATTTCTTTAGATTGGCTGGAATAAATCTTTTGAATTTAAAAATATATAATTAAGTTCAATATTATTAGCCACATTAAGATATATTTTTAAGCATTGTCTACAGAACAAACAATTATTGTCCAATAACTTGCCTCATTGACCTAATTAACCTTGTTTGCCTTTTGAAATTGCACTTTGCATCTAATTACAAGTAAAGTATTGTGTAATTTAATCATGACAGAACAAATCAATTTGTTATTAGAAATTAGTTATTAAAACTTATTTAATATTGTGTTGAAAAATCTCTTCTCGTTAAACAGCACTTGAGAAATATTTGAAAGAATTTAAATTTCACATGAGGGCTAATACTTTTACCTTTTACTGTACATTACCTTGGTTAAAATCGGTAATCTGAAAATAAAGAAACTGTAATTATTCATTAATCACCAATTATTCACGTTAAAGTAAATGAAAAACGTCATGCATTCAAACACTAGAAGAGAAATCTTTTATTGGAAGTATTTTCTTACAGTGTGTTTAGAGAAAATGAATTAAATTTCCATATTTAACGTCATGCATTTAACATTTTATCATCATATGATGAGAATCTATTGCATTCTGGGATTGACCTGCACTGTAAATGGCTGAAGTCAGATAGAAACTGCTCAGTAGATGGTCATTTAGCGCTCAGGAGGACCATCTAATTTACAATCTTAACCCGCTTCAGATTCATAATTTTATCCATTTTGCCAGGCTGACAAATCGGCCAAAATGCCCTTGACATTTCCTTTTTTGCATTGCAAGCATTTTGTAAACATGAATTTTGAGTAGCGCCTGCAAATGGCCGAGCACAAAACCAGAATTTTAAAATACTACGAAACGCTTCTGGTCTGATTTTTGAATGGAGGTGTATTATAATCTGACCTCATGTAAGTATAAGTGTATCAGTTGAAGAGAGGGCGCCCTTGAAATCAGCAAACATTTTT
Organism: Danio jaintianensis; assembly: GCA_903798115.1. NCBI lineage: Eukaryota > Metazoa > Chordata > Actinopteri > Cypriniformes > Danionidae > Danio > Danio jaintianensis. Next base: position 27,318,272 of record CAIGQV010001633.1, on the reverse strand, counting down.
TAAGGCACTTCATGATAACATGTCATCACCCTGTGAATATGACACAAACTGCTGGAGCTGCTGCACATTTGTCAGAGGTTGTTTGTTTTGAGCTCTATCCTCAAGTGACAGAAACATCTGAGCTGTGGAGACACTGATCCTTCAGTGATGGGCATCTGCAGCGAATAAAGCATTAAACAGGAAAATAAGACTTTAGAGGAAATGTCTTCTTAAAATACTAAAGTTTATCCAAAGCTACACATCCCATTTTTTTTACTTAGAACTATATAGTAAATTATTTTTTCTTTCATATGGGGGATATAAAAGCATCTTGAACATTCTTCTAAATATTTCCTTTTGAGTTCTATGAAGCCAGTAAAATGAGATGTATGGCTTTGGATTTTAACGATCTAAAATACACTTATAGTTAAGTGATAAACCTAAAATTAAATATAGAAATAAAATAAAAACATTAAATTACAGAAAATAAAGTATACAAAAAGCTATTTCATACTATAATAGTTTACACTATATTTAAATGACACTGCTTTTTATTTGTATTTATTTATTCCTCATAATTTTTTTTATTACTTTTGTATTAGACTCCATTTAGAATTTGTGTAATTTTATGTGCAAGATATTTTAATGTATTTATTTGTATTCATCCTTTTTTTTTTGTCATTTGGTTAGTTTGCTTATTTCTATTTATTTTTTTCTCCGTTTATTAAATATGTTTTATTCATTTTTTTCCCCAGAAAATAAATATTATTTCTCTATTTATAAACATTTGATTTTCATTCATCACTCCTTTTTTTAATTTGTTACCTTATTTATTTGTACTGTTTGTCTTTTTGTTTTTGTTGTACTGAATTAAGTAGCTATTAAACTTCTCCTTTTTAATTCCTTCATGTCTAAACCTAAAACTAAATATATAAATGAAAATATCAAATATTGTAGGCATTAAATTTCAGAAAATTAAAAAAGAACCAAAGCTTATTCCCAATATTTATACATATGATAATGTACCCGATAATAATAATAATAAAATAGCATTGCTTATTTGTATTTATTTTGTCCCTCTTAATTATTAGTTTTTTTTTTTAATTAGTCTCAATTTATGTGTTTTAAATGTATTTATTATTGTATTCAGTCATTTGGTTTGTTTCCTTATTCCCATTTTTAAAAATTCTCCATTTATAAGGGTTTAAAAGATTTTTTTTTTTTTTTTTTTTTTTTACAAAAAATACATGTTTCTCTGTTTATAAACATTTGATTTTTTGCATTCATCCATGTTTTAATAAATTTAGGTTAGTTAGCTTGTTTAATTTGTTATGTTTTTGTTTTGTTAGCACCTATTAAACTTCTCTTTTTGCAAACCTTCATGTCTAAACCTTAAACTAAATATATCAAATGCAAAAATATTGAAAACATTCAATTACAGAATAGAAGTATACAAAACCTTTTTTTATTTTATTTTTATTCAGAATATTTATAAAATACTATGATAGTATACACAATAATATTGAAATACTTTTCATTTGTATAAATTGTTTCCCTTTTAATTATCAGGGTTTTTATAATAGTTTTCAGTCTCCATTTATATTTTCAATGTATTTACATATTCATTTTTATTTATTTAAATATTTATTTTTTAAATGTTTAAAAAAGGTCTGTCTGTCTATCCATCCGTCCGTCCATCCATCCATTCCCATTTATAAACATTGTTTATTTGCATTCATCATTTGTTTTAATATTTTTTAGTTAATTAGCTTGTTTAATTTGTTCTTTTTTTTGTTTTGTTATACAGAATTAAGCACCTATTAAACTTCTCTTTGTGCAAACCTTCATGTCTAAACCTAAAAATAAATATATCAAAAGCAAAAATATTGAAAACATCAAATTACAGAAAATAAAGTATACAAAACGAGCGAATATATATTGTATTATTTTCCCCCTTTTAATTAACAGGGTTTTTTAAATTAGTTTTCAGTCTCCATTCATTTTTTTCAATGTATTTACATATTTATTTTTTTGTTGATTGGTTTGCTTTTTTTCTATTATATTTTTTTCTCCATTTTTAAATGTTTAAAATAAGGTCTGTCTGTCTGTCTGTCTGTCTGTTCATCCATCCGTCTATAATTGCCCTGTTTCATCCGTCCGTCCGTCCATCCATCCATCCATCCTTAATTAGCTTATTTAAATTGTTCTTGTTTTGTTATACAAATTTAAGCACCTATTAAACTTCTAAGTTCCTCTAAGTCATCCAACTACTAACCAACTTGCCGTTACGTAACTTGATTTGTACTTTAGAGTGAAATATTCCTCCAATGCCTTTTGTGCTGTTGCTCTTGCCTCATTAGTACATCGAAAAAGCATTGCTTTCTTCCAGAAGGAACTGCTCTCTCTGCAATCATCTGGCCGTTTCTCCAGCGAGACCCGCGCTGTTTATTACACCATTAGCTCTTCCAGTTTGACAGCATGGTTGAGGCTTTTTTTAAAGAAATTTAAAGGGTTCCCTCAAACGGCACCATAAATGAGGCCAAACTCACGACTCGGTCACCATCAGGTCAACACAGCGGCCCCTATATCAGCCTCTCTGAAATCTGCCGTAATTACTGCTGTCATCGATCATCTCAGCGCCGGCCCCCGGTGAACCATACAAACCAAATGACCCGCATCCATCACCAGCTCATATCAGAGAGAATCTCCGCTGTGTTGGCAGTTTGCGTTCCTAAATCATATGCCTAATTTCCACTAAAATGCCCAGTATCCTCAATGGTGACATAAGTCCACAGTCTAATAGGATATGAAGTTCTCTCATCGTTTTTTTGTGACATACTATACATTAAAAGCTTGAAACCTTGAAAGAAAGAGAGTTTGGGTGAGTTTGACAAATTTAGGTGCACGTTGCTTTAAAGAGTCCATGAAATTAAAATGTTTATTAGATGCTATTATTTAGAATGTCTAAAAGCTAGTGCGCACCAAAACAGTGACACAATTCGCGTTTAGATGATGTAAAACTGATATAAACATGTAAAGCTTGTAGTTTGTCACTTCCGCCTAAATGACGGTTTTATTCAGCTCACCTCATACTTCAGTTTCTCATCAAATCTTTTGACCAATCAAATGCTGCCTAGTATCTGACATGCCCCGCCCCCTTCAAGATGCTTGTCATTTGATGTGCTTGAGCAAAACCACTCTCACTGGCAGAGCAGTGATAGAACAAAACACTATTGGCTGTTTTTAAAAAGGGAGGAGCTACTGTCCTGCCGTCTCTTCATGTTTCGGTTGAGATTAAGTCAAACATTGAATAAAAATAAAATGCTAATTTAAAAGCACTTCACAGGACCTTTTAAAAGTAGTTATAGTTACTAGTTACAAAAAGTAACTGGGTTAGTAACTGAATTACAACATTATGAAAGTAAAACTAGTTACTGGGAAAGTAACTGTTGTTGCTTTTTAAAATGTCCAAAAAAATACAAAATGTATGTTGAATTAAATGGACACTAAACTCTCTACACTATAATGTTGCTGTGACTATTTTTTAAAAATATATTTTATTGTAAATATTATAATCGTTATAATAATTAAATTCTGGAACAATAAAACATGTTTTAGGACTTATAATATTTACCACATCTGGCCAGCAAATATGTTAAAAATAAATGGTGCTTAAGAAATGTACAGTTGAAGTCCAAATTATTATCCCTCCTGTGAATTTTCTTTTCTTTCAAATATTTCCCAAATGATGTTTATCAGAGCAAGGAATTTTTCACAGTATTTCCTATAATATTTTTTCTTCTCCAGAAATTTGTATTTGTTTTATTTTGGCTAGAATAAAAGCAGTTTTTAATTTTCTAAAGCCATTTTTAGGTCAACATTATTAGCCCCCTTTAGCTATATATTTTTGATTGTCTACAGAACAAACCATCATTATACAATGATTTGCCTAATTACCCTAGCTTGCCTAATTAACCTAGTTTAATGAAACTTTTTAAGCGGAATACTAGCATCTTAAAATATCTAGTCGAATATTATGTACTGTCATCGTGGTAAAGATAAAAGAAATCAGTTATTAGAAACTAGTTATTAAAACTATCATGTTTAGAAATGTGTTAAGTCTTTTTTCCATTCAACAGAAATTAGGGAAAAAATATACAGGGGGGCTAATAATTCTGACTTCAACTGTATATATGAATTTCTCTCATCGTTTTTTTTTTTATTTGTTGTGAAATACCATATATTAAAAGCTGATCTACTGCATCTTGAAAGAAAGAGTTTAGGGTGTTTGACAAATCTAGGGCTAATCTTGGACTTATCAAACTGTGCTGTTTCAGAATTGTCAGATCATCCTGTCTTTAGGTTTGCTCTGGAGTCCTAAACTCTGCTGCTGGATTGTCTACAGTGTGGATTGGAGTGGGTGGAAGATCACACTTTCTCTGCTTTATTAATTCTGGTGTGAATCACAGGGGGGTTTGATGGCTTTTTAGTTTTTCTTCAGTTTTATTTATACAAACGTGTTCATTGTTTGATTTTTCTTATTGGCTTTTTCTTTCTTGACTTCCATTTTATTTACTTGCTTATTTTCTTGTAAATGAGTTGTACTCATTATGCATTTATATTCACTCTCTCTATTTGCTTTGCTTTTTAATCATCTTTTTTTTGTTCTTAACTTCTATTTCGTCTTTCTGCTTTTTATCTTATTTATTTGCTCTTTTATTTTATTCTTTACTTCCCTTTTGCTCATTTTTGTGCTTTGTTTTTTCTTTATTTCTTCTTTTTTCCTCCTTGCTTTTCTTTCATTCCTTCGTTTGTTCTATTCTTTCCTCCTTTCTTATTTTTTCTTTTCTTCTTGTTCGTTCATTTGTTCTTCTCTTTTTTCGTTTTCTTTCTTTCTTTCCTTCCCCCTTTTCTATTTTTCTTTCTTTCTTTCTTTCTTTCTTTCTTTCTTTCTTTCTTTCTTTCTTTCTTTCTTTCTTTCTTTCTTTCTTTCTTTCTTTCTTTCTTTCTTTCTTTCTTTCTTTCTTTCTTTCTTTCTTTCTTTCTTTTCTCTTGTTATTTCTTTCTTTTCTTTTTGCTTTTTCTTTATTTGCTGCTTTCTTTTCTTTCTTTTTCTTTTTTCATTTTTTCTTTCTCTTCTTTCTTTCCTAAATTTCTTTCTCTTTCTCTTTTTCTTTTTTCTTGTTTCTTTCTTTTTCCCTTTTCTTTCCTCTTTTTCTTTCTCTTTTCTTTCTTTCTTTCTTTCTTTCTTTCTTTCTTCCTTCTCTTTTTGCTTTCTTTATTTGCGGTTTTCTTTGCTTTCCTGTTCTCTTTTCTTTCGTACTTTTCTTTCCTTTTTTCTTATTTTTCTTTGTTCTTTCTCTTTATTTTCTCTTTTTGCTTTCTTTCTTTATTTGCTTCCTTTTCTTTCTTTTTCTTTTCTTTGTTTCTCTTCTTTCTTTCTTGTCCTCATTTCCTTCTGTCTGTTTTTTTTTTCTCTCTTTTCTTTTTTCTTTTATCTCTTTTATTTTCCACTTTCTTGCATTTTGACTGGGCATATACATAACTTGTAGCACAGCATTAATTTCCATAATTTTCATAAGTTATAATGGTCATCAAAGTGAGGAAATTGATGCATGCGTATTGAAACCTAAGTATTTTTGATAACTCTTCTCTGCTCACTCCATGTAAAGATGCGTGTCTGTATAGTTGCTGTGTGTATCCTCAGCTGATATCCTCCTCTGTTGTTGATTCTTCTAGTATCAGCAGAGGCGTCAGCAGGAGAATGCGCAGCGTCAGAGTCGTGGAGAGCCTCCTCTGCCAGAAGAAGACATCAGTAAGATGTTCAAAGCTCCTCAGGCTCCTCCACGCATGGACACGCTCCTCATCGCAGGTACTGCCACTCCGCATCACACACAGATTTACCCTCCTCTGTCTGGAGGAATTGATCAATCCAGCAATGAATGGATCCGTTTAAAGGGGAATGGGGAATAACTGCAGGTCTTTAATCTCCACACCATGTTCTTATCCTGATGGAGATTTGCCCGCGCGTATCGGACAACCATCAGCTCTGAAAGAGGATGATTAAGTGCTGAGCTTGTCAATATATTTTTTTTCCAATGTGATTAATGGATTTTAATTAAATTTCATTTAGTCCATTTCAAAGTGTAGTCAGGGGCTTGATGGTTCAGATCTTATATATTTTTTTCCTGCTGTGTCAGTTGGGCAGGTAATTCGAATAGCTGGGTTATTGTTAACTAGAACCATTATTACTTGAATAACTTAAAATTAAATGCCTAAAAACAAATTTAAAAATGACTATTATTAATTTTAAGAAACAAATAAGATGAACTAATAGCTAAAGACCAAAATACACTGACACTTTTAAAGGATAAATAAAATAAATCTTATAAATGGGGAAAAATATGTTTTGGTTAGAGTAAAGAAAAAAAGTAAATGTTTAAAACTAGCAACAGAGAACAGAAGAGTAGGGATGCTCCGAGAGATCGGCTGGAGATCTGTATACAATTTTAAAAAAATCTGTTTATTTATTATTATTTTCTGCAAAGCTGCTTCTGACCATGGTTTTAAGACATGTATTTATTTATTTCTATATTTATTACGTATATATTTAAGGGATTACATGCAAAATCCTTCATTTTTTTTTTCTCTTAGGTAAGACGAGATCTCCACTTAAGTATCATCCTTAGAGGGAAAATGTGCTTTATGCAATGGCAAAGTTGTATAAAGCTTGAAGAATAAAGCATCAGAATCGGTACTCCGTATCGGCCAATCACCATGACAAGGAATCGGTACTCGATATCGGCTGCAAAAATCCTGATCGGAGCATCCCTAACTAATAGCATCTCATTTCTAAAAAAACGGATTAATTTAAAGTATCAGTAAAAAAATAACCAAACAAACCGATACAAAGTTAATAGAAGTTAATGAATAAATATTTATTAAAAAGAAAATAATAAACTCGTCAAAACAACTGAAACCCATAGTAACTATAAACTAAAATAACATTGATGGTTTTAAAGGTGAAGAAAAATTAACTTGTTCATTCATTCGTTCATTTATTTATTTATTTTACACAGAGAAAAGAAATATAAGCAATGATACTGATAAAAATAAAGACAATATTTCCCCCCAAAAGAACAGAAACAAAATTCAAACTTAAGTATTTCAAACAATTTTCTCTGATCCTAATATATCAGGCATTTTAAAATATTTTGTAAATATAAGAACTTCTGGTAACACTTTACAGTAAGGTTGTTTAGTTAATGTTAGTTAATGCATTTTCTAACTTGAACAAACAATGAACAATGCATTTATTACAGTATTTGTTCAGGTTAGTGTTACGAGTTTGAGATGTTTAAAAGGGATGCTGTAACATTTGGATGAGACAGATGTTATGTGCGACAGATCAAGGATGAGGCAGGAATCAATTCTCAATTGATGCTTTTTACTCAATGGTTGAAAATAAAATATAACAATAATAATGCAAAATAAGGAAATAAACAAACATTTACAATATTCTCTTTAAAGAATAACAACGAGTGTAAGCCAAATCAAAGAAAATAACAAAACAAAACAATCCTTAAATCTGAAGTCTAAACTAGGCGATAAAATAAATAATGAAAACGAAACCGATATCTTCAGTGCACACGACACCCGATCTAAACTAATTAAACTCAAAATTACACAGGGGGCAAATCACTCAGACTAATCTAACAGAAACAAGCTAAACTAAAACAAAACCTAACACGAAGATCATAAGGCTCAGTTTAGAATCACACAACAACCATCAAATAATTTACTTAAAGCCAACAAAGTTTAACAAGTAAACTCGAATTACCACAGTAAAACTGAGATAATAAATCACCAAACAAAAACAAACACGTATTGCGTGGAGCACAAAGGGTACGCCGAGGCAGAGCGCACACCACACACTGGTCTGTTGGGGCTTTAAATCCTCGCGGCTCGTCCAGGGATTGGTGGAACTGGCACCGTCATAATCATGATAGACACTTAACTGAACCAATAAGAAACCTAGTAAGAAGTGGGGTAAGAAGCGAAGAGAGGAGGGTGAGGAAAATAAACACAACTAACATGGAACATAACATTAGTTAAAGTTAGTTCATGAAAATAAAGTTGTTCATGTTAACTCGGGTGCATTAACTAATGTTAACAAGCATGATTTGGATTTTAATCATTCATTAGTAAATGTTGAACTATGATTAATAAATGATGTATTAGTATTGTTAATTATTAGTTAATGTCAGTAAATACATTAACTAATGAAACCTTATTGTGAAGTGCGGCTGAAATTCTTTAAATAAACACAATTATTAATTCTCAATAGACATATTTATTATTAATAGTATAAGTTGTTAATTTTCATTATGATCTTGAAGCCCCCACAACAGTACACAACACAAAGCATGATTGATTTGTTTACAGTCTCTTCCAGCTGATGCACCAAGACCATTAAAAGTCATTCACACAATAAGAGTAAAGCCTCATCCCTTAGCCAATTAAACACCATTACCTTGACATATCAAACAAGCAGAATTAACAAGCCCTAATTAAAAAAAAAACATTACATGTCTCCTTTACTTACAACATAAAACACCTCATTTGTATATCACAAGCCATTTTTTTTTTTTTTTACCTAAACCAGGTATTTCTGATGGAGACATTCAGAATGCACTGCATGGAGAAATACTGCTGTAGGCCACGTCCAGACAAAAACAACTTTTTTTTTTTTGTTTTGTCTCGCTTCTCTGACCATAGCTTGAAGTAGCAGTTCAATGTGGCCTGTGCAATTTTTACTCCCCAGTGCAAATAGTCATTCCATCTGAATAATCAATATGGCTCGGTCTTGTTGTATATAATTTATTTGTTTCCTTCTGGTTCTCTTCACAAGGACAAATCAACAACTACTGTCAGAACATTAAGGAGTTCACCTCACAGAACCTTGGCAAACTGTTCATGGCAGAAGCTCTGCAGAGCAACAGCAGCTGAAGAGAGAGAGAGCTGAAATATGAGCAACTCCACGGCCTTTCACCATCACTCAACAGCCACACACCATCATAATCAGCTCAAGGAGAGATCTTGTGCACAATTTTTTTTATGTGTGCAATAAAATTATGCGTCTCTCATTGCTGTATTTGTTGTTTATTCATTGTCCAAGTTGCAGCAGAAGAGTCGCAGAAATAACTGCTGGAAATAAACTGGTAATTCTCTAATTTCACTTTAAGGACGTGCTTTCACATTGGGTTTGTGCACTGGATGTCTCTGGGTGTCTTAATGAGGCTGTAGGATCTGTTTGAAAGCGATAGTTCACTTAAAAGTCTCTCATTTACTCTTTCTTTACTTGTTTCATACTTTTATGAGTTTCTTTCTTTTGTTGAACACAAAGAAGATTTTTTGGAAGATTGTTGGAAACCTGTAACCATTGACTGCTGTAGTATTTGTTAGTTTTTTTCTATGGAAGTCAATGTTTAACAATGTTTAAAAAAAATACTATAGGATTCAATGGTTACAGGTTGCCAACATTCTTTAAAATATCTTGTGTTCAACAAAGAAAACTGAAAAAAAAAAAAAAAAAACCTGAAAACCTGTAACCATTGACTTCTGTAGTATTTTTTTTTTCTATGGAAGTCAATGGTTACAGGTTTTCAGTTTTTTTTTTTTTGTATGTCTTTTGTTGAACACAAGATATTTTGAAGAATGTTGGAAAACTGTAACTATTGACTCCTATAGTATATCTTTTTTTTCCTGCTATGGAATTCAGTGGTTACAGGTTTTCAACTTATTTTTTTGTTTGTTTTATTAATCTTTTGTTGAACACAAAAGGAGATATTTTGTAGAATGTTGGAAACCTGTAACCATTGATTCCTATAGTATTTGTTTTTCCTACTATGAAAGTCAATGGTTACAGGTTTTCAGCTTTATTTCAGAATATATTCTGTGTTCAATAGCAGAAAAAACAACAACTCATAAATGTTTGAAACCACCTGAAGGAGAGTAAATAGTGAGTAATTTTAAATTTTTGGCTGAACTATGTCTTTAGAGCAAGACACTGTAGGCGAATAGGGTAAAACAATTACATTTTAACCATACATAACCACTTTTTAAATATGCAAATGAGGCATAGTTTCATTTGATATTCACCAATTTGCCAATATTTTTAATCTAAAATTCAGAAACTGCTTGAAGTTTGAAAAAAATTTTTTTTGATTTAATTTAGCAAGAAGGCAGCTGGTTCGAGTCCCGGCTGGACCAGGTGGCATTTCTGTGTGGAGTTTGCATGTTCTCCCCGTGTTGGCGTGGGTTTCCTCTGGGTGCTCCGGTTTCCCCCACAGTCCAAACACATGTGCAGATGAATTGAATAAGCTAAATTGTCTGTAGTGTGTGTGTGTGAGTGAATCAGTGTGTATGGGTGTTTCCCAGTACTGGGTTGTGGCTGGAAGGGCATCCGCTGCGTAAAACATATGCCAGAATAGTTGGCAGTTCATTCCGCTGTGGCGACCTCTGAAATGGAGACTAAGCTGAAGGAAAATGAATGAATGAATTGTATTAAAATATTTGTTTGTCATTAAAATTGATAAAAGTGTGACAGACTTGAGTGTATGAGTGTATATTGTATGCTTGCTTTACATCAAACAAACATAACCCAAGAGAAGCTGAAGGGCTGAAAATTGATGAGTGCACACATAGCCAGTGTTTTTTGCCTGCAGTGTCTTGCTTTAATCACAAATAACTCTGTGCACTCTTATATAAACACACTGTACAGCGGTGCATTGCTTGCTTATGTTTTTTCCACAGCAGGTTATCGACTCTAGAGGAGCATCTTTGGTACGTAAAGATTTTCGTGTCACTTTTAACAAAGGAAGAGCAATCGTGTGTTCTCAGAGGTTATTGAAAAGAAGATGCATCTGAGCTGTCGATTAAATCGTAATTGTAAAAACACTTTTAACTTGTTGGCAAGAGGTAGTTTTATATGTGGACTCTCAATATGAAAACAAAAGGTAGACCGCAGCATCATTGATGGCATAATGTGAAAGAACAGTCCCAGAATGCACTGCAGAGAGCTTGTTTAAAAAGTCCAAAAATGCTGAGAAGTCCAGAGAATGTTGATTAGTATAAAAATACTGTTCACAACTTTTACATCACAACTAATCAACTGCAGGTTTGCACACTTTAGCAATATTAGCAAATTTAGCTTAGGGATATGTCAGTCACAACGTAATGTTAGCTTTAGCTCATACTACATTTGTTTGTAGTACAATTTTAGCTTAGCAACAGGAGGTGCGCTTTAAATCCACTAAAGTATTTTCTTTATAGATAAGCAACAAGACAATCACACTAGCATGCTAGCTTTAGCTTATAAACATGTCAATCATGCTACAATATTAGCATAGCAACATGTCAATCCTGTTGTAATCACAATACAGAATCATTTTGTTGAAAAATAATCAAGAAAATTTAGAGAAATGTTTGTTATAAAAACTTCACTTAACTTTTACTTTTAGATTATCAAGTCTGCACTGTAAAATTAGCTTAGCAACATCTATCGCACTTTGTTTGCAATGATGTGTTAGCTTTAGCATAGGAGCGTCATCACATTTACAATCAA
>CAIGQV010001633.1:27294331-27306260 GCA_903798115.1 Danio jaintianensis | reverse complement strand
TACAATCAAACTACAATATTAGCATTAGCTTAGCAAAATGTCAATCATTATTTATACCTCAATATTAGCTTTCTCTTAACATGCCAGTCACATTATAACCGAACTCCAGAATAAATTTTAGCTTAGCAATGCGGTCACATTATAATTGAACTGAATAATTAGTTTTAGCTTAGCAACCTCGATAACACTGTATTTGCACTGCAATGTTAGCTTTAGCTCAGGAATGTCAAACTACCATAGTAGCATTAGCTTAGCAAAATGTCAATCACTATTTGAACTACAGTATTAGCTTTCTCTTAACATGTCAGTCACAATATAACCGAACTACTAAAATACTTTTAGCTTAGCAATTTACAAAGTCAGTCACACTATAATTGCGCTACGAAACCAAATTTATCTATCTGCAATATAGTTAACTTTAGCTTTGCAACATGTCAATCGTGTTATACTCACACTAAAACAGCTTTAGTTTAACATGCCAATCTTATAACAAAACCAGATTTAGCATTGCTTTTCAATATCAATTCAATATTAGCTTTAGCTTAGCAAGGTGTCGTTGTTTTACTTGCGAATGTTGTTTTACCACAGTGATGTTCAAAGCTGTTTGCAGCCAAAGCAAACTTTATCCATTAAGTTAAGTCCAGACAAACTTTAGTTTTGTTTAAGATGTCACAAATTTGTCCTTCGATTTATTTTGAAGTCATTTTTCATCTTTATTAATGGGCTGAGCTCACTTGGTTCAATGAAATAAGTTGGTTATGTTAACAATTTACACCCAAGCGTTAACAGCTTTAAAGTCATATCTTCTGTTGGCAGCAGACCGCAAACATATTAGACAAGGGCACTGCTTGCAATTTTGAAGATTTTCTTCATTGTGCCTTTTTTTTCCCCCTCTGTTCTTGTTGCCTGGAATTAAGCAGCAACAATATGAGATGTAAAATATTTAACATACTTCATTATCAATATAGGACCAAAAATCCCTGTTATTATGATTATTTAATCATTTAATTTTCTGTGCTGAAAGAACCAGTGTCTTACAAAGCTGGCTCTTCATTTATTTTGGAGGGCTCTAACAGAGTGAAAAATTCCTGGATTGATTCGGTTTCTCTTTTCAAGGCTTCTTGAAACTTTTTCTATCAAACATTCAATGTCTATGTCACAGCAACTTTTTCCATGTCAGTAAGGTTGCTTACAAGGCAGTTCACTGTGTAGGGGTCCAGCATCACTGTATTGAAGATGTGAGGTCCTTTTTGCTCCTGAAAACGAGCTGCATGTGCAACATACTGTGTAAAAAAAAAAATACCTCAGAACTTTGTGTTCCCAGGTTTGCCTTTCATCCTTCAAATGTTTGCGCAGGTCTGTGTCGCTCCATTAGCTCAGGGGTTCCCGAACCTTTTCATTTCAGGACCCACCTACACAACTGCATTCAATCTCAAGACACACTATAATGTTTTTAAATTGAATTTCAGATCAATAAAATGATCCTGATTTAGTAGAGCAGTTTTTTTTTTTCTGCTGTCATATGAATAAAATAAGTAATTGATTTCAATACCAGAATGCGTGAAAGAAATGGGTATGATAGTCATTCAGATGTCAAAAGACTTCTGGTTGTTATGGTTATGCAGAGTAATAGAAACAATGCTTAGTTCTACAGATAGTGGTAATAAGATGTCCACATTTGCATATATAATATTAATAATAAAGGAATGCACACAGCTTTAAAGCACAGTAGCTTTAGCTTTCAGTTAACAAGAGTCCAAATATAAATTAATTTTCATTCACAAAAAATGATGCCATCTTTAAATTTGTAATAGCCTCATGTTATGCGCCTTTTTATAGATAATCTGTAGATCATCATACAATCATCTCACTTTCATCCTAAAAAAAGCAGCCTTACTATGCTACCAAATTCTGAGTAAATAAATCATTAAAATACCTGAAGACATTTAGTACAAATACAAGTGCAGACAAAATGCAGAAATTATATTTGCACATTTAATGAAAGTCTGGATGAGCATAGCTGATTAATGCCGTGAGCCTCAAACACCATTTTTATCCTTGTGTAAAATCCGACCAGTCAGAACTCTGGCGATCTTAATATGCACGCCCCAGGCTGGATTTGATTGGTCACAATCTTGCCTAGTGAGACTGCAACAATGGTGTTTTTTCTTTATTTTCAATTTATATAAGCTTGTTTTATACTTACTATGTATGTGTGACTATTATTTTAAAAATGAGACCGGCGTTATAGAGCCCTCAGGTAGTGCCACCAGACATGGAGTATCTCCAAAACTGCCTGCTGAACTCACAATTAAATTGCTTTTTAAATCTGCAACACAATCTCAAGTGACCCATACCATTGCTGCTGTTGTTTAAGCACTAATTACATTTAAAACATGTAATTTCCAGTTTGCTCTAGCTACTGTGTTTGTGCAATGATTGTGCAATGTGCTGTTTCAGTGGTAACCAGAGGACTGTTATAAACAGTGGAAGAACAGAGACAAAAATGCAGAAATTATTTTACTTTGCACATTTAATGAAAATCTGGATACGCATAGCTGATTAATAACGTGAGCTTCAAATGCCATTTTTTTCCTTGTTCTCGTGTAAATCCTCTGAGCATAAAATCCCATTGAAAAATAGACCAGTCAGAACAAAACATTTGCGATTCACATGGGATCATTAATATGCACGCCCCAGGCTGCATCTGGTCACATTGTTGCCTAGTGAGATTGCAACAATGGTATTTTTTCTTATTTTTAAGTTTATATAAACTTGTTTCATACTTGTTGGACTATTATTTTGAAAATGAGACCGACATTATAGAGCCCTCAGGTAATGCCACCAGGCATGGACTATCCCATTTCATCACATATTGTGGTCAGAATGCAAAATTTGAAAAAGATTAGAGAAATTATACATTTATTTTTAATAAACCTAAGAGGCTTAAGGACCTTTAACTGTATCTTTTGTTAGTTCAACGTGTATATTGTGAAATTTGCTGCATATGAGGCAACAAACACGCAGTAGAATGCTGAATATTGCGTAGTTTCAGTCTCGTCCCTTTAATTTTTTTCTCGTGCTCTGACTTGTAGCTGAACAACCAGAGTGACACTCATTCTACTTGCTAAATCAGACAAACTCGCTCTGACGTGAGCTTGATGAGAGGCAAAGTGTGGAGCACACCAAACAAACTATCCTGACAGACGCTCACTAATGGCCAGAGGCTGCCCAATAGTTGTCCATCGGCTTTGTGTATCCAGTATATTTATATAATGTACAGTTGATGTCAAAATTATTAGCCCTCCTGTGAATCTTATTTTCAAATATTTCCCAAATTATGTTTATCAGAACAAGGAATTTCACAGTATTTCCTAAAATATTTTTTTTTCTGGAGAGTCTTATATTTGTTTTTTTCGCCTAGAATAAAAGCAGTTTTCTTTTGTTTTTTAAACCATTTTATGGTCAATATTATTAGCTTCCTTAAGCAGTATGTGTTTTCGATTGTTTACAGAACAAACCATCATTATACAATGACTTGCCTAATTACCCTAACTTACCTAATTAACCTAGTTAAGCCTTTAAATGTCACTTTAAGCTGAATACTAGTATCTTGAAAAATATCTAGTCAAATATTATGTACTGTCATCATGGGAAAGATAAAAGAAATCAGTTATTAGAAACTAGTTATTAAAACTATTATGTTTAGAACTGTTGAAAAAAAATCTCTCCATTAAACTGAAATTGGGGGGGAAAAGTATACAGGGGGGCTAATAATTCTGACTTCAACTGTATATTTAGTCGCACTGGCAGGAAAAAAGGTTACATTGTGAGCATTTACATTTACTTATTAGTCTGTAGCCCTGTTAAGAGAGGAATAGCCGAGTGCTGTTGACATGCAGAACAAATTTCAAGAACTTTGTGACCCGCAGTTTGAAAAGCGCTGCATTAGCTGGAGGGTCTCCCCGTACTCCCTGTGTGGCACCTCGAGGCCCGTGGTATCGCAACCTATGGAAATATGTCGCATTGATTAAAAGCAGCAGCTGCTCGGCTTGCGCTGCTCGAATCAGCTTGTCAGTAATGATGGACAATGCCTCTGCTTAATAAAATGAAATGAGTTATCTCGCTGTTAAGTCATGACTCCCTTACTTTTTTCTTGCCTCTGATATTGCCATGGCAACTGGAAATTCTCTATGCACAGGCGATGGCAGACGAGAAGAGTTTTTCCCCACCCTCCCTAAACGTAATCTTGTAAATCCTCAAAACCTAAAGAAAATATTGATTTAGCAAAGGTGTGGGTGGGAAAGATGAATGAAGGATTTGCGTGATGAAGAAAAAAAAATACAAAGATCACCGATTAAGAATAGAGACATACAGTGGGCTGGTGAGGCGTACTGCTGGATTTCTTCTGTGTGTGTGTGTGTGTGTTTTAAATGATTTCGTAACACTTCCGAGAAACCTCATGTAGCGTTTAACACACCGTTTAAGGGAAGACACTGCAGGGTACAAATAAACAGAATAGTTATCGATCAAACTGTGGAAATAGGGTGATAACATTTAAGCAGTTTCTAAAAACGGTTTCTAAAATGTTATGTTTAAATATGCAAATGAGGTAGCTTTTTTTAAATGTGCTAATTAACTCATTTGTAGCACAAATCTGAACAAGTCAGCAACAAAATTTCTTCATTGGCAGGATAGGATATTGGAAATCTTTCTACTAAATTGTATATTAGGGAAATAATGCACAAACTGCCAATCAGCGGCCATATTAGCAACGCCCTTGGTAATCTCATTCAAAACTAAAGTCTTATCTAAATGAATGGATAGGACATTTTAAATCAGCAACAAAATCTAATGTGAGCTGTACCGTTACTGTTGTTGCTTAAGTCCTCAGTAAAGTTTTATAAACAGATTTCGAGAGGATCACGTGCTCATGATTAACCACGGCTGGTCCCGCATTAACAATCACATGATCTACCAATCAGATGAATCTAAACACACATAAATAGCCCGATCTCCTTACCTTAGCCATCTTCATCTTGAAGAATCCACCCCGACTCCTTTCTCTCTTTCCTAACTTAATTTAGGGGAGTTCTCGAGACCTACCTGAGCTCTGACTCCCCTCTCTCCCAACTAAACAGGAGGGAGCCCTGGGCTCGAGGATCCTCCGAACTCAGGGCTCTCTCCCAGGACAGCATGCCAAACACGCATTTACCTTATCAAGCATCAGCTAAGTGGTGTGAACTCTTGAATGACATTTAAACATGTAATTTCCAGTTTTCTCTAGCAACTGTGTTTGTGCAATGATTGGCATGACACCAGTCTCCTTTATGGCTCTTTCATTGGTAACCACCAGATGATGCGGTTACATACCTGTCAACACTCTCTCGTTTTTCCAAGGAATCTCCTGTATTTCACACCCATCTTCAGCCACCCTCCCGTTTTGTTATTTCTCCCAGAAAATTCCCGTAATTTGTATGATCCCCCTCGCAGTCCTCATGCAACTTTGGTACCCTAAATGTCAGGGCTTTTTGAAACAAACTAGCCAATCAGTACAGATCCCTCCCCCACAGAAATGCATGGATATAAATACTGACGATTGGTTATTTCGAACAGGAAGGTGGGACTTCCTTTGCTGTGGCGGCCATGCTGAGTGTTGCACTTTCCCCTATTCATAGTAATGCCTGTGAACAGTCTTTGTATATGTATATATTTGTATATACTCTTTGAAACTGCTTTGAAAATCCTTCAGAATGCACATATGAATAGGGGAGTGTGGGGACGAAAGTACCATTTTTCATAAAACCTATTTTTAAAAGAATCTTTTAGACAAATATATTTTTGCCTGTGGTTACTAACTCATAAGTGTGGTCTATCAATATCGGATGGTATTTTGAAAAAATGTAGAACAACTAAAAAATAATTTCACTTTAAACAAAAGTTGCACATTCAGTAGGGACAAAGGAAACACACGGGTGGGTCAAAAGTAACAACAATATTTGCTAGATTTACTGGCCTAATCTTGTTTATTTTAAATATCTCTGACTATGACCTTGTTAATGTTCACTGCAAACATATTTTGTCCTTTATTTTTGCAGAGAATATTAAATGGCATTTTCATTTTAAATTTCGCTTCCATCAAATGTTTCAAAGGCAATCCAACAATGCAAAATGCTAAAATTTTCTACAATTTGTGAATATTTTTTTATTGTTATTGGCAATATGCATTAATTTTATAAAACCTATGAATCAAAACACTGAAAACTCTAATGTAGAAGTAAAACATAAGGGTTGTCTATTAGCAGTGGGACATAAATAACAATGTTACTTTTGTCCACACAGGAACTCTTGCCATTTAAACCTGATTTACTTTTAAACTGAAAAACTCGGATTGCAAACGTGAGGATGTGTTATTGCACTAAATAACCTGTAGATTGATCATTACTGTGACACATGAAAAGTGAAACACAACTTGTAATAAGGAAAAAAGAACCGCTACAATAATTTTCTTTGCACTTTGAAGGATTGAAATTTGGAGCTAACCACCGGAAACGGTCTCAAAATCAGGTGATATTTGGCAGCTCCATCAAGGGTTGCATGCTGAATGTGCTATTATAGCCTGCAAAGCAAATGTTGTCAGGGCTTCGAGAAAATCGCTTTGTTACTTTTGTCCCATGTTACTTTCTCTCCCTTACATTTGTACACTGAAAAAAAATAATTCATTGCAATTACTAAATTTAAGGTAAGTGGTTGCATACAATTTATGTGGGCTTAATTTAAACAAGTTAAATTTAGTAATGTTCAACTTAATTTGTTTAAATTCAACCCATATAAATAGTTTGCAACCACTTACCTTAAAAATATTGAGTAAATCCAATGAATCATTTTTTATCAGTGTATAAAAGTTTTGCTAAATTGGATTTTTATGATTCATTGCAGGAGACAAAACTTGAGAACTTGTATATGTATTGTAATATAAATATAAATTGATAAAGTATGACGAAAATTAAGACTTAATTGTAATTGTATTTTGGATGTTTTCTTCGCATTCGACTGAGGAAATCTCACGGCAATTCGTAACAATCTCATGGCAATTTGTAACTTTTTGATTTAGTGGCTAATGCGTTTGAATTTGTATGATCTCATTCGTACAATTTAGTACGTTTTGCTCATCCCCCAATGACGGTTGGGTTTAGGGGCGGGGTTGGGTGACACGCCTCCTTTTTAAAATCGTACGTTTTCGATTCGCCACTAAACTGACAAAACGTAAAATAGTTGCGTTTCCTCATGAGATCAGGCTGGAGAAAACACATTGACAGGTGTATGAAAGTGTTTTTTATTGTGTGTTTGTGTGTTTGGAGAGTGTGGTCTTAAATCTAGCATGTGTTGTTTTTTTTTTTTTACGCATCCAAACATTAGCGGATCATCTGCAGGCTGTCTGTCAGGATCCTTGAGTGGAATTTATGCCAGTCAGAAAGAATGTTTTTTTTTTTTGTTTTGTTTTTATCGGCATGCTTCGGCATAAAGCACAAGCCGCTTAATACAGACTGACCTAAACTGTCTGGGATAATTATGACGGGTGGCTTTTCCACCGTGTGTCCTGAGAGATGAGTTCTGTCAAGCTGCGAGTGGCTGATAGAGAGGATAAAGAAATGATTGACTTGGCTTTATTGCTGACCCCGCTCTCAGCACTTGTTTTTTTTCTCCTCTATAAACTGGGCCACCGCGACGCTACAGAACACCTACAATCTCTTGACTTAAAACAAATAAAACACTTCTGAATGTTCCAAGCATTGGTTCATTGATTTGTCATCCATGCCAATGTGTTTTTATTTGCAGTTAAGTGCTATAGTGCGTGTGGTTAATCATTTTGGTAACACTTTAAAATAATGGTCCATTAGTTAATGTTAGTTAATATATTTACTAACATGAGTTAAATAGTAGTAATACATTTATTATGGTGTTTATTCATCTTTGCTAACATTAGTTAATGTTGTTTAAGTTAAATAACGTTAGTTCATATTAACTCATGGTGCATTAGATAACGTTAACAAGCACAACTGCATTAGTTAATATTGATCTATGATTGATTAATGCTTTACAAGATTATTCATATTTAATGTTAGTAAATACATTAAAGGGGTGGTCCACTACGATATCATATTTTAAACTTTAATTCATGTGTAATGTAGCTGTATTTGGGCTTCCAAAGGACACGACACAAGGAGAGAAGTGCTTACAATTCAATTTTAATTATGTTCCAGAGAATTATAATAAAGATATAGCTCTAGCATTTGACAAAGGACAGCTTCCAGAATCTCTCCCAGTTCAGTGCTGGATTCGGCTAAAATCTCCAAGAATAAACGGTTTCAACCATAATAGAAGAAGCTGTGGATTGTGAGCCACAACCTGTAAGTATTTGTTAAAATTGATCTATTACATGCACAGTGTCTAGGGTTAATGGTATGTTGTAGCGAGGACGTAAACAAGGATGTAAACAACGGGAAATGCTGTTTGGCATCGTTAACAATTTAGCTACAAATTCATATTTATCAGTCAAACTGCTGTAAACAGCCACAATCTTCACCAGCAGCGCTGCAGTGTCTCTCTATGCGGCCGCTTTCCCTGCGCTCTACATCTCAAATAACGAATTTGCAAAAGATTTGTAAACGTTTCATATTACTTACACATGCTTATAACCCGAATATATGTGAAAGACACTTGTCAGATTTTATTTTAGAGAGCAGGTGTGAGGTTCAGCTGTGTCTGATTCAGGTTCAAACTGATACAGCTACACTCACTGACAGTATTTACACAACGGCAAAGCTCATGCTAGTAGCGGCGTGGTGCTTGCTGGTGACTTGGAGCCGATCCGTGAATCACAGCACATTGTTAGACAACCAATCAGAGCCTCCTGAGGGCGGGCTTTCGGAGGAACTAGGAAATATGATAGGTGTTTTTATGTTAGCTGAGCAGCTGTATATAATTAAAGTAAGATATATGAAAAATAATGTGATTTTTCTACAAATGAAGCCCCCCCATAAGCACCCCATAAACACAACCAAGCCTTAAAAATACACCCTGGACCACCCCTTTAACTAATGGACCATTATTCTAAAGTGTTACCATTACTTTAATAATATTTTGATGTATTTGATATATTAGCATGTAGTGGTTTGAAGCACATCACTTTACAGTACATGAGAGAAAAATATAGGCGTATTTCGACGGCTAAATAAATGCAATATTTGTTTTGTGCTGGAAAAGGTTAAAAATATAGGCCAAAATAATAATAATAATTGGATGTTTTTGTACCTATATTTTTTCTTTTTTGTATATTTAAGCACTTCGATTCCGATTAATATAATAAAATCCGATTATATATAAATAACAATAAAAAAAATGTCTCATTTTTGCATGGCAAAACTTAGTTAGCTTGAAACCAAAATTGCAACAGTCTCCCTGATTGATGCATCCAAATGAATCCGCTTCTTGAGCAAGGAGAAATGTAGGACAGGCCTTGATTTTTGTCCATGGGCAATTGATTGGCTCGTTGTCATTTCTGGGATCTCCTGTGATTGACAGGTCAGAAGGATTGGATTATTGTCATCGAATAACGAAGACTGTTGCGATGCAGAGAGAGCGCTTTAATGTTTCCGATTAAAGATCGCAAAGGTATGCGTGAATAAATCAGCTGCAATAAACACTGCTCTATCCCATACAACCAACACTTGTCAATGTTGATTTCATGGTGACTCTAATTTTCTTCTCCTCCAACAGCCGGACACTGAGGATTCCCAGTGGACGTGATTACTGATGGTACTGGTCTTGTCACGCCGCATTTCAGCCCGGCCGTTGTTAATAAATTGGCCAATGGCAATGTCCAGAAAAGAGCCGAATGAGCTGTGACACTAAAAGCTGGATGCTTTTTCTACATGTTGAGCAGATAATCTGAGAGTCTGACTGACCCAGACTGGCTTTTGCAAGACGCCTGCAGGTGATTTAGACAAATGCTTTCTGTGAGCGTTTTAACCTTGAGTTTGAGAAACCCGTTCAAGGTTTGGAGGCCGGTAAATTCTGCCGAACTGTCAGCGTTTTTACATTGCTTACCTCAAGGAACTGAGGAATAAATTCTCATCCAATTTCCAGAGCTGAAATCGCTGCTTTTCCCCCCTCTTTTGGCCTTCAGGAAGCATTCAGAGCTGTTCTTCATGATGCCGTAAGTGACTCTGCACATTTGCGTGGTCTTTTCAATAAGACAGTTTAGATGGTCTTTCACACATTTGTTTGTCGTTGTGCCTCATAAATGCATTGTTTGCTGCAAGACCTTGTCACACTGGAAACAAATTATCTGTCAAAATTGGATGGTCGTGCCAGTAGGAATATTTAATACCCAATGAGCGGACCATATGGCTCTCGCTTAGGAATGAACTGCCAAGCGAGTCTTTTATGAAGTTCAGCACAAACAAACTAATGATCTGATCACACTGAGAGCAAAAACACTGATTTAAGAAGGCAGATATTCTCTAATGGGCTTATTTATTTAACCAAATATCACTTTTAACATGTGGAAGACCTCATATCATGCTTCTGAGCCATCAGAGTTGTGATTTGTGTGTAGTTTTTTTTGACAAGTGTTCAGTAAAAATGATTTTGAATTCTGTTTCGTGACGCAAGTAGCAGAAACAACATTTCAGCTTTAAGCAAATTTGACAATGTGCACATAATGAGATGTTTGTTGATGCAAATTTCGCGTCAAATCCAGGACGACACGATGAAACCATCTGTGATCAAAACCTGTACGGCGACACATGGGACGACTATTAAGACATCCATTAGCTAAGCATATGAACGGATCATACATTTCCACACAACGAACGACTTCAGCTCTGACAGCCCATGGAGAGAAAGTTACAAACCATTAGGCCTCATTATAAAGCTTTAACAAGATAATTAAGCATTTTCTTTTGTGTTCCTTAAAGTGAGACATTTTTTTCTGCCTCTACTGCCGCCAAATCAAATGGGTTTCCTCAACACTCAATTCATGCAAATTGAATTGACAGTGTTGAATGTGAAATGAATTTAGAACAGAATTTGGTTGGTTAATGACCCTAACATCAAAGCTTCTTAAACTAAACTGAATCGAACTAATAAAAAGTCACATTTCAATTAATTTATTAATTAAAAGTTAAGCGTATGATAATGATTGGATAACATGCCTGTCTCTTTAAACATTAAAACCAAAATGTTTTGTAATGATTTTTAGAAGGCAAAAAAAAAAATTAGCATCATATTATCAATGGAATTATAGCCAAAACCCAAAAAATCATAAAGAAGGAAATTTACTCCTTCTGTAAAAAAAAAAAAAGGCAAATGGTGTATCTTGGAAATAAGCCACAAACCTATTGCGAGACTTCACCTGCCTACTTTATTAACTGGCCTGCTTCATGAGCCAAACAAGCAGCCCAGATATATTAAATCAACATCGCTTATATTAAATAGACATGGCAACTATTCAAGAGTACACCTTATGAAGTTGTATTAAACAATGGCAAATCCCCAATGCTAGATGCTAAAACATTGCCATGGTTGGTATAGTACTTTACTCATTAGCGTTGCCAGGTCGAACTATAAAAAATATGCAAATAAAAACAATCCTATAATGAATCAAATTTAAATGTACACACTTTATCTTGGAAATGAGCCACAAATATATTGCAATCTTCACCTGCCTGCTTAATAAACTGGACTGCTTTATGAGCCAAATACAAACAAGCAGCCCAAATATATTAAATTAGTGTGTGTAATAAGTGAACATGGCAACATTTCAAGAGCACACCTTCCGGGCATGAACAAAACATGATGCCACTGTTGACGGTGGTTTAGTTGAAATTACCAAACATATTGAGTCTTTGTCTCTTTTTTTTTT
>CAIGQV010001633.1:27284319-27294321 GCA_903798115.1 Danio jaintianensis | reverse complement strand
TTAGTTGAAATTACCAAACATATTGAGTCTTTGTCTCTTTTTTTTTTTTGATGAAAAGCAGATACCAAATCTGTGAGATGCAAAGACGTTCATTGCAATCAATTGACAACCATTGCAAATTTAAAGAGAGTCATACTTGATAGTCATAATTTAGGGAAATTAATTGCAATTGTCACTCCTGACATTTACAAATATATGCAGTGTGTTCAGAACTGAAATTTAAATATGATTTCTTGCACACAGAAAACATAAGGAATGAATAACTTTACTCAGTGTTGCCAGATTCTGTTAAAAAAAACAACAACTGCAAATTAAAATAAAACAAGTCCATAATAAACTTAGTTTCGCCTGATTTATCTTTGGAAATATGCCACAAACATATTGCAACCTTCACCTGCCTACTTTATTAACTTTATAAACCGAACTGCTTTACCAGCCAAGCACAAACAACAGCCCAAATACATTAAATGTCAGATATTAATGCCAACCCTTCAAAAGCAAACCTTCAAAAGCATAAACACAACGTCGACGGCGCTTTAGTTAAAATAGCCAAACATATGTGCTTTATGTTATTTAAAAATAAAATAAACAGCAGATATCAAATGCGCAAGATTCCAAAGCACAGCTATGGTTGGTATGGTATCAATCATTACGTATTTAAGTGCATCATAACATATTTAAAAGTGTCTCTTCTGTATGCACAGTGCCAGAAATCATAAGGAACGATGAGAGATCTTGCAAAAAAAAAACAAAAAAACTACAAATAAATATAGGACCATAACAAATTTAGATGCTCACACTTTACCTTGGAAATAAGCCACAAACATATTGCGACCTTCACGTGCCTACTTTATAAACTGTACTGCTTTATGAGCCAAAGCACAAACAAGTAGCCCAATTATATTACATAAGTGTTGCTTATAATGAATGGACATGGCAACTCTTCAAGAGCACACCTAATAAGCATAAAACACATGCCTAATAAGCATAAAACGATGCCACTCTGGAGTGTGGTTTTTGATGCTGTAGTATTCACTTTTTGTGTGTTGTCTTTTATGGCTATCACTCCTGAAATCTGTCACTCCTGAAGCTTTAAAGTGTAGCATATTACCTTAGTCTTCAATGCGGAAGATGTTTTAGAACTTCCGATTCAGTTGCCTATGAGAGAAATCACTAGGAATAATAAACGGCAGAAAACGGTCAAACTGCTTGCTCTACAAACAAAAGTATGCATGACTATACAGACAAAGTAGAATTCATTCATTCATTTTCAACCGCTTTTCCGGGGCCGGGTCGCGGGGGCAGCAGTCTTAGGAGAGAACCCCAGACTTCCCTCTCCCCAGACACTTCCTCCAGCTCCTCCGGGGGGGATACCGAGGCGTTCCCAGGCCAGCCGAGAGACATAGTCCCTCCAGCGTGTCCTGGGTCTTCCCCGAGGCCTCCTCCCGGTGGGACATGCCTGGAACACCTCCCTAGGTAGGCGTCCAGGAGGCATCCGAAACAGATGCCCGAGCCACCTCAGCTGACTTCTCTCGATGTGGAGGAGCAGCGGCTCTACTCCGAGCTCCTCCCGGGTGACAGAGCTCCTCACCCTATCTATAAGGGTGCGCCCTGCCACCCTTCGAAGGAAACTCATTTCGGCCGCTTGTATCCGAGATCTTGTCCTTTCGGTCATGACCCAAAGCTCATGACCATAGGTGAGAGTAGGAACGTAGATTGACCGGTAAATCGAGAGCTTCGCCTTTCGGCTCAGCTCCTTCTTTACCACAACGGACCGGTACATCGACCGCATTACTGCGGCCGCTGCACCAATCCGCCTGTCAATCTCACGTTCCATCCTTCCCTCACTCGTGAACAAAACCCCAAGATACTTGAACTCCTCCACCTGGGGTAAGGACTTTTCTCCAACCTGGAGATGGCAAACCACCTTTTTCCGGTGGAGCACCATGGCCTCGGACTTGGAGGTGCTGATTCTCATCCCAGCCGCGCCACACTCGGCAGCAAACCGCTCCAGTGCATGCTGAAGGTCCATGTTCGATGCAGCCAACAGAACAACATCGTCTGCGAATAACAGAGATGAAATCCTGTAGCCCCCGAACCGGACCCCCTCCAGCCCAAGGCTGCGCCTTGAAATTCTGTCCATATAAATTATGAACAGAATTGGTGACAAAGGGCAGCCCTGCCGGAGTCCAACATGCACTGGAAACAAGTCTGACTTATTGCCTGCAATGCGAACCAAACTCCTACTCTGTACATACAGGGATGAGACAGCCCTTAACAGAGCGCCTCTGACCCCATACTCCCAGAGCACCCTCCACAGAATGCCACGAGGGACACGGTCGAATGCCTTCTCCAAGTCCACAAAACACATGTGGACTGGTTGGGCATACTCCCATGAACCCTCGAGCACCCTGGTGAGGGTATAGAGCTGGTCCAGTGTACCACGCCCCGGGCGAAAACCGCATTGTTCCTCCTGGATCCTAGGTTCAACCATCGGCCGGATCCTCCTCTCCAGTACCCTGGCATAGACTTTCCCAGGGAGGCTGAGGAGTGTGATCCCACAAAGTAGAATAATATAATAAAAAAATGTCAGTTTGCAACATCAAGCAGCAAAATGAGCTGTTTTTAACATCCACAAGTGAATGGAAGTGAATGAGACCGGAAGTCTCGAGCCAAAATGATTCAAATGGCTGCGCCCACTCGGACGCGGAGAATAAGATGAATACAGTTTAAGTCAGAATTATTAGCCCTCCTGAATATTTTTTTCCCCAATTTCTGTTCAACACATTTCTAACCATAATAGTTAAAATTTCTAGTAACTGATTTCTTTTCTTTGTCATGAAGACTAGATATTTTGCAGGATACTAGAATTCAGCTAAAAGTGCAATTTAAAGTCATTACTAGGTTAATTAAGCAAGTTAGGGTAATTAGACAAATCATTGTATAACGATGGTTGGATCCGTAGACAATTGAGAAAAAAAATATTGCCTAAAGGGGCTAATAATATTGATCTTAAAATGTTTTCAAAAATATTAAAAACTGCTTTTATTCTGGCCGAAATAAAACAAATCAGACTTTCTCCAGAAGAAAAAATATTATAGAAAATATTAAAAAAATGTATTATTAAAAATCATTTAAATTAATAATTATTGTATATATTAAAAAAATATAGTGGTAAGCACTATCACCTCACAGCAAGAAGGTCGCTGGTTCGAGTCCCGGCTGGGTCAGCTGGCATATCTGTGTGGAGTTTGCATGTTCTCCCCATATTAGCGTGGGTTTCCTCCGGGTGCTCTGGTTTCCCCCGCAGTCCAAACACATGCACTATAGGTGAATTGAATAAACTAAATTGGCCGTTGTGTGTGTGTGTGTGTGTGTGTGTGTGTGTGTGTGTGTGTGTGTGCTTTGTGTGTGTGTGTGTGTGTGTGTGTGTGTGTGTGTGTGTGTGTGTATGTATGGATGTTTCCCAGTACTGGGTTTCAGCTGGAAGGGCATCTGCTGTGTAAAACATATGCTGGATAAGTTGGCGGTTCATTCCGCTGTGGCGACTCATGATCAATAAAGGAAAATGAATGTATATTAAAAATATATAAAAATATTCTAAAAATTCCTTGCTCTGTTAAACATCAGTTGAGAAATATAAAAAAAAATGGAGGGCTAATAATTTTGACTCCAACTGCTTATGGATATAAGAAATGTAAAAAGTGCTATGTTGGTAAATGTGACCATTATTTACCTGTTTTTATAGACAATGGTATTGGTTGATTTAGTGTTGCTGTGTTTGACCGCTCATTAAATCGGACACTGTTTGACAGTATTCAGATGGTATTTTTACACTTTTTTTACATTCTGAAACCCTCGTAAAAGTGTTTGTGCTTTTCCACACCACAGAACTACCGCATGTCCCTCTGCAGGATGACGCTGCATTACCGAAGGCTGTAGCATGAGGTGAATTTAAACATTTCCAGCAATAGCACAGTGCTGTTTTCTGCTTTCCTCCCCAAGCACAGACTTTGTTCCCAAACTTATCGAGTCCATTAAGTAGGAATCATTTGAATGTATAGGTGCGGGTCTGAACACTAAAGCTAGAAAAGGGTAGGTAGTGTAATTATAAACCCCTAATTGAGGTTTTCTAAGGTGCAGCATAAGTGCTATTCACTGAAAAGAAACACTTATTTACGTACTGCAACACTCAGTGAGGAAAAATGGCGGCAAACAGACAACTTTGTATGTAAATACTGTTTTCTTAAAGGTCCTGTGAGACTAAAATAAAGTTTTTTATTTATAAATTTTTTATCAGTTAGTATCAGTATGTTAGTTTTAAGGATATCTATATGCTAGTGTGCTCTATACCCATGACAGTATTATGTAAACCTGATATAAAGAGAGAGGATCCAAGTGTCCCTCACCTTGCACCGTAGGATGGTTTGCTTAAAAGCAACAGGTTTACTGACATTTTTAAAGTAAAGCCAACTAATCGCTTTGAAAGCAATAGGCTTACTGATTTTAAGTAAATTCAACTAATGGCTTAAAGCAACAAGTTTACTGACATTTTTTAAAGTAAAGTCAACAAATCGCTTTAAAAGCAACAAGTTGACTTTACTTAAAAATAAAGCAAATAAAACCCATTGTGGAAATTTTTCTCACTTTTTAAAATAGTCAACTAATCGTTTTTTACAGTGCATTGATGATTATATTAACTGCTGTTCAATATATTTTGTGTAAACACTAAATAACAATGCAATTTTCAGGGCTGTTTAACAAACAAAATTAAATTTAAAAGTGTTTATTTGAAATGGGACAACTTTCGCAACATTATAAATGTCATCGCCGTCACTTCTAATGAATTTAACACATCCTTGCGGAATAAAAATGAAGGTTACCATCTTTCAAGCAGCCAATGCAATTTCATTAGCGGTAGTCAGATTCTCCAAATGGATTGGAAACATATGTGTAACGCATTAGCCCAACGCTGCTGGTCTGTAATGTTTTTATTTAATGGCTTTTTGTGATAATCAGTAGCAGCTGAAAACTGTCATTGGTTGGGGTTTGACTCGGGTTGAAAGGATCAAATGAGCTGGATGCGTGCGCAGGAATGAGTTGCCCTTTTCCCCCAGCTCACGTTGCGATTCATGAGCTATTTAGGGCCGGTAGAGTATTAATAATGGCCAAGCATGACACAAAGTTCAATGGCATCATTTTGCAGCTTGTTGTTTTGCCTCCATCAGTGTGATTTCATTAAGAGGTTACCATGGCGATAAAAGACAGCGCTCAACATTTGACTGTATTGACCATTTCCAGGCCATATATTTTAGCTTTTTAATTTTCTAATCTTCCTGAGTGCTGAAATTTTTATACTCCTCGGGCGAGCTTTTTAAAACTTTAATCTTTCAACTTTAGTGGTAAATCAGTAAACGAAATAAAAGTTTTTTGAGCTCATTTTATTTGCAGATATACTCCTGAATGTGTTGGCTGAATACTAAGCTGCGTCCCAAATGGCACACTATACACTTTGCACTTATGCACTATGCACTTACACACTCAACAGCATAGTATATGCATGTAGTGCTGTCCCAAATGGAACACTAAGGTTTTTTTTACTAAGCGTAAATTCAAACCTCTTTTCCCTGATGACGTTTGACGGTTGCCAAATTAGTGAAATAAATGACCAAACTACCAAATAATACCTGCCATGAGTATAACCGCATTCACCATTGGGAGGCGGTAAGATCACTCTTGCAGGAGAATTTTGCTTTCACAATCCAAAATAAATAAAGTAATCCAACATTAGTGCCCGAAAGCTCCGCCCCTTCTGCTACATGAGCAAACTAGTGGCTGTTGAGTGCGTGAAGTGTCCAACATTCCACACTTCTTTTTAATTGTTGAATAAGTGCATCATCCGGGTATTTAAAGTGTACTTACTCTTTTTAGAGCTTTCACACCTGCCTTATTTAATACAGTTGAATCGCACTAGAGTTCGTTTTCCCTCTTGGTGCGGTTCGTTTGGGCAGGTGTGAATGTAGCAATCGTACTCGAGTGCGCACCAAAAGCGGACCAAAAAAAGCGTACCGAGACCTCCTTGAAGAGTACTAAAACAGACCCAACCGCAAAAAATACTGCGCCTTTTTGGACTAATCCAGCTGCTGTAGTCCGATGCGCTGTGCATCATAGAATGTGGAGGAAAATATTTGTTGACAGCGCTTTACCAACAATTTTAAACAGAGAGAGAGGAAAAAACATTACCTGATGGATTGTTGGTAATATTTCCGGAAGATGACCGTGTCGCAGTTTAGCTAAATTAATTCATGCCTCCTCCTGAAGTGACTTGCGATGTGCCTTCGCCGTTTGCAATGCATTAAAACATTGTTTTCCAGCCGCAGCCGCGCTTCATTCTCGAAATGTATAGTTTGTCTAAAGTGATGTATACAAACTTGTATACAAACTATATAGTATACTACGACCAGGGATACAATCAGCCAGCGCAGTCGTCCCTTCATAGTAAAAAGCGACATTTTGTGTCTGCCGGTTTGTTTACTTGCGGGAGTTCCATTGGCATTTTCCCGCACGTTAATTCTGACCAATCGAAAAGCAGTTTAGGAAATGCGTTCAATAACATCTAGCCAATGAGTGATGTGGATTTTGTCACATGACTGCATTTTGGTTCTTTTCCACTGGTTTGGACCAAAGCAATCAGTGTGGTGTGAAAAGGACCCAAAAACAGCAAATAAATGCTACAATGTATCATTTGTTTCCCTTGGTCCAGACCAAATGAACCGAACCACAGATGTGAAAGCACCCTAAATTCAGCCCATATAAATTGTTTGCAACCACTTACCTTAAATTTTAGTAAATTTAATGAATAATTTTTTTCAGTGAATATTTAATAGACAAATTCCAGCTCCTACTTTTTGATGTTTTATTGTGTGCTTAAAGTAATTTCTTTAATTCCTCCATAATGCTGATATTTTTGACACATTAGAACAGTGTTTCTCAACCACGTTCCTGGAGGACCACCAGCTCTGCTCATTTTCCGTGTTTCTGTAACAGAGGCCAGCTAGTGAAGTGCTGTGCAGGTAAACCTCGCTCCTCTGACCTCTAAAAAGGTGCCATGGTCTTTAGCTGCCTTGTTAGAGCAACCTACTTCCATGCAAAGAGTTGCCAGTTCGATCCCAGCACGGAGCAGGTTGGCTGGTGTAGGACCGGCGGGGTTTACGTCTCCTTAACCAAACACACCTGATTCAGACCATCATAGCTCATTAGCACAGACTGAAAGACCTGTAATGGTAGACAAAGGAGACATCCAAAACATGCAGTGTTGGTGGTCCTCCAGAAACGTGGTTGAGAAACACTGCATTAAAAGACTTTCTGAAACATTTTGCTTTGACATCTTTAATATTTACTGTAAATCAGTTTCAAGACCCCATGAAATTAAATGAGAGTTTTGTGGCTTAGTTTTTACGCTCATTTATTTGCTAGCATGCACCTGAAGGTTTGAGCTGAATAATCATTCTATTGGTTTCTGGAGAGCCGTTTTATACAGCTGAAACTGCACTCAATTCATAATTGATTAATATGAAATTAATGCTCCTATTTTTTCCTGTTTATTAATGTTAAGCTGCTTTGAAACCATGTATTGTAAAGTGTGGAATATAAGTAAAGCTGACTTGACTTTCCAAGTTAGCCATTGTTCACCCGAACAGAAAAATTACTGCTCAAAATTTCTGATTTACAAGCCATATTTTTTATGTTCTATTTTTTTATTGCGAAAAAAAACTGAAACAAACCCTATTACAATACAAATTGTTACATATCATTAATGTTGTTGTTGTTGTTGTTATAAATCAGCCTTATAAATAAGTATAAATCAGCCTTTATGCCCCATTCACACGGGGCGTCAGCGCTTCCCATTCACTTTGAATGGGTGATGTCAGGCGTTGCCGAACTGCATTGTGGATATGTCGGCGCTGCTCGCTGCAGAAGGGTAAAGTCTAGATCGGATATGCGGCCGGCCGGAAATGCGATATGCACATCAATATAGCAGCTGGTGTGAATCGGGCATTACTGTGAAATCAGTTTTAAGACCCCATAAAATCAAAATAAGAGTTTTGTGGCAGTCTTGAGTTTTGTGCACCTGAAGGTTCAAGCTGAATAATGACTCTGTGGAGTGACTTCATGTCAGAAATTGAAGCTGTTTCATATATTAATGGAGCAACTTTGCACACAAAAAAATGAGATGACTCATCGAACTGAATGATGGAACTATTGTTCTCAATATAGCTGCTATATAGATGAAATTGAAGTAGTTTCATAATTTATTAATTGCACAACATTAAACCTGCTATTTTCTTGTATGTTAATGTGAAACTGCTGTGCATCAATTTAATGAGATGCATTTACACGATTCTCTGGAATGCATTTAAGTGCTTGCGTCCCTGGTCTGTAGTATTCACATGTATGAAAGCCAATGGAAAATGACACTTTATATGAAGTGCTGTGTTGCCCATCATTCACCCAAACAGATAAAACCAGTTTGAAAGCCACACTTGAGCACTAGGTTGTTGGTTCCAGGTGTTCATCTTCATCACAGCAGTCGTTTATCATGGAAGTAACAGATGCCACTTTTGGTCTTGTTGTCGAGTATTGATTCGTCAAACTGACTTGCCGTCTTTGTTCCTTTGGTTTCATTTTGTAGTAATAAGGAATGCCCTTCTGGGACATGTATTGGAGTAAAAGTATAAGATTTATTGATGAAATCTAGCCAAGTGAAAGTTAAACGGTAAAAGAAAAACTAATCGCAAAAAAAGTGTACTGTAACAAACACTCAAGAAATGGCATTTGCTGTTTGTTCAAACTACTTACTTAAAATGAGCTGAAACAACACAATTGTTTTTGTTGTTTTTTCCAAAAGTTTTTTTTGGGGGACAACTTAAATGATTTATATTCAATGCACTTAAATTTGTAAAAACTAATAAATTGACTTAATTATTTTATGTTGTCCAAACACAAATTAATTGTGTGGAACCTAGTATTGTTACTCCATTACATATAAACACTGGATACAACACAGAAATCATGATTTGATTGTTTTGACCATTTTTAGGCCATAATTTATAGATTATTTGTGTGCTTTTAAGAGAGCTAAAGTTGTTAAACCTCACAAATGTAGCCGGCAGCTAGCTCTCTGCAGCTCTCACATGGTTGCCCACTGAAGCTAAGCAGGGCTGCGCCCGGTCAGTACCTGGATGGGAGACCACATGGGAAAGCTAGGTTGCTGCCGGAAGTGGTGTTAGTGAGGCCAGCAGGGGGCGCTCAACCTGTGGTCTGTGTGGGTCCTAACGCCCCAGTACATTGATGGGGACTCTATACTGCTCAGTGAGCGCCGTCTTTCGGATGAGACGTTAAACCGAGGTCCTGACTCTCTGTGGTCATTAAAAATCCCAGGATGTCCTTCGAAAAAGAGTAGGGGTTTAACCCCGGCATCCTGGCCAAATTTGCCCACTGGCCTCTGTCCATCATGGCCTCCTAACCATCCCCATATCATAATTGGCTTCATCACTCTGTCTCCTCTCCACCAATCAGCTGGTGTGTGGTGTGCGGTCTGGCGCAATATGGCTGCCGTCGCGTCATCCAGGTGGATGCTGCACACTGGTGGTGGATGAGGAGATTCCCCCCAATGTGTAAAAGCGCTTTGAGTGTATAGAAAAGCGCTATATAAATAACACTCATTACCATATGACACATTTTAATATTTACTTTTTTAGCGTTTCAAAACCTCATAAATTTAAACCATTTTGAGGCAGTTAGTTCAATTTTTGTAATACACTTTAATACATTAAAAAAAAAAAGTTTTATATTTTTATGCTTTTATTGATCACAAAATTGACTTGGCATGCCGTTTGCAATGTGCTATGATCTAAAATGCCCTAACCGTAATTTTTAAGGTCGTTTTGGGACACAGCCATCGAGTAGCACATTGGGACCTGTGATTTTGTCACATCTGCG
>CAIGQV010001633.1:27251359-27275464 GCA_903798115.1 Danio jaintianensis | reverse complement strand
ACACACACACACACACACACACACACACACACACACACACACACACAAAACCAGTGCAAGATCTTCTCTTGAACTCTTGACAAAGTCTAGTGTCAGAGCCACTAGAGAAGACAAGGGTAGAGTAAACAGATAAACAAGTGCAAGCGGCTTCGTCAAGCAGAGCTGTCAACAAACACAAAACACAAAGTCGCATCAAAGACAATGAGCTCGTAAGTGTGCGACGTGATTTCCCAAAAGATGATGCGGCTTTCTCATTTTATAAGCCTACAATTGAATGGGAATCCAAAAATGAGATGGTCACAGCATGAGAGGACAACTTCAAAGTATGTTGGCTAATGCATTTGAAAACAAACACACTTTTCTGTGCGTTACGGTCTATTCATTGCACCCTTTTTGATTTGTATTGTTGTACTGGCTGACTTTGGGAAACCAATTGATTTATAAAATTTTTTTGTTTATACCATATTCTTCTACATAGGAATCGCTATCAGAACATAAAAATGTTTCTGTTTTACATTGTTTTTAATTGTTTAAATCGAGCATCACGGTGGCGCAGTGGGTAGCACAATCGCCTCACAGCAAGAAGGTCGCTGGTTCGAGCCCCGGCTGGGCCAGTTGGCATTTCTGTGTGGAGTTTGCATGTTCTCCCCATGTTGGCGTGGGTTTCCTCCGGGTGCTCCGGTTTCCCCCACAGTCCAAAGACATGCGGTATAGGTGAATTGGGTAGGCTAAATTGTCTGTAGTGTATGTGTGTGAATGGATGTTTCCCAGTGATGGGTTGCAGCTGGAAGGGTATCCACTGCGTAAAACATATGCTGGATAAGTTGGCGGTTCATTCCGCTGTGGCGACCCCAGATTAATAAAGGGACTAAGCCGAAAAGAAAATGAATAAATGAATAAATAATAGTTTAAATCGGCTAAAATGAGAAATGGTGAACAGCTTTTATAGACTTCCAAAAGTTTTTGCTAATAAACGGGGGGAAGGTCAAGAAACTGACTGAAAACGGAAAATAAAGATCTTTTTAGTACATCCATATACAAACTTTTTTTGAACGCGATAATTAGTTTGACAGCACCAATAAAGATTATATACAGGCCTAGCTAAGAGTATTATATGTTAATGTGTTATATAAAAATAGATATAAAAGATATAAACACCACCACAACTTGCACATAATCCAGGAGAATATAAATAACGGAACGTTACCCTGCCATGTAATCGCTGCAGTGAAATCTCCATCTTGTTTTGCAGTATTTCAAGTCTTAACTGGCGTTTTAACAGAATAAACAACCGTAACGTGAACATCAAGATGCGCAGCAGCGGTGAATGTTTGTTGATGGTAAGTTCATTGACCGAACAAAAAGGAAATGCAACCCTTGCGAGCAAAACTAGACGGTTATTATTGTGGAGCACATACAAAAATAAAGCTGAGATTGTCTTGCACATCCTGTGAAAAAAATACTGTGATGCAGGGCTTGACATTAACACCTGCCAAATGCGGGTAGATTTCAGCTGTGGCAGGTTAGACACTTTGGCTTAGTTGAAAATAATTTTTTAATTGCCAGAGCTGCCTCGTCCCTAAAGATTAGAATTTTAGTTTAAGACCGTTTGTCAATATGCGTTCAAATGTGCTCTTAGAATCGAGAAGCAGCACGATTGATAACTGTTCACGCGAGCAAAAGAAAGCAGGTATATACTGAATGAGAGGATGATCAGGCGCACGGTGAGACACAAGCGATCCTCACTCACTGATGTTGTGAGCGAGGCACAGCTGATGTGCGTGAGTACTTAAAAGTTCCCGTTTCCTTGCGCAAAACCTGGAAACGCAACTGGTGCGATCGTTTCTCTTTGAAATAGATTGGAAAAAAGCGGTGCTCGTGCATCCACAGTTCTGCTGAATATTTTTTGTATGCAGCAGCGGTTGCCACTTTCGCTTTTACCCTTCTTTGAACAGATTAATTCTGGGCCTAACGTTAACCGTGTGCACGTGATCATCCTTTCACTATCCCACACAGAATGTTTTTCACCTGCTTTCTTTTGCTTGCAGTTATTTTTGTTAACATGGTTTAATTATCATCCTTTAAATAACATTGCTTTAATAGGAGATACTTTTCCATTTATCTATAGTTACTTGATGATCTGGGACCTTTAGCCTGGAAAAACCACTGTGTATAGTTTTAGATAAATGAGAATATTTTGGAAAACTACTAGCCACAGTGGCTGGTGATCAAAAAAGTTAATGTCAAGACCTGCTGTGATGTGATCAGCAGTAAATCTTCTCCAGAAGCCAAGAGAGCGATCTCTCACCAATTGCACAGAACAACCAAATAGACCCTGAAGAAAACCAGGAAATACCACTCTATGGGAAATCCTTATAGCGTTTGTAGGATAAACAGAAGATTAAACTGCTTACTTTGATTCAACGGGAATAATAAACACATGACACACAACAGTTCTTATTATAATTTTACTGATAATAAAGTATGTAATGCCTTTGTCTCTGCTTATTAGAATGCTATTATAAAATATGATGCGTGCTTTGTTCTGTGTAAGACGACTTTTCACTGAAGCACTTAGCTTGGAAGTTTTGAGTGAAGACATTATTATATGTGGTATTTGCGCATGCTTTCAGGTTTAACATTAGCATCATTTACCACAAAGGGCTGTAGGTCACAGAGAAGCTACTCAAACAGCTGCCAATATCGCAGAATGATAAGTTATAATTTGACTATTGCATGTGATATTTTGTGTAGCTTGGCAGAGAACTATGGCTCTGTGTAGTAAACACTGCTCCAGCTGAACACACGTGCTAAAGATTCGCAGCTGATTACAGAACCAGCTTTATAGACTAATGCACACAACAATCCCATGCAATTTATCATTCATCCGTAGTCTCTACGGTGTAAACTTTGAACAAATTCCTCAAAAAACAGAGATAGAGATTTGGGGGGAAAAAGCAAGCATGAAAGTCTATCCCCAAGCTAAACACAACTGTTACTCTCTAGCATAAGCAGATTGAACAGAATGTACCATCAAATTTACTATCCTGCCCTCACTGTAAAAAATGATAGGACAAAAAGTCATGACTACTAATATTTTTGTTCTTTTTTTTTTTTTTTTTTTTTTTTTTAAGTTAATCAGGTTTCAACCACATTTTTTTAGTTATGCAAAGTTTAACTTATTTTTTTGTTGAATCAAATGAACTTTTCTAGTCATCTCAACTTAAATCAATCAAACTGACTACAATATTAAGGCAACAAGAAATTCTTTACAGTGCATAGACAATTGGTTCTATTTGAACAATCTAAGCGCAAAGTCTAAAGCGCAACAAGGCGTGTCCAAATCACTTTTGCTATTTTATGGACGGAAAAATAAGGTTTGCGCCTCGGCACATGGTCTAACAGGGTTGTGCTTATTCTCTTAATGAGTTATGGGTGTGTTTTGAGCATAACATGCATTAAACCAGTCATCTCATCTCCCATTCCCTTTAAGAGTCAGTTGCGTTGCGCCATGGCGCATTTGCTATTTACATGGCGGACGTTGTAAGTGGAAAAACTAAATGTTTCACTAGTGAGAAAACCGTTAAACAGACCATCAGCAGGGCAAGGATATAGAATGAACCTCCTCCATTCAGCCTCTTTACTTTCTCTTTACTTTACTTTTACTCTTTACTTTACTCCTTTACTTTTGTGGATAAGGAAACGGTGTTGTACGCACTCCACTGAAGACATCCATTAGCCTACATATTTAATTTAGTTTAAGCACAAAGATTTGCTTTAAAAATATTTCTAAATTCAGTTCTAATTTCCAGCAAATTAATAAATGAACAATAATAATGAAGTGTGGTCAAAAAACTGAGTTATATCCAAATACACATGCTATTCTTATGCCCCATATGGTGATGCAGACGTCTATAAAACCCGACAGGCGGACAAATCTAAACTAGTTTTTATTAACCAAATATAAATATGCATATAATAAATACTACTAATACTACTAATAATATTATAGAAATGCAAATTGTCATGAATAAACTGAAAAAAACCCAAGGTGAAAAAGGCATGGAGGTAGTGGTTTTTATATTTATGTTCAAAATAAGAGATTTTAATCCTTTAATTTTTGTAAAGATATTTGTGTATTGCTATGCATCCTGTTTGTATTAATTAAGCAATGAGTAAGCATTTGGACCCGCATAGGCGCATAACTAATGCGCTCTGCGTTGGACTTTAGAGCAGCTTTTAGTTGGTCAATGGCACAGTCTATTTCAGTTCCTCAAAATAGCAACATGCCAACAATGCGCCTTAAACCACCTCCTTTCCGGACAAGCACACCCATGAGTCCACAAAGTGGTGAAAATGGATTTGCTATTTAAACAACGTGACGCAAAACGTGAAAATTAATGTTGCGCTGATCTGAAAATAGCAACCAATCGCGCCATACACATCTTGCGCCTTATTGAGCCGGATGTATGATAGGGCCCACTGTGTTAGAAACGCCTCTTACAAGCGGTAATTGTTTTTTTGTAATTGGATGTAAAGATGCTATAATACATAAATACATATAAATATTAAAAACTTTCAAGGATTTAAGATTGATGACTTGTGTCTTGTAAAAAGGGTCCATTGTTTACAATTTTGCCATATAATGTAGTTGAGTCACACACTGGCTTAAGATTGCGTTGGAGGAACGCTAACACATATCTTTCTCCATTTCTTCCAGACCTCCTTTTATGCCAGACTTTATGCAAAAAGTCAAAAGTCTAGTTCCGCAAGACTAACCCAGACTCCAGACGAAAATGTTCTGCTGCCAGCTTTTGTAGATTGGCCAAGGCATGGCTTTATTTTGCTGTCTGAAAGGTGGTGCTTACTGAGGAGAGACCGCGGGTGAATTACTGTTCTAGCTCAAAAGTCGACTCGACCGCCAAATGCGATCAGTCAATACTGACCCTAAAGGCAACGGCCCAAAGGACTCTTGTCAGGAAATATCAATTGTTACAAATCACTGGACACCTACTACAGCATGGGGGGGTATAAAGTATGCTGGGACGATTCCCTTAGCTAAAGGATTTAATGACTGCCGTGAAAGCGTGTTTTAGTAGTGACAAGCCCAGATAAAACTTATTCAGGAGCTCGTTGTGTTGCTTTTTGTACGATGCCGTCATGCATTGAGGTTGAAAAATCGGGCATCCTGATGCTTTCACCCAGACTTTTTTTTCTCCTTCTATCATATCTTTTATCATTGCCAGCCAGATGGATGAGGCCAGATTGAAACTTTTGGTCTGTGTGAGTTTGTAGACAGAAAGTAAATAAGTGAGCATTGATATCCTCAGCGATGCATTATGGCTGGTCCCAAAAATGACCGCTTATCTCTGTGTCTCATCGATGGCACTACGGTTACACATACGCCGGGGAAACTTTTAGTCATGGACTTCAGTTTTTGAGTTTGGGTTTTAGACTGTTATATATTGTTTTTATAAAGTTAAAGCTCACAGTTTTGATTTTGTTGCTGTGTGTGCTTTTTTGTCAAATAGAACTGAGTAGTTTCTGGGAGGATGCCATATTGTTTTACATTAAACAAAACCTCACATTTTCATAGTCACCACAAATGAATGACATGAATTAAGTAATAACAAGTGAAGCATTATTATAAGCATATCTAACCTTAAAATTTGATTAAGACTTAAATTATGACTGGACTTAACCATTTTTAAAAATGTGTTAAGAAATACGTTTTGGTGGATTGACCCTGATTTTCAATCACAAAACAAATGAAAAAAAAAATGTTAGAGCAATTTAAGTTTTTGTTTTATTATTATTTATTTAAGGTGTGTGTGTGTGTATTTATTATTTATTGGAGTACAGTGCTGCAGCATAAATGAGTCCACCCTTCACAGATCTCTTTTAAATTAATATTTACTATAGGATGCTTTACAATAATTATTTTTTATAAATATTTTTTGTATATAAGCCAACACTGGAACTAATCTAACAAACAAAAAAAACACAAGATCATAGTCCAAAAATTAATAAACATAAGTAATATGTTGGGGAAAAATATTAAATCAAATTTTAACAAACAGGAACAATTAAGATAGATTTTTTTTCCAAGAACTCATTTAAATTTAAATATGTTAACTTTCTATTCCTAAAGAAGTTAGGCGACCAAACTCTTATTTTAATGAATATGACGTTTAATTAAACTTTTTTGTTTAAATGCATCAAAAATTATTGGCTCTATTCACAGAAAATTGATAAAATTTTCATTTTCAAAAGGAGATGTACTCATTTATGATGAGCACTGTATATTTGTATACAAACCTCATACTATAAAGGTTAAAGTAAAAATTAACACAAATATACACACACACACACACACACACACACACACACACACACACACACACACACACACACACGCACACACACACACACACACACACACACACACACACACACACACACACACACACACACACACACACACACATATATATATATACTATAATGTGAACCGCCATGCATTGAACCATATGGTTTTGTCTGTATGGACATATATTAAATCTCCATTGCAAAACTATTATTGGCCAGCGCTAATATTCTAAATGTGACAATAAGGCATTATGATATTATAAATATCATTATTTTCAGTAAACAATATGTATTGTATGGAGTGCTCTATAAACATGTCTTTAAAAGTCCTGGAACAAATGCTTTTTCAGAATCATAAATGAATTTTTCAATTATGGGTCCACATTTGTCTCAAATTATTATTATTATAAATTTTTTTGATTGCTGTTTATAAGCCACCATTCATTTCCAACCCATGTTTCACAGAATACTTGTTTTATTTTGTGCTGTTGATTTTCTAACCTAGAGGCATTTTTTATTTCTTCTCTCCTCTGAGAAAATGTTTCTATATTGTTCCGGGACCTACAAAAGATGTTTATCCATGAAAACATGCTGTACTTGTCAAAATAACACTCTAAATGTTCTATTCTGAACAGCATCTTATTGAACTTGTTGCTTATGCTTAATTTGTTTCAACCATCAACAGTTTAACACCTTCATGCTTTATATATAAATCCAACAAACTTGCAGCTAAAGAACGTTAGATATGTTGCTTTTTTTTTTAATTCGGCTGCTTGTAGACTTGCATGACTCTGTTTCCGCAATGAGTCCAGCTGTACTTTACACTTTATCGGTATTCTTGGCAAGCTTCAGAGTTTGGCTTTGAAACGAGGCATGAATAATTTCTTTCTCTGATTGCTGACGGCTTAAACAACTAGATGGAATGTTGCAATAAAATGCTATTGATTGAGTAATATATCATTATTTTGGAGCCCGATTTCTGTCACCGTTCACATTTTTATGTGCATTATTTTCATGTTAGCTAATTTTTTTTTCTCTTTAGATTGACTTTTAAAAACTAGTGTATTGCTTACAGAGTAGATGTTTTTATATATTACCTATAGGTTTAAAAGAAACCCCTGCAGTGAAAACAAATCTAATTTATAGCTTTAATTAAACCTTCGATGTCATTTTTGTGTATTCTGAATTCTACATATAGCCCCTTTTTAATTAGTTGTAGTAATTTACCGTAGTTGTCATGAAAACTGAAGCTTTATGGGTGGATACTTGAATTTGTTACAATGTTACAGATATGTTAATTTAAAGGGGACCTATTATACAAAAATCACTTTTATAAGGGGTTTAAACACAGTTGTGTGGCAACAATGTGTGAATATAGCCAGCCTCTAATGGTAAAAAGTAATTAATTCTATTTTTTATAATCCCACTTGATAAAAACAGTCTGCAGAAACAGTTTGACATTCTCCCTTTGTACGTGTCATCAGAGGGGGAAAGCCCCACCCATTAGTGATAATGTCTCCCTCATTAGCATAAACAGCCCTGAGTGAGAAGCAGCCGTCTGTTAATAGTTTTCACCTGCTGAAGATAATGTCAGTGACTAAGAGTTTTAGATGCACAACTGTAATCTTCATAAACGTCCTTCTGAGACTCTTAAGTTTTTCACACGGATAACATCAGACCTGTTTTGAATCTGTCACTATAGGCATTTGTAGCTCCGCCCTCTTTTGAAAAGAGCACAATCTAATTTGAATTTAAAACGACAGTCACCAAAATGTCCCAATTTGGGTCAAAACCTAAAAGGGTCAGTTTCAAAGAGTTATAAAACATTATTTGTCGGGTATTTTGAGCTGAAACTTAACGTACACACTCTTTTTTTACATCTTGTAAAAACGGACATGATAGGTCCCCTTTAAACTAAAAAAAGATTAATTGGTAAATGAGTCAATTCAAGTTATGCTACACATTTAGTTCCTCTAATTCGATGTAGTTTGTTGATTAAAACAGAATTGTATTGGATGTTTTTAGATCTCCAAAAGGTTCATGCAAAAATGTGATGCTGTAGCTAACATGCAATGGAAAGTCTTTAAAATGCACAGCTTTTATAACTGATAACTGAGACTTTAGGATTCTTCTTTAGTATTACATTAAAATATCAAAC
Organism: Danio jaintianensis; assembly: GCA_903798115.1. Lineage (NCBI taxonomy): Eukaryota > Metazoa > Chordata > Actinopteri > Cypriniformes > Danionidae > Danio > Danio jaintianensis. The sequence goes on along the minus strand of CAIGQV010001633.1, from coordinate 27,266,937 downwards.
TTTTGGCAGTTTGATCAAACAAGTCAAGCTGTTAAAAATGATGAGTGAGACTTTTCTCACACTGGGATTAGAAACTCATGTTGTTGTATATGCACATGTAGCAGGTCATCCAGGTACTGCAGGCATAAAGAAAATCAGCAGACTGTGCACATTATATATTCTGTATTCTGCAGAAATTGGGGCAGAAGGCCTCCAGTGGCACGCGGTTGCTGGTGTTTTTATTTAATTTAATTATAATTTATGGAGTTATTGTTTATTGCTTCCATGGATTGCATGTCAAACAACTGCCTATTCATTTCATATATGCTATGAGTGGAATCATAATCGTCCAGTAATAATTCATATGCCTTTCATCAAAATTAATAATTTACAATGCTATATAATGCAGTTGGGGCAACACAGTGACTCAGTGGTTAGCACTGTCGCCTCACAGCAAGAAGGTTGCTGGTTCGAGTCCTGGCTGGGTCAGTTGGCATTTCTGTGTGGAGTTTGCATGTTCTCCCCGTGTTGGCGTGGGTTTCCTCCGGGTGCTCCGGTTTCCCCCACAGTCCAAAGACATGTGCTGTAGGTGAATTAAATAAACTAAATTGGCCGTAGTGTCTGTGTTTGAATGAGTGTGTATGGATGTTTCCCAGTACTAGGTTGCAGCTGGAAGGGCATCAGCTGCGTAAAACATGGCGGTTTATTCCGCTGTGGTGAGGAAAATGAATGAATAATGCAGTTCTGATATGGTTTTGGCTCAAACTGTGTCCTCAGTTTTTTTACTCAATAGCTGGAATTAGTATTTTTAAAGTTAACAATCTAAAAAAATTGTTGTCTATAGTTTCATTTATTAAAATATCTGACACTAAAATAATAAAACATGTTAAAAAACAATCATGCTAATTTATAAAGCCAATAAAGAAGTAAAATAGTCCATTCTTAGTCAAATTGTCTAGAATGTATGTATTTGATCTAAAAAAAAATCTAAAATTATATAAATATTTAAAATATATTGGAACAGTGGAAATTGTAATAGTTATAGGCAACTAGACTAAAACTTTAAATTTGATTTAAAATGAGCATTCACTACAATACAATGTGATGCATATTTTTGCTAATTGGCAATGAATTGTTCATTTTGTTGAACTTAGAAAATATCTAAAGCTAAAATAAATTAGCTAGTAATAGTTATAATGTGATGAACACAAAAAATTTCTTAATTTAATATTTTTTTATTGTTAATTTTAATTTAGTTAAAGCTACAACAAAATTAATAAAAATTGCAAATAAAACACTAAATATTATGTGAAAAAAATACAAAATCAAACTATTAAAAACAATAGCAATTTTAAAATAACACAGGTTTGAGATTGTGGGAATGAAAAATTATCATATGCATTTGTTTATATGGCAAAACATGTCGTTTTCACCCATAGATATATACACTAGATATCGCATACGGACCCTGAGCATGCGTCAATAGCGCCGCCACATTTGTACAGTGCTCCCAGGACAAATGTCATTCAACCGCACTAGTCAAGACAGTGTGCCAATGTGAAGATGCTGGACTTTAGCGCTGCTTACGGGTGTAGTAACGAGCAAACAAAGAAAACAAAGGCAGAACATTTCATAGGTAAGATTTCGTTTTTTACGTTTTTTGTATGTTACAAACTTTTGTGCTCAACAAGTAACGTTATTGATGATAATACAGTCTCTTACTGCACTGACCATAAGGCAAAGTAGCATCAACTTGCACTGAATTCTAGGCTTATGCTAGTTCTGTTGAATAAAATCAGCAAACAATGAAAAAGAAATATGACAACGAGACGCTGCGGTGCCAGAAACTTTTAACTTATTATTGTCGGCTAAGTGAATGAGTTGTTCATAACGGGGCTTCATTCACAAACGAATCGCTCCCTCCGTTAGAATGAGAAGTGAAAGCAGGAGAGGGGGTGTGTTTCAGGACACGGATTTGATCAAATTTAACAGGGAGGGAGGATAATACATTTTCATGCACACAAACACACACTCTTTATCGGCAATGCCCGTGCGGTCACTTATCCATCGATGTAGAAAAGTGATGTAAAACTATAATTCGATCATAGATATATGTATATATGTGTATATCTCTGGCTCTGGATGGCCACAGTCCTCCACTGCACCTTGGTCCCGCATTCATTTCAAAGGAGCGCTACCCTGTACTAAAATGGCGGCTCTATTGACACATTCCTTCCAATAGACAACAACAGGGTAGGCGACATCTAATGTAAATATCTATGGTTTTCACCAAGAAGGTCCATACTGACTCCAAAGGCAGATACTGATAAGATCAGGGCCTGGTGTGTGGACTTTGGGGGTTTTACGATGGTCACATGTTGATTGGTCAATTTGTATGTCTCAGTATTTGGGCTTTATTCACATGGTCAAGAAAGATACAAAATAGTTGGTAAACTTTGCTCTGCCTTCTTTTCCTGCTCTGCTCCTCTCCTGCTCGGAGTCTATCTTCTCTGACTCTACTGCTATCAGGCTATCTTCGGGGCCTACTCTCTTTGTCTCTCTCTCTCTCTCTCTCCCTCCCCCTGTCTCTCCTTCTCTCTCAGGCAACTTTATTTTACATTTAAGCTGGGTACAATTATTATTATGTTTTTATCATTTCATGTTTTATCATTTTATACAGTTACTTGTAACTAATTCAGTTGTAACCATAGAGAATTATTGGCATTAAATCAATTCATTTTCTAGTATTTGTGACACTTAATTGCTCCATATTGCAATACAACACAATCACATAATAGCAACGCTCTCCCACATTTTTTGCTGTTAATGCTGCCCTTATTTTTGTTTTTGGTATAAGATTGCAGAAGGATGGTTTGACTAGAAATGTACAGTTTTTCACCATCATACTGATAACTTTTTTAGTCATTCGGCAAAACTACAGTTCGAACCGCTGTAGTTAAAATACCATTCTTACAAGATTATTTGTGATTTTAGTTTATTTATTTTTTGAGAACACAGCATGGCCGAGAACACAATAGAGCCAGAAATGCGGCGTTACGCTGCTGTCATGGCTGATAACGTGACGCTGGCTGCTATGGTGTGTTTTCCTCAAGTTTTTTTTTCTTCTCTGGGTTATATGTGTGTGTGTGTGTGTGTGTGTGTGTGTGTGTGTGTGTGTGTGCATGAACCCGTGCCGGGGACTCAGCTGGCAATAGTGAAGCTACTTAACACTTTTGCTGCTTTTATATTGCAGATGCAGCTCTACAGCCGAGGGAAGAGAAGCAATAATCAAACCCAAGCATGAATAATTGATAAGGTTGTATGTTTTCACTGTTTGCCAGTTTTATTTACTTTGTAGCTGATTTTTTTTATCATGTTTAGTGTCTTCTGGAGTTACTCAGTGTCTGGAGTTCATTAGATTATACAGTAGTAGCAGATTTGGTTTAAATGACTTGTTGATTGCATGTTTTGATGAGTTTTTTTCTCCTTTTTAATATACTAAATGTCTGTTTTTTCAGCAGCTGCAACAGTGTTCAGATCTGAACAATATTTAGACATTTTACTTTTTATTTGTTGTTTATTTCTTTGTTTGAACTGAATTCATATCATAAACTTAAGCTGACAGTACAATGTTTCAGAAATAATTCAGACTTTATAAAGACATTCCTTCAAATAAACACATAGAAATAAGGAATAATTTCTAGTGTTATATAGAGTGATTCAGGTGTATGTTTCTGATTTATTTTGTTTCTGAACTAATACTTCTCACTTTTAAAGCCATTCATAACCTTGCTCCTCCATATCTTACTAATCTTGTTCTTATTGCCACACCTTCTCGAACCCTCAGATCTTCTTTTTCCATCCACCTCTTCTCCCCAGCTCTGTAATTTAACCTCTCTTTTATAATTTATATGTAAACTCAAAACACATCTGTTTAGAACAGCCTACTCTCTTTAACTCAACTGCACTTTTTAAAATTGTATTGTATTCTATTGACTTTTATATTGTGTTTTTATTTGAACTGACTGTCCTTGCTGTCTTGTACAGTGACCTTGAGTGTCAAGAAATGTGCCTTTAAATTAAATGTATTATTATTATTATTAAATTGTCAAATTAATGGCTATTGTAGTTAAGTCTAAAACAATTGAAATTATTTCTAACTTCTATTTTATTATACTTGAGATGTATTTGAAAGTTAGTACTTGCTTACCCTTACCCCAGGTGGAGGAGTTCAAGTATCTTGGGGTTTTGTTCACGAGTGAGGGAAGGATGGAACGTGAGATTGACAGGTGGATTGGTGCAGCGGCAGCAGTAATGCGGTCGATGTACGGGTCTGTTGTGGTAAAGAAGGAGCTGAGCCGAAAGGCAAAGCTCTCAATTTACCGGTTAATCTACGTTCCTACTTTCACCTATGGTCATGAGCTTTGGGTCATGATCGAAAGGACAAGATCTCGGATACAAGCAGCCGAAATGAGTTTCCTTCGCAGGGTGGCAGGGCGCACCCTTATAGATAGGATGAGGAGCTCTGTCACCCGGGAGGAGCTCGGAGTAGAGCCGCTGCTCCTCCACATCGAGAGAAGTCAGCTGAGGTGGCTCAGGCATCTGTTTCGGATGCCTCCTGGATGCCTACCTAGGAAGGTGTTCCAGGCATGTCCCACTGGGAGGAGGCCTCGGGGAAGACCCAGGACACGCTGGAGGGACTATGTCTCTCGGCTGGCCTGGGAACGCCTCGGTATCCCCCCGGAGGAGCTGGAGAAAGTGTCTGGGGTTCTCTCCTCAGACTGCTGCCCCCACGACCCAGCCCCGGAAAAGTGGATGAAAATGAATGAATGAATTATTATAATTATTATAATCATGCAAAACATTTAATTTGAAAATTAATACTTGCTTAATATTTATAATATTATACTTGAGTAGTAGTAATATTAGTAGTAATAATAGTAGTAGTAATTTGTTATTATCATTCTGACCTATTATAATCATGCAAAACATTTAATTTGAAAATTAATACTTGCTTAATATTTATAATATTATACTTGAGTAGTAGTAATAGTAGTAGTAATAATAGTAGTAGTAATTTGTTATTATAATTCTGACCTATTATAATCATGCAAAACATTTAATTTGAAAATGAAAACTTGCTTAATAATTGCCTAATACCATTATTATTTTTAATACAAATAAATGTGTATTCAAAATTTATCAAATCTTCAAAATAAAACTCATTTGAGTTCATATTAAAGAGCCCCTATTATGGGTTTTTGAAAATGAGCTTCCATGCAGTGTGTAACACAGCGCTAAGTGAATGAAAACATCCAGCTGAGGTTTAAATCTGAAAGTGTGCCGTGTTTAAAACTATTGATTCTTTAACGAAATAGTCGACTCAAGAGTGGAATAAATTAATCAAGTTGGGTTCGGATCTTTTGCTTGAACGCGTCGACGTCGATACGGTACATCACCAAATATGTAGTACCGCATCCGGTAAAATGTGAATGCGCTTTCCCTTCAGACACTAGCGGAGCGCGGGGGATCACGCAAATAGATGACTATCATTGACAGATGGAGATTCGGCTGCAGGGAATAAAGGGTTAAAGTTCATTTTCACAAAAACACCACAGTATAGCCAACCTAGTGCTGTCTTTGTTCCAGTCATTTTTCTGATTTTTGGTACAATAACCTACGCTGCAATGCGGGATTCGTCAGCCGTTTGGAGGAAGGAGCAGCAGAGACTATTATGTATGGGGCTTTGTCAGACTTTGTCAGTAACTGTTACAGATCATATGGACCAGCTTCTTCTTCCTCCAGATCATAACATGTAAGTGGAATTAAAATTGTTGCCTCGTTTTGTGTAGTTTGCAAAATATGTGTTTAATTGTGTGTTATAAGTTGTAATCGCCCCGCGCGGCTTGTAATCACTTATCTATTATAGATCAGTGCTTATACTGTATCTCTCATGTTAAATCTTTATGGGCTATTTCACATATTGTGTCCAAAACCACGTTGAAAACGCGACACGTGCTTCTTCCATTACCGATTTAAATGCGTTTTTGAACTTGCGATCCTCTGCTGTTTGCCTTTACAATGGCCTCCATCAGCTGTTCCTCACACGCTGTGTGGTCAATTTTCAAATAGTTCAACTTTTGCCACTGTGTGGATTAATACTGAATGTGTGTCGTTGTTATTACTTGGCGTTTGCGTTAAGAGTAGTGTAATATGCTGGTGTTTAACTGCATTGCTTTATTGCATTCCTGCATTGGGCTTTTACATACTGTGTGCTGCTTCATAGCCTTGGTGGGCATTTCTCTCTGTCTCACGCTGAACGCAGTCGACCAATCACAACAGACTGATTCACCGGACAAATCAGCACAGATTAGCTTCGCGCTAAGGAGGGGTTTGGGAAAATATGAATCGTTGATCGAATCATATGGGAGTCGTTGGGATAATTAGGTAAAAATAAATGCATATTATAAGACAATGAAAGTGTTTTTTGACCTTGCATGCATATCAGACTGTTGTTGGAGACCCCCAAAACCAAAATATGACCTTTTATAATGCAAAATATATAATTATTATTTTTTTTGACTTTCCAGACAGTTTTATTATTTATTATTATTAGTTAACCCAACTAGTTATCATCAACAATGAAAAACTCTTTTGAAGTAATTTTAGTAAATATTGTCAATATATGATATAATATAATTGATTAATAACCTTCAGCTTATACTGCGTTTGTAGTAACTAGGATTAACATTAAATAACAAGTGGGCTAACAAACTGTACTGTGATTTTAATGTTGTTAATGCATTATATAATGTTATTTAATGAGACCTTTTGTAAAGTGTTGCCTTTTAACAACAAAAAAAAAACAATTACTTACTCCCAGGGCCATTTATATCGAAGTTGACAATTTAGCTTACCCAATTCACCTACAGCACGTCTTTTGACTGTGGCGGAAACCGGAGCACCCGGAGGAAACCCACGCGAACACAGGGAGAACATGCAAACTCCACACACAAATGCCTACTGACCCAACCGGGGCTCGAACCAGCAACCTTTTTGCTGTGAGGCGACAGCGCTACCCACTGCGCCACCGTGTTGCCCTAAAAAAATATTACTCACCTTATTTCAGATTTATTTAGCCATGAATACAGCTCTCATTAAAAATTTTTTTTTATTAATGCACATTAATACATACATTTCCATTAAATATGTACTTTCCGGAATGATTGATTTAAAATTAGTCTTGCAGCATTTTGCGCTGAAGCTGGGTTTGTGTCGTCCCTGGCAACCAATTTCCTACATGGATGTGAAATCAAATCAATATTTCATGATTGTTTACTTGCATGCATTACTTGCATAATTCACAGTCCATTACCACAAAGTAAAACCTTATAACAAAGGTTTATTTTGAGATAATGGTATCTGACTCTCTGTATTCTTTAATTCTCTAATTATCAATAGTTTCTCGCTTTGAATGGGAAAAAGACAACACAAAGCCGTTTGAGCGATGACCATTGCAGCTCTTAAAATAATCAGATACTTCACTTAGACTCTTAAAGGGATAGTTCACCCACAATTTACAATTTCTTCCTTTTCTCACACTTGGCTCTGAACTTTCTTTTCTTGAACAAAGTAAGATATTCTGAAGAATGTTGAAACTAAAAAAGCAGCCATTGGCATCCCTGGTAGGAACAAAAAATACTATGGAAGTCATTGGCTGTTTTTTTTTTTTACATTATTCTTCTTCAGTATATCTTCGTTTGTGTTGAAGAAGAAACGGGTTTGGAACAAGTGAAGGATGAGTAAAAAATGAGTGATGACAATTTTCATTGTCTATGAACATCAACTATCCCTTTAAGGAAAGAGACTGCAGGTGAACGGGTGAAAAAAAGAAAAAGAAATAATAGTTATCACCAGTGATAGGAATAACGCCGCTATAAATAAATGCCGTTACTAACGGCGATACTTTTTTCAGTAACGAGTAATCAAATGAATTACCGTTTCCCCTGTTACAATGCTGTTACCGTTACTGACAATAAAATGCGCGTTACTATAATAGAGAACACTAAAGCGGTTTTTATGCAACCCAGGCTCATTCTGAAAACGTACCTCTATATACATTTCTGGAGAGCGCTAAATACGTCCCAGGAGCTACGTTTTTTTGCAGTTTTTGTTTTCGCGAATCCACCAGAGGCCGCTGTGTACGCTTTTTCAGATCTCAAATTTCTCTCTCGAATGCCATTCACGCCTGCTGTTCTCACGTAAATCCACCAGAGGCTGCTGTTGACTAACTGACTGACTGAATGACTGACTGACTGACCGATCGACTGACCCACCCTCCTCCTTCCCAAAACCCAAACAATAGTATTTTCAAAAGCAGAGATTGACCCACCCACCCCCTTCCCTAAACCCAACCGACAGTTTTAAAAAGCAATCCAGAAAAAGAAAAGCCCTTGCCTGATTTTTACCATGTATTCAGATTTTACCACATTCTCACCCTGTTATTTACTTGTTTATTTTATTTTTTAGATTCTGTTTTTGTCTTACCCACTTTCTGGAACCGTTCCTCACCGGACTCGAACCCCGTCGTCGTGGTCAACTCATCTCTGCGTCTCAAGTCTACCGACGTACATGGCGAGCTAACCGGACAAACTGGTAACAGCGGGAAAGCCGTCCACATGGAGGTAACCGGTCAGCTGGTAAGTGCGAAAGGGAACTGTGTCATACCGCCCCGTATCGTTTGTTTTAAAAATGAAATGTAACGGTATATTTTATGTGTTTTAAAAGTAACTTCAAAGTAAAGTGATTAGTAATCTGATTACTTTTTACATTAAGTAATTAGTAATGTAATTCGATTACAATTTTTCAGTAGTAGTCAGTAATTTGTAATCTATTACTTTTTTAATGTAACTTACCCAACGCTGGTTATAATGTACTTGCCTTAACCCCTTAACGGTCACCCCCACTTTCTGAATATAGACATAACATGCTCAACTTAAAGGAATGCCAAGCACGCAAAATACACTATTAAGCTTTTCTTTTATTGCACTTGGAGATCTGGAGATTTGAGTTCAAATACATATTTTCAAAGGCAGTTTGCTCAATACAAGGTTTTTTTTTCTTCTCCGGCACTGAGCCATAAATCTCCACTTCAGCAACACTTACATTCACCAGTTTTATTCATGTCTCTATTCTGAAGGTTTTTACAGAGAGATGTGTGCATACATATAATTTTCTTGATAATATACGTTTTAGTCTACTATAAAAATACAAAATAAACTGCAGCTCTTTCAGTAACTTAATATTCACTGAAAAACATTACAATGGGTTGATCACAGCAGCTTGACATATTCAAAAGACTTAGAGTTCGTCCAATACTTAAAATTCTCTCATCATCCACTTGTTCCAAACTTTCTCTTTTTTTTTATTTTTATTTTTTAACACAAGCAGACGCGAAGAAAACTGGATACCTGTAACCATTGACATACATAATATGAAAAAGCACTGCAGTGTTTGAGTGTTCTGTGTTTGTCTGAGGTAATTAGTCTACCGAAATGTGTATATTCCATACAAAGCATGAAGCTGATCGGTCAGTTCTTGTCGTGTGACTCGCGGTCTTCAACTGGTGCACCTGGAAAATGCGAGCGCGGCGCAATATGCAATCCGAATATTGGAAATGCACCTCCATTGGAAATAACGAACTTGTGCTTGCAAAAAGACGCGGTATGTGAACGGCCCCATAAGCAGCTTCGTTTCTCTTCACATTCAGAAGATACCTTCACTCCCAATCCTGCACAAAAATCCAATTTAGCCTGTTTAGGCTGAGTTGGACCACCGTGTGCTTGAACAAGTAGCTGGTTGAGTTAAAAGCAGTTGAAAGTTCTTTAGAGACTGGACATAGACTGCATTTCAGCAATATTTTCGTTTTTATGCTCAATGAAATCAAAATAATGTCTGTATTTCCACTTGAAGAAGCAACCACTCTGGTCTGCACCTATTTCAGCTGGTGTTCTCCAGCAATTTAAAAGCGCATGCTCATTAACTGACGTTGCAGATAAAAAAGAAGCATTTTTTTTCTTGTAAAAACTATATTTGTAACGCAAGTAATGCAATTACATTGACTTTAGTAACTGTAATCAAATTACACTAATTTAAAATGTAATTCGTTACATTACTGCATTTCCCAAAAATGTCATTTAGAATACAGTAACGCGTTACTCAGGAAGCGTTACACCAACTCTGATTATAACTATAATTGAATTACCTAAAAATTAATATTAAATAAAAAATAATTACTTTACTTTTTAACAGAAAACTAATTTAATTACAGTAACTTAGCAACTAATTACACCCCAGAGTAATGGATACCATCAACCAGCACTCTTCAAAATATCATCTATTGTGTTCAGCAGAAGAAAAAATATCAAATAGGTTTTGAACAAGGGTGAGTAAACGATGACTGAGATACATTTTTTTCATGAACTTTGGCTTTAATGTGAGTGTGAGCTGTGGATGAGCTGCAGAAAGCCACACGTCGCTGGCTGCACTTTAAAGACGACACATCTCAATGCTAATTGTGTGGATCAAAGCTCAACAGAACTCACTCAGAAAAGGAAATCTGAGAGCTGTGATAAACTGCTTTCAATTACTGCGCCACTTCATCTTGAATTTATTTACTCACCCGCATGGATATCTGGCTCTCCGTTCCGGCAATCAAGGCAAAAGAAGCCATAGTAATTGCGCATTGTTAATAATTACCAATGTGACGACCCCAAAAGGGGACCAAAAACAATACGAACGACGCGCTTAATCATGTAAAATCATATTGCATGCCACTTGGAGCTGATTTTTTTAGTTTTTTGTTTTTTTTTGTCCGTAATATTTTTTTTTCTCCTTGTTTGTTGGATCAAACAACATGACCTGAATGAGATCCTTTCATATATCATGACTGCAACATCTGTGTTCTCGTGTGTGTAGCCTGGAGGTTTTACTAGTCATTTCATGTTCTTGCGTTCTAATTGACAAGCGAAGTTTAATCAAAACCTCGTAGCAATGGTTTGCCTGGAAAAGAAATAACAATAAAAGCCTGCATGGCTGGTCTAAGAGGGGAAGTGCTGACATCTTTTTGAAAAAATAATGATATGTAGCAAATTAGCATTCAGCTCTCAACATGGCTAAAACACACTGCAAAAAATGCCTTTCTGAAAGCTAAGTAAAATAGTCTTGTTTTCTGTTTTAGATGTGATTATTTGGCTTGCCCCATTGCCAGATTATTTCACTTGTTTTAAGGAAAAACACTTAATTTTGATATATCGTTCGTTCATTCGTTTTATCGTTTGTTCGTTCGATTGTTTGCTCTGTCTGTCTGTCTGTCTGTCTGTCTGTCTGTCTGTCTGTCTGTCTGTCTGTCTGTCTGTCTGTCTGTCTGTCTGTCTGTCGTTCTGTCTGTCAGTCGTTTTGTCTGTCTGTCTCTCTCTATCTATCTCTCGTTCGTTGTGTCTAACTACCGTTCGTTCTATCATTCTATCTGTCTGTCTATCAGTCTGTATGTGTAAATATGTAAAAAAACAACTAATGTAAAAGTTTATAGCTATTGGTCTACTTTTTACTGTTATTTATTACATGAATGTATTTATTTATTCATCATTTCAGTTATTTTTAAAATAGTTTTTAAAAGTATATTGTAAAGAAACTTAGAAAAAAGTTAAATCGTTGTAAATTTGAATACAAAAGTACAAAAACTTTGTACATTATTTAATCACTTTTTGTTCCCCATTTTGCCATTTTGTTGAAAGGTAAGGGCTAGTTTGATACATATAAAATGTACTTAATTTATTACTATAATTCTTGTTATTGTTTGTCATGTAACTCTGTGACTCTTATGTTGCACTGGTATATTTTTGCAATAGCCAAAAATACATTGTATTGGTCACATTCATAATTTTGTTTATGCCAAAAATCATTAGATTACGTAAAGATTATGTTCTATGACATTTTGTAAATGTCCGTCTGTAAATGTCAAAACATTTGACTAGTGACGTGCATTGACAAGCACTTCATTTAGACCGCTTTAAAGGTAATTTTCTCTGTATTTCGATTTTTTTTAACCCTCATATTGACAAAATTAAGTGAGTTTTTCCTTAAAACAAGCGAAATAATCTTCCAATGGGGCAAGCCAAATAATCTAATCTCAAACTGAAAACAAGATTATTTCACTTACCCATAAGAAAAGCATTTTTTGAAGTGTTTCAGCCATGTTGAGAACTGAATGCTAATTTTCTTATCTGCTGCATATATTAATTTGACAAATAGTTGCATCTCTGCTAAATATTGTTCTGTTCTAACTATCTATGCGTTAATGAAAAGCTTATTTATGTAGATGATGCATGAATTGCAATTTAAGAACATCGACAATTATAATCTAATCCAGAAAAGGTTGATAACAAAATAGAAATGGTAGAAAAGAATTTAAAACAGTCATGCACTTTCTCCCCCATATAGTTGTAAAGTACTACTTTGATGTATGAGAAGTCTACAGTACTCAAATATTTATTTACCAATTATTTTTTTAATTTATCTGAATGTATGTACTGTCACACATCACAGTGTTTGTATTGGTTATAGCTGTCAAAAGTGAAGTCAAGCTTCAAGACTGCTGACCAAATCTTATGAACTACACTGAGAACTTCGGAGGCTGATATTCATGGCGAAGGCAATTAATCAGCTGTCGGTGAGTTTGTCACATAACACTGCTTCGGGAAAAAAAATGTTTTCTTCAATCCTAAATTTCTCTTAGATGGCAAAATCGAGGCCCAATGTGCAGCTGGCTTAAATCGGACTTGAGAAGAGGGGGAAGGAATATTAACTGGAAGGCCAAAACCGCAGTGCTCTGTATGCATTACAGATGAAGAGCAGAAGAAAAGCAGAGCTGGTCTGCATTGTCCAGGTAAACTGCTGACTCCATCCTGTCCTACATTGCTCATAAGCGTTCAGATTAGTCAGTAATAAGTGCATCTTTAGAATTTTTACCGACGATGTATTGCAAAAGTTTCCCTTCCTGAAGAGATTTAAATGCATTTAGATGCATTAAAGAGTGGGTGTATAATTGTATAAAGAGCATTATACTGCAATATTATGTTGCAGTAATGTTGCTTATTATCATTGAAAAGTTTGGGGTTGGTACAGATTTTTTAATGATTTAAAAAAAAAAGACTCTTATTCGCCAAAGCTGTGTTTTCATTGTAATGTAATGTAATGTGTATTTATATAGCGCATTTATCGTGTATGGCCATACACCCAAAGCGCTTCACAATCACAAGGGGGGGGTCTCTCCATGCCACCACCAGTGTGCAGCATCGGCTTGGATGATTCGACGGCAGCCACAGGACAATGGTGCCAGTGCGCTCACAACACACCAGCTATAGGCGGAGAGGAGAGACAGTGATAGAGCCAATTCGGTGGATAGGGAGGCCATGATGGGTAAGGGCCAAATGGAGGGAATTTGCCCAGGACATCGGGGTTACATCCTTACTCTTTATGAGAAGTGCCATGGGATTTTTAATGACCACAGAGAGTCAGGCGGCGCTCACTGACAGTCTAGCGTCCACTTCACTATACTGGGGCATTAGTTCTCACACAGACTGCAGGTTGAGCGCCCCCTGCTGGCCTCACTAACACCACTTCCAACAGAAACCTAGATTTCCCATGTGGTCTCCCATCCAGGTACTGATCAGGCTCAGCCCTGCTTAGCTTAAGTGAGTAACCGGTTTTACTGCTTACCACCTGCTGTTCTCACGTATATCCACCAGAGGCCGCTGTTGACTGACTGTTTGACTGACTGACTGACTGACTGATCGACTGACCCACCCTCCTCCTTCCCAAAACCCAACCAATAGTATTTTAAAAAGCACAGATTGACCCGCCCACCCACTTCCCTAAACCCAGCTGACAATTTTCTCCAGAAACGTATATAGGGCTACGTTTTCAGAATGAGCCTATGTTGAGATTTTGCGAGCCCTGATTTGTGTTGCTTAATATTTTAACGAAGTTTCTGAAAAAAATTATCTGGATTTTTTCTGCTTTAGTTTATATTTCAGACTATCAGTCAGAAATCTATCTACCCTTTAATACAGATATGTAATAGCACTTTACTGCAGTCTTCTGGTTGTCTTTGAATTATATTATAGACTGAGGAATGACTATTAGGATTTGATATGATTTTAAAGCATCATCTTGATCCTGTAATGCTGAATGACCTCACAAACTATTTTCAAGACAAAAGTCTTTTTTCAGACTTTAAGAACATTTTGCATTTTATATAAATTTAAAGATGAAATAGCAAAATCATAGTCCTAGAACAATATTTCAGTCATATTTTTGCAATAGCTAAAACATGATTTTTGGATATATAAAAGAAATATGATTAAATCTAAGAATTTTTAAAATAATAAATATAGAAAAATAGAATTGTGTTTGAATCTGACATCAGAGGAAAAACAAAATAATTTGTTTACAAAAAAAAGAGATGTCGAAAATTTGTTCCAAAAATTGTTGCAAACTACTCTTTTTGTTTGTTTGTCTATTTTTTTTACATTATTCAGTGTTCCTTTATAACACACACACGCTATATATATTGGCTGATAGCCATGTGATATTCCGCAATATCAGAACTCGTACAGCCTCTTCACTCTTGTGTATTACTCTGCCCACATAGTGACAGCAGATCAATAAACTCACTACAGTTTGACAAATATTGCAGCTGTTGGACAATATAATGTACTTTTTAGGCGAGAATGTAGTTGCAACTATGCAGTTTATTTATAAGGATAGTGCCTATTTTAAATATTCATAATTTCTGAGATTCAGCACATCGGTGGCCAGCCTGTCATACTGAGCAGAGCAAAGACGGTTGATGTTCTGCCACAAGATGGCAACAGAGACCGCATAATAAGTCCTTAGAGGAGAAAAAACAGCATTTTCTCTGCGTTAGTTTCAAACTACAGCTGAACAAATCATTACAGAACAGGTAAGTGACATACTAAGTCAATTTCTCTCTTTTGTATGTTGTAGTGCTGTATTTATACCATAGTAATCTAGTAGTGTTTGCTTTGCTTTGGCTTTTTCCGATTGCAGAAATACTGGGAAATCTCTGTAGATTGATGGCATTTCATGCCGTTCAGCCTAATAATTTAAAAAATGAGCAAAATCACATGTTTTGTCATCACTTTAGACATGCTAGAGAATCATTCAAAAACTAGCTCTAAAGTGACATTTGTGAAGTAGCAACGGTTTCTGCTGTTCTGACGTCAGCTGCAGATGTGAATGAACAGTGGAAGAAAGTAATTCCTCATACAAAAGGGTTTTTGAGACTCTCCGTGTTTGGTTTTCTTTTTTACATACACGATTATGCTGTTGAACTGTTGTATAAACGCAATATCACACTCATAGCAGTGTGATGTGGCTGTATATCGTCACTGGTGGGACACTAAGGCACTCAACCTACAGCTTTGAGCCAACGCACGCCTCCCACAAGTGCCAATATACAGCCATATTGCACTACTACTCGTGTGATATATATACATATATATATGTATATATAT
>CAIGQV010001633.1:27192740-27228628 GCA_903798115.1 Danio jaintianensis | reverse complement strand
TATATATATATATATATATATATATATATACAAAAATTCAAAACAAATATAGTGTATTTGCTTGACTTTCAGCACACTAATTTTCAACACTTGTCCACAAGAGGGTTTTATTAAAATGATAATACTCACAATACCCAATTAATAATAATACCAATACTAGTATAGGTCTTTTTATAAATAAAACTAATTGTAATCAAGTTATGGAGAAAATGTATATTTCTATCCAGCATACTGTGTATACAGTAATTATATTGTTGAAATGTATTATGTTGTATTGTTTATTTTATTGTATATTTTATTATATAATCTATCATACTTGAAAGCTTGGTGATATGTGACTGTTAATAATATCAATAAATGTAACTTATTTAATGCAATTATTCATTCATTTTCGGCTTAGTCCCTTTATTAATCAGGGGTCGCCACAGTGGAATGAACCGCCAACTTATCCAGCATATGTTTTACGCAGCAGATGCCCTTACAGCCGCAACCCATCACTGGGAAACACCCATACACTCTCATTCACACACATACACTACGGTCAATTTAGCTTACCCAGTTCACCTATAGCGCACGTCTTTGGACTTGTGGGGGAAACCTGAGCACCTGTAGGAAACCCACGCGAACACGGGGAGAACACGCAAACTCCACACAGAAATGCCAACAGACCCAGCTGAGGCTCGAACCAGCGACCTTCTTACTGTGAGGCAACAGCGCTACCCACTGCGCCACCGCACCACCATAATGCAATTATATTATTGAGAATTATTATTGTTAATACTTTTGGTAGTTGATATGTTGATATGCTATGTAGTTGATTTTTACAATATAGGCCCACTAGTTTGTATTTACTAACATGAACAAGCAATAAACAATACATTCATTACAGTAGGCTTTTTATTAATCTTTCCTAATCTTAGTCATTGAAAATAAAGTTGGTCATTATTAGTTTGTTAACTCACTGAATTAACTAGTTACCATGCACAACTTTGGATTTTAATATTGCATTAGGCTACGTGATGAATAAATGCTGTACAAGTATTGTTTAATAATAATGACACCATTGTAAAGTAGGAGAAATAGTAAAGACTTTGTAAAGGGAAAAAACGTTTCACTTTTAAAAACAGTAACTGTAATGATCTTCAGAGACAGATGAAGAGAAACATAACCTTGATCTTGTGCCCCACCGAGATCCAATATTATTCCTAGTCGTCTTCTCCTTTCCTGGCGTCGATGGTCATCACATGCTATACCGTCTCGGAAGAAATTGGGGTCATAATTATCCTTAATAAAAGGTTAAGTGACCTGTCAGGAGCCTGTGTGCAGTGGTGCTTTTAACAGATCACTGATGGTTGGCGGTCCTCTACTGTAAATGCTCATTTTCTCTCCTCAAACAACCATTTCATCTGCTACGCTTTAAAGCTATTTATAAAATAAAAGCGTTTTCAGCTCGTCCGCCTCTCTGTTGTTTAAAGTAAAGGGCAAGTGACAGAAATAAATATAGAAACTTAGTATAGTCTTCTTATCTTAAGTTTTTTACAGTTTTTGTTTTTTTCAAACGCATCTCGTCAGTTTTGGCGGGAGGTGTGCGCTGGTTGCTCTTTCGGTGTCTGTGAACATCAGAAACTTCAAAATTAGCTTTCTTCAAGGAACCTGAAAGCGTTTGAGGAAAAAATATGTGAGTATGTGGAAGATGAGATGCCTCAAGACACTTCTTTGTACAGTTTGAAAGTTGGCCTTAACCTGTGGGCGAGACTCGTGACCAAGTAAGTGGAGTTGACGTCATAAATTCAATTGTGCATTAATGGGACATTCTACCAGAAACGTACATTTTCACTTATAAAAAATGTGACAGGGCCTGACTTAAGCTTGTCATCCTCAAAAGAATCATACAAAGACAAGCATAAAATCCTTGATCACTGTCAGCTTCTTCTCTGTCAAGTCATTGCCTTAAAGGTGTATTGCACGCATTTTATGTTAAATTTAATGCAAATGTGACAGGACTGACAGAAACAAGGGGACAATTGTAAATTTATTTGTATTATATATTTGTAGTATTTATTTGTAGAATTTATTTATAATTTCATGTTTTTAATCAGTTGATGTGAATTATACCAACTTAAACTTGCTATTTCTGAAGTATTTTCTTCTAAATAACAGTTTTTAGCATAACAAAACTATTAAAGCTGTAGGTTCAGTTGGGCTGAGGACAAGGACATTGACACAGGGTTTGTACATTTGTAAAGTGTTTTAATAAAGAAATAAAATCTGAGAACCAAATGAATAATATATTCCTTTACAGAACAACTCACAGAAATCAACCATCAGTCAATTTGAGAAATTTCTTGGATGAAATACTTTTTATTCACTGTATTTGTTTTTATTTCAGGGACAGATAATGTACGTTTCTGGATCAATGTCCCTTATATTGTGTATTTATCTGCTTGCCTGAACGTAAAACACGTTTTTAGCAAACTGTATATTGAATTTGATCGTTATTTTTCACTTTCCTAATGCTCCTTATTTCTTAAGATCTCCAGAGTATGTGCTGGGTTATGTATATGGTAAAACCAACCACATGTATTTTTAAATTAAATTTACAGGACTAATTTTAACCCAGAGTTTAGGTTTGTCCATGTTTTACCCAATTTGGGTTGAAATAACTTTTTATAAATGGTCTGTGAATTAGTGCATTTTATTTTATTTGATTATATTTACACCCATGAAGCTATGCCCATTATTTCATAAAAGGGCATTAAACTGTGGTTTGTTCTTTAACCGAAATAAAAATGGTGCGTTATAGCCTACTATTGACCTAAGCATTTCAACAGTAATTTTAATTAAATTTAAGTAATTCAGTTTTATTTTAACAGTATTGTTGTTTATCCAAGTTATAAAATCAAAGAAATCACTTTAATTCTATAATATGTAATAATAAAAATAAAAAATTATGGTAATAAATAATTTACTTCTCATTCATTTATTTTCTTTTCTGCTTAGTCCCTTCATTAATCTGGGGTCGCCAAAGCGGAATGAACCGCCAACTTATCCAGCATATGTTTTTACGCAGCGGATGCCCTTCCAGCTGTAACCCATCACTGGGAAGCACCCATACACTCCCATTCACACACATACACTACGGGCAATTTAGCCTACCCAATTCACCTATAGCGCATGTCTTTGGACTGTGGGGGAAACCAGAGCACCCGGAGGAAACCCACGTGAACATGAGGAGAACATGCAAACTCCACACAGAAATGCCACCTGACCCAGCCGGGGCTCGAACCAGAAACTTTCTTGCTGTGAGGCGATCGCACTGCACCACAGTGACGCCCCTAATTTACTTTTAATAAATTTAAAAAATAAATAAAATAATATTAAAACCTATACACTTTTTATTTCATTATAAAATTTATAGATAATTTATATATAATATTTATTATTTTGTCGTAAATTGACAAAATTATAGATACGCTTGTTATTTGCTTTCAAATTTAATCCCTTGTGCTTTTTTATTTTGCTTAAAAAAAAAAAAACCACACAGGAACACTTATATTTTGTAATGCTCCTCTTTCGTTGATGACAGATTTATAAACTTTTTCCCATTAGAAACTTGGGAATATATTTGCCTCATGTTTCATTTTCAAAATTCACATTATAAGCATCTCAAAATCACAGCATTTCTGGAGATGGAGTTCATGTGGAGCATTGTTTACTGAGAACAATAAAGCTCACTAAAACCATTGTGATTATGACCTGTTCATGTGAAAAGATCACTGTGAAATCCACAATAGATCAGATTGCATATTTATGCAATTACAGTGCATTTCTCTGTAATCTGATAATTATGCAAAACCATACTGCATTGTCAGAACTGATAAAACAAGTTACCAGTCAACTGCTGAGTAACACTGCTCAACAATGGTGTTTTTTTATTCACTTTCGGCATGAGAAGACTGCACTTTAGGTCTCGAGTTCCACAGAAGTCAGTCGGTGAGCAGCGTTATAACCTTGTCTTTATTACCTGCTGTGTTATGACTATGGCTGCAATAAAGTTTAGCAAATAGCAATAGGATCCCACCCTCGGCGTGCAAACTACAGCATCGTTCTCTATAAGAGCGGATGTTTAACATGGAGTCTCCGTAATTACCGACTAATTAGTGCTAATTATATAATGAACAACTATTTGGCAATTACAGCACAATGCAAGTAATTTAACCTGCTTTCGCACAGGGTAAAATGGGCATACATTTCTGCAGTACAGCTGTCACAGCGCTCATTTTATTCCAGTGGGATTTGAGCGTAGAGGAGCGATGCCGGCTTTTATGAGGGTCAGATGTGTTGTTAATGTTTTTTTTGTTGGCTGAATTACCCAACAACCCTCTCGCTCCTCAAAAAAAGGGAAAGAATGATTCACCAGCGCTGACTAAATCACTATCCCCTGAGTCAGTAGTTGCTGGAAAACTTGAATGAATAGTTATTCTGCGTCATTCGGCGGCCCTGAGGTCTGTGGTTATTAGATACCGTCTCCGCACTTCTGCTCTTCTGATGAATTATAAAAGCCGATATAGCCTTCTGAATGGATGGGCAGTGAAAACCGAACCTATGTTTCTTTTCTTGAGGTACTGGCCTTGACCATTCAATTTCCATAACATTTACTGTGCAACTTTTCATGCCCCGGAGGGCGAGAAGCACTTGACTCTAGACCGTTTGATTTTAACGAGGAAAAATGGATTTGAACAGATCATTATAAATGAGTCTAAAATCAACTGTAGCATGGAAAAGAAAGGCTTAAGGGATTAGTCCGGTCTTAAAATGTGTTTCTGGTGGCAGCTTTCTGCTAGGAGAGTTTTTCTTCCTTAATTACCGTGGCCTGTCAAGTTATGTATCTTTCTAACAAAGCCACAAAAGCAGCTAACGTCTTCTCTTTTTTTTCTTTTTTTTAAACAATACCTCTTATGTTTATCATCTGTTTGAACCAGATATGCTTTTATTTTTTCAGACAGACCGGTTCTATATTGTTTTGAGCAAACCGAATGTTTGAGCATCCACACATTCCTACACAAAGCAGCACTTGCAGGCTCTCGAACCTGAGTTGAACAAGCTAGATTGGTCTTTGTCTGTTAAAGTAGACTTCTAATGAGTGCATATAAATCACACTCTTGTTTTAGGTTGCTAATTAGAACCAAAATCCAGACACCTGTCTTAGCTGAATGATTAACGCTGTAGTGGGATATTGTGTTGTACTGGGGGATTGAGCTTTTATAGTCCACATTGAGTTGCACTTCAGTTTTCTTTCGGATGCAAACTAGTGCTGTTTTATTAAGGATTTTATGATGTTTAAACATTTTGTTAGTAAGATTATTAGGGGTTCAGCGTGTCATGGTTCTCGTTATCAGTCCTTCATTGTATCTATTTTGAAGCTGCTGGTATTAAGCTGTGGATATTTTTGGAATAATTTGGGTCATTTAAATTTGGGTCCTGTAGTAACTGAAAATATTTGTCAATATAGCATGCCTTGCAAACATGGAGACATTTACAGCGGGAAAAGTATTGAACATGTCATGTTTTTTTTTCTGGGAATAATATTTCTAAATGAGCTGTTGACATGGAGTTTAACCAGATTTTGGTAAAAACCCAAACAATACAAATATAAAAATAAAACAAACAAAAAAAAAAGTTATGCGTATAATAATGAAATGACACAAATAGAGAGTACTGAACTACTGAAACATATTTAATACTTTATATAAAAGGTTGTTTTGGTGATGGCAGCTTCTCTCATATGGAGAATGAAGTCACATGCATTGTTCAGGTGTGAGTTTTTCAGACTTCAACAGTGTGTAAAAATCTTGATGGTTCTGTGGGTCTCGTCTGTCAAATCTGAGCTTTATTTTGTATTTTCTACTGGATTCATGTCAGGTGATTGGCTGGGCCATTCTACAGCTTTATTTTCTTTCTCTGAGAGTATTTGAGCGTTTCCTTGACTGTGTTTTGGATCATTGTCTTGCTGAAATGTCCACCCTGGTTTCACCTTCATCATCCTGCTAATGTAGATGTAGAACTGAAGCAGCTAATATTAATTTACACTGATGAAGGGCAGAGGGTTGCTGAAGAACTACTGAGAGATTTCAGCTGCTGTCTGGGCTTTCACCACCTTTCTACACCTCCCTTTCTTCATGTTCAATACTTTTTTCCTGCATCATTTTATTTTTGCATCAACTTAATTTGTAAACTAATTAGATTTGTTTTCTTTGCATATATGGATTTCTTTGGTTGTTACCAACATCCGGAAAAAATTTCAAATCAATGGCACCTTTAGAAATAAGTTTTCTGAGAAAAATGGAGACATGTTCAATACTTATTTTTCCTGCTCTGAGAGATAATTCAGAACATATTTACATTGGTGCAGATCCTGAACTGTATTCGTCTTAACCAGAATACACAGAAGTAAG
Organism: Danio jaintianensis; assembly: GCA_903798115.1. Taxonomy (NCBI): domain Eukaryota; kingdom Metazoa; phylum Chordata; class Actinopteri; order Cypriniformes; family Danionidae; genus Danio; species Danio jaintianensis. Next base: position 27,222,173 of record CAIGQV010001633.1, on the reverse strand, counting down.
ACGTATTTTTAGGCATTGCATAATATTGTGCCAGTTAAGACATATCATTCTAGAAAATAGCAACTTAGTACACTATGTAACTTCAGAAAACTCAAGCTTTAAATAAGAACATTATCTAAACTCATTGGTCATTTTTAAGCGAGATGCTAATGGTCTAATCCGATTTAATGATGCTAAGCTAAAAGTTCTCCCGTCTGAACTGGAGATTGTCTGAATGGAATCAAGGATGGTAATAGTCTACTGTTTAACTCTAGTGGATTTGTAAAATAAGCCTATAAAAAAAGTGTTGTGTTACTTTAAGTATCAATTCAAGTCTTTATATGGCACCCTTTAAAATCAATTGAGCATCATTTAAACAGCACTGTCTAACTGTGTATTGTTTTCTGACCATTTTCAACTCTTTGCTCCTGTCTTCTGATGCTACTTCTGTCACAAAGCTCAAATCATCTCATATTGGCTTCTTGAAAATGAATGAGAATTTACAATTTACATTTGTGAATTTACAATGCACAAATGTCCTCCACAGACAACCGAGCACCTTTAAGTGCTAGATGTGATTGTCAAGATTGACCAAACTCTCTGAGGACGGTTTTCAGCACCTCATTAAATCAATGCCACAAATAATTAAAGCTGTGCCGAATGGAAAAGTGTCTAACTTTTACTCAAGGATTGACCCAAGCCAAACCATAATAGAAATAGACATCTCTTGATATTGTGGGCACTTCAAAATACAGTGGTTTATTTCTGTTTAATCTTTTAGAGTGCTTTTTAAGAATATTCAGATTGTATTTGCAGTGGTGTTCATAACAGCACTAAATGCTTGGAGACTACATTGGTTTAATAATTCAACATTGACAATTTTCACATTCTGGACTAATATATGCTGCAATATTGAAAATGTATAGGGCTATTGTGCATTAACAATGTGCAGTAAATGTTCCAATAGTTAACATTAATAAATGCATCTAAACTCATGAAGAATATTCCATGTTATATTGACCCTAGGTGATGTTCATTTTAATAATGCATGAATGTCTTATAATGCATTAAATTCACAGTCATAATTTGATTACAAGTTTATTATTTAGAGCAGGGGTGACCAAACTTTTAAGTATGAAGGGCCAAAAACCAAATATCATTGAGAGCTGTGGGCCAAATATAAATATACCAAACTATTTTACATTAAAGTTGCCATGGATAATTTCCTAATTCGTTTCATGATATTTATAAATAAATGGAAAACAATACTTTGAATGGTATTAATTAATAACTTTTTAAACTATAACTTATTCCAATAAAAACAATCACATTCATCACACACTGGAGTTCAATGCTAATACACTAGTCAAGCAGAATCTGCCTTTGCCTTGAATTGCTCACCAAAGTCTCTGCATTGTCCTCTATCTGTCGGGTGACAGTATGTACATTTTAAACGAAATCTGATTAATTTACGCCATTTAAATTGGAACATTTAATTTCAGTTAGCTTTTTTGTAGCTTAACAATAAAACAAACAAGTAAAGGGTTATGTTAAATTTGAATGACAATCACTAAACTATCCCCATCATTCTCCCTCTCCTCTCAGATGGGATGGTGGGCCAAAGCAAAGGTTACCGTGGGCCAATTTTGGCCCGCAGGCCCTAGTTTGGGCATCTCTGATTTAGAGATACCAACTAATAAAATTCACTTCTATTTGTTTAAACTAATATTAACATAGTAACTGTAATAACCCTGTGATTTAACAGTGTAATAACAGATTTTTCTCACTGTTCCTTTTAATCCATTAACTAACATTTACTAAAGAGACTTTACTGTACAGCCTTACCTATTGTACTTTCTAATCTTTTTGAAATTTCATTTGGTTGAAACATTTACTCTGCACATATACAATAAAGCAATACACCAAGTTTTTTTTTGTTTGTTTTACCTGTGAACGTAATTTTTTTTTACAGTTTAGGACAATATCATGTTAATATACTGTGAGAAAAGCATCAGCAATTACAGTTGAAGTCAAAATTATTAGCCCTCCTGTGAATTTCTTTTCAAACGTTTCCCAAATGATGTTTAACAGTGCAAGGAATTTTTCACAGTATTTCCTATAATGTTTTTTCTTCTGGAGAAAGTCTCATTTGTTTTATTTCGACTAGAATAAAAGCAGTTTTTCATAAAAACAAAAATAATAAAATTAAGGTCAATTTTTATTAGCCCCCTTAAGCGTTTTTTTTTTTTTTTAAAGAACAAATCACTGCTATACAATGACTTGCCTAATTACCCTAGTTAATTAACCTAGTTAAGCCTTTAAATGTCACTCTAAGCTTAATACTAGTATCTTAAAAAATATCATGTAAAATATTATGTACTTCCATCATGGCAAACATAAGAGATCAGTTATTAGAAATTAGTTAATAAAACTTATGTTTAGTGGCGACACAGTGGCTCAGTGGTTAGCACTGTCACCTCACAGCAAGAAGGTTGCTGGTTTGAGCCCCGGCTTGGTCAGTTGGCGTTTCTGTGTGGAGTTTGCATGTTCTCCCAGTGTTGGCGTGCACGGGTTTCCTCCGAGTGCTCTGGTTTCCCCCACAGTCCAAAGACATGCAGTACAGGTGAATTGAATATACTAAATTGGCCGTGGTGTATGTGTGTGGATGAGTGTGTATGGATGTTTCGCAGTACTGGGTTGCACCTGTAAGGGCATCCGTTGTGTAAAACATATGCTAGATAAGTTGGCGGTTCATTCCACTGTGGCGACCCCTGATGAATAAAGAGACTAAGCTGAAGAAGAATGAATTAATGAATGAATAAATGAATGAATGAATAAATGAACTTATGTTAAGAAATGTGTTGAAAAATCTTCTTTCCGTCCAACAGAAATTGGGGAAAAAATATACAAGGGGGCTAATAATTCAGGAGGGCGAATAATTCTGACTTCAACTGTAATTGCAACAAAAACATATGGTTATATGATACGAGTCATAAGCCTAAATGGGAAGCAGACATGAACAGGCACCTTTAAATTTAGCAGATATATTTCTATTTAACAACCTCTCATACATACGTCCTGTTGCACAGCACAATTTAAGATGCGAACATCTAGTTGCTATTCCATTCTTTCAGTCTGCAATGTCAAGCAAAGGCAAGCATGCAGGCCGACCGGCCAAATGAGCTGATCAAATTCATGAGAATCCAAGCCTCCTGGTGAGAGAAAAAAACTGGTTAGGGCTTTGATAGTAATATTGTACGGATTATACTGCTGTTGTGCCCTTGAGCGAAGCACTTAACCTGAGCCTGCTCAGTAAATACCTAGCAGTAAAATCTGTTGAGAATATGTAATACCTTCCCCCAAAAAATCCAGCGCAGACTAATAAAATTAACTGCGGAGTAAAGATGTAGTGGGAAATGTTCAGACAGATGATTTCCCTTGTTTGTTCTGCCAGTCTGTTATTCTCTTTACCACCTTGGCAAGTGTAAGAGCACTTACAAAAGAGTCCTGCGTCTCTGAAATATTGTCACTATAAAAACGGGACGCCTCTACTAAAAATGCACCAGCGAGTCTCCATGTGGGGAAAAGAGACTTGCTTTTGGCTCTCTTTCAAAACCTTGCAAGCTGCCTTACTGTCTGCTGACTACAAAGGCAGCTGGCTTATAAGGCAGCACCAAAACTGGTATGAAACCTCATTAGTGCTATACTTTGGAGTGTAAGGCATCACATGAAACCTTATTTATAGCTTCTTGCTAAACTAACAACATGATACTCTAATATTGTGGCTGGTTCCTTTTAATTCTTTACGTTGATTAGTATATCATGATCTCAAACGTATTGTTATACATGTTGGGTTATAATTGCGATGGATCTAAGTGCTTTTTGTTAAAAGCAGAATTTACTTTATGTATTTCTAGTAATTTACATTTCTATTTTAATATTATTTTATCTAGAGGTCATGATATTTTCCTCGTCTGTTAGCTGTTATATTGTAATTATAATACTATAATGTCTTTGTCTATGCATGTTTGTTTTTTTAATACTGTTTTTTTTTCCATATCATAGCATTTTTTCATAGCATCAATTTTTCATTAGTCCACAAAAATACTCCCATTATTAATAATAACAATAATAATAATAATAATAATAATAATAATAATAATAATGATGAGGATTATTATGATTTAGATTTAGATTTTTATTATTATTATTTGAAAGTGTAAAATATATTTTGTAGTGGTCTTATATTTTTATAGCTTTTAAAAACTTGCAGTGTATTTGATTTTACTTGTCATTATATAATGTTATATTATATTGTTATAATGTTATATACCAATATTAATCTTTATATAGCAATATATAGTCTGTCTATACATGTTTGTTTTTTTAATACTGTTTTTAAATTTATTTTTATTTTTCATATCATAGCATTATTTTTCATAGCACCAATTTTTCATTAGTCCACAAAAAATACCCCCCCATTAACAATAATTGACAATAATAATAATAATAATAATAATAATAATAATATTATCAATAATAATAATAATAATTATTATTATTATGATAATTATGATTAATTTTTTTGTAATAATCAATCATAATGATGATGAAGATTATTATGATTTAGATTTAGATTTGTATTATTATTATTTGAAAGTGTAAAATATATTTTGTAGTGGTCTTATATTTTTATAGCTTTAAAAAACTTGGTGTATTATTATTATTAATAATAATAATAATAATAATTATGATTATTATTATTTTTTATTGCTTTTAAAAACTTGCGGTGTATTTGTTTTTTTTCCTGTCATTATGTTTTATTTTATTATTATAAAAATGTTATATATCACAATATTAATTTATATATAGCAATATATCAATAATAAATTGTGTCTAATGTATGTTGGGTAAAACAGTACAATTTTATTAATTTTGCAGTTATCATATTAACTTTTTCTTTCCTTGCAGTGCTTTATAGAATTAACTTCTCGTGGATTGCTTCCTACCTAGGCCACTTTTTAAGTTACGGAACACATTGGTTTTGGGATTCAAGAAATCACATTCAGTCTCTCGCCTCCATTTATTTATTTATAGATTTTTTTTTTTAGTAGTGTCTTACCTTCTGTTCTAGTTTTTATCTTTCATGGAAACAGACGCCTCAAGCAAAACTTCAGATGTTTTTGCCACCTACTGCCCATCTTCCCCATTAAATATATGCAGTACAGCTGACCATAACTCTCTAGTCCAGTGTTTTGTAATACCATACAAAACTGTAAAATATTCATGGTGAGACTGCAGCAAAGTCAATGAGTGTTCAATCAGTGCATTTCCCTTGGCAAGCCCCCAGTGTGCTGCCCTGTGATTTATTGCTGAATTAACACACTGAAGTCCTCCATTTCTCTGTGTTGCTTTTGTGCTTCAGGGCGGCACATCAGCTTGAACGCTCATGTTTAGATGACCGGGGCTACATCACAGCGTCTCTGGGAGGATCATCATGCTGGACACTTGTTGTGAGGATTGTCATTAGACTCTGCTGTTATTTTTTATGCTCCAATTTAAAAAAAATGCACTGGCATTAAAAAAAAAAAAGTTCTTAAACCGTTTCTACAATTGATTGGGTACTCTTTCTCAGTTGGTTGAATCAAAAGGTGGCGGTAATGGTTTGGATGATTTCAACATTTTTCACATTGATGAATAAATAGACTTTTTATTTTATTTTTTGAACACTATTAAGCCCTGTCTACACAAAAAAAACGTCCTATTTTCTACATGGTTTTGTTGTTTGTCCACATGAAATCGGCTGTCTGGAACCGAAACTTTCTGAAAACTCCGGCAAGGGTGAAGATTGGCCAAAACTCTGGGTACAGTGTGGTCTTGTGGACACTACAACCGGAGTTTTCACCTCATGACATCAGCAATGCGCACTGTTTTCTCCTTTCTGATTGATCAACATGACTGGGTTCACACCAAACGCTGAAGATGCGAATGAGGCAAATTCCACAAGTTCAAGGTAAATGCATTGCCTATTCCATGTCATTCACACTGAGGGACATTAGTCTACCTCTTTTCTCACGTTTGCATTGACTTCTTTACTCCTCTTCTTTTTTTGCCGTTTAGGGCAATATCATGCTAATATACTATGAGAAAAGCTTCAGCAATTACAGTTGAAGTTTTCACATGACTGGGTTCACACCAAACGCTGAAGATGTGAATGAGGCAAGTTCCACAAGTTTAAGGTAAATGCATTGCCTATTCCATGTCGTTCACACTGCAGGACGTTAATCCACCTCTTTTCTCACGTTTGCATTGACTTGCATGACTACTGAAACTCAGATCTGACTCCAGAATCACACCAAGATTCTTGACCTTATTTTTTGTTGTTTGACCCCTAGAGCCAAGGTAAGCATTCAATAATTAACATTTACTAATGAGACTTTATTGCGAAGCCTTATCTATTGTACTTTATAATCCTTTTGAAATTTAATTTGGTTTAAACATTTGTTTACTCTGAACCTAGACAAAAATACACCAAGTTTTTTTTTTTTTTCTTTTTTCTTTTTTTTTTTAACCACCTGTGAAAGTAACTTCTTTTTGCCGTTTAGGACAATATCATGCTAATATACTGTGTGAAAAGCTTCAGCAATTACAGTTTTCACATGACTGGGTTTACACCAAATGTGGAAGATGCGAATGAGGCAAATTCCACAAGTTCAAGGTAAATGCATTGCCTATTCCATGTTATTCACTCTGCAGAACGTTAATCCACCTTTCTCACATTTGAAGTCCCAGAACTATTATACACAACTAAGAACACAACTATTATACCGTATTTACTTTGTTTTACATCTGATTGCTGTTTATTTACAGGGTGTGTGTGTTGCAAGGCACATTAATCTTATTCTTGTGGGGAAGAGTTTGTAATTTAGCTCTTTTCCATTCTGTGATTGGCTGTTGGTACACTGTAAAAATGATATGACAGTCATGACAACAAATGTTTTTGTCACTTGAACTCATTTTAATAAGATAATCGGGTTTCAACCAACTGAAACTTCACCTTTACAACGTTTAAGTTGATTCAACTTAAAATTTGAGACAGCAATATATATATTTTTTTTGGCATCCCTCCTTTCTCCCTAAAAGGCATCCTTCAAATTTGATCAATGCATTATTCACTTTCCAGTCCCTTACCAGTATAACTTATAAACGATAATGGATAAGATGGATTAGACTGAACTGTTGTGCATGCTTTTGTATTTCAAGATGCTGCTCTACAAATAGCATTACTATTTCCCAGAATAAGTACGGCATTGATATTTTAGTTTATTATTTATTATTATTTAGTAATATTTAGAAGTATTTAAACATGCCCCCTTCAAAATAGTATAGTATTTTAATGCAAGTACTATAGTGTTTTTGAACCAAACTATAAAGTGTATTTTACAGTGTATATATTACAGCATTTACAACACTGTTAACGAATGCAACAGCATAGTGTATTGTTTACCATAAAGAACTGATAAACTGTGATAAATTCTCTAGTTTTTACTAGAGTACACTGTAATGTATTGTGGTAGAATATACAGTAGTACAGCATTGGGTAATTTGTTTATATTACTATATTTCTATTACCACAACTATAACATTACCACAACAGATTAATTCAAACACTTTTCTATAGTATGGTTCAAAAACACTGTAGGATTTACTATAAATCACCATAGTATTTTTTTCATTGAGGTAGTTATGAATGCATATGGAAGCATCCTTGTGGTCTCTCTCTATTATTCAGCCATTACTGATGCTGATGAATTTTTACAACAATCACAGGCCAAAGCCTTGGAGTTAAATTTCAGATGGTTGATAGTCAATCCAAAAGCCCAATCTTTCCCAGGCTTGGATCAAGTCTTGCCTCCTTCAGGATATCTGGCGAATGTCTAGCCTCTTTATCAGATGAGAAAGCAATTGTTTGTTAGTTTATGGAAATAGCATTCTCTCCATCAGTTTTTGCATTTCTGAGAGAGATCCTGCCATGAACTAGACCTGGAATGCCTGTTTGGGAGAGCATTTACATTAAAATTTTAATGCTTTTTTTCCCCCCAGATTCACAGACAATACTTAAAGGGATAATTCACTTAAAGGAAAATGGTCATCATTTACTCATCCTCCACCTTCTTTCTTCTGTTGAACACAATGGAATATCTATATGGTATCAATGGCTGCTTTTTTCCAACATCCTTCAGAATATCTTGTTTTGTGTTAAGAAGAATAAAGAAATTCATAAGTGTAGAACCACTTGAGTGCTAGTAAATGGTGAGGAAATGTTCATTTTTGGGTGAACTGTGCCTTTAAAGTACTTGTGAAATCAAAACTAACCATATTTATTTTGTTAGCTCACATTGCTAGTTTTGTGGTGAACAATTCATCTGTGCATGTCATTAAGAAACAAAAAGTTTACCCTTGTAATCTTTAATTGAAATCTGAAAATGTACTTTCTATTTGTTTTCAGTTAAATTGTCAGATTACATCTGCATACCTGTCAACCCTCCCGTTTTTCCCGGGATTCTCCCGTATTTTACGGCCCGCTATCAATCCTGTAAAGGTATTTTCCCGTATTTCTCCCGTATTTTCAATCTCTCCACCCGATTCGAATGTTATCATTCGATTGAATAGGCGGAATCAGTGGATATCAGCTGATAGATATGGGCCAGTAGGGGCCTTCTGCGCCTCCTAGTAGACTCAGAAGGCTGTAATCATCCATCCACATGCTTAATCAGCTATACTAATAGAGAACAGTTCAGATCCAGATGTGTTTTTACATTACTGTGACGGTTGGGGTTGGGGTTGGGGTAGACATTAATAAAATACAATTAATGGGAAATTTTACATTACTGTGACGGTTGGGTTTAGGGTTGGGGTTGGGGTAGACATTAATAAAATACAATTAATGGGAAATTTTACATTACTGTGACGGTTGGGTTTAGGGTTGGGGTTGGGGTAGGCGTTAATAAAATACAATTAATGGGAAATAGTATAATTTCATAAATAATCATGCGTGGCGGTATACACGCTTACCTCCATATGAATGGATTTTCAGCTGTTATCAGTTTCTCCAGTGGCTCACCATGTACGTCGGCAGACTTGAGACGTGGTGCGGAGTTGAGAGCGATGACGAGGTTCGAGTCCGGCGAAAAACAGTTTCAGAAAGCAGCTAAGACAAAAGTTAATTATTTGTTTTTATTGCTTTTTTAAAAACAGACGGTTGGGTTTAGGGAAGGAGGAGGGCAGGTCAATCACTGCTTTTGAAAAATAATCGCTGCTTTTGAAAAAATAATGACTGTTGGGTTTAGGGAAGGAGGAGGGCAGGTCAATCGGAGCGGCCTCTGCTGGATTTACGCGAGAACAGCAGATTAACCATGTGCATGGTTGTTAACAGCCTTCTGAGCCTACCAGTAGGCGCAGTAGGCCCCTACTGGCCCATATCTATCAGCTGATAATCCACTGATAACACCCATTCAATCGACTGACAACACTTGAATTTGTTGATCTCTCTATGAAGGGTGGCAATAAACATTAAATAACCGATCCTCCCTATACGCAACCCATACCGCCGAACCACCAGGGTACGCCCCTCGCTCTTAAATGTGAGTCTGTTCTGTGCTTTCGTTTTATTTAGTCATGAAAACACTTTGAAATAAATATAAAAACTGTGCAATTCCCTTCCTTTTCATTACAGGTGCCGTTGCCCCTCCTATGCAATCCTCAAAACAGTCATATAGCGGTGCGTGACTGTCAGCTGACGCGCTCCATAGTGATAAATCGGATTCTGTACACGCAATCTGAAACAGAGCGAAAGTTTGGGTTTTGGGTGCGTGTTTGAACAGACATATACACATAATAATAATAATAATAATAAAAAATAATAATAATAATAATAATAATAATAATAATAATAATAACAACATCTAAAGATGTCGATCTTGGTGTTTTTTTTGTCCTAAATGAGCATAAAATTTAGGAAAGCAATCGAATGCTTTCATTATAACATTAGATGTGTGCATTTTTAAAGTGACACCTCTGTTATTTAATGTAATCAAACAAAAAATCTAAATAAATGAGATTCATTTGTTGCTCTTTAATCAGAACGTGTCAGTTATACAGTGAAGAAAAGATTGAGATTTGATAACTTGATTCTATTTCTTTATCACTTAATAGCTATTAATTTTAATAAGCTAAACTGTTTGCCAATTTATTTGCTGCTAACGTATAATATTTATTTTTTCTTTTGTAAATAATAATAATAATAAAACATAACACCGTTTAAGATTTTAAGACCGTTTAACTGTTTATTTACAATGAGACCGCTCCAGATGAGCATATTTATTAACTTGGTGATTTTTTTGGGGTGGGGGGGTTGGCTGGGGGTTATGGTGAGCATAGGCCTATCCCTTATTTTCACATCCCAATGTTGACAGCTATGGATCTGTCTGAGGTACTGGGCGTGGCTAACATACTTAACCACGCCCCTCCTACTGTCAGTTTTGACAACATCAGAAATGGTGAGGAGGAGTCTGTGTCTGTTAGGTTGTAATAACGCTCCCAAAATCATTTTCTCAATCTTTCTGAATGAAATTTTTACTACACCTACTTTACTACATCCAATTAGCTCACAATAGAAAAAAACAGCCACACCCACTGTTTTCTCATTTAATATTCTATTTCTCTAGGAACGGCATCACAATATGGGAAAAACAGTCGCAGCTTCTGGTTCATGCGGACTTTAAGAGTTACAGACTACAATGCAAGTCAGAGGCATTTCAGCAGAAAGAAACTTGCACTGTCTTAACTTTAAAAAAAAAAGATCAGTGCCGTTGTTTTTATCTCCAGATGGACACCAGTATGGTGTTTTTTTTTTTTTTTTTTTGCACATTTATAAAAATGACTTGTGTACTAATTGAACTATGAAACTAGGGCTTAATCTGTGCTTTTCCATCATAATAAAATTTTATTAATTTTATAAAATATATATATATTGTCTGCCACAGCCATATCACCCTGCAGCCCAAGACCGGTTACTCACTGAAGCGAAGCAGGGCTGAACCTGGTCAGTACCTGGATGGGAGACCACATGGGAAAGCTAGGTTGCTGTAGGAAGTGGTGTTAGTGAGGCCAGCAGGGGTCATTCAACCTGCGGTCTGTGTGAGTTCTAATGCCCAAGTAAAGTGAAGGGGACTCTCAGTGAGCACCGTCTTTCGGATGAGACGTTAAACCGAGGTCCTGACTCTCTGTGGTCATTAAAAATCCCATGGCACTTCTCGTAAAGAGTAGTCTGCCGTCATATCATGCAAGTGAATGCTGTACACTGGTGGTGGCATGGAGAGACCCCCTTATGATTGTGATGCACTTTGGGTGTATGGCCATACACGATAAATGCACTATATAAATACACATTACATTACATTTTATGTTTTTGTACCATCATCTGTTTTTATCTCCAGATGGCCACCAGTAATGTTTTTTTCCCCACATTTATAAAAATGACCTAATTGAACTGCGAAAATAGGGCTTGGATTTAAATGTTTAATCTGTGCTTTTCCACTGTAATATAATTTTATTAATTCTTTATTTATATATTGTCTGCTTTCATGTTCTTGTGCCGTCATCTGTCTTTTTCCGGCAGCTCTCAAGTGATTATTCACATGCCAATTACGGCTCAAGTGATTGGCTCAACAACTTCCCTTCCCAGAACTGAGAGGCCTGGAGCAATGATGGCAGATTTCAAATGACACACGTCCCTCTCTGAGCCAGCACAGCGGCTGCTAGACAGCTAAACAGATGCGTCCTCCAGGTATGACAGACCACTCTCCCGGAAAAAACAGCAAACAAATCCTGTTTATCATTCCATAATTCTGAAAATATTCCTTTTTTAAAAGTTTTTGTTGAATGAAATGTTGTGTATAATCAGTCAAATGATGTACGAACATATCTTTCTGTAAAAATCTTAAAATACTGAAGTTTGGTGTATGTCAATGCTGCTGAAGTAGAAATGTCTGGCTCCGTTTAGGTGAAAATACTCATTTTAAGAAAATGGGCTGCAATAGAATTGAAATTTACAGACACAAAATAGACCCTGGACAACATTCTTATCATAAGTGTCATTTTTTTAAAATGGAGATTTATAAATCACATGAAAGCTGAATAAATAAGCTTTCCCTTGATGTACAGGACAATATTTGTCAGAGATATGACTAATTTAGTTTATTCAATTCACCTATAGCGCATGTCTTTGGACTGTGGGGGAAATCAGAGCACCCAGAGGAAACCCACGCCAACATGGGGAGAACATGCAAACTCCACACAGAAATACATCAATTCAATTCATGTTGATTTATATAGCGCTTTTTACAATGTAGATTGTGTCAAAGTAGCTTAACATAGTTCTAGTAAAGTCCAGATTTCAGAGTTGAAGTTCAGTGTAGTTTAGTTCAGTGTGGTTTAAATTTCACTGCTGAAAGTTCAAACAATGAAGAACAAATCCACCGAAACGCATCTCCACAAGTCCCAATCCGAGCAAGCCAGTGGCGAGGAAAAAACCCCCCCCACCAATTGGCAAAGTGAAGGGGAAAAAAAAAAAACCTAGAGAGAAACCAGGCTCTGTTGGGCATGACCATTATTCTTCTGGCCAAACTTCCTCTGTGGAGCTGCAGTCTAGGCACTGGAGAAGCTGGACGTCCATCGTGGAGAAGCCGCAGGTGTGAGTAGGGCACCGGCGGGTGATCAGGCTGTCCCACAGGATCAATGCGGGGACTCGTTTGTCAGGGTGGTCTTTCAGGAATCAGTCTCATGCACTCCATTTCCCCATGACCACCACAACATCAGCTCGGGATACGGCCTGGTCCAGGATTATGGATACCTGGGATCATCTCTTCACAGGTCTTGGATCGCATCAATGGTGCTGCATAGTCTCTAGGGACCTTGGAATGAGTATCCCCAGGTGGAAATAGAGAATAAAGAAAATAATTGGCGTAGCTGCTGTTCATAGTGTATTTAAATGAGATGCAAAAATGGAGTGTTATAAATGAAAATACTGAACAACTGAACATTTCAACATATAGAAATGCCAACTGATCCAGCTGGGATTCGAACCAGCACGCTTCATGCTGTGAGGCAACAGTGCTAACCACTGAGCCACCATGCTGCCCAGTATTAATCAGAAAGTTTGATATTTGCAATAGGACAGTGTTCATAAGACTGTCATTAAACCTTTATAATCATGACATGACACATGAGATTTTATGCATGCTTATAACAACTGTCATTACGTGTCAGTCGCTCAGTTATGTCATTTTAAATGCAAAGATGACATTGACAACTTGACATAAACAAATACATTACAACCTGTTTTTGTCTTTGTCATGACAACTTGACATTACCAAGACAACATAACTTGTCATAAATTTGTCATAAACATGATTGTCATGAAGCCAGTATAAATTTCATGAATTTTGTAACAGCGTCATTAATATATTTATTGACCTCACCTACAGTGGTACAAGCTGAATTTGTCATTAATATGTCATTAAATATTAATGGCGCAAATGATTTAACAGAGTATTGACACTTTTAATGAGACATTTTAATGACAAATGCAGTTTGTTCCACTGAAAAAGTGATCAGAAAAATATTCAGGACACAGTTATAATGCCTCATGACAATCATGTTTATGGCAGATTTATGACTGTTATGTTGTCTTGGTAATGTCAAGTTGTCTTTTTTTTTTCTTTTTTGTGCATTTGTAAATTACAATTACAGGAAAAACAGGCGTCAAAAACAAAAATTCCAAATATAATTGAAATTCAGATAAAATACAAAAACAAAATGGAAGACATTCCTGAGCTCGCGAACGCGCACATTAAAGATGACAGAGACCCACTAGATCATGTCATTCGCCAGTTAGAAAACCTTATAGTACTTTATAATAGTACAATTCCCAACGAAAAACTGTATTATATCTAGCACGTATTCAGTTATGTAGTTAGCAGGCAAAACTTGTCATCACTCTCTCATCAGTCTCACTCTCTCACACACTTTGTCTTAAAGCGACTACTGTATGCTTTGTGGTTGGCCGGTGGGCTGCAGGAATTACTCTTATTACTAAGCCATACTTACACGCTATTTCAGAATGAATATTCGGAGTAGCATGGTAAACAGTATAGGGAGCATGTCACAGGCTGTCATTGTTCAAAAATGAAACCAACTTTACCTCAGTAAAGCAGGCTAGGTGGAATAGCACTATTTACTTCTGTTTTGTTGTTAAACTAAATGTAAATCTACATTAAAAGGTCCCTTATGAAACTGAAAATAGTCACATCAATCGTTCGCCGGAAGATTTCAGTGGCTGAACAACACTTCTGTGCATATAAATTAACCCATTCGTAAAACAACACACTCTACATCAGATTTGCGTCACTGAAATAGTTTTAAAACGTAACATTACCTGTCTAAAAGAAACACTTCAGCCATGGTGTCATCCTTTCTCCAGCGTGCAAAACTAACTCCAATATTCATTCAGGATTTTAAAGTTTTGATTGACCATTTGTTTTTAGTGCTGTCACCCGTGTCCACGTGACCGTGGCCTGTGTGAACGCGCATCTGCATTTGCTGACAGACAGTTTGGTCTACTTATCAGAATTATGGGAATTATTGGCCTGACAATATTTAATTGGATGAACATTTTTTTTGTCTTATGCCTTACCCAGAATAAAAAAATACATATAAACACATTTAGATCATTTACTTTAATCATTACTATTGGAATGTGAAGAGACTTTCAACCAGCACAACAAAAAATGTTTCTGAAGACAATCACCTACTGCACCTTTAACAAAAACCTTATATAAGGGAGGAAATTTTGAAAGTCTGCATTTGTAGATAAAGATTTTACCATTTAAAAAAAACGTGAAGTTGTCATGACAAAGGTGAAGATTGCTTGTGATGTATTTGTTTGTCATATGTCATCTTTGCATTTAAAATGACATAACGGATCAAATGCCACTTAATAACAGTTGTTATAACTGCTATAATTTTAGCTAAAATTTTATATCTTTCTCTTTGTGATTTGTATTGTGCAGCACATTGGTCAACCTTTGGTTGTGTTTAATAGCACTATATAAATAAAATTGACATAAGCATGCACATTATATCATTCACTTTCATGACATTTCTCACGTCATGTTTCATGATGGTCTTATGAACACCCCATTCAAGTAAAGTGTTACCGACACAGTTAATAGAGATTTTTGAGAAGTTTTCTTTACATCAGACTGAAAGAAAGTCCTGTATGAAAGGCCCATAATCTCAAAACTGACATGAAAAAGTATTTTTTCCCTACAGTCTCTCTCCTTAAAAAAATGTCCAAGGCCCTGACATAACAAAGCAATCTTTTCACTCACTGTTTATCTTTTTCTCCAGCAATCTCAGACACTCTGCCGCTCAAACTTTTCCAAGTCACAAAGAAATATCATTGAGAGATACTCAACGACCTTCGCGAGAAGACAGAACTACAAGATCAGTGCTTCCAGATGGGTTGAAAATGGCCGGAGCACCTTGGCGGCTAACAGACTAAATTGAAAGGACTGTAGAAGGGACTTGCCTGGAATTCAGAAAGCGCCGCGGATCAGACGAGGTGAGAGTGGCTAGTTATTAAATTGGCCAGCAGGCAGAACGTGGGGGCAGATGAGACCTCGCAAAGTGCATCGCTAATGAGCTTGTGTAATGCTCTCTCTCTCATCTTTGAACCAGACCTTCAGATGGAGCCCATTGTTGGCAGGGGAGGCCAATGCAGATTGTTAGCGGAGGCAGAACCTCCAGCCCAGCTTCCCTGTGCTTTCTCGCTTTTAATCTATGCTAATGAAGCCCGAATCAAAGCCTGAAATGTCCAAGTAGCACGCGTCCTACCTCAGTCGTGTTCAAAGCTGTATTAAAGATGACAGAAGCTAGTCTAGAGCGTTCCTTCACAGCGTTATGTAGCCCACGGGGGCCTTGTGTTTAACTTCGCTCACGATGTAGTATGAAAGATGCAGATGCTTACATGAGTTCAGTGCGGCGGGATATATGTTTTTAATTCAGGGTCTTGACACGCTTTGCAGACGGCGTTGGGAAATGGGTTACAATGTTACTGTGCTCAATATACAATGTTAATGCCTTGTTTCTACCGTATGGTGCAGTATTGACCTTATTTTTTCCACATAAGAGCAGAGCCATCAGAACATTACTGGCTGAGGACTTCTGGTCTCATTCACTTGCACTGGTTTTTAGCCTAAAAACAGCTTGTAACGATGTTAGAAACTTTTCTGTTTATTTTTATGTATTGTCATAAACACATTTGTTTGTAGAGCAAGTACTTTGACTGCTTACTGCCGTTTGTTATTGCTAGTTGTTAATCCACGTTGGCAAATGAATCGCAAGTCCTAAAACAATCCTGGAAAAAGGGCTTCCACAATTTAGAATAAGGTGAATAGTACAGTACGGTACAGTATGATTCAATACTGGTCACCCTGATCAGGCTTGCGTTTCCAAAGCAATCCCACAGCAATTTGAAACTTTTTGATTTAGTGGCTAATTTGTATTAATTTGTATGATCTTATTTGTACATTTTAGTATGATTTGCTCATCCCCCAATAAAAAGGGTAAGTTTAGGGGTGTTTTGTAGGGGGACCACACCTCCTTTTAAAACTCCTTACATTATCATACGAATGAAAAATCCTGCATTTTGATAAGAATGAAATGTGTTGTCATTCCCTTGTCTTGTTGCATTCTCAAGAGGTCATTCTCTGCAAACCAATCAACATTCTACAGTCAGTCTAGCTCCACACTATACTGTTGTGTTAGGTGCCCTAGGAACGGGTCCCAAAATGGTGGTACAGTATTGTTTAGTTTGCTATTTTGTTACTTTTGACAGTGGAAATGGAAATAAATGCGTACCGTATTGTACTGTACCGAACCATATCGTACCGCTAAGTGTCAATGAGATGTTAAAACCATGTATCTTGCAGATGTTTTTCACCTTAAAAGTGTTATTATAGGACCAGTGTTGCCCCAGACATGTGCTTTTAATATTATATTAGCTGTACTATGAAATTACTTCCTACCGTAAGTTTGACACCCAATGGTTGAATTAGGTATTGCACTCCTGGATCAAAACACATTTTCACTCAGCTTCTCCTCTGATAAGTCCACTCAAGCGCAGGTTGCCAGATTAGTCTAAAGGCTGATTTGAATCATTTTCTAACTAAAAGCAATGGCTCGCAGTAGAAGAAATATCTTCCATGCTAAAAGGAGTTTTTGTCCTAACCAGCATCTGAAATTTCTGTTTTAGAAACAGCTTCTATTTCTCACAGGTGAACCACAGAATAACTTTGACAATGATCACCTCAGGTACACCTCATGTGCTTTATTCAGTGTTAAATGCTAATAATGTGAGTTTGAATGCCATTTTACATGACATTTATTGCCATACTACTGAAAGCAGCAGCAGATAGTTTACCTCAGAACTTGAAAATAAAATAAACCGTTTGAACTGCAGAACTGTGACAATTATCAATCATTCAGCATGTACATATAATAATGTTAAAGAGGTTTAATATGTATTAATTAGATTATAAACCTTACCGTTTCACTGGAGTGCAGTGAGTGCACTATTCTGTGCTTCTGAATGGCTGTATTTAAATTTCTGTCGTGTTTCGTCTGGTGCAAACAGCCAAATTGCGTATCACTGCAAATCTTGTCAGGCAGCTTGTTCTTAGGACACAGGGTTACAATGTAACCTGCTCACCTAATGTTTACATTCATAATATTTATATTATTTGCTAATTAATAACCACCTAATGTGGAACTCTGAATCTGCGTCTCATTTCGGAGTCTGCTACTGTCCACCAGAGGTCGCATTTCGGTCGTGGATGCATGCTTTGAGAGCCTTCCTGACTGAATGAATGAAATACACTGTTTTCCAACAAGGCAACCCGGAGTGCTGAAGTATAGTTGGCTAAAGTGGCATTGGGCGGGTTAATGGGACCAAAACAAAGACAGCCGTTCCGGCACGTAACGCACATTTTCAAAGCAGAATAACTGACTTTAGCATTGTTTTTCAGATAAGCAAGCATGATCGCTTAGCATGTTTCTTAAATATCTGCAAACATATTATGATATGTTTATGCTTTAGAAGAGTCAAAAACTTACATACAGCGTCTTTAAGGTTAGGGCTAGATTTAAAGGGACAGTTCACCCAAAAATGAAAATGTACTTATTGTTTATTCACCCTCAAAGGGTTGCAAAACTTTGAGATACTTTCTTTTGTTGAACACAAAAGAAGATATTTTGAAGAACGCTGGAAACCTTTAACTACTATTGAAGCCAATGGTTACAGGTTTCCAACGTTTTTAAAATATCTCATTTTGTGCTTAACTGAAGAAATAAACTCATAAAGGTTTGAAACAAATAAAGGCTGAGTAAATGATTGCAGAATTTGCAATTTTAGGTGAACTATCCCTTTAAAAATGTTCTTAGTTTGACAGAACAGAAGGGCATCTGCCATATAAAACATATGCAAGAGTAATTGGCGGTTCATTTTACTGTGGCAACCCTTGATAAATCAGGAAATAAGCTGAAGGAAAGCGAGTGAGAGAGTGGGAACAGAACCTCCCTCAAAGCTTCCTTGGATAACTTGTTCCTTCTCACTCTTAATCTATGCTAATGAAGCCCAAATCAAAGGCTGAAATGTCCAAGTAGCGCGCGTCCTACCTCAGTCATGTTCAAAGCTGTATTAAAGATGACAGAAGCAAGTCTAGAGCGTTCCTTCACAGCATTATGTAGCCCACGGGGGCCTTGTGTTTAACTTTGCTCACGATGTAGTATGAGTTGCATGACTTCAGTGTGGGCTATATGTTTTAATGTGGGGTCTTGACATGATTTGCACATTCATTTGCAGACGGCATTGGGAAATGGGTTGCAATGCTGCTGCGCTCATTATGCAGTCTAACTAAATCTGTTACATCTTGTAGAAAATAATGTGCTTGGTTTGATGCTTTGCTCTAGAATCAGCTTGCAGATGTTTTTTCACTTTTTTTTTTACCTTCTGTGGACTAGTGTTACCCCCAGACATGTTTACTTGTAATATTATACTAGCTGTACCATGAAATTGCACTGTCAGATGGGTTATGTTCATTACATTTTTCATATTTATTTCATATTTTATTTTCTACCATAGTAAAGATTTATCAGAACTGACTTTATCTGGTGACTGTGGAGGCCATTTGAGTTCAGTGAACTCATTGTCATGTTCAAGAAACCAGTCTGAGATAATTCGTGCTTTATGACATGGTGTGCTATCCTGCTGGAAGTAGTCATCAGAAGATGGGTACAATGTGGTCATAAAGGGATGGACATGGTCAGCAACAATACTCAGGTAGGCTGTGGCATTGACATAATGCTCAATTGGTACTAATGGGCCCAAAATGTGCTAATAAAATATCCCTACGGCCATTACACCACCACCACCAGTCTGAACCGTTGATACAAGGCAGGATGGATCCATGCTTTCATGTTGTTGACACCAAATTCTGACCCTACCATCCGAATGCCGCAGCAGAAATCGAGACTCATCAGACCAGGCAATGTTTTTCAAATCTTCTATTGTCCAATTTTGGTGAGCCTGTGCGAATTGTAGCCTCAGTTTCCTGTTCTTAGCTGTCAGAAGTGGCACCCATTGTGGTCTTTTGCTGCTGTAGCCCATCCACCTCAAGGTTTGTTGTGTTGTCCGTTCAGAGATGCTCTTCTGCATACCTCGGTTATAATGAGTGGTTATTTGAGTTACTGTTGCCTTTCTATCAGCTGGAATCAGTCTGGCCATTCTCCTCTGATCTCTGGTATCAACAAGGCATTTGTGCCCGCAAAGCTGCCGCTCACTGGATATTTTCTCTTTTTCAGACCATTCTCTGTAAACCCTAGAGATGGTTGTGCGTGAATATCCCAGTAGATCAGCAGTTTCGGAAATACTCAGACCAGTCCGTCTGGCACCAACAACCATGCCACATTCAAAGTCACTTAAATCACCTTTCTTCCCCATTCTGATGCTCTGTTTGAACTGCAGCAGATTGTCCTGACCATGTCTACATGCCTAAATGCATTTAGTTGCTGCCATGTGATTGGCTGATTAGAAATTTACATTAACGAACAGTTGGACAGGTATACCTAATAAAGTGGCCGGTGAGTGTATTATATTATATTATATTATATTATATTATATTATATTATATTATATTATATTATATTATATTATATTATATTATATTATATTTAAATTTGTAATAATTTATGGAGCAGTGTGTGTCAAATTTGAGGAAAATTACAGACTATAAAATGTTATGGAATTTATATTAGATATGGAGAAATATAAATAAGCTGTAAACCCTGTAATTTTATCAGCGTCACTCCTTTTGTATGACTTGTAAAAACATTTTATTATATATTAATAAGAAACATTTTGTAGGCAGAAACCCATTTAGTTAAATTTGTGCTACATTTTTTCACTTTTCTTCTGGCTGAGACTCTCTCTGCTCCAGAATTGAGGTGTGTTATGCTTAGCTTGCATATGTTTTTCACATCACAAGTGCTATTTCTGCTGTGGACGAGTGTTACCCCCAGACATGTTTGCATGCAATCTTATATAGGCTGTACCATGAAATTGCATTGGGGAAGTTCATAGTGGCTATACCTCCAGCTGCAGGCCAGAGCAAATCCCCCGTCGCTCTGATGCAACCCCCCAATTCTGCTATTTTGTTGGCTACAAATAACAAGTATAACCCGATTCTGTGAAAGTGCTCGGATTTACTTTTTGCTTACTAGCAGGATTTTGACGTTTCTGAAACATAAATCTCAGGGTGAGCTGAAAGAAGTATTTGTCCTACTGTGCATGTCTCTCACACTCTAGAACTATAGAAATTACAATGCATGGAAAATGTGGTTTCTTTTAGTGTGTATGTATCTGTTTGTGCATGCATAATCTTGTATATCAGTTTTCCATAATATATATTATACAGTTGAAGTCAAAATTATTAGTCCTCGTGCTAAATTTGTTTTCTTTTTCAAATATTTCCCAAATGATGTTTAACAGAGCAAGGACTTTTCCACAGTATTTCCTATAATATTTTTTCTTCTGGAGAAAGTCTTACTTGTTTTATTTAGATTAGAATAAAAGCAATTTTTAATTTTTTTTTTAAACCATTTTAAGATAAATACTATTAGCCCCCTTGTTACGTCCTGTGTGGCTCGGAGGATGAAAAGGGCTAAATATAACTATGACAACCCAATATCTTTTAAATTCCCCTGAGACGTTAGCTGCTATGAATTGACACAGACAACGGACATGGTAAAAAGTGGCTCCCTTTATTTACAATAAGCGTGAGTTGCGTTCTCAAAATAACCCGCAATAGGCAAAATCCACGAAGTACTCAGGTTTATTTTTTACAATTGTTATAGATGTTTTAAGGCTGTTAAACCCCTCACTACACACTTTATACACTTTTCTCAGTCAGGCATTAACATTTTCACACTTTACTCTCTTGTTTAAACACTCTCAAAGTTCAAACCTTCGTAGAAAAATAAGTCCAGTATTATAGAATGAAACCAAAGATCAAAACCTGTTGTCAGGCGCAAACATTCATCACTGTCAGCAAAAGGGTTTATAAAGCTTTTTAGCTTTTGTACGGATAATGTTGGCATCCAGCATAATGTTCTTTTTGCTGTAGTCACTGATTCACAAAGCTAAAGCAGACTTCATCCTTAAGGGGGTCGCACACCGGAAGCGCAGCGCACATGACAGTTGGAAGTAACACACACCAGATGCGCATATTCGCATGTTATTTAAAATGATATTATTCAGATGGCGCTCTGTGGCGTGGTAGAAATATGATACCTTGATATAAACCTATGTTTACAATTCTAAAATGCATGACGCTGCATGGTGCGGCGCATCTGGTGTGCGACCCCCTTTACGATGGTCTTGCTGCAGACAGTTACATCCTTTTTTGCATTCTTGTTGAAACTCACACTGCTAGCGATTGAAGATTTATGTTAATTTGGCAAGCTGAAAGCATTCTGTATAGTACAGGAGACATGGAGGAGATTGATTGACAATGGTCTACAGCCAATCAGGACGCAGAACACAATGCGCTGTAAAAAAAAAAGAACATCAAATAGCACAAAAAAAAATCCACGAAACTGCAAGCCGTGAAAGGTGAATCACGTTATAGCGTGGGACCACTGTATATTTACACTACCTGACAAAAGTCTTGTCACCCATCCCAGTTTTAGGAACAACAAATAATAGCTTGACTTCTAGTTGATCATTTGGTATAAGAAGTGGATTATATGAAAGTCAAAAGCCTCTAGATTATGCTTATTTTACCAAAATAAAATATGATCATCCCTTGATTTTTAATTATTTAATTAGAACAGTAAGGTTTGACTTTGCTTAGACAAAAGTCTTGTCACTTAACAGAAATAATGTACAGTATAGAATATAAAGTCATGCTGCAGTGGAAAAAGAATTAATATTGTGTTTGACTCCCATGAGCTTGGAGGACTGCATCCATACATCTCTGCAATGACTCAAATAACTTAATAAAGTCATCTGGAATGGTAAAGAAAGCGTTCTTGCAGGACTCCCAGAGTTCATCAAGATTCTTTGGATTCATCTTCAATGCCTCCTCCTTCATCTTACCCCAGACATGCTCAATACTGTTCATGTCTGGTGACTGGTCTGGCCAATCCTGGAGCACCTTGACCTTCTTTGCTTTTAGGAACTTTGATTTAGAGGCTGAAGTATGAGAAGGAGCGCTATCCTGCTGAAGAATTTGCCCTCTCCTGTGGTTTGTAATGTAATGGGCAGCACAAATGTCTTGATACCTCAGGCTGTTGATGTTGCCATCCACTCTGCAGATCTCTTGCACGCCCCCATACTGAATGTAACCCCAAACCATGATTTTTCCTTCACCAAACCTAACTGATTTCTGTGAGAATCTTGGGTCCATGCAGGTTCCAATAGGTCGTCAGCAGTATTTGTGATGATTGAGATGCAGTTCAATAGATCAGCCAATTGGAACACCTAGATTTTAGAAGGATAGCAGACAGCAAATAAAAACAGAAAGGGGAGGGAACAACAAAGCAACACCCCCAGGCATGTAACACCCCTTAAGCAATATAATTTTTTTTGATTGTCTACAGAACAAACCATCATTATACAATGACTTGTCTAATTACCCTAAGATGGCTAATTAACCTAGTTAAGCCTTTAAATGCCACTCTAAGCTGAATACTAGTATCTTGAAAAATATCTAGTAAAATATTATCTGCTGTCATCATGGGAAAGGTAAAAGAAATCAGTTATTAGATATGAGCAATTAAAACTATTATGTTTAGAAATGTGTTAAAAAATCTTTTAGTAATTGGGGACAAAATATACAGGGGGACTAATAACTCAGGAGGGATAATAATTCTGACTTCAACTGTATATATTCTATATTCTATATAAAAGACTCAAGAAAAGCCTAAAATACTTTGATTCAACTCCAGATATCGTTTTTCGCAAATGTCTACGTGCTTATTGAAATTTTGTCATAATGCCGCCTAAAGCCATATGCAAAGAAAATAAGTCTTTAGTGAGTTTGGCACTAAATTGTGGTAAATTGTAGCATATTCTAGACATACTGTGTGATACAGAAAAGTTACAATATAATATTACCAGTGTGAAATATTTAGCTTTGATATCTCCATTTGATCAACTGCTTTTTCAGAATCGGCCTCTGTCTTAAATGGATGACAAAAAGCAGCTATCATCAAAAAACTTCATAATGACAATATTTAGCATTTTTTTAGCTGAAACAATGGTCTTTATTGATTCAGAAAATGTCAGTCAATGGCTACCAACAAAAATATATGCAGGAAAAACAAAATTAATACCTGTTGCTCCTGATGACACTTAGGTCGTCTATAACTTCTATTTCTCCATAATTTAGATTCTTCTTCTTATTATTTTTTGTTGTTGTTATTTTTAATATTTTGTTATTATTAATTTTTAGGGTTTTTTCTCTTTTTTTTTTTTTATTGGACAGGATAGTGGAGATTGTAGACTGGAAAGTGTGGGGAGCAGAGAGAGGGAAAAGATCGGCAAAGGACCTTGAGCCGGGAATCAAACTTGGGTCGCTGTGAGCACCACGGCATTATATGGCAGTGCACTTTACTATTAGGCTATTGGCGCTGACGTTGTTATTATTTTTAAGGTCACGAGTGGTTGTATAAGCATTTCACTGCATATCATTCTGTGTATGTAACAAATAAAATTTTAGCTTAAATTTGATTCACTGAAGGTCAAGATGATTCTTAGCAGCCGGGTGAGTGTTATTAGTTTCAGCGGTTGTTATCTGGGATTATTACACTGGCTGTCTGGAATACTCTATTCTGATTGGTCAGTTGCAAGGCATGTTATTCCTAGAAAACAACCACTGAAGAACACAGGCTCATCTAGGAACTTCGAATCACTTTGAGCATCAGTGAGAACATTCACATCCATATACTTACATCCACATTCATATGTATCTGTTTTGTCACGCTGCAGTTTATTATTATATTATATTATTATGTTTGTTATTGTTATTTTTAAGGTCACGAGTGGTTGTGTAAGCATTTCACTGCATATCATACTGTGTATGTGACAAATAAAATTTGAATTTAAAGTTGAATTTGATTCACTGAAGGTCAAGAGGTCATTCACTGATGAGCCAGCTGAGTCTGTGTTATCAGTGGATGTTATCTGGGATTATTACACAGCTGTCTGGAATACTCTATTTTGAATGGTCAGTCACGAGGTATGTTATTCCTAGATAACCGCTGAATAACACAGGCTCATCTGGGAACTTTGAATTACCATGAGTTTCAGTGAATACGTTCACATCCACATACATTCACATTCATATGTATCTGTGTTGCCACGCTGCAGTATTTAACTGTTTGGCGCCATCTTGTGAATTAATAATACATAGGTTAGTGTATGCTCTATTCAGCCAGTTTCATTTGTGTCAGCTTTGCATTTTTGACTGTTTGGCAGCATCTTGTGATTGAATAATGTGCAGGTTAATGTATTCTCCATCAGCTCCAATGGTTTAGTTTTTGTTTTTGTTTAATTTAATTAATCAACCATTACCACTCAGAACAATGTTTTGTCTCATATCTTTTGTGGCAAGCGGCCATGTAAGCAGGATAAAGTACATCCAGGATAGTTGTTTTTGCAGAATAAAGCCCTTCAGTCTTATACAACAGCCCTATGCTTAATGTTGGGCCGCCGATAAGCCTGTCAAGCTTTATTCTGCGATAACAACCTCCTGGATGTACTTTATCTCTAACTTAACATACCTTGCAATGTCAAGACTGACCAATCAGAAGCAAGTATTCCAGAGATCCATGTAATAACACATATTAAACTACTCTAGTACATAAAATAATTACATTTTAGAGTAGCATCATATGGCGCAACACAACGAGGAAAGGTTTTCAGCCACATTAATCAGAACCACATGTTATTGTGCAAATGTAATAAGCAGCACTTATCAAGAACATCTGATTGCATAACACTTTACCTCCAACGCTGCTCGTTTATATATTTAATTTTAGTTGTATTGATATGCAACAAAAGCTTTGACAGAGAGCCAGGTTTTCAGCGAGGAGCAGCTTTGCTGGCCTCTACCAAATCAATGGACAGATGGGTTGCTCTAGAAATAAATCATAGAAAAGCAGCATGCTTTGCATTCATGACCACATATCATAGATGTTATTGCAGTGGTGCTGTGTACCGGTGTGAGGGCTAATCCGTGGAAGGAGTGTAAGTCGCACGGGACATGCTGTCTTCAACGGTAGCCTGTGTGTGTGTGTGTGTTTAGAAATCCTCCAGTCTGATTTAAAACAACTAACTCAAAGATGTTTTCCAGCTAATGCTGCCGCTAGCGCAGACTACTTCTAGAGTTCACAGTGTTCTCATGTCATGCAGTAATCATCAATATAACACAATGACAGGACTTCATATTGCTGCACAACTTACTGCATGTGCTTTTCTCTAATAACACATTCTGGGTTTTATATAGAGAACAGCAGTAGAGGTGAGGATTTAAAAATCCCATTTTGATAACATCTACACTTTGATCCTCTGAGGTTGCTAAGCAATGGTATATTTTTCTGTAGAAGCCATAAGGCCAGTGTGTCTTTAACTTCATTTAGAAAAGTGAAGTCCTGGAGTAGGTATTCAATGAAAGGAGCATTGTGAATGTTTGGCACTCTTCATCTTCAGCTTATATTTTTAAACGTTTCATTTATAACATCTCCTGTTTTACTGTAAAGGGGTCATGGACAAGACGCTCCATGTCAAATTACATTCACAAAAGTGATTTTATCATGAAATTATTATTATTCAGTCTAATGATGTAACATACTTCATACTTGTGACATTCATGAGCTATACTTATTAAAATAAATGAAACGAATAATAATAAATGCCATTATATTTTTAATATTTAAATACACACAAATGTTTAAAGCTGCGGCATGAAGGATAGTGGCAAATTATAATGATTAAAAATTTGTGTTTGGGTGCAGTACTGTAATCTTTAAAAATACTATTTTAATGTTGAGTGATTTATATTATAAGTATTGGTATATATAAAAGTATTTTAATAATAAATAATTAAATAGCACACATTCTAATATTTACATATATATTGATTATTGTTTTGATGCATTCATATTTGTTTATATTCGTATATTGCTGAATCTCCAATTGATAGTAGCAGCCTTGATATCAGAATGTATACTTTTATGGATAATTGTTTAATTTGTTCAATTTGATTTAATGTATTTGTTTTTATTATTTATTTATTTACTTATTTATTCTCTTATGTATTTATTTATTTAAAAGTATATGCCCATGCCTCTATATTTGTCAATCAAACATCTTTCCCTTCCCCTTCATCATTTAAAGGCACAAGGGCAGGGCAACCTTTCAATCATATGAGATCCACCCATGGCAAACCCCCAAACCTCAATTCCACATGGAGAAAATCTACCCGTTTTAATTCCTCCTTGTTCGAGAAGCTGTTTCATTCAGATACGACACAAATGGAAGTAAAACACCATTGTAACTTCTGTTTCATTTCAGCTTGATGAAAGTTTTGATTCTGTAGCTGATCTTAAATACATTTCTGAAGGTATAATATTAATAATTTGACCTTAAATACATTTCTGAAGGTATAATATTAATAATTTGACACTCATCTCACACAAATCATACTCAAAAGACCAATTTGATTTCTAAATCAATTTGCCATTGTTGTATAGAACAACACCAGTAGTGAATGAAATATCAAGCGCCGTCATCATGCGTTGATATTTTAGGGTCATTAATTGATTGAGTAAATGATTTTTTCGGGTGAACTATTCCTTTAACAGGACGTGTGCAGTCTATAGCGCGAAGTAATGAATTCAGCACCACGGACAGCTCTTGACTGACCTCTGTGTTCACGCGGTTGATGCTTTCAAGTCCTACATAGAATACATCTTCAATTTGTATACATTACCAGTCTCTATCTTTCTGATCATTACAATCTTCAGCTGTAAACAAACATTTCCCAAAGAAAAAAAACTCATGCTCTCTCAGCCATTCTTATCTGAATATGTGGATGTATTTGCGTGTTATGTACGTGCATTAGGTTTATTATTGAGATAGAGTGAGAGAGATTTGCTGTGTCTGACTGTGTGTGTGTGTGTGTTAGAGGAGGCGAGAGAGTGCTGTATGGAACAGAAGTGATCCTAACCTACAGATGGCAGAAGACTCCCTCTAAAATCCCATCTTTGATTAAATGTACCTTAGGGGGGACTATACATAGACAAATTGGACGCTCTCCCACTTTTAATGAAGTGCTGGAATGGACTGATTATGATAATGCAACACACGAACTGATGCATAGGTTTCAGAAGGTGCGCTGCGAATGTCAGCATAATAAACACAACTTTATGCATTACATGCATGCATGCGTTTAGAAAAAGAAGTGATTTGTCATTAAACAGCACATGCACGCATATATTAGAATAAGGCATTCTTGCTTTTGCTGCATTGGTGCATTGCAAACGTTTTATGTAATGCGCACACGTTTGACGACTACTTGCAAAACGCATTTACACGTAACATACACCACACATTTTTTTTATCTTTACAATGCGCGCGTTTTTTTTAGAGTAAGGTATTATTTTCTTCTCATCAACTTTTTAAACTATAGTTTCAATGCATATTTGGCAACTATTTTTCTGCAATTGAATTAATTTTGCGTTATTTGTAACGATCAATGGCCGTTTCATTTTTAGAGCAAGGATCTGACTGAAACATATATGCGTCATTTAATATGTGCATTTGGCAACCCATTTGTTTATATTTGTTAGACACTGCATGTAGTGGTCAATGACGATGTATCGATATTGCCGGATGCATTTTTTATAAACACCTCGTTTTTGGCTGATCTGCAACATTAAAAAGAGTAATGCGCGTGCATTGGACAACTCTTCGTGAAATGCAACGTGCATGCGCTTATTAGAGATGCATTGAAATCAGCACGCGCCGCTCTGTAAGTGAGGAGGAGAGTCATACGAGGAGTACAGAGAATACTTTGTGCCCCTGTTGGCGAGATGGTTGAGTCCTCGTCAAGGTTGCTGCTGTTGGTCTCCTCATAGATCCAGCACTGACTGACTCCAGCGCTCAGTCTCCTCTCCAGCGCGAGGATTATCCGTTCCTGCCGGACACTTGAGAGACTGAAAGCAGCTGGTAATGAGGGATGGCGAGGATTTCTAGTGCTTTCACATAGAGGATGTATCAGATGCGCTCACAGCACCACGATGACGATTAAAACTGGATTTATCATTGGGAATATAGTGTTCTGCTGTATACTGTCGTGCGTGCAGGGTAAGTGCTGCTGTCAGTGGGTCTGTGAGACTGTGAGGGGCTGCAGGTGTCTGGGTGAGATGGAGAAAACGCTAAAACAGGCAGGAGTTTACGGAGCACCAGTTATGCCTGTGTAATGCTGAGCATACGTGCGTTCATATGCCGCGACTATCATATTCAAAAAGCCTTTTACGCGCTCCGTAGTCGATTCTTCTCACCTAATGAGAGGGAAAAATCACATTTTGGGTGCTCAGTTCCAATGCGTTCGTTGTATCAAAAGATGTGCAATTCCATCGCATTTGCTCTCATTAGATTTCCTGTTCCCTCATCTCATATACTGTAAGGAAGTGAACAAAACTATGCAGACATATGTTTAAGTATCTATCTATCTATCTATCTATCTATCTATCTATCTATCTATCTAT
>CAIGQV010001633.1:27157422-27192730 GCA_903798115.1 Danio jaintianensis | reverse complement strand
TATCTATCTATCTATCTATCTATCTATCTATCTATCTATCTATCTATCTATCTATCTATCTATCTATCTATCTATCTATCTATCTATCTATCTATCTATCTCAGCTTTGAAGTGAACAGCACTGCTTAAAATTCTCTTTCTCTCGCTCTAGATCTCTTTCTCGGTCTCTCCCTCTAGATGTTCTTACATTGTGTAGCATTTTTGCATTGTAAATGTATTAATGTTTCTTGTGTGTGCCTGAAATATGTTTGAAGACATATTTCAATGATAAACATCTTTACTTTAAAAATGTTTTACAGTACTTTTGCAGTATTTTAATAGGCATATATATATATATATATATATATATATATATACAAGCAGAATTTTAATTTGTTAAATAGTTAATTATTTTGTCCTACATGATTTTTGTTTATTTTGTTGCATGTCAATTTTACAGTATAATATATTTCTGAACGCTCAAACGGATGTTGTATTGTTGTATGGCAAATATAAAAATGACTCAAAATATAAAATGTATACCATAATGCAGTATAGCATTTACGTTTTATTTTACAGTGTAAAGAGAGAGTGAGTGCGTTAGGTGCAATCTAGGTAGGTGGATAAATTGACAGACGTGCGTGGATAGATTTGTCAAACAGTTTGCTTTATCATTTTTGTTAACAGTTGTTGTATTTGCACATTTACATCTTTCATCTTCCCCCGTTGTCTCTGTAAACTCTCATTTGCTCTGATACTGTTTTTCTCTCCCATACTGTATAACATAACCAGTCTTATTAATCTTTTTAATGAAGTGCACAGTTCAGGATCTCTGCAGGGCTTTCCTTTAATGAAAAGCACAGGTTGCAAAGGTCTTGTACAACTGAACGGCAAGCATGATTGATGGTTATTCATATGTTTATGCAATAGATTTGTAACTGGCAGACCAACACCACAGATAACTGCCTGCATATAGCCACATATACAAAGTGAGAAATAAATAACGTATATGTAGTAGCATGTGTATTGTGAAAGAAATAATGAACATTGCCATCGCATTCTGAGCAATTTATTTATTTATACTGCAAATCTGCTCTGTCTGGCTGCCTTGCTTTTGCGTTTGACATGACTTGAAGCTGACTGGATGAGTAAAAAGTCCCCCACGCATGCTGTTTCCGACCATTTTTACTTTCAACAAACACCTTTCAACTCGTGCAGTGTTCCCTCGCATGCGTTAGTGCTCAGTGACTCAGTCTAATGGAAATCTAATGGAAATTATAGAATGAAGTTGTGCTGCCGCAGCATGACATTAACCTCCCTCGTATTCATTTTTAGCTTTCTTGGGTACATCGGTGTGCCAAACAACAGCGGTTCTTTGTGCATACTAAAATCCTCATTAGATTTTTTTTCCCCCCTTCCCAGTGCAGGTGAATGTCATACAGTACTGGGACTCAAAATGCCATCGGAGAGAGAAAGCATGATTATTACTGTATAGTTCAGCTCTGAGATCTGCTCGATTCATCAGGATGTCGCTTGGGTAAATAACGTGGCCCTTTCATGAATGCAAATATTTAGTGGCTTTCTTCTATCAACAGTGCTCCAGCGATGAGACAAGGCCGCGGGTATTGCAGTCATGGCTTTGAAGTTATTTCTCATATAATGTCCTTGGCCAAACAAACAGCGCTGCACTGCCTTCAAGGCTCTCTTGATGCATTTTTAATAAGCGGCGCTTAGAAAATTGGGCAGTGCGTTGAATGGCGAGGCCAATGAAATAACTTTTCATCTCATTTGGAATTTGATCAGGGGTCCCACTCAGTTGGTCTGGTCATTTTAACAGTTTGCTTTGGTGAGTTGCTTTTATATCTATGTGGAGGATGTACTTGATATCCAGTGAAGATCCTCTGAACAGAAGAGCTTGAGTGCAAAAAAAAAATCTCTGATGTCTGAGTGCAGGATTTAGTACTGTATCTGGGCAAATTTGAGCACGGATTGAGTTCTTAGGGTGACATTTAGGCCTTTGGAAGGTTTGTCTTTGAAGAGTAATTGAGTTTCTGAGTCATTTTGGATTTTTTTATTTATTTAGTAAATTGTTTTTTTTTTTCTTTTTTGAAAGAAATTAGTTATTTTGTTTACAACTGATGCATGAAATTAATCAAAAGTGGGATTTGTGATGTTGCAAATGATTTCCATTTCAAATAAATGCTGATCTTTTGAAGTTTCTAGTCATCAAAGAATTGAGAATAAGTTTTATTTGACTATTTATTATGTTATTTAATTTGATTTATTTACACAGTATTTACAACAAACGTTTAGGGTTAGTAAAGATTTGTAAGGACTTTTATTTAGCAAGAAATGACATTTCAATTGATCAAAGTGGCAGTAAAAATACTTGTTTTCTTTTTTATAATTATTTTTTCGGGGTTTTCACCTTTAATGGATAGGACTGTAGAGAGCATTGACAGAAAAGCATGGGGAGCAGAGAAAGGGGAAGGACCGGCATAGGACCTCGAGGCAGGAATCAAACTCAGGTCGCCGTGAGCACCGGAGTGCATGTGTCAACGCTCTAACCACTACGCCATTGGTGCAGACAAAACAGTGTTAAAGATTTCTTTCTTTTTGAACTTTTTTTCTTTCTTTTTTTTTGTCATCAATGAATCCTAAAAAAGTGTCATGCATTCCTGACAAATTTTGAAGGGATGGTTCACCCAAAAATGTATAAACGTGTTTGAATTCATGAAAACACAAATTAAGATAGAAGTCGGAAAATGGTAGCCATTGACTTCCATGGTATATATACACTACCTGGTAAAAGTCTTGTCGTCGATCCCAGTTGTAAGAGCAACAAATAATAACTTGACTTCTAGTTGATCATTTGGAAAAGTGGCATCTGCAATCTGTTGAACTGCATCCCAATCATCACAAGTACTGCAGAAGACCTATTGGAACCTGCATTTACCCAAGATTCTCACAGAAATTAGTCAATTTTGGTGAAGGAAAAATCATGGTTTGGGGTTACATTCAGTATGGGGGCGTGCAAGAGATCTGCAGAGTGGATGGCAACATCAACAGCCTGAGGTATCAAGACATTTGTGCTGCCCATTACATTACAAACCACAGAAGAGGGCAAATTCTTCAGCAGGATAGCGCTCCTTCTCATACTTCAGCCTCCACATCAAAGTTCCTGAAAGCAAAGAAGGTCAAGGTGCTCCAGGATTGACCAGCCCAGTCACCAGACATGGACATTATTGAGCATGTCTAGGAAACGATGAAGGAGGAGGCATTGAAGATGAATCCAAAGAATCTTGATAAACTCTGGGAGTCCTGTAAGAACGCTTTCTTTGCCATTCCAGATGACTTTATTAAATTATTTGAGTTATTGCAGAGATGTACGAATGCAGTCCTCCAAGCTCATGGGAGTCATACACAATATTAATTCTTTTTCCACTGCACTATGACTTTATATTGTATACTGTACATTATTTCTGTTAAGTGACAAGACTTTTGTCTAAGCAAAGTCAGACCTTACTGTCCTAATTAAATAATTAAAAATCAATTTTTATTTTGGTACAATAAGTGTAATCTAGAGGCCTTTGCCTTTCATATAAGCCACTTCTTATACCAAAGGATCAACTAGAAGTCAAGTTATTATTTGTTGTTCCTAAAACTTGGATAGGCGACAAGACTTTTGTCAGGTAGTGTATATTTTTCCTACTATGGGAGTCAATGGTTGCAGGGTTCCAACATTCATCAAAATATCTTTATGGTTCAACAGAAACATGGAACTTATAAAAGTGAAGAACCACTTGATGGTAAGTAAAGTTGCAATTTTGGGTCAACTATCCCCGATCATCCCTATATGTAAGCAGAACAACAACCATTTAATAGTTAATTTATTTACATGCATTTCATGTAATTTTTTTACAGTTAAACCTTGCTAAACTGACCAGTTAAATTTTTTTAAGTGTAAAAGAGCAAATCATCTTATATGTGCAGCAAATGATGACACGTGATGTGTTTTTAATTTAAACAAATCTTTCTTTGGTAACATTTTATTTTAAGGTGTCCATATGTTCCATGTACTTACTATGTTAATTAATATTAATTATGCATAATTACATTCAACTAACCCAAAACCTGCATTCTAACTCTAACCATATAGTAAATACACTGTAAAAAATGCTGGGTTTCACAAAATTCCTTCATGTTGTCCCAACACAAATCGATTAAGTTAACTTGATCGTTTTTGCAAATGTAAGTGGATTGAACATAAAACAATTAAGCCATTGACTTACATGGTATATATATATTTTTATTATTTTTTTTTTTTTTTTCCCTACTATGGGAGTCAATGGCTACAGGGTTTCAATATTCATCAAAATATCTTCTATTTGGTTCAACAGAAACATGAAATTTATATTAGAACCACTTGAGGGTGAGTAAAGTTACATTTTTGGGTAAACTATCCCTTTAAGCAGAACAACAACTATTAAATAGAGTTAAATAGTTAGTTAGATTGTTTGGTTGGTTGGTTGGTTGATTGATTGATTGATTGATTAAATTTGTTGTTGAAGGGTTTGAGACAGTAAGAAGTGACAGTAATGACATAATAAAGAAAGATTTGTAATTCAAGTAAATGCTGTTGTTGTGTGGATGGTTTAGTAATTTACTATTGTGTTTTTGCTATGCCACCGAGTATCTGCATTGTGCTTTTATCTCTCGGTTGGCGGTCCTTGGGCAATAGTGCTCCGCTTTGTTGTTCAAATGAGCATATAACTTGAAGTTTGGGTTTCGGAATAGTTTAGTCATTATTTGCTCTATTTCCAAACCCATTTGCTGTTTTTTTTTCCCACCAAAGGGGCTTTTTTGTTGTAAGACTCTTTAGGCAGATCTTGTTTAAGAAAAGTTACTAATGATCAAAAAGCAAATAAGTAGAACAAAACTCATTTCTGCTCTTCACATCTCATTTACACTGGCTTCAGATTTTAAAAAGGCATACATTCTTATGCTAGGTTGGATGGTCTTGACTACAAACCAACACTGGTTCTAGAAGTTTGAATATGCATAAAGGAGAATGACATATGGAAGCTGCAGTACATGCAAGTATTTAGTTTGAACAAGCAGCAAAAGTCCTTTTTTAAGTGTATTGTTTGCTATTACTAAGTACTTTTAAATGAATTTTTACACTGTAGGACTCCTTCAAAATATATAGTGTGGCCCTTTCTAATTGTTTTGTTATCTATGTTTGTTACATCTTGTCTGGTAAAATGTGTTTTTTTTTTGTGTTACTTTTGTTTATACTACACATTTAAAGTGAGCTAAAACAACACAATTGTTGAGGTTGTTTTGGGGACAAATTAATAGTTTTATGTTCAATCCACTTACATTTGTAAAAAATTAAATTTTAACTTAAAGGTGCTGTAAGTTGTTGACCCTTCTAAAGCATTAAAATACCATAATATGTTTGCAGATATTTAAGAAACATGCTAAGTGAACATTCTTGTTTATCTAAAAAACAATGCTAAAGTCAGATATTCTGCTTTGAAAATGTGCGTAACATGCCTGAACGGCTGTCTTTGTTTTGGTTCTTTTAACCCGCCCACTGCCACTTTAGCCAATTATTTTTCAGCACCCCGGGTTGCCTTCATGGAAAACACCGTATTTCATTCATTCAGTCATGAAGGCTCTCAAAGCATGTGCCCGCGACCGAAAACTCACTCACATTATCAGCATTTAACAGCATTTATTAGCATTTAACATCATTGTCATTTATCCTGTTTTTCACCTGTGAGAAATAGAAGCCGTTTCTAAAATATAAATTTCAGGTGTTGGTTAGAACAAAAACTCCTTTAAGTATGGGAAATATTTCTTTTGTCGCGTGCTGTTGCTTTTAGTTAGAAGACGGTTCAAATAAGCCTTTAGACTCGATAGTCAGGCACACTCACATCAATCTGGCAACCTGCGCTTGTGTGGACTAGTCAGAGGAGGAGCCGAATGAAATTGTGTTTTGATCCAGGAGTGCAATACCTAGTTCAACCACTGGGTGTCAAACTTACATACTGCACCTTTAGAATCAGAATCAGAATCAGAAAGAGCTTTATTGCCAGGTATGTTCACACATACGAGGAATTTGTTTTCATGACAGAGCTTCTACAGTGCAACAGAATTACAGAGACAGGACAAAAAACAGATAATAAATATATTTAAAAAATGAAAGTTGTAGTGAATGCAAATATACAAATTGACAAGTGTATGTACAGGAATATTACTATATACAACAGCAGCTGTTATGTGCAAATTAGCATGTAAAATATGTTGTTAAATAAGTGTTTGTGTATAAAAAGTGTATAGCAGTAGTGATGTTTGTTCCATAATTACTATCATCAAGTGTTCATGAGATGGATTGCCTGAGGGAAGAAACTTGTTTCTGTGTCGGGCTGTTTTGGTACACAATGCTCTGTAGTGTCGACCAGAAGGTAAAAGTTGAAAGAGGCAGTGTGCTGGGTGTGAGGGGTCCAGAGTGATTTTGGCAGCCCTTCTGCTTGCTCTGGATAAGTACAGTTCTTGGAGAGTAGGGAGGATTGTACCAGTGATTCGCTCAGCAGTCCGAACTATTCGACGTAGTCTTCGGAGGTCGGATTTGGTAGCTGAGCTAAACCAGACAGTTATTGAAGTGCAGAGGACTGATTCAATGATGGAAGTGTAGAACTGTTTCAGCAGCTCCTTTGGAAGGTTGAACTTCCTCAGCTGACGAAGGAAGTACAACCTCTGTTGAGCTTTTTTGACAATGGAGTCAATGTGAGTGTCCCACTTCAGATCCTGAGAGATGGTGGTGCCCAGGAACTCCACTGCTGCCACAATGCTGTCCATGATGCTCAGTGGGGGGAGAGCAGGGGGGTTTCTCCTGAAGTCCACTATCATCTCCACTGTTTTAAGCGTATTCAGCTCCAGGTTGTTGTGACTGCACCAGACAGCCAGCTCCTTAACCTCCTGTCTGTAAGCAGACTCGTCACCGTCCTGAATGAGGCCGATAAGTGTGGTGTCGTCTGCAAACTTCAAGATTTTGACAGAGGCGTCCTTTGAGGTGCAGTCATTTGTGTACAGTGAGAAGAGCAGAGGGGAGAGGACACACCCCTGGGGGGCGCCAGTGCTGATTGTGCGGGTACTGGATGAGAATTTTCCCAGCTTCACCAGCTGCTGCCTGTCCGTTAGGAAGCTGTTGATCCACTGACAGACAGAGTTGGGCACGGAGAGCTGAGTTAATTTGGGCAGGAGAAGTTTTGGGATGATAGTGTTGAAAGCCGAGCTAAAGTCAACAAACAAGATCCTCACATAGGTCCCTGGTCTGTCTAGGTGTTGCAGAACATAATGCACTCCCATATTGACTGCATCATCCACAGACCTGTTTGCTCTGTAGGCAAACTGAAGAGAGTCCAGTGAGGGTTCAGTGATGTCCTTCAGGTGGGCCAGCACCAGTTTTTCAAAAGACTTCATGACCACAGATGTTAGCGCCACCGGTCTGTAGTCATTAAGTCCTGTAAGTTTGGGTTTCTTTGGGATGGGGATGATGGTGGAGCGTTTAAAGCAGGAGGGCACTTCACACAGCTCCAGTGATCTGTTGAAGATCAGGGTGAAGATGGGGGCCAGTTGGTCAGCACAGGATTTTAGACAGGCTGGTGTTACAAAATCTGGGCCTGGTGCTTTTTTCCTCTTCTGTTTTTGGAAGACCTGGCGCACATCATCTTCACTGAACTGAAGTGTTGGGGAGACGGGGTGTGGTGGAGGTGTTGATGGTGGTGTGAAGAGCAGTTCAGAGTGGGTGTGGGGTGTTTTCTCAAACCTGCAGTAAAACTCATTCAGGTCGTTTGCAAGTCGTTCGTTGTCTACAGTGCTGGGGGATGGTTTCTTGTAGTTTGTGATGTTTTTCAAACTTTTCCACACGGATGCTGAGTCGCTGGAAGAGAACTGACTCCTTAGTTTCTCAGAATAGTTCCTTTTTGCCACTCTGATCTCCTTTTCCAGTGTGTATTTGGCCTGTTTATACAAGGCCCTCTCCCCATTCCTGTAAGCAACCTCCTTGGCCTGACGCAGCTGTCTGAGTTTTACAGTGAACCACGGTTTGTCATTGTTGTATGTGAGTTGAGTCCTGGTAGGAATGCACATGTCTTCACAGAAACTGATATAAGATGTTACAGTTTCTGTAAGCTCATCTAGATCGTTTGCAGCAGCTTCAAAAACACTCCAGTCAGTGAGGTCGAAACAGGCTTGTAGATCACGCTCTGTTTCGGTAGTCCATCTTTTCACAGATCTTAGTACAGGTTTGGCTGTTTTCAGTTTCTGCCTGTAGGTTGGTATGAGATGAATCAAACAATGGTCAGAGTGCCCCAAAGCTGCTCGTTGGACAGAGCGGTATGCATCCTTTATTGTGGTATAGCAGTGATCCAATATGTTACTGTCTCTTGTGGGACATGTAACATGCTGTCTATATTTTGGCAGTTCGCGGGATAGTTTTGCTTTGTTAAAATCCCAGAGAATTATTAAAACAGAGTCCGGGTGTTGTTGCTCGATTACCGTGATCTGATCAGCTAGTTTCTGTATCGCCAGGCACGCGTGCGCGTGCGGAGGAATGTAAACACTGACGAGAATGAACGAGCAGAACTCACGCGGCGAGTAGAAAGGCTTACAGTTAATAAACAGTGCTTCTAGGTCGGGACAGCACA
This sequence comes from Danio jaintianensis, assembly GCA_903798115.1. Classification (NCBI taxonomy): domain Eukaryota; kingdom Metazoa; phylum Chordata; class Actinopteri; order Cypriniformes; family Danionidae; genus Danio; species Danio jaintianensis. The sequence continues at coordinate 27,184,034 of CAIGQV010001633.1, read as the reverse complement.
TCTTCTTTAAAACTGTTACATCTGTACACCACCTTTCATTGATGTAAAAGCATGTCCCACCACCGCGCGATTTCCGCGTTGATTCTCTGTCGCGATCCGCTCTGAACAGCTGATAGCCCGGTAGATGAAGCGTGTTGTCCGGTATGGCGTCGTTCAGCCAGGTTTCCGTGAAACACAGAGCAGCAGAATGCAAAAAGTCCCTGTTTATCTGAGAGAGCAGAATGAGTTCGTCTATTTTGTTGGGTAGAGAGCGGAGATTCGCCAGATGGATGCTAGGCAACGCAGTTCGAAACCCGCGCTGTCTGAGTTTCACAAGCGCGCCTGCTCGCTTCCCTCGTCTGCGCGCCCGACAGCGTTTGAGCAGCACCGCGGCTCCGCCGACAACAATGTCCAACAAAACATCACATAAATCCAAGTCTGGAAAAACATTTGGTGGTGTATGTGTCCGAATATCCAACAATTCGTCTCTGGTGAAACTAATTGTAGGAATGTGACTCAAGACGGGACAAACTAACAAAAACATAAAAACAACAGCAGAGCTCAACACGGAGGCGGCCATCTTCGTCGGCGCCATCTTGTTTCTTAATTCCTTCATGTTGTCCCAACACAAATCGATTGTGGAACCCAGCATTTTTTTTACATCCTTACAGTATAGGGCTGTTGAATGCCTGATTTTGATTGGTTGACAAACATTCAGAAGTCTGCAATAGCAGTGCAGGAGTAACAACAGATGTTCTGATGGGGTTTTATAATGGGGTTTTATAATTTATTTTCAATAAATGATTCAAATATAGGCAGACTCACACCCAAACATGCCTATTTAGTTGTTTATTAGAAACATTTGTGTTATAAAAAATACACAACCGCTTCAGAAACTTTATCGTTTTTACAAATTTAAGTAGATTGAACATAAAACAATTAAGTTTTATGATTAGGTAGATTTATGTTGGGACAACATGAATGAATTGTGTGGAATCCAGCATTTTTTTACTGTGTACTTAGGAGAAAGTCACACCAGTTGGCTTACAGTTTTGGAATTGAGCAAAAATTAATAACTGAGTTTTATATACTCCTATGAATTTGGAATAATGGAAAAGTTACAACTGCATTTACCTGCAATGTGTTTGGAACCAAACTGAACTGCTCCTGAATGATGTATTTTTTCTCTTCAGTATGTGCATAACAATAACCAAAATGCACTGAGCAAGAAATTACAGGGAAAGAGATTCCTACCTTGACTCACCAACATCTGGCAACATGAATGAGGAAAGCAAAACAGCAAACATGAGCAAATTGTCTTCTCTACACAGACTGAACTATAATTTAACCTGCAGTGTAAAAAAAATATCTGTTAATTCACAGGTTCTGTATTTTGTGTTTTTCGTTTATTTACGGTTGTGTATTGCATTATGGGATGTTGATCTTTGCTCTGCCTACTTTTAATGTTGAAAATTTAGCTCTACAGTTTTACAAAGTGACTTTTATTCACATTTTAGTAGTTTGAAAGAATATAATGTACAGTTGCAATCAGAATTATTAAACCCCCTTTTAATTTTTTTTTCTTTTTTAAATATTTCCCAAATGATTTTTAACAGAGCAAGGAAATTTTCACAGTATGTCTGATAATATTTTTTCTTCTGGAGAAAGTCTTATTTGTTTTATTTCGGCTAGAATAAAAGCAGTTTTTAATTTTTTTAAGGTCAAAATTATTAGCCCCTTTAAGCTATATATTTTTTCGATAGACTACAGAACAAACCATCGTTATACAATAACTTGCCTAATTACCCTATCCTGCCTAGTTAACCTAATTAACCTAGTTAAGTCTTTAAATGTCACTTTAAGCTGTATAGAAGTGTCTTGAAAAATATCTAGTCAAATATTATTTACTATCATCATGGCAAAGATAAAATAAATCAGTTATTAGAAATGAGTTATTAAAACTATTATGTTTAGAAATGTTAAAAAAAATCTCTCCGTTAAACAGAAATTGGGGAAAAAAATAAACAGGGGGGCTAATAATTCAGGGGGTTTAATCATTCTGATTGCAACTGTATAAGAAATAATATTTAGAGAAATAAGTCTGTAAAATAACAGAAAATGTACCGGGAGATTAATACAAGGTTTTTGTAGCGTAATATACAACACCAACCCAGACAATATATCACTTTAAACTATTAAAAATGTTAATAAAAGTCACTTTTTCAAACTTTGCAAGGTTAAAGGTTGTTGGAAAAAAGACCAAAATCCCATAATGCAATTCAAATGCATAAATAAATGGGGAAAAAAATAAATAAATAAAAACATGTATCACAAAAAATGGAAAACTGCTATTTTACGGATATATTTTTGCAGTGTGCCTTTTTAAATCTGATTGTCAGTACAATTTTACACGGCCATATTAAACTATCCAATTGTTCGCTAATATCAGACATTTGTGATTTGATTTGTATTTGTTTATAGTAAGTGTATCATCCCCATACACAGTCTTAACCCAATTATTCTTAAACCAACAATGCATGTGATTGTGTAAACATGTTAACCACTTTTCCTCTGCTGGAGTAGAGTCATAAGCTGCTTAAACACAAACCGATCATCACAGCTACATTTCACCTCACATGTAAATGCTTTAAGCTGATTTTTGGCGGTTTATCGAAGTGCGCATATGTGACAGTAACATGTCCTTAATGCAGATTTAAGCACATCAAAACAGAGCCAACATTTATAAGTTAGGGAGGAGGAAGTCTACTGCAGACACTTTCTTGATCTCAAGCAACAGAAGTAGAAACACTATATTTAAAATTCAACATGTTAAGAGGATGATATATGAGCCGTTAGTTGCAATACTCTTCAGTTTTAATGATTTATTTAACCTGACATCCAGCATAACAAATGAAATACTCAGAATTAGATGCATGTTATCTCTCACAATGGGGGAAGGATTCATTTATTAATGATGTCTTGTAAAAACAGATGTCTCGCATTGTCAGATTATTGGTTTGCATGTAAGTAGAGACAAGAGGTTATTTAAATATTCAGTCTTTTATTTACCTTTACGTTTAGTCATTTAGCAGACACTTGTCCAAAAGGACTTACAATTGAGGAGGCATTCAGGGATTCAACAAGAAAAGGCAATGCACGCTCAGAGAATTAGGTTTTGGAGGTTTTAAAGGTGCTGTAAGTGCTGTAAGGTGTTGGAGTGTTGGAGTTTTTTTATAGTGAGAAGAGTGTTTGTACATGTGGTTTGTCAAGCCCACTCTCCTGTGTGAGGCTCACTTAATAAATGCACAAATTTTTTTTCTGTAGTTTATTTATTTTTGTCTGTTTTTAGAGATATGGCTGGTGTAAGTGTCGGTTAAAGTGTCAGAGATATGAAAGAGTGTGTTTTTTACAGGTGGTTTGTCAAGCCCACTCCCCTGTGTGAGTCACACTCCGAATTAGTTTGATTTAGTTTTATGAGTTAGCATAATTAGGGCTGCACGATATTGGAAAAATTAGACATTGCAATATATTTTTTTTTGCGATATATACTGTGATAGGAATACAGTTTTAGCAGATGGCTTGAATAGCTCTATTTTGAAAGAATCGATTAATTTAGATCGATTTGGGATGATTCTGTAGGGGAGTGAATCATGCTTAAAATTAATAAACAAATTATAAGCATAGATAATTACAACAGAGCAAAGAATTAACATAAACATTAATTTATACAAATTTTACTCTTTTGAAATGCTCGCAGTCACCGGCCTTAAAAAAAAAAAAACATGCAGATGATAAACTTTCACTCCATTATGGTTGCATTTTGCAGTGACTTTACAAATATCATGTGTTGTGAACTCTGGCTCCCGGTCAACTATGATCCTTAATCAACATTGCGCATCATGTGATGTGACTATTGCAGATGCACACATTGCAATATCGATGCTGAAACGATATATTGTGCAGCCCTAAGCATAGTACTGTTGTGCTTATACACATGCTCAGGGAGATTTTTTTCAGCTTTAACAAACCACTTTTTACATTTTACTTCTAAATTACGACTCTTTTATTGTCACTGATGGTTCTATGAAAATGTGCCATTGTACAAACGTTTTTTTTTTTGTTGTTGTAGAAATAAGTGGTTTTGATTATTAAAGGCACAATATGTAAAATTCTTTTCATTAAAATATCCGAAAGCCACTAAAACTGTTAAATATTTAGATTACTTATGTTCTAAAGTTATCCCAAATGTTTTGAAAAATCCAGACAAATAAGCAATTTTTTAATATAAAGGGATTAAGTGTGTGCTGTGTGTTCATGCTAATGAAGTCACACACCCTCCATTTCCAGTTCAGTTTTATAGAAACACCAAAGACACTTTAATATGTTGTGTGTTTTATTAGACCGCACAGAGCAGCATTATAACAGAAGCCTAAAATATATTTAGTCTGATAAAACGCCGCTGTTATTTTTTTCCACATTATCATGGAAGTGGACTGCAACATAATAAAAGCTCTGCTGCTTTCGTTCTGTTTTGCCTCTACAGCTTTTAGCCTTACTCTGGTTCATACTACCATAATAATGCGTTTTGACAACCCAGGATTATTACAGATACGTACCCAGGTCTACCTTTCTGGGGACAGCGAAATACGTAACCGGAGGTATGTCTGCTTGCAGTTTTTGTTTTTGCAAATCCAACAGAGGCCGCTGTATATGCTTTTTGATAAGCTCAAATTTTTCTCACACGTCCTCTTCTCGTGTAAATCCACCAGAGGGCGCAATATACACTTCAGCCGACCAGGCCAGCTTGCTGTCAGCTGACTGACCCACCCACTCACTCCTTGCCTTAACCCAACCGATAGTGTTTTCAAAAGCTATCTAGAAAAGGAAAACTGTTGCGACCTCGTAATTTCACCATATTTTCAGCCTGTTTATTTATTTATTTGCTTTCTTTGCCGGACTCCAACTCTGTCATCGTGGTGAACTCCGCTCCGTGTCCCTAGTCCATCAGTGTACATGGCGAGCTACTGAGCAAACTGGTAACACCAGAAAAGCCATCCATACGAAGGCAAGCGGTCGGCTGGTAGCGCAAAATGGAACAGAAGCCGTCGGTGGCATCATACCGCCTCGTAGCGTTCATTTTAAAGACGAAATGCAGCCAGATGTACCTCTGGCTACATAATTTGCGCTCTCCAGAAATGTAGTCAGGGGTACGTATCCACAATGAGCCTGTGTTGCGTTTTGAATACTTAGCTCATCTATGAATATATTTCTGCAGGAGTCCCAGGAGATGTATTAAAGATCACAACTCCCATGATTCCACAGTCATGGCGTCATCAAACTATGCCTTTGTTTGTCATAAATACACGCCATCTAAAGACTTCTGAGTAATATATGATGTAATAATCCTGTATTTATGTTGAGCATCAAGTTGAAATATCCTGAAATCAGCTGATTTACTGGGCTGCTCATATGTCCTAGATACCGAAGATGCCTGTGTTTTACCGGAGATTGACTGTGGAGGATGTGATGCATTCAGATGTTATGTATGCGGTTTCTCCACAGCTCATCAATACTTTAATTACATGTTCAGAAGCAAACTGTCATTTATTTTGAGCAGAAGCGCAAGATGCTGCAGCATTTTAAGAGTCCATTATGCCATTACTGTAAACAAATGTTTATGAAAAGCTTTCCTCAATCATTTAATTGATCCCTTTAACTATGAACAAGCCCAGAGGGAAGCGATATTGCTCAGATTTTTTTATAACTCAGGAGATCTAATTGAGTTCTCAAGTATTAAATCTGGATGATTTCTTTTTTTCTTTCTATTAAAAATGAGTGTAAAGATATGAAAAAAAATGTTTTAATAGCAGTTCAAATCACTTGGTTTTGGAAGAATTTGAGTTGTTCAGAGGTCTGGACTGCAGATTTGAGTGCAGTTGGAGACATTGTGGATACCTTTTTTTAATATTTAAGAATTTCAGGTTTTGAAATGTTTGTATTATGAGGAATAATTGGAGCTCTGAGTAATTCTACTGCTTTATTTACTCAAAAATGTGGGTTCAGTACATTGAAAGAGTTATATTTTCCATTCAGTAGGGATGCATTCAGTCAAACTTATCAAAAGTGAGAGTAAACAAAATTACATTGTTAATATAAAAAGGTTTCCATTTAAAAGAATTGAGATTCTTTGGAATTAAAAAAAAAAAATCTAAATCAGTAAATAAATTGCCCTTAACTAATATTTTACTCAATATTTTTAATAACTCATTTCTAGCTAATTTTTTAATCATTTGTCATGATGACAGTTCATAATATTTTTCTAGTTATTTTGCAAGATACCAGAATTCAGCTTAAAGTGCAATTAAAGGCTTAACTTAGATAATTAGGTGTTAACTAGGCAAGTTAGGTTAATTAGGCAAGTCACTGGACAACAGTGGTTTGTTGTAGCCAATCAAAAAATAATTAATTCTTAAGATAGCTAATAATATTCACCCTAAAAAATTACATTTAAGCTTTAAATAAATTAAAAACAACTTTTAAGAAACTAAAATAAATGAGAAAATAAAAATAAATAATTAAATACTGTTTTTATTTATTAAATTTTTTTCCTTGCTGTAAAGCTTCACTTGGGAAATATTTAAGAAATACTTTAAATTTCACAGGGTGGCTAATAATTTGCCCCCAAATGCATATAGAAACTACAAATAAATCAGTGTTTCCCAACCCTATTCCCAAAGACACACCAACAGTACAGTCGTGGCCAAATTTTTTTAGAATTACATAAATATTGGAAAAGTTGCTGCTTAAGTTTTTATAATAGCAATTTGCATATACTCCAGAATGTTATGAAGAGTGATCAGATGAATTGCATAGTCCTTCTTTGCCATGAAAATTAACTTAATCCTGAAAAAAACTTTCCACTGCATTTCATTGCTGTCATTAAAGGACCTGCTGAGATCATTTCAGTATTCGTCTTGTTAACTCAGGTGAGAACGTTGACGAGCACAAGGCTGGAGATCATTATGTCAGTCTGATTGGGCTAGAATGGCAGACTTGACATATTAAAAGGAGGGTGATGCTTGAAATCGTTGTTCTTCCATTGTTAACCATGGTGACCTGCAAAGAAACACGTGCAGCCATCATTGCGTTATATAAAAAAGGCTTCACAGGCAAGGATATTGTGGCTACTAAGATTGCACCTAAATCAACAATTTATAGGATCATCAAGAACTTCAAGGAAAGAGGTTCAATTCTTGTTAAGAAAGCTTCAGGGCGTCAAAGAAAGTCCAGCAAGCGCCAGGATCATCTCCTAAAGAGGATTCAGCTGTGGGATAGGAGTGCCACCAGTGCAGAGCTTGCTCAGGAATGGCAGCAGGCAGGTGTGAGGGCATCTACACGCACAGTGAGGCAAAGACTTTCAGAAGATGCCCTGGTGTCAAGAAGGGCAGCAAAGAAACCACTTCTCTTAAAAAAACATCAGGGACAGATTGATTTTCTGCGAAAAGTATGGCGAATGGACTGCTGAGAACTGTGTCACTACCATCAGTCCTGTGTCATGCCAACAGTAAAGCATCCTGAGACTATTCATGTGTGGGGTTGCTTCTCATCCAAGGGAGTGGGCTCACTCACAATTTTGCCCAAAAACACAGCCATGAATAAAGAATGAAAAAATAATAAAACACCCTCCAACAGCAACTTCTTCCAACAATTCAACAACAGTTTGTTGAAGAACAATGCATTTTCCAGCACGATGGAGCACCGTGCCATAAGGCAAAAGTGATATCTAAGTGGCTCGGGGACCAAAACGTTGAAATTTTGTGTCCCTGGCCTGGAAACTCCCCAGATCTTAATCCCATTGAGAACTTGTGGTCAATCCTCAAGAGGCAGGTGGACAAACAAAAACCCACTAATTCTGACAAACTCCAAGAAGTGATTATGAAAGAATGGGTTGCTATCAGTCAGGATTTGGCCCAGAAGTTGATTGAGAGCATGCCCAGTCGAATTGCAGAGGTCCTGAAAAAGAAGGGCCAACACTGCAAATACTCTTTGCATAAATGTCATGTAATTGTCGATAAAAGCCTTTGAAACGTATGAAGTGCTTGTAATTATATTTCAGTACATCACCGAAACAACTGAAACAAAGATCTAAAAGCAGTTTAGCAGCAAACTTTGTGAAAACTAATATTTGTGTCATTCTCAAAACTTTTGGCCACGACTGTAGACATTTTCAACCTCTCCCTAATCAAACACACCTTAATCAACTCACCAAAACATAAGAGACTCCACAACCTGAAATGAATGGGTCAAATAAGGGATACATGCAAAATATGTCCTGTTGGTGAGCCTTCGGGAACAGGGTTGGGAAACACTGAAATTCTGAAAGGTTCTTTTTTTCTAAAAGTGGACCTTTTTTTGCCTTTTTCCCCGACATTTTGTATTTAACTAAGAAGTTTAAATACACCATTTTGGTGGCATTTTATGAAATATTTTGTGCTGGATTAGCTTGTCTTGTGGAATCACATGCATGCTTTTTGCAGTACGAAAAATAACGACTGTTTTGTCAAGTTGCTTACTAAGATCATATTTACTTATTTTTTTAATGGGGGCTTCCCATAGAGGTAGACATATAGAGATATTCAATAATGCAATATGTTGTGATAATCAATATGCACAATATTGATAATTATTTTAACTTTTAGAGTGCTTTATAAATATATATTCAGATTGTATTAGTGGCTGTTCATCACAGCACCACATGCTTGAATACTTAATAGGTGATTTATATTCAAACAGACATTATTATTAAAATGTTCATATATTATGGCATGCAAAATTCTTATTTATGCTTTTTGTTATTATACCTGTTAAAGTAATCTTTTTTTCACAGCTTAGGTAAATATATTGTTATAATACCGTGATAAAAGCTTTAGAAATTATTTGCAGCAACAAGATTTACAACTACCAGGCCGTTATCAAAATATCAGTATAAACTGCAACTGTATGAGCAGCATGAGCTGCAATTGAAGTTACATTCATTAACTTTTACCAAAGTATACAAACATGTATTAAATATATTTACCAATAAATTTACAAACATGTATTAAAGTTTTATATTACAGTCAATAATAAGTTGAGATTAGTGTTTCAAATATAAAAGTTTGAATACGAAATATGAAGTGTTAGGGTAAAATATATAGTCCATAAATTTATTAGTCCATGTAATGAGAGAAAGCAATGTTAGGAATAATAAAAAAAAATGTATTGTGATTTATTAGGCAAATAACAAACTGGTAGGCACATACAACCTCACTAGTCAGAAATTGGCCATCTGAATAATAAAACAGTAACAACAATAATAATTATAATAATGTGCTTCACTTTCTTATGCCTCTCTTGTAAATATATATATATATACATATATATATATATATTTGCTGAAATATTATTAATGTCACTATCAGTGGATTTTATATAAAACTCTGTTTATAAACTTACTGATTTATGGACTGTTTTTGCTGCATGACACATTTTTATTTATCATTGTATGTTTGTAGAATAAGGTCCAAGCTAAAGAATCCACAAAAAATGCAGGCTACAGAAGGCTTTGTGCTTCATTTTTTGTATACAGCATACTCTCCCAAAAACAAAACAGTTTGAAGTCAAAAGAAATGCTATATTTTATATTATTTTTCATCTCTTTTCACAGAACTACAGGAGCATGCTGCACCTCTGTAATGTAATGCTGCCATTTGATATTAATTGTAATAAAAATTTAATTATTTAACTGAAAGAAAAAAAATAAATACAATGAAGCAAATACTTCAACAAATAAAAGTAAAAATGATGATGAATTAAGACAAAATTCGTCATATTAGCCTAAAGATCGTGTAGTTGAACATGACTAGTTTACCTTCATGGCAGATGAAGAAAAGTTAGAACACATGTTTTATGCGTATAGTAAATATTTATTTATTTATTTATTTTTGCAATTTACGTGTGTTTAGCTGGTTTTCTGCAGATCATAATTTATTTTATTTAAATTAATTTTGTGAAAAAAAAAAAAATGTAATTAGACCTGTCCATTTTCATCTGGAATGTGTCCCAGACCACAGTCTGAAATGGTTTGAGCGATCGGATTTATATCCGATCAGAAAAACGAATGAAGTGACCAGGTGTAAACAGCCTCAAAAACACAGACATGACGGGATTAGCGCCTTTTGCTGTGAAGTGACAGCTGACGGCTGAGGACTCTGCTTGGTATTAAAGCCTTCTTCGGACAGTTATTTTCCAAAATTTTATTGGCATAGCAGTCAAAAAATAGGGAAAGGGAGGTCAAGTACACGATCAATAATGCCCAATATACAGGACGCCCCAGCTATTGCGGCAAGTTAGCCTAGAACCTGATGATTAGGGACAGATTTTCATTTGTAAGGAAGTAACGTTAGCCTTACCCTGTCTGGCAGTCTTTTTGAACATATGTTAAATATTTTGCGACAATGACGCTGCTGCCTGCTTTTTATTCCGTCTCTCTTGCTCTTTTCGACCCATAACGTTACACAGTATGGATGATGGTGTCGCATCATCAAAGATTTAAATGTCAGTTACCGATCGGTTATGTCACGTGACTCGCGTCACATTATTGTGGCTTTGAGGCTTCATGGAATTCAAATTACTGGCCATATTTTTTTTAAAATGACATTTTATTACAAAATAATATTTTAAACAATTACATAAAATAATTAAAAGGACAAAGTCTGGACCTTTTGGCCATAGGGGGTGGTTCGTTTGAACCACCCGAACCCCCCCCTGGCTACGGGCATGTCCTAATAACCTTTATTCAGCATCTCACTCCAGCAGAAACGCTCTTGAAGATCATGTTTAAAAAAACAGCACGTCTCCAGAGTGGAATAGGCCAGCAAGCCGATTGGAAATTAATTGAATCAGTCAAGCAGATGACGCTTTAATTGACATTGTGATCCATCATCAACCTCTCCGTCCTTATCAAAGATAATTTACTTGAAATGTTGCTCAGATGTCAGACTGTCTTGTAGCTTATCCATTTGACTTTTCTAATATTTTGCCAAGTCATCTTTCATTCAGCTAATGAAGAATTGGGGCGGTGATGGACGGGTTCATTCACTACACTGATCTGAAAGAGTTACTATAGCTTGAGGTGAACTAGATTATATACAGTACTTGGATGTAATAAGTCTTGCAATGCTACTATATAAATGCACTGTTTATTCATATTTCTGTAGTTATTTTTTTCATATTTGTATATTAAAATTAGTTACTGTTTAGTTTGATTATATCTGAAAGTTTGATTACTAAAACAAACAGTCATTTAAACATTTCATGCCGAAAATTATCAGTTCATTGTGATTGGAAGTTACACTGTAAAAAATATTTGTTAATTAAAATGTTTCATATTTTCTGAGCGTTTGTTGGTTTATTAACGGTTATGAATTGTATTATGGGACCTTTATCTCTGCTCTATTGATCTTTTATATTGGAAATTCAACTTTATTGACATTTTTGTAGTTTGAAACAATATAATACATCATATTTAGATAATTAAGTCAATAAAATAAAATGTTAACTTTATATAACTTTTAGAAAAGATCAAGATCCCATGATGCAATTCAAAAGTATAAATAAATGAAGAAAGCCATGAATCACAAAATACGGAAAACAGTTTTATTTATCATGCTAGCTCAGTGGTTAGCACTGTCGCCTCACAGCAAGAAGGTCGCTGGTTCGAGTCCCAGCTGGGCCAGTTAGCATGTCTGTGTGGAGTTTGCATGTTCTCCCCGTGTTGGCGTGGGTTTCCTCCGGGTGCTCCGGTTTCCCCCACAAGTCCAAAGACATGTAGTATAGGTGAATTGGGTAAGCTAAATTGTCCGTAGTGTATGTGTGTGATTGAGTGTGTATGGATGTTTCCCAGTGATGGGTTGTGGCTGAAAGGGCACCCACTGCGTAAAAAAAATGCTGGAATAGTTGGTGGTTCATTCCACTGTGGGGACCCCTGATGAATGAAGGACTAAGCCGAAGGAAAATGAATGAGTTTTATTCATTATTTTTTAATGTAGTGTTATTTCACATAAGTTAAAACATTGGTATTGTGTAGTCTAAAAATGTATACAAATGTTGTCTTTTATGTCATTGTGTCAAGTATGTAAATGCATATTTAAGTGATTTTCTTTTTCCCAAAGCTGTACATTTTAACCTAAAAAAAGTAATTTGACCTACCAATGACAAATTGAAATACATTTAGGATACAAACATGTTTTATAGATATCCATTTATAAAATAACGAAATTAAACTAAAGATACATGAAAAGTCCTGAAACGAAGGTCATAGTTTCCAGATAAACACTTGCCCAGCCAAATTTAAGCACCAAATTTAAATTCAAATTTAAGCATCATGATAATATTATATAAGATATATTTTTTTTGCCATTTATTTAATGTCGTCTTTTATGTTATTGGGTTCAAAAAATATCTAAATGCATATTTTTCAAATGATTGATATTTATATAAATATCAATGTAAATGTCGTCTTTTGTTATTTTGACCAATTGTAATAGTGTTCAAAAAAAGTATCTAAATGCATATTTTTTCAAGTGATTTTTATTTATTTATTTATTTTTTCCCCATAGCTGGACGTTCATATTTTTTAAGCAATAGGACTTGCATTATGAATGATTAAACTGGTGTAAATCAACCAAACTGACATATATTTAGAATACAAACATGTTTTATAGATATACATTTATAAAATAATTAAATTAAATAACTACAATTCATTTAAAATACATGGATAATCCAGAAACTAAAGTCATAATTTCCAGATTGTTTTATCATCACTTTAGACATTATGCTAGAGAATCATTCAAATACTAGCTCTAAAGTGACGTTGGTGAATTCGTAACGGTTTCTGCTGTTCTGACGTCAGCTGCAGATGTAAATGAATGGTGGAAGAAAGTAGTTCCTCCTACAAAAGAGTTTTGAGACTCTCCATGTGCCAACGCACACCTCCCTCCCGATATACACCCACATCGCACTGCTGCTCATGTGATATTGCTCATATATATATATATATATATATATATATATATATATATACTTTTAGTTAATGTTGTCTTTTATGTCATTGTGTTCTAAGAAATATCTAAATGCATATTTTTAAAGTGATTTATTTTTTTCACCATAGCTGTACATTCAGATTTTTCTAAGCAATAGGACTTGCATTATAAAACAGGGAACATGATAAAACAGGTAAAAAACAACCAAACTGAAATAAATTTAGTATACACACGTTTTATGCATATCCACTTATCCATTTTATCCATAAAATAAAGTATACAATGAAATGTTTTATTAGAAAAAACAATAAGTCATTTTCTTCAATGTTACGTTCCATTTCATTGCATATATTTGTGAGTTTTATTTGTAAGTTTTGCTCAGCATTTTCTGAGAGAAATTGTTTCAATAGTAAATCTATTAGCTGACAATGTAAAGTCATGCAGCTGTCCTCTTCTGTTGCCTCTCAGAAATGTATCGTAACACCTCACACAGTCGTAAATTTGTAGCATAAATCACAAGAAGGAAAATCTTTGAACAAATCCCGAACCCTAAGTATGAGTGACGTTAACAGTAATAGCTATGTTGTCTATCCAATTATTTTCCATCCCTCATGTTTCCTCACATTTATCTTTTGACATCAGTTTTTTTTTTTCAGGCGTCTTGCTTATGCGGCACAGTCTTTTGTTTTAAGAAGCTTTTGAGAGTCTCAGTCACACAACATTTCTGTTCAGGCGTCGCTTGATTGACAAACACCGCTTAAGTTCATTACCCAAAACGCGGCTCTTGCCTTCTCGTGGAGGATTCCCTGGTCTTGGAAAGCAGGCTTTTTTTTTTCCTACCCGTCTCCCAAATTGAATAACAGATGGCAGACCTGGGCGATTGTAATTATTCAGCAGCAAATCAGACGAGCGCTCTTGTTTATTAACCAGATCAGGGCCAGCAGTAAAGTCACTGCCTATTCCAGAAAGAAAGGCCTCTGTTAATTGACACTGATGAAGTTTGATTAGTTGTGTCTGAAGAAGCTGCTTTAATGCTCCTCTAAAGGGCCCGCTGGATAAGCTGCGGGCTCTGTAATGATCAAATTTGAATTGTTTGTGCTCCCTTCGATAACTCAACCAGAATAACGTTTTCAATTCCCATTACATCATCCGCTGCTTGTCCGGCGATTGCTTTCTGTCAGGAGGGATTACCTTTGATCACTGGCTTAGTGGTTTCTTTGCTTCCGAGTGAACTTAATCCACACACATTGCTTCTTTTGAATGTTTCTCCGAGTGGTTTAGATTTAGGAAATCGTTGTCAGTCAGGCGTGAAACATAAACTGGCATATCATGGTTGTTAAAGTGACAGTTCACCTAAAAAATGAAACGCATGGCTTGATTTACTCTGAAGTTTCAGGCTTGTGTAGGTTTTGGATTTAAACATTTTTATTTTTAGTGAGTTATCCTGTTAAATGCACCCTAAAAGTTGTCATTTCACTACAGATTACAAAATACATGCTTTAAAAAGTAATCAGCAATGCAACTCAGTAGATTACTCGGGTTTAGGAACTTAATGTAAATGTTTTAGAATACTTTAAAATACTTAAGCTATGAATGGGATTCTGGCATGGGCGTAAATTTCATTTAACAGTAAGGTGGGCAATAATGATAAAATTTTCTCATGAGTAATTTTTGAAGGGGACACAAATAATACAGTCAAATTGTACATATATAACATAAATTGTACGTAGTACAAATGTATATATGTCCAGTAGGGTTGTAATAATACTGAAATTATACTGGAAATATACTGGAAAAAACAAATACTGGAATTCGGTACCAATCGATACTAAAATTAAAAAAATGCCCATTTCCCACGAACATTTGAGCGCTGTTGAGCAGGTTCCTAAACAGCGCTGATTTGCTGTTGTGTTCACGTGCTCAACAGAAATGACTGTGATTGAAGTGTTTTAAAGCTGCGATTCATCAGCGGATCGCTTGTATGTCAGTTTATAGACAAACCAGCTGATCGACGTAATTTTGAAACACTCCACTGTCCCTGTATCTGTGGTTATACTCAGTAAACACCGGTGAGTCCGGTGAACTGATGACTTTCATGGCCAATCACAGTCATTTCTGTTGAGCACGTGACCACAACGGCAAATCAGCGCTGTTTAAGAATGCGCTCAAATGTTCGCGGGAAATAGACGTTTTTAAAATGTCAGTATCGATTGGTACCGAATTCCAGTATGGTGACAACCCTAATGTCCAAAAGTGTCCACGTTAATTAAGACACTTAAGAACAGAGTAGAAATTGATTGTACAAAAAAAATAAATACAGTTCGGACGTAGCACAGTGCTCATTTAGTAAATGCACAGCTAAACAATATGCTTATTGTGGCCGTTAATGTTAAGTTAACATTATGGCAAGTCATCACAAATAAAACAATGCATGGGAAATTGCTTCAGCATGTTAGTTGCAGTGAACTATGCAACAAGCTTTTATAAACAATGGAAAATTACATCGGTAATCAGCATTTTTGCCTAATTTATGAATGAGTCTGCATCAACTACTTTATATAAATAACCTGTGGGTGTGTGCGTGCGTGCGTGCGTGCGTGCGTGTGTGTGTAGAGTAGGTGAGATGAACTGGGAAAGCAGGCAGTAGGCCAAACCACTGAGAGGAAGGGGAGGGGGAACAATGTGTTACATCCCTTGGATGTAATTATTATTATTATTATTATTGTTGTTGTTTAATTGTTGTTTGGGAGTGGTTATGTTGTGTGCTTGTGTTTCTCTCCCACTCTTCCTATGTCTGTCTCTCTCTCTTTGCCTACTTGTTAGGTAGAGCTGATTAGGCCCAGGTGGTGCTCATCATTGTGAGCGTGCTGCAGTGACACGCTGCTATAAAAGAGCAGTGTGCCTCACCCAAAGAAAGGTTCACTTCTCCCCTGCTCCAGACTTGTGGTTGTTGCATACTTTTTGGGTATTAAGCTGTTGTGTGTTGTGAGAAGTTTATTGAGCTATTGGGTACAATTTAACTTCTGTCTTTTGAAGAAACTTATTGTTTGCCTTGTGTTGTTGAACTTACAGGCAGTGTGTCTGCTTATTAAGTTGTATGCTTTAAATATATACTCTTTGTGTGGTATTTAAAAGGTAACTGTATTGTTTCTTTGTCCAAATTACAACTTTATGATTTACAGAAGGAAGCCGTAGGGAGAGGGTGCCATTTTTATTTTTGTACCTGTTTGACTCTGTTTATTCATAGTAAGGCAGTTGAGGAAAGCCTTTGTTGTTATTTCTTTTCTTTTACCTTAACTAGGTTATTTAGTACTCCTCCTAAGCTAGTTGCTGTATTGTTTGTTGTTTTGGTTAATCTTTCTCCTGAAGACTTATGCTTCCTATATTAAGTTACTGAGAACAAAAGAATAAAAGATTTAAGTTTACTCTTGTGGTTGTTTTGCATTTCTGAGGCAGAGGATTGAAGTGTTCCCACAATTTTGTTTATTTGACCTTTTATACAATTCGTTAATTTGTTGTTCTTTTCCCTAAATTATAAATTTTAGTTTACTTTGTTATTTCCCTTCCCCAACCCTAGACAAAAAGGGGAAGGAACGTAACAAATGCGTTTATTTGCGTTTGTTTTTTTTCTACTTACACAATTATTTTAGGTATACATACATATATTTTTCACAATAGTGAAATTTTTTTTTAGGGGGTACAAGCTGTGGATTTTACGCCCGTGGATTCCCGTGGGGTGTTAAATGCTGCATTCCAAGCTTCAAAATTAATTTTTAAACACATCAAACATATCATGAAAAGTAGACAAAACAACTGGCACAGTTCTACAACACTATAAAGTTATACAATAGATTTCCCACATAGCAAAATTTCTCTGGCCCAGCTCTGGCCCACACAATCAGGTATTGCTTGGCCCACATGCCGCAGCGAATTACGGTACATGACTGGACCAAGTCTGGTTTCCAGACAATGGCCAAACATGGACCATTTCTGGGCCAAGTCTCAGCCAAGTTAATAACTCATAACTGGGCCTAAACTGAGCTAGATAGTTTGGTGTGTCACAATTGCAATGACATTGATAAACCCATGAAGCATTGCGCTTTAAACACTATAGGTGTGCTTTTTCTCAAAGTGGACTGATTGGTAGAATTTTTTTTATTTACTCAAAAATAATTGTAATGTATTTTAAATGTGTCAAGAAAGGCCAAACTTACATGGCCCAGATATCAATTTTTAACATCTGGGCCAAATACTACATTTTATATCTGGCCCAAATCTTGTGTGCCGCCTTAAAGATGGTGCCACCTCTGCCAAACCCAGGCTATGTTTGGCCCACATGCTGTATGCCAGTGCCGGAAGAATGCCTCCTGTACCAGCTTTATGCCAAATCTGGGCCAGAATTCTTTGCTACCTGGGTTGTTTAATGAATGGACCGATCTAGCGATTACTTCACTGACGATAATTCTCTTTGGAGAAGCATACAGCACAAAAGAATCGCTGAGTCAAAATTGACAGGGAAGTGATCGGCACAAAAGAATCACTGAGTCAAAACTGACGGCCAGAGCAATTCGTTACAGCCCATGTCTAACATAAATTAAAGTTCAGTGTAATTTAACAAGCACAGTTTGTTAATGACACTATACAAAGCCCAGAACTATGCAGTTTTTCTGAATCATTTTGCGTCATTTTGCGCCAACATTTTGAACAGAATAAGACTTTATAAAAGCTATCGTTTGACTTCATAAACTTATTTCATTTGTGAAATTAATTTAAAATCATTCATTCAAATCTTTTCAACTGAAGTGGTAAGAGCGATATGACATAAACATGCTTTAAACACGGAGCAGTTTAAGTGGGTTTGTTGCCTCATTACAAACGTACGTGGCACATTTCACCATATACACGTTAAACTAACAAAAGATACTGTTAAACAGATCTTATGACTCTTTAGGGTTGCCCTGGATAAGTTTATAAGCTGTATAGCAAATTGTATGTTCTGACAAACAGATGAGATGCGTGGCTGCCTGTTTCAGAGAACTGCTCCTATTTAGTTTCCCTGCCTCTCCTATTTTCAAAATAAAAGTCTCACATTCATAGCATGTTATTAGAAGCTTAGGTAAACTTAAAAATAAGGAAAAACATATCACTATTGTAATCTCACTAGGAAACATTGTGGCCAATGAAACACAGCCTGGGGCATGCATATTAATGATCCCATGTGAATAGCTGAGTTGGTGTTATTGTTCCGATTGGCTGGGATTTTACACTCACAGAATTTGTATGGGAACAATGGTGTTTGAGGCTCATGGTGTGGCCATTTCCATGTACTGAACTCCTATATTTCAGCTATGCCTAGATATATCCAAATTTTCATTCTATGGCAACTTTAATGTAATAAAGTGCCTCTGTTATGCTATTTTAAGGGTCCCGATTTTATTTTGGAGTATCCTACAATATATTTGCATTCATCCAAGGACAAAAAACATTAGTTTGATCTCAAAATATCCATTGCAGCTTCAGCTATTTCCCCAAAGTGTCTGAAAAGGTTGGTTCAAGGATTTGGTCTCTCTCTAATCCTCACCGTTCTGAGAGATTCCTCTGCTTTGATTGGTCAGATGGCCCAGTCAAGTGTGATTGGTTGAGTGCTCGGGGGGGTTCAGCTCTAAAGGCTTTCTCTGCATGTTTAAACACAATGAGGCTATATTTACACTAGTGCATATTCGTTTTAAAATATGTTTTAAAAAGAAAACGATCTATTACTGATCTCCTGCCTGCCTGACTTGCTGGAATGTTCCACAATTTGAAATATTTGATAACTTTTTATTCTTTATGTAAAGCTGCTTTGACACAATCTACATTGTAAAAAGTGATATAGAAATAAAGGTTAATTTAATCTGTGTGGGTCCAGAATAACAAACAATGTATTCCTTTAAATCTACAGGCTTGTGATGGCCAATACCCCTGTATACAGTACCATTTTAAAGCTTAGAATCTCTATTTTCTGTTAATATAGCAAACTTATTTACATAGAAAAAGAGTATTCCAGTACTGTTATTACAATAACTTTTGCATACTACGATAGAGACAAAACGCTCCTTTTCCAGTGTCTGCTGACATTTTCTAGTATCAAACAAAACTGTGAGTAATAAAATCACTGCAGTGCTAAATGTTGTTCAACATGGTTACCTTGGTTAACATGAACAACAAGGTTTTGTTTCTATTAAAAATATTCACAGTGTAACATTTGGTGGCTAAACTATAATGAAAAACATTGTATTACTTCCGAATAAGATGATTGATTATAGCTTTAATCAAATTTGGCTCAACAATTATGTTGTTTATAACGATTTGATTTGTTACTCTTTTATACATATTTTCCATTGTTTATCCTGTTCTCTGCTGAATACTGGTAAAAGCAATAGGGTTTGCTTTTTGGGATATTTTCTGAAATGTAGTGGAAATGTTTTGACCGTTCAGAGCCTCTTCTATCTTTTGGGAAGCAATCGACAAGTGCACTTTGATCTGTGAAACTTTTAGACCTTTCACTTTCACAAAGAAGGGTATTACCTGCTATATGAATGGTACTGAAAACGCATAATAGGAGCATTTTTTGTGGGCTTTGGTTACAAACTGAATCATAATTTGAAATATTTGATAACTTTTTATTCTTTATGTAAAGCTGCTTTGACACAATCTACATAGTAAAAAGTGCTATAGAAATAAAGATTAATTTAACCTGTGTGGGTCCAGAATAACAAACAATGTATTCCTTTAAATCTACAGACTTGTGATGGCCAATACCCCTGTATACGGTACCATTTTAAAGCTTAGAATCTCTATTTTCTGCAGATAGGTTACTGTTAATATAGCAAACTTATTTACATAAAAAAAAAAGAGTATTCCAGTTCTGTTATTACAATAACTCTTGCATACTACATGATAGAGACAAAATGCTCATTTTCCAGTGTCTCCTGACATCTAAAATCAAACAAAACTGTGAGTAATAAAATTACACACTCACTACAGTGCTAAATGCTGTTTAACGTTGATACAAGAACACAAGTGAACAACAAAAATTTGTTTCCATTAAAAATATTCACAGTGTAACATTTGGTGGCTAAACTATTATGAAAACCATATTGTTTCAGAATAAGATGCTTGATTATAGCTTTAAATAAATTTGGCTAAACATTTGTGTCTAGTATACATTTTAGATCTATGTTCATAACGATTTGATTTGTTACTCTTTTATACATATTTTCCATTGTTTATCCTGTTCTCTGCTGAATACTGGTAAAAGCAATAGGATTTGCTTTTTGGGATATTTTCTGAAATGTAGTGGAAATGTTTTGACCGTTCAGAGCCTCTTCTATCTTTTGGGAGGCAATCGACAAGTGCACTTTGATCTGTGAAACTTTTAGACCTTTCACTTTCACAAAGAAGGGTATTACCTGCTATATGAACAGTACTGAAAAAGCATAATAGGAGCATTTTTTGTGGGCTTTGGATGCAAAACTAAATCAAGTAGTGCAATGAATTGATTTTATTGGATGTTTCAGGTCAGTTTTATAGTGTGATTCAACATGTTTCTCTGATATTTCTTGTTTGACCAAAAATTGCGCAAATATAGATTTTTTTTTTTTTGCATGTGTCCGGAAAATAAATTTAATCTCTTTAGTAATTGTCTTAACTAGCAGTGTTTTTTTTTTACTATGAATACTAGGCGCGGATTAAGTGATTTGGGGGCCCTAAGCAATTCCAGCCAATGGGGCCCAAAAGTCCTAAAATGCACCTTTTTGCACTTCATTTATTTTGCAGTTTTTTTTCCTTATATCACTCAATCTCCTTTACTACACTTCATCTTGATGCTAAATAATAATGTCATATAAAGTATCTTTTAGCATCTTGTAAAACTTTTTAAATTATTTGTTTTCTTAAAATGAATTCACAACTAAAAATAATAAATATTATAAATATAACAAATATTTAGTTTTAATCGTTTATTAAAACTAAATCTTTACTGATTTGACTGCTGGACTGCTCCATGATTGAGGGTGGGGGACACATTTGCACAGATGTAATAATTACGTTCAAATGAAAAAATTATGCCCTCAATGTACAAAATATGATGAAACTATGTTATTTATAATTTATAGGTATAATTTATACTTGTGTTTAATTGGGGGCCCTAAGACATCCTGGGGCCCTAAGCGGCCTCTTACCTTGCTCATTGGTTAAATCCGCTCCTGATGCATACTATGCTAAAAGAATCTTAGGGATCACCTTAATGTCAAATCTAATGGCCTAGAACAAATTTAAGTGAGCTTTGCAAAAAAAAAAAAAAAAAAAATTTAAAAACAAGCACATATTTAATATTCATAGTGATTATTTAAATGGAGCCAAAAAAAATAACATTTAAAAATTGATTTAGTTTTCATCTACTTAATTACTTGCGTTGGAAAAGCAGCATTTTTTCATGTTGTACACATAATTTTTTTTCTGTGCTTTGAATCATTTTTATACTATACTGTTATAAAAATATTGTTTCATCTAAAACCTAACATAGAGACTTGAAAAGCCTGATAGATGAAAGGAATAATAAACAGTCGGGAAAAAAATGGATCGGTTTATTTTACAATATTCAAAAGATTTTTCATAGATTTTTTTGTTGAGTGTCAAATCTGATACATGTATGCATGTATCAGGCTTTTATGGGTTATATAGTATGATATATTAAGAATACAGAGCTTATTTTATAAGAAGAAAAATATGTTTTGAGCAAAAATGTGCAATATGAAATCATTGATCTTCATAACAGTATATCAAACGATTTGCATCAAATGACATTTTTTACTAGTATTTTTATTTATTTATTTTTATTTAAAGCTCTGTAGTTTAGGGTAAACATATAATGCAATGCAGTGGGTGATTAACTGTTCTTCAAATGTTTTAATTATTAATATATTATTTACTCTATAAAAAAAGTGTTTAGATGGAAAAAGGTTCTGTGACACATAGAATGAAATGCTAAAATCCCTTTGATAAAAAAAAAAATGTACAGACTATAAATCTGATGCCAGAGGGCCTGTAGTTAAGGGTGTGCAACAATATTTTTAGCATTTTTGATCATATTGATCATCTAGAGGACTTTAAAGTCTGTGTATGAAATATGATACAGAGGAACCATATTTTCTGTATTTATTTCTGTATGTGTAAAACTTGCTTGTTCATTTTACTATAACTATAAAATGTATGCATTTATTTATTATTATTATTTTTGTATTATTATTATTATTGTTGTTGTTAATATTAGTACATTATGCAACAGTACATGCATGTTTATATATGTGTAATGTTATATATATTACAATATGATATACAATTTACTTTGTCATATTTTACTATTTTGTTATTTTATTGTATCTGCGTATATAATATAATATAATATAATATAATATAATATAATATAAAATGATATTATATAATATAATGTAAAATGATATATTATATTATATTATATTATATTATATTATATTATATTATATTATATTAAACATATATACATTGGTTTTCTTATTCTTTTTTTCTTATTGGGTAAAACACATTTTTCTGTATTCATTTCGGTGTGTATAAACCTTAAGCAAGTGCGTCTTTAACAATCCAAACACACTTTCAGAGTTGTCCTCGAGGTCTGAAATAAATATGAAAACATCAAGTCAAAGAATCAGTTGTTTGGTTTGCCGAGCCTGAGGTTTGCCCTTTTCTGTGGCTTCAAAGGGCCATCTCCTCCGCTTTGATCAACCTGACTCATGTTGAGATCCCTGTTGCCTCATCCACCGGCGGACCCTCAAACAAATCAATACTGGCTTTCGATTCCAACTTACAGCGCTGTTGATAGTTTGTTTTCAGATGTAATGAACAGTCTTAAATAAGAGTGTCGGCCGATCTGAGATGAACCCCGGCTGGGCCTGATGGCTCTTATGACACAGATGATTGATCCAAAGTCAGTCTAATGGTATCTCTGCTTGTTAACATACTGTGGGTCTGGAGGGCCAGTGATATAAATGCAGCTTCAATCTGTTATTTAATGAATTGAGGAGAGATGATGCCAAAGGTGTGTTGTGTCATTAAGCACCGAATTGGGTTGGAGATATAATGAGTGTTTTCAGACAGGTTTTCTTTTTGAACACTTTGTTAGACTAGCAGACATACACTCATGCACAGGCCAGAAAATAAACATTTATGTTTAGTTCATATATAAAAAGCTATACTGAATAATATAAATAACTGTGTTTAAACCAGTTTTAAAAGTGATTTTTGCATAATAAGTCCCCTTTAATTCTAAAGCAGATCGAATGGTTTTCTGCGTGCCTATGTCAGTTTGTTTTTGATTAAACTACATTGCTTTCGCAAGCATTGAATCGGTTGTGTATAGAGAATAACGTCTTTATTCTGGAATTATCATGCTTAAATTATACACTTACATATAAAGAAAACTAAGTCAAAGCAATTACTGGGGCACTGGCGATTTATTTATTTATTTATTTATTTATTTATTTTATTTATTTTTTTTTTTTTTTCCCCAGTAAACGGGGTCTAGCGACGCCCCTGGCAGACCCTTTTATCCAAAACGTCTTACAAATAAGTGTAAACAGATTTTACAGATTTTTTCTCATAGTTAGGTAGAAAGGGAAAAGTATTTTTTTTATAACTCTTCTTAAATATAAAGTTCTATGCTGTGTTTAAATATGTATACAGTTTTTACAAAAGTACTAGGCCTGCTGTGAACTGTGATTAACGGAGAGATGATTTTAAAAACTTTCAAAAATTTGTAATTATAACTTTTGTCTTTGCCGTAGCGACAGTACATAATATTTTACTAGTTCTTTTGTAAGATATTTATTTAATTTAAAGCCTTAGCTAGGCTAACTTGGCTAAGTAGGCAAGTCAGGCTACTATTTAGGCAAGTCATTGGACAAGAAAAAAATTATTCAATAAATTCAACCTTATAAGTTTCATGATACTAACCTTAGTTGTGTATATATGAGCAATATCACACTCACAGCAGTGCGATGTGGCTGTATATCGGCACTGGTGGGAGGCATATGTTGGCACGAGGCCTGCTTTCAGAGTGCCTTAGTGTTCCACCAGTGACAATATACAACCGTTCAACGGCATAATCGTGTATATAAAAAAAATCAAACAAGGAGGGTCTCAAAATCCTTTTGTAAGAGGAACTACTTTCTTCCGCCATTCATTCGCATCTGCAGCTGACATCAGAACAGCAGGAACCATTGCTCATTCACTAACGTCACTTTAGAGCTAGTATTTGAATGATTCTCTAGCGCAATGTCTAAAGTGATGACAAAACAGGTGATTTTGCTCACATTTTAAGATTATAGCTGAACAGCATGAAATGCCATCCATCTACAGAGATTTCCCAGTATTTCTCTGTTGCAATCGGGAGATCATGATAATTAACCCCGAAAAAGCCAAAGCAACGCAATCACTACCGTTGTGATAAGGAAAAACGCTAAACACGTGCGGGCATTTCTTATTTTTTTCTGTTTATTGAACTAGTCTGCAGTAACGAAAACAGGAGACTCATTAGAAACAGATGGCCATCTCCGGTTTTAAGGCTTTAAGATGAGTCCCATCTCACACTGAACACACTACAATTACTATGGTATAAATACAGCACTACAACATACAAATGAGAGAGATCGACTTAGAATGTCACTTACCAGATTTATAATGATTCGATCAGCTGTAGTTTAAAATTGCACTGGATTTTTCCTCCTCTAAGGGATTATTATGCGGTATCTGTCACTATCTTGTGGATGAACATCGTCTTTGCTCAAAGACAGGATAATGGCCGCCGACGCGCTGTCTCTCAGAAATGATAAATATTTAATAATAGGCACTATCCTTATAAATAAACTGCATAGTTGCAATCTAAACAACTACATTCTCGACTAAAAAAAGCCTCAAAAGTACATTGTTGTCCAACAGCAGCAATATTTGTCAAACTGTAGAGTGTCCTCTGCTTGTTGCTGTATGTGGGCGGAGTAATACACAAGGGTGAAGGGTGAAGAGGCTGGACGAGTGCTGTTATTTGCAGAATATCGCACGGCTATCAGCCAATCAGATTCAATCAGATTCAAGAACCAGACAGAACTGTTGTGTGTGTATGTATATATATATATATATACAATTTTATTATTTATATATATTACAATATATTAAAATATATTATAAAAATTATGACAATTTCCCTTTCTCTGTTAAAGATCACTTGGGAAATATTGTTCTGTAATATCCTATTCTTCTACATTTGCCCTTATTTTAGTGTGTCCCCGTTTAAATGCAGATGAGCTGCTGTTTTCCGGAAGAGGGCGGAGCCTTCACGTGTTTTTGCAGACACAATAAAAACAAGCAAATCTCACACAGCCAAATGTCAGAAATAAGCACATTCAAATCACAGTCAGACAGTGATGAAGCGTTTACCACTTCTAGATTGGACAAAAACCTTACTGACGAGTTAGTGGATGCATTTATGTACTAGTTGAGGAGTGAAGTTGATTGAACTTATAAATCTGCATGCTACTGCTCTGTTCTGATCTGCTGCCATTATAAATAAACATTACACCATTAGTACAATCCTAGGTCCTATTCTTCACTACACATATTTTCATCCAGTGAATCACAGAACTACTGTCATCCTCCTGCAATCCCAAATTCTCATACGTTTGAATATCTCTTCATATCTTATAGATGCTCGACTCTAAGAGGACGCTGGGATGTATACGACGAGCTGTACTCAAGCCTCTGCAGCTTGTCAACATGCAGTTTCTTCTCTGACCATCTGTTTATGTGTGAAGGAATAAGATTGAGGTCTATTGTCATTGCGGTTCTGCCTGTGCTCTTGCAAAACAAATTGATTGAGCCCTTGTGAGTCTGGATGGTGGAGACGACGTGTTAAAATCACTGCAGGAACAGCTGGGTCCCGTCTTTGGCTCGTGTTCTTATTTGAATGAGATTTATGTGTTTAGATGTTGATTCGTATGACTGACCTATTTTCTGCGCTCGCCGATCTCAGCGTGATGTTAATGCTGTTTCTGGTGTCAATTTGTAGCGGGCGACGACAGGCGGTGTCAGCGGTCACCCTGCGGAGGGCAGCGTATAATCAGGGTGATTGCTGGAGGAGAGCAGAGTCCCTGCCGTCAGAATAAAGCAGATAAAAGCAGCCAAATGAATTTGGGTGTGTGATGATCCGTGAGAGCGCTGAGAGTTTGTTCTTCCCTAGAATGCAGAACACTGTTGCATGTTTTGGGTAGCAGTCTGCCTAAGGTTATTCATTCATCAATCCATCCACCAATTGTCCATCCATCCTTTTAATTCATCCATCCATCTTTTTAATCCATCCATACCTCCTTTTCATCCATCCATCCATCCATCTCATAATTTTAGTTCATCCATCAATCCATCTCATAATTTTAATTCATCCATCCATCCATTCCATCCTTTTCATCCATCCATCCATCCATT
>CAIGQV010001633.1:27118962-27155572 GCA_903798115.1 Danio jaintianensis | reverse complement strand
CACACACACACACACACACACACACACACACACACACACACACACACTATGGCCAATTTACGGGGAGAACATGCAAACTCCACAAAGAAATGCCAACTGATCCAGCCGGGACTCGAACCAGTGACCTTCTTGCTGTGAGTGTGTGTGAGTGCGTGTGTGTGATATGAATGGTGTCCGCTGTGAAAGCGAAACATTTCCAGTGTTTTGAAGTGCAATTTTCCTGACTCTGTTCTACAGATAATGCCTGCTTTTCATGATCTGATCTAATTTCCCTGCAGATACATTTCATTTCTTTATTGCATTTTCCCCCCAGTATTGAAAATGTTTCATTCTGAATAAAATATTAGATCATGGAGATCAAATGGCATGCGATCAACAGCATTAAGCGTTTACATGATTGTCATGCTCGTTCAAATAAATGCTGCTCTGCTTCTTTTTCCTTTTTAATAAAGTGGATTTTACAGTAAATGCAATTCCCAATAGCTATTCAATTTGAACACGATCAAATAAAATTAAAAAGTGTTTGTTATAATATTATAAGAACTCAAATAGCCTACTTTATTTATTTATTTTTTTGCTATATCTGAGTGATTGCTTAATTGTATTCTTTACAATGATTTTTTTTTTTTATTGAACCAAGACTAGCAAAAGTTCAGTTTCAAATTAGTATAGACAAAATATTTGTAAATGTGTTAGAAAAAGCAGTAAAGCCATTAAAAAAAAGTTTAGTTTGACTATACTATATTATCAATATTGCTACTAATGCTGTTTTTTTTTATTTATATATTTTGCATATATGTATTGAATGATTGCTTAAAGGTGCAGTATGTAAGTTTGACACCCAGTGGTTGAACTAGGTATTGCACTCCTGGATCAAAACACATTTTCACTCGGCGGCTCCTCCTCTGAGTTCACGCAAGCAAAGGTTGCCAGATTGACATGTGCGCCTGACTATCGAGCCTAAAGGCTGATTTAAGGCTGATTTGAACCGTTTTCTAACTAAAAGCAACGGCACATGGTAGAAGAACTATTTCCCATACTAAAAGGAGTTTTTGTCCTAACCAACACCTGAAATTTCTATTTTAGAAACGCATTCTTTTTCTCACAGGGGAACACCAGGATAAACAATGATCACCTCTACACCTCATGTGCTTTATTATGTGTTAAACGCTAATAATGTGAGTTTGAATGCCATTTTACATGACATTTATTGCCATACTACTGAAATCAGCAGCAGATAGTTCACCTCAGATCTTGAAAATAAAATAAACTGTTTGAAATTGAACTTCAGAACTGTGACTCAGTGCAAGCCAACGCACATCAATCGTTCAGCATGTACATATAATAATGTTAAAGAGGTTTAATATGTATTAATTAGATTGTAATCCTTACCGTTTCGCTGGAGTGCAGTGAGTGCACTATTCTGTGCTTCTGAATGGCTGTATTTAAATTTTTGTCATGTTTCGTCTGGTGCAAACAGCCAAATTGCTGATCAATACAAATCTTGTCAGGTAGCGTGTTGTTAGGACACAGGGTTACAAAGTAACCTGCTCACCTAATGTTTACGTTCGTAATATTTATATTATTTGCTAATTAATAACCACCTCATGTGGAACTCTGAATCTGCATCTCATTTCGGGGCTGTTATTGTCCAGTGGAGGTCGCATTTTCGGTCGCGGGCACATGCTTTGAGAGCCTTCCTGACTGAATGAATCAAATACGCTGTTTTCCATGAAGGCAACCCGGGGTGCTGAAATATAATTGGCTAAAGTGGCATTGGGCGGGTTAAAAGAACCAAAACAATGACTTTAGCATTGTTTTTCAGATAAAAAAAAGAATGTTCACTTAGCATGTTTCTTAAATATCTGCAAACATATGGTATTTTAATGCTTTTAGAAGAGTCAAAAACTTACATACAGCACCTTTAATTGTATGCTTTACATGGATTGCTTTCCGTTGAGCCTTGTGCAGTGCAGTCTCAAACTGGTCTAGACAAAATATTTTAAATATGCGAAAAAAGCAATAAAGCAAGTAGTTGAGTTTGACTATACTATAACATCAATATCGCTAGTACTGATGTTGTTTATGTTTGCATATATTTCAGTCATTGCGTAATTGTATTCTCTACATTGATTGTTTTCCGTTGAGCCATGTCTAACAATAGCGCCGTCTCAAATTACTCTAGACCAAATATTTTAAATGTGGGAAAAAAGCAATAAAGCTATTAATAAAGTTTAGTTTGACTATACTGTAATATCAATATCGCTAGTACTGATGCAGTTTTGAGAGGACTAAACCTCAATTAAAATCCTATACATAAAAATAAAAACCCTTTCTATAAACATGAACAAATTTGTTTAGCTTTAAAGGCTGTCTTATCATCTGTGATATTCATTTTGTTTGCCAAAGCATTATTTGATCATTTGCAGGCTTTTTTGTTATTAATAATTGCTTTTTAATGTTGAATATTGAATGAATAAGATCTACAAAAGCTTGAATTTAACAGTTCAGCCGGTACTGTCCAAGATCTGAGGTTTGTGCTCAGCCTTTGAAACAGAATGGCAAATTGCTGTGCAAAAGGCTTGACGATGCTTCAGAAATAGCCCTCATTTCTAGAAGTCTATCTAATGGCTTCTCTGTCAGTATAAGAGCAGTGAAGGGCCAGAATCACCTCATGATGTTTTGGTGGGCATATCCCTTATTTTCACATCCCGATGTTGACAGGTATGCTAAGGACAGCATATGCTTTTTTATTTTACATAGACCTGTAGAATGCCATGGGATCAAATTTTTCACTCCGGTAAAACTTGAAAGAAACACCAGTAAAACGGGGGGTTCCCTGCTTTCAGCTTATTGTCCAACATGTTTACAGCAATGTCACAGTGTTTAAAAAAAAAAAAAAAAAGAACATTGTATTGTCCTACTGTATGAAGCAATTAAAACGAAACACAACATCACATCATTTGTTTCGAAAAATCAATAAGCAGTGTCAACGTCCATATGAAAGCATCTGTCTGTCAGTCTTTGACATGACTGAACTTTGCTCCTCAGCGCCCCCACACCTTGATGCTCATGACAAGAATAGCATGTGTAGTTGTCTTTTTTTTAAGTGAGGTGTAAATCGCGGTCATGCATGAATGAATGATATTTTTGCACTTTTACACGCTAATCCATGATCACATATACTGAAACCGCACATCAAAATAACTCATTGTCAATATTTTTTGAGACCCCCCAGAATTTCACAAATTATGATTTCAGGGGAGCCCATGCCTTATTTAGGGGAACCGAGCTCCCCCTAGCTCCCCCGTAGTTCGCATCCTGCTTCTAGTTCCGAGTTTTGATTGGACAAACCGGAATTTAACATTTTATCCATAGTTTTAGCATAATTGCAATAATTCACTGTGCACTATAAACTCAACCATGCAGTGCTTGAGTTTAGTGTCATATTTTATTTTTGCTAAATTGTTGCAAATAATTTATATGGGCTGAGTTTAAACAAACAAATTAAGTTGAACATTACTAAATTTATTTTGTTTAAATTTAGCCCAAATAAATTGTTTGCAGCCACTTACCTTAAAAAAATGTAGTAAACCCAATGAATCATTTTTTTCAGTGTACATGCTTAGCAATGTGAACAGATTTCTGTGTGCAAACCCTCACAGGAAACAATGGCTGTGTCTGAAATCACATACTTCCTTACTATACACAGTAGTATGTGAAAAACAGTATGCAAGCTGAGAAGTAGGGCTGTGCAATTAATCAGCATTTTTACAGTGTAGCTCCTCCCCATTTTGCTATGTGGGCAGTATTCCACACTTTTATCATATTTATTCATTTTAACATGCAAGGTAGTCTGATTGGGTATCATTACACTCTTGGGAAATCCTGGGTTATCCTAATGTTGGGTTAAATATTGACACCTAACACATTTACACATTAATTACTTTTTTGTTTGTTTTAACTGGCAGTTGGGTTTGTCCATATTTGACCCAACATTGCGTTACAACAAAACATTTTTATAGTGTGTTATTAACAATTATCACAATTATTTATTAAACACTGAGCTTTAATAAAAGTTAATCTGTTAATCATGGTAAAATCACTGCCATTTTTTTTACAATCTTGCTTGATTACATTGCATAGTATTTTATTACTGTTTAAGACTGTTTAGATCTCATTTGCCCATCCAAAATTATATTTTAATAATGTTTTACTAATGTTTTCGTTTAGCTATTGTTATTTTTTATAAACATTATTTTTATACAAATATATAGTTATTTAAAAATAATTGACTTTTTTATTTTATTTTATTTTTTTTTACTTTTTTTTTTTTTACAGCAGTTACATGTAAGACTTCAAGTATTTGCATTTTTATTGCCAATATGACACAGTATAACTAACATTTTTATGCAACAGATTTAGAGCATTTTTTTTTGCAAGGTAAATTAAAAGGATGATGTTTATCCACATTTCCGAGAGCCTCTCTTCTGTACAAATATTATAGTTTGCTCTGGTACTAAAACTCATTGTACTGATGCTGTTTCAGCATTTCAGATAACATCAAGATGCATTTGCAGCATAAATTCTGATATTTCCTTGGGAATCCATATACAGTATATAAACTGCACCACATCTTGTTTTATCTTTGATGCGGTTTCTAAAAGATTTCTGAAGCACAGTAATGTGACGTAACCAGACTGCAATCAAACTGCAAAGTTGTGAAAATTGTGCTTGCTGGGATTTTCTCATGTTTTTTTAATTGGTCATAAAAGGTTTGCGATAAAAGGGATTGTTCACTTTGCAGGATTTGCGAAGTCTTTGGTGCTGTCTGTAAATGTTTGTTTGATGTCGAGCCTCTGGCCAGCGACCAATGGATTCATGGCTTTTTGAAAAAAAGGGTTTCTGTATTTTTTCAGGTCATTTTGAGAACGGCGTATAATGCAATAGTGATGTAATAGACAAGGCCCTGTCTTTTCTTTCCAACTGTGCTCTAATCAGCATTTTATAATATGTATTGTTCCGGTCCTAGATGCTGATTTAATGTGTGTTCCATCAATGCTAAATTATAGCAACTACACCATAGCAACTGCTGTGACACAACCTGTTCGCTGAACATTATCTATAGCAGATGTTAATTTTAGGGTTGTGCCTGCATCAATATGCAGTTATACAGCTGATATACTGCAACAATTTATCCCATGCATTTTATGATCTTTTTTCAACCCTCTGAATAAAATAAATTCTGAATAATGTTTGTCAACCAAAACCATACTGTATCTGATCAGAAACTTTTCATTGAGTGCATGTACAAAAAATCCAAAGCTTTTAATTGCAAAGTTATAATTTCATAAAGAGAAAAAATGTTATGCCCAACAAATATCCCTAGATTAATAATATAATACGAGGGATGTAACAAAATTGGGGTCTCGTCCGGGATGCAGGATGTACACGCACACCCAAAACCCATCGTTCTACACTGTATATCTGCGATAAAATCTGAGAACAGCTAATTTTAACAGCATTGGAATAAATAAGCCTTAAGCAAATTTGTTGAATATAAAATTGTTCAAAAGCTGTCCAAATGTATGAAACACACACACAGCATTTCTTTGACAAAACAACATCAAATTTTCAAATCATCAACATTTTTATTACTCTAAAATGTAAAAAAAAAATCATTAATTATTTTTACTTGCATGAACTTTACTTTCAGATGTTACCTTATTAAAGTAGACTTTGCTGATATAACAATGTAATATCAAAACAAGATTATTTTTGTTAGTTGTAGGGTTTCATAGGGATTTATTCACTTAAAAAAAAAATGCTTTTCTTAGAGTTTTTGTCTTGTTTCTAGTCCAAAAATCAAAAAATTCCTAAATTAAAAGCCTTTTATATACAAGTAAAAAATATTTAGTTTTCAGAAATAATAAGTTAGACTTAATATGGGCCGAGTAAAGTCTTGTTAGACTATAATATATTTTACTTACCCCATTGGCAGATTATTTAGCTTGTTTTAAGGTAATACTCACTTAATTTCGTTTTATTCTTAAAACAAAACTTCATGTTTTCTTGTGTAGAAGATGCTTCTTAATTTAAGCATTTTTAGATATTTGGACTAGAAACGAGACAATAATTCTTTTTTTTTTTTTACAGTCCAATATAACAAAGCCTCTCGCACCTTATTGCTTAATTTAATCCAAATTGTAATGCCTTTAGAGGCACAGCTGCACATGCAGGAGGCTTTCACAGCTTTTTATTTTGTGGCAAACAACTAGAAACCACTTAGTATGTTTTTGCTGTAATTGTGGCATATTTAAAAATCAATTATGTTAGACGGAGACATTGTCCAATAAAAATCTAATTTATTCTGTCCCTATAGATTGGATTATTTTTGTGTGCATGAATTAAGAAGTTACCATTTCTGAGTGCTGCATGTCTGGCTTTTGTAGGATTGAATCTCATAAATGACATGTAAGGAATGAGTCTGGATCATGCATCATCCCCAAAAATCCCAACAAATAAATTATTATAATTTTTTTTTACATACTAAGCCCTCTTTCTCATTACTGTAATCAGATACTATTGACATTTGATTTGAACTTAAATGTGTAAATAATCATCTGCTATTGCATATTTTTAAAGGTGCCATATAATAAAAATGTGGATATACCTACACATAGCTGAATAATAAGAGTTCAATACATGGAAATGGCTATACCCTGAGCCTAAAACATCATTGTTTGTGTTCTCATATAAATATTGTTTGTATAAATCCCCGGTCAAAAACAAGCCTATCAGAACAAACATACTGTCACGTTGCACATGGGGCTATAAACTATCTTGTCCTCAACATTTACACATATTTTAGGTCACGTTCTACATCAGCTGGACCTACACATGAAGCAGAGTAATCAGAAGTTAGGCAGCCAAAACACAGACTTTTACCTTATTTTTAAGACTATCTAAGCTTATATTAAACTTACTATGCATGTGGGACTCTTATTTTGAAAATAGGAGATGCAGGGAGACCAATAAAAGCAGATTGTTTTCAGTGTGTTGCTAAACAACGAGAACAGACGCTTGTAGTTCTCCACAAGCCATCTGTTTACAGCTTGTCAGGATGCAAAATGCAGGATATACGGATTAAATGTATTCAGGCATAAGGTCTGTTTAATTGTATAATTAATTTAACGTTATATTAATTTATATTAATTTAATGTGTATATTGTGACATTTTGCACATATTTTTGTAATGAGGAAACGAACACAGGTAGACTGCTCGATATAAGGGTTTAATTCACATTTATGCATTTCGTAACACTCAGCTTATACTGTGATTTCTCTGGAGTGTAAGAAAAGCAATACAATTTGTTAAGCATCATCTGTTTATGCAGAGATTGATATTAATTCCTGGCTATGTTTTCATATAAGTTAAAGCTTAAAAATACTCTAAATACATCTCCATTGGTCATTTGTGTCAAGTATAATTATAAGTTAGCCTATATTTCATCCAAAACACAACTAAGGAAAAACTTTTCCAACTAAGGAACAAAAAAAACGAAAATACTTCTGGTGAATTAAATATAGCTAGCTTAAAAAAATATATATAAACGTCTATAACTTCAAACAATTTAACAAGGCATGTTTTCAATTTGTTAAAATATTTTGACATGAAGTATGATTATTTGTGTTTATTTTAGAGTGTTTCAGTGTGTGTGATGGAGAGCAGGAGCTGAACTGCGGGAGCATCAGAGCAGAGCTCATTAATATTCATGACCATTCCAAATATGGTCAATATGGAGCCTTTTGATTTTAGGGGTGATTCCTCTATTTATATGTGAGCATATAAAACCATTTCTGGAGATTTTTTTTAGGTTACCAAAGCCACATACCTTTTATGTAGATATGCATTAAATGGCACCTTTACATGCACTAGAAGAATTAATAGGGGGGGGAAAATCCTACAAAATTCTGTAGCTGCAAAAACAATCAATTTATTGCAAAGTTTGAGTCACACGGCCTTCAACAGGTGTTGTGTAACAGCAGTGTTGCAATATAATGACTGTTTTTGCAAGCTTACATTATTGTGTGGGATTTGTTCCTTTCTCTTTGTTATCTTTCGATGTGCTGTGCACCTGCCTGTAATGATTCAGGTATGATGCAGTGATTTTTATTTATTTTATTGATTTTTTTCTTCTAGTGGGACAACACCGACAACAAATATGCAATTGCACTCAATAAGAACATATTTAAATTTTAATATGCAGTTATGTAAGGGATTTGGGGTTTTTACACAGTGGGCAGAGTTATGCGGCGACATGCCACACAAATAGAAAACCAAATGGTTGATGACATATCCTGTTGTGATTGTAGTTGGTTGTGACAAACTCACATTTTACTGTTACAAGATGGCTTTTATCACACAGTGTTGCAGTAATGATTATCTAATGGGAATCGCTAGCAAAAGTAAAACACCAGAATGCATCATAATAGTAATTAGTTTGAAGGAAATGTTCTAAAGGTTTTTTAATGTATTTTCTTTTGAGTGGATTTATGGGATATGTGGAACTATTATTATTATGTTTTTTTACTTGTTTAATGTACTGTGTGTGAGGAGAATAGGATTATTACATTGATGCAGTAATGTTCTAGTAAGCAGCAGTTTGTTTGTTCACAGTGATAGTTATGAAGCAATGCAGCAAAATCAGAACCACACATTTGATTTTTAAAGGGTTAGTTCATTCAGAAATTAAATGTTGCTTCATTTCGTTTCATTGTATTGTATTGTATTGTATTGCATTGCATTGCATTGCAAATCAAGAACATACCCGTGTTTAAAAACACTTTACTCAATGCGGTCTCGTTTTTTATTTATCATGTCTTAAGTAAGATGTGAATTTACTGTAAACAAAACTTTAAAAATGTACTATTTATATTTTTAAATAATTACCCAGCTACTGATCCAGTAATGTTCTTTACATTTGCTGAAGTGCACGTTGGGTGTAAGCACATCATTCAACACTTATTTTATTTAATGTTTATTGTTGTTTTTAATATGACGAGTTTCCAAAAAGTCAATATGAATGACACGCAAACTGAGCATTCCCGTTTTTCAGCGCAGAAAGGTTTTTCTTTTTTAAAAATGACATCTCGAATAATATGCGAATGAAAACCGCTGCAAATTACTTAATACTTTTTTTTCAGTGGGACTTTAAAGAAGAATTTTAGTTCTCAGTGATTCACAAAATGCAAGTCAATGGTTATGAATCTTTGAAAGTCATAAAACGTATTCATTGTTCGATAAACTGTCACTTTAATACCTGTGACTCTTGACAGTATATTGAGATCCTATGATGCAAAACTAGTAGTCTGTGCAAGAAAATGAACTGCATCTTTATTATTTTTAACTCACAACTTCAACAAATGGTCTTGTATATTCAGAGGCATATATTTCAGAGGCTTTTGAATCTGAACTCTTTATTTTGATGTTATGTCATGAACACATTCAGGTTTATTTGCAGAGGCTGTTGATTAAATGTAACATTATCCACAACAGTATTACATTTCTTTGTTTTGCTTGATTGTTTTGCATTGATTGTTTTTCTTCACAAGACCTCAATGTTTCATCAGATGCCAAATGTTTTTTTTTCTGATTGTAAATGTGTTTTCTTTTAGCTGTTCACTGTAAAAATGATGGCAAAAAGTCATAATTTTTTTGCTACTTTAATTTGATTAAGTTAATTAAGTTTCATGTAATTATTTTTTAGTTATGCAAAGTTTAACTTAATATTTTTAGTCCATTTGATTGATATAAGTTAAGATGAGATGTTTTACGGTGTTGACATTTTTTTTACAAATCATAACTAGCTATCTAAAACTTTTGAATAAATTAAAAGTACATTTTAGTTTAAAGGGCAAATATGATGAAAATCAACTTTTGGAAGCTGTTTGGACAGAACTGTGTGTAGATATAGTGTATCCACAGTCATACTGGAGTGATAAAAACACATTAAGTCTCTTTTTAAAAATCTCCTGATGTTAAAATAGG
Source organism: Danio jaintianensis (assembly GCA_903798115.1). Lineage (NCBI taxonomy): Eukaryota > Metazoa > Chordata > Actinopteri > Cypriniformes > Danionidae > Danio > Danio jaintianensis. The sequence continues at coordinate 27,145,521 of CAIGQV010001633.1, read as the reverse complement.
ATCTAAATCCCTGCAATTCTGAGGCCCACCACAACGTGACGTAGGAGTGCGGTTTTTCCTGCCCACCGAATTGATTGACAGCTGCGTATTAACATGTCTGCATAGTAACACGTATAAACATATCCACAAGACAGGATGTTACGGCCCAAAATCCAAAACTGGCTCTATTAATAAAATCAAGGTTTGAGCCGAACATATGAAAGACACAGACGCTTGAATATGACAGATTGACGTCCCCGTCAATATATTTTAATCTCATTAAATCAAACTTACAAAAAGAGACAAAAAATTATTAACAAATAACTGTAGACGGGTAGGGCAGCTAAACAAAACAGTTCCCTGACTATAGCTGTTCTTCCAGGAGAGATCTTACCTTGCTCCCGTAAAAAGAATAAAAACAGGTGAGTCTTCTGGGCCACTGCTTCCCTTTGCTGAACTAAATAAATAACAAAAATGTGACTATGAAAATTAATACCCACTACCTGCTACAAAAATAAACAAACGAGGCTAAATAGTTAAAACATTAAACATAAAGTTGAAATTGCTATGCGGAGCGATCCTGGCATGAGCGGAACACTGCCAGCCAGACAGCGTGAGAGAAAGAGAGCCGCCATTGTCATCAGCCTTATATATGGGGAATCCGAATGACCTCACCAGCGTCATCCAATCCGGACAAGCCGTTCACAAACTCCACCTAAAACTCAGGCAAGCGCAAAAAGCACACAACCATACCAAAAAAAAAAAAAAAACCCACAGAATTACACACAGAACGTAACTCAGGACTTGTGCAAAGTAACTGGGATTAAAAGATCTGTTCAGCTCTCTGTGATCAGCTGCACCTCAAGAATAAGTTTTACAAGTTTAAAACAGTGTTTTTAAAACAGTGCATGTTTGTAATAAAGTAAAGACAGTAAAATCGCTATGTAATTCATCAACACAGCCACATATAATTATAAAAGAAGATGCTTTAATCCTGGTTTGTGGACGTTAAATCGGGTTTATTTTCTACATTAACATACTGGATATCCATACAGCATTGTATATTAATGTGTATCCTTTCACATTTGCCGTGCAAACAGTGCAAAGTTAAACGTGTGTGAGTGCATGTGCACGCGTACTTTGTAACGACATTGTGTGTGACTCATCCTTCTAGAAAGGCTTTAATTAACTCCAGAACAAATACATCAAATAACCATAAGTTCTTACTGTAATATTTCTCATTCTTATCTGTCACTGTGCTGTTTATTTGACATAAGACGCAGCAGGAAATGGAGACATGCGTCAGAGCAATAGAGAGTGATCTCTGTGGCTCTGACACGCATGCACGTGGAAACGGTGGGCGGGGAGAGACAGCTCATTTGCATTAAAGGCACAGGCAACAAAAACAGCTACAGTGTACTCAGAGTTGAAAATCCCCATAATTAGAAAGGTATAATAAATAATCTGATGGGTATTTTGAGCTGAAACTTTACAGACACATTCTGGAGACACAAAAGACTTATCTTAAATCCTGAAAAAGGGGTAAAATATAGGTCCTGGCCTTTTGATATGCATGTTGTGTGGGATTTTGTGCCAATGGCATTTCACAGTTATGAAGGGCAACGCCACATAAGTGGGATCCAAATACTTGACAAAATATCCTGTTGCTCTTGTACACTGCAAAAATACTTTTCTTACTTAGATTTTTGGTCTTGTTTCTAGTCTAGATATCTAAAAATTCTTAAATCAAAAATAATTTTCTAGACAAGCAAAAATATTGTCTGGTTTTCCAAAATAATATGCCAAAATTAAATGAGTTGTCCTTAAAACAAGCAGATAATTTTTAGATATTTGGACAACAAGAAACAAGACAAAAAAATCTAAGAAAAGCATTTTTGCAGTGAGGCTTTTGTAACTCCCATTTACATGCACAAGACGTCTTTTATTCTCTTTGTCGTGTTGCAGTGTTTACCATCTAATGAGAATCCCAATCAAAAGTAAAACCTCAAGATGCATCATACTAATGAAAATTTTGAAAGAACCGCATTTAATTGTCATGAAAATGATGAAGAGAAGTTTTACTTAATGGTTCTAAGAAAAGTGCTTGTTTATGCATTCCTGGTGCATTTTATTTTTCTTTTGAGGTGGCGGTGGATGTGTGGAGTGATTGTGGCTTCGAGTCAATGCAGACCTTTCCCTTCTGAATTCCTTCTCCCTGCCTTCCTGGCTGACAAGAGAGAGGAAAAAGGGATGGGAAAGAAAAGATCCTTGATCTCAGGGAGTCTGTGGAGCTAATTACGCCTTAAGGGAAGCGGAAGGGGATAAATGGAAAAGCTCAATTAATGCTGGTTGTCATTACATTAGTCTATTTGCTCAGGTTGACGCATAAAAAGCTCTACTAATTTGTGTGTGGCAGGTGGTAGATGTACACTCACGATGGCGGGCGGGTTGACATATGAGGAATGGTCATTAAATGAAACCCCAAACCTCTCCAAGAGCATCCATTTGACGATAGTGATTCAAACTTGTCGCACAGTTATAGTTATTCGCATCACAGGCAAACCATTACGGGCATCGGCGTGCAAACTGGCACGATTTTACTAATGTGATTGTGATGTCAGATGTCACCAGTTGTTTTTCTTTTTCCGAGAGTTGAGAAATGTATTTCCGCTGTATTAAGCTTGGAGAGGAATACTAACTAGCTATACAAAAAATTTCCAGAGAATAATGGTATTACTCAGAGATTCTTCTGTCGTAAATGCAGTTCGCAAACCTTTTTACTTCCATAATTTGATGCAATTCACTGTGAAATGGAGTTTGTGAAGAAAAAGGGATTTTGATATATCAGCAATTGATTAGATTTTATAAACTGAGCTTAATGTTGTAGCAAACTGTGAGATCTCTTGAGTTGTCTCCAATATTGCATATTACTCAGAAGGCACCTTGATGTCAAAATGATAAATAAAACATGTCAAAAACGCAAATCAATTTGATGTCAAAACCTTGATGTCCATTTGACAACCTAAATTTACACTGGATTTTACACTTTATCCCTGCATTGCATGTAAACTACCTTGATGTCAAAATGACATCAAATATATATCTAACATTGTTTTTGGCGTCAAAAACAAACAAAATTTGTTTTGGTGTGAATTTGATGTCGTTTTGACATCAAGGTGCCCACTGGGTACTCGAGTAGGTATAATATATAGCCTATATAGTATATATTAGGGGTGTGACGGTATATGTATTCATCCTGAACCATCAAGGTACAAGGGTGACAGTTTGGTTCATGCCCTCCCATGATGAATACAATCAGTCCAGATGTGCCAGTGCAGCCAATGGAGTTAGGCAGAAAAGACCAAGGCAGTGCAACAACTGAGCCATTCACAAAGAATGTGTCTTTGCATCTGAAAACATGAGATGAAGCGCTCAGTAGTAGTTCCACCATGTTGCTGTAATCATGCCAATTTGGTACACTGAAACTCAAAATGCTTGCCCCACCTTCGAGACCTTCTGATTGGTCCACTGCTGCTGTGGGTGAATGTTAAAACTTTGAAATGCACGTTCAACTTTTTGGAAATTTCAAATGGATGTTTTTAAAATTTCAGTATCGATTGGTACAGAATTCCAGTATCGTGCAACCCTAGTATAATGATCACACATGTCCGTCAACTACGTTTACATAGAAAAACAATGGAAATATAAGATTCTGTCTCATCTTGTGCTCATGCAAATCTTTTCTCTACACACCTGCACAAGACTGAACAGTTGTCCGCTGTACCTGCTGTTATGAATGGACCTCCACTTAGTGCTAGCATTTTCATTAAAAGAGTTTTCAGTTTTGATGCTTTTCACAGTTTTTCTGTTGTTAGGAGAGGGTTAGGCTCAACCTTTGAAAGTTTAATACAATAGTCTAATTCTAAAGTTTTATTTTTCATTATTCTGATAATTTGTACTTTTGCATCACAAGTAGCTTTTCAGTTCTGTAGCTGATTGCGACAAAACACTTCTGCCTGTTCAAAATAAAGAGAAAAATATGTTATTATTCCTGTTGTATATACCCAAATCAAACCCCAAAACTGAAGTACGTACCGAACCGTGATCTCTGTGTATCGTTACATGCCTAGTGTGTATGTATATATAGTACATCTATATAATATGAATTTCAACATACAACTTGACTTGAGTACTGTTTTTTTTTTAACACGCCATATAATATGGTAGTATGCAATTTCGCACACATACTAGATCTTTCTATTGGTATGTTCTGTAATCCTATAGCAACAGTAACCAAAGTAGGTGGAACTCAGTAAAAGTCTATTTCTTATGAATAAAATCAATCATTATGACTTTATTACAATTTAATATCCCATTTTTTTTACCCGGAAAATACATTGAACTGCGGCAGTAAAACCAGTTAAAAATACTTCATGCTGACTTGCAAGACATCTGAGGGTTGTGGCAGTTACAGACTCACATTTTCTTTCTCTTTCTCTCTTTTTACAGGTTTCATTTATACATGTGGTGGGACATTAAAAGGGAAAAATGGGACCATAGAAAGTCCAGGTTTTCCTCAAGGATACCCTAATGGAGCGAACTGCACGTGGGTTATTGTAGCCGAGGAGAGGAGCAGAATTCATATAGTTTTTCAGTCCTTTGCTGTGGAGGAAGAATATGACTTTTTATCTTTATACGATGGACATCCTCATCCTGCAAACTTCAGGACAAGGTAAGCACATAAGAATTTAGGTGCTATGCACATCTTTTGGCAGTATTATATAATACATCAATGGCATTCCAATTTCTGGGAAGCTTTCCACAAGGTTTTGGAAGGTGTTTATGTGAGTTTTTGACCATTCCTCTAAAGCACTTTGCTCTAATTCATCACAAACGTGTTCAATCGGGTTGAAGTCAGGACTCTGTCCAGGCCAGTCAAGTTCCTCCACAAAACAACTCACTCATCCAGTCATATTGGAGCAGGAATCCCCATCCCCAAACTGTTCCTACAAAGTTGGGAGCATGAAATGATCCAAAATGTCTTGACACGCTAAAAAAATCCCACTTTTTTTTGCTATTTTATAAATTAAAATATTCAAAATTCAGGAGAAGGTAAGCACATACGAGTTTAGGAGCTATGCACATCTTTTGGCAACATTATATAATACATCGATGATATTCCAAATTTTATCTGTAGAGTTTAATATGATTCTGGCCCTCCCTTTACAGCTATAACAGATTCAACTTTTCTGGGAAGGCTTTCCACAAGGTGTTTATGGGAGTTTTTGACCATTCTTCTAAAGCACATTTGTGAGGTTCTTCTGTTGGATGAGAAGGCCTGGCTCACAGTCACCGCTCTAATTTATCACAAACGTGTTCAATCGGGTTAAAATCAGGACTGAGTGCAGGCCAGTCCAGTTCCTCTACAAGAAACAGACTCATCCAGTCATGTTGGAGCAGTAATCCCCATCCCCAAACTGTTCCTACAAAGATAGTATAATGAAATGATCCAAAATGTCTTGGCATGCTAAAAACATCCCACCCTTTTTTTTTTCTATTTTATGAAATTATAAACTTCAGGACAAGGTAAGCATGTAAGAGTTTAGGAGCTATGCACATCTTTTGGCACATCGCATGCTTTTGAAATTGGCCATCTTGCTCATTCTGGAAAATAGACCAGAAATATTGATAACATCATTTCCTGTTCAGGGGCGTATGCAAATTGCTTCTGTAAAATGAGAATGTCCTTCCCACTGATACCACCTGCTGCTTATTGGCAATAGCAAGTAGCAAATCATGATTCATGGCCATGACATCAACTGAAACCTATTGGCTATAAAAAGGAAAGGGGAAAAAAATGACAAACCTTTCAGTATGTCTGGCTCCCACTTCCTGTTTCAATAAGAAATATGTCAGGATAGGGAGGATGTGCAGAATAATGTACATTCAGCTGGTCATTTTCACAAAATAAATCCAGATATGCCAGGTGAAAGGGTTTTGTTTATTTTGTGTGAGTGATTAGATGTGCGTGCTTCTTGCGTATTATTTTCTCAGTGATATGAGATGTGTTAAACTACTGGTTTGCTTGAGTAGCCATTTATGGGCATTATTATTTTAGGGACCATCTGCATGTACCTTCTGCTCACTGAGCATCTGAAGGTTTCCCATAATAATCCCTCTTTAAATACACTGAATGTACATGATCCTGCTTTTTCTACTTATTTGCAAATTAATGAGATGAGTTGAAGTGAAGTTTAGTTTAAAAGGGTTTTTATGTGAGGAGAGTGTGGAGTGATATGAGGAGATGAAACTATGGCTTTCTAGTCCTTTCTGAAATGGTCCTCTTCAATTGTGCTTATTATAATGTGCTGTTCATGAGTATTTGAAGTTTATCCATCATATGCTAAACTTAAATAGAACAACAACAACTTGCTGTTATGTTTATGTTTACTGAATGTCCCTGATCCTGCTTTCTAGTTCATTTTAATGAACAAATACGGAGTAAATAGTAATTTGAGTTTATATTTAATTATGCATTTTAAAGTGCTGTCTGGTCACTGAGCATTTAAATGTTCCTTTAATTCACGTTCCAGTTTTCAAAATGTCCCACTTATTTTCCAAAAAATAATAGTTCATGATATATTAATTATTATATTATGATATTATTAATGTAAAGACAGACAGTTTGTCTAAAAAATAGTTTAGACAATTCTTCTTGATTTAAGAATTTTTAGATGTTTTGGACTAGAAACGAAACAAAAACTCCAAGTAAGAAAAGCTTTTTTTGCAATGAAGATTGAACGATTTCATTAATTTATGACCATAATATGTTTATGATTTTCTAAGTGGTGCTGGGATGTTTAATGTTAACTATTTTGGGACATCTGCCTTTACATACACTACATTACAACATTATTTAATATATCAATTATATTTACATTTTTACAGCTATAACAAATTCAACTTTTCTGGCAAGCTTTCCACAACATTTTGGATGGTGTTTATGGGAGTTTTTGACCATTCTTCTAAAGTGCTTCGCTCTAATTCATCACAAACATGTTCAATCGGGTTGAAGTCAGGAATCTGTCCAGGCCAGTCCAGTTCCTCCACAAAAAAAAAACTCGCTTATCCAGTCATATTGGAGCAGGAATCCCCATCCCCAAACTGTTCCTACAAAGTTGGGAGCATGAAATGATCCAAAATGTCTTGGCATGCTAAAAACATTCCACTTTGTTTTGCTATTTTATAATCTTTTGGCAACATTATATAATACATCGATGATATTCCAATTTTTATCTGTAGAGTTTAATACGATTCTGGCCCTCCCTTTTCAGCTGTAACAGATTCAACTTTTCTGGGAAGGCTTTCCACAAGGTGTTTATGGGAGTTTTTGATCATTCTTTCAAAGCACATTTGTGAGGTCAGACATTTATGTTGGATGAGAAGGCCTGGCTCACAGTCTCCGCTCCAATTCTTTACAAAAGTGTTCAATCGGCTTGAGATCAGGACTGTGTGCAGGCCAGTCCACAGAAAACAAACAAACAAACAAACAAACAAACAAACAAACAAACAAACTAAAAAAAAAAACTCACTCATCCATTCACGTTGGAGCAGGAATCCCCATCCCCAAATTTTTCCTACAAAGTTGGGAGCATGAAAGGATGTCTTGGAATGCAATTTTTTTTTTCTTTTTTTTTTTTTTTCTATTTTTTGAAGTAAAATATGAGCAGCAAAGACTGTTTTTCATAGCTGTACATACAACCATGCTTTTTACTACTTATTCTCAAACAGATAAGTGAACATTATTCCGTTTGCTATTTTAAGTTTAAATGTGAAAAGAGAGCCCAGTGTGACATTAAAAGTGGTTTCCAGAAAAAGCCAATTATAAAGTTTAGCATTACTAATTTATCTACAGAATGTAGTGAATCAAGTATCCGCAGAGCCGTGTAGCTGCATTACCCATATACTGCTCATTTGCGAATTACAGAGCTGATTACTGCCGAAACATGGGCCCGAAACTCCTCTAACTGCTTAAAAGCACACAAAATTAACCTGCACTAACTCTCCTCTAATTAAAGGGTAAACCAATTATTGCTGTGAAAGTCTCCACCAGCCAGCAGCAAAAATCAGCAAGACCCCCTGCGTTCAGGTAGCTGAAATTCACTCGCAGCAATTGCCATGATTGAACGTATTTATTTTATGCCAGTCTGGGCTTCACAAACTCTGCATCCAAAAACCTGACGCTTCATTGGCTAAACAGATTGCGAAATATGCAGCATATTGTGCTGATGTCATTTCCTCACTAATCCCTCCATTAAAATGGCAGACGGTTATCAAAAATAGAAGCATTTCTTCTAAAGTGTTTGTTTTTCTCTGAGTGTCTTCATTTGTTGTTTGTATTCGCTGTCGCAGATGATTTAGAAAGTAGTACAGTGCAGCTGGATTGATTTTTATGCTGGAAAGTGTTTGGCTTTTTGCTAATCTCCACCCCCGTTGGTTTTTGTTTCAAATTTTTCAGCATTGTGCTTGCATAGGCTAGAATAGCAACGTGAAGCTTTTTTATCTGTTTTCTTTTAGATTACATTTAAGATTAAATTGTTAAATGACCCTGATTAAGATCTGCTACACTTGTGATTCAGAATGAAGGCGACAAGAAATGTCTCATTTGATGACAATTTCAACTGATAGAATTGGTATACGTGAACATAACTGTTTCAGCTGTTATAATGAATTCTTTAGTTACTGACTTTTCAGACTTTTAGCAGCAGTTTAAAATAGGTGAGATGCGGATGGCCTTGCTGTTGTTGTACTGCACATGCTCATTTTGGGAATAACTTAATGCATTTTGGAAAAACACTATACACATACAGTTGAAGTCAGAATTATTAGCCCTCCTGAATTATTAGCCCCCTGTATATTTTTTCCCCAATTTCTGTTTAACGGAGGGAACACATTTCTAAACTAAATAGTTTTAATAACTCATTTCTAATAACTGATTTCTTTTATCTTTGCTATGATGACAGTGCATAATATTTTACTAGATATTTTTCAAGATACTAGAATTCAGCTTAAAGTGACATTTAAAGGCTCAACTAGGTTAATTAGGCAAGTTAGGGTAATTAGGCAAGTCATTGTATAATGATGGTTTGTTCTGTAGACAATCGAAAATTGTTTATCTAGCCAAAATAAAACAAATACGTCTTTCTTCAGAAGAAAAAATATTAAAGGAAATACTGTGAAAAGTTCCTTGCTCTGTTAAACATAATTTGGGAAATATTTGAAAAAGAAAAACATTTTTTTATAAGTTTGGGTAAAGTAATAATACTGTATTACTTCCATAGTCGTGCATAAGAGAAGAACAAAGATTGTCTTCATTGTAGGGCTGCACGATACTGGGGAAATATGCGATGTTGTTGAGTGTTTCGATAACAATATTTCTTATAACCAACTTTAAAAATGTGATTTTATCAGCAATTAAAAAAAAAACATTTATTTATTTATTTAATGATCATACTAAAATAAACAGGCAATATATATTTATCTGAGCTAATTGAATCCAAAAATAGATATATAAACAGGCAATATTTGTCTGAGCTAATTAAATCTAAAAAAATAAAAAAATAAATTGGCAATATATATTTATCTGAGCTAATTACATCTAAAATAAAATAATCCAAAAAACTCTGCGTAAATTCTGATTATTACTGGTGGTTGTCATTTTCCTCTCTTGTCTCCCAGCATTAGTATTTATTTTCAGCTCTAGTTTTACCTAACAGAAACTACTGGATACTGTAGGTGGGGATAAACATAGTAAAGGCCTTGTCTGATTGGTCAGATTTGGATAAACAACCTTTGTGTGCCAGCACAAAAAACTTAATTTAATTTATTTCATGACAACTTAATTGTTTTATGTTCAATCTACTTAAATGAGTAAAAAACAATTTAGTTAACTTAATCAATTTGTGTTGGGGCAACATGAAGAAATTGTGTGCATCCCAGCGTTTTTTTTGCAGTGAATGTGGGATTTATTTTGAAGCAGTTTTTCCTCAGAACTCACTAGTATGAAGTTAAAACAAACAGCATTTGGTAATGCTAATGTAAAGCTCTTTATGGTTACCTTTAACCAATTTGTACTATGATCATACTTGTCAACCCTCCCATTTTTGCCGGGATTCTCCCGTATTTTAACATTCTATCCCGCTGTCATCCCTTTTAAGTATTTTCCCATATTTCTCTTGTATTTTATCTTTCTATTAAAAGTGAAAGTAGAAGAGCCGATCTCAAATGTGATATAATTGCAAGAGCTGTTTAAGAGAATTATGCTTTTGCTTTATTTCAGCTTGAAAGTACATTGAAATTAATATTAAAATGGCCGCATTCACTTCATTTCCATTAAAGCTATGCGTCGACCGTCGCCCTTCCTATGCAATCTCAAATCAGTCCAGTCATGTACTGATGCTGACTGAAGGACGTGCTCTGTAGTGATAAAGACACTGTTCCCAGATCAGCTTCTGTACACGCGATTTGAAGATGAGCGAAAGTGGACACTTTTGAATTTGAGTGTGTTTGTAAACAGACAAATACACTTACTAAGTAAACGTCCGTCCTGCCGTGTTTTGTTTTAAACACAAATAGTTTTGTCTTAAATGAGCACAAACAGTTACGAAAGTAATCGAATGCTTTCATTATAGATCTGTGCATTCTTTATGTTGATGTATTTTTATATCCCAATGTCGACAGGTATGACTATGATTTAAATGTGATATTTGGAAAGTGGAAAGTCTTAAATGGTGCATTTTTTTGGTAAACCATACTGTACACCAGTAATCTTTCTTTTATTTAAAACTTTGCAAAATCCTTTTTTCCACAGTGCAATTTTACAATGAGTTCAGGCGCTTTTTCAACAGTTTGGTCACCGAGCGTTTGAAGTTTTCCCATTATATACTCCCTTTAATAGACCTTAGATTGAATACAGCAAATCTTCACAAAAACACATTGTGGAATAAAAGCAAGTCCTTCATTATCTGAGCTCTTAGTAAATCAATAGGTTTTTCTGCTCTTCTGCAGACACGGCACTTCATTTGCGGTTATTAAAGCATTAGTCTTATGAAGAATGCGAAGCCAGTGATGCCAGCTATACCGTGTTTTTTGGGTTTTAACAGAATTACTCAAATATTTATGAGTATTGGCTAAAGCTCTCCGATGAAAGAACAACAGAACAGTCGTTTCATTAACATCTCATAATAGATGCTCTTCGGTTTCCATCTGGTGCAAGAAGCAAAACGCAAAGATAATATAAGAATCAGACTGTCTGATGTTGAATCCGTCGGTATAAAGTATTATTCTGAACAAACCACCTTCTCCTTGAGATGTTATTGTGTCCCATTGAGTGCTAGCCCCATTATGTCTGCTGCTCTGTGAGGTTTGATTCAACGCAGACTTCCTCTCTGTGTTGCTGTGTTTATCAGAATTGTCAGATAATGCTCATGAAATAGAAGGAGAATCCTTGAGATGTGTTATATGTACCAAGGTTGTGCATTATTCAGAAATGCATTAACAAAAGCTACTCTTGAATTTGAATCAAGGTGATAAAGTGGATGCGGAAGTGCAATTTGAATTTGAACGTGAGGGAAAAAGTTTATAGTACATGTATTTTAAAGTAGAAAAGAAAAGTTTATGAAAGCGGTTTGGCATCACGTGAGCACCACATTATTTTAACATTTTGACATAAATGGCCCGCGGGCCGGGAGTTTGAGACCCCTTCTCTACGTCTATACTGTAGTTCAGTCCCTAATTAAAGTTTGATCCCCTCTGAAGGATGTCAAAACAACATGTATGGGGGTCAGTCCTCTAAATCAGTGGTCCCCAACCCCCGGTCCGCGGACCGGTAACAGCCGTGGATCAATTGGTACCGGGCTGCACAAGAAATCATGAATTATTTACGTTTTATTTATTATCTGAGTCTGAACGCTCTTATTTTGAAAAATCTTTTATTTTGAAAAATGAGCGTATTCTCTCGGTTACATCTTAGTCATTTGAGTGCCAAAATGTAACCCACAAGCCGCAAAATGAGTAAGAAACAGACGTCTTTGGAAAGTTTCTTTGCAAAGGGGAAAAGACCCAGTGAGGGACCCACAAACTGCCAAGGAATGGATCCGCAACCCATTGGTCAACAAATCAGGTGAATCCAGCATGTCTGTGCAAGAAGAAGATTAACTGTGGGGATCGCAAATGACGGCGGCCGTTCACATATCGCGTCTATTCCATGAGCAAGTTTGATATTTCCAATGGAGGCACGCATATTGGGAGCGACGCGCACGCGGTACCCAGTTAAAAACATCTCAAGTTTTCAGAATGCTGCGAGCGCGCTGTGAGTCACGTGACAAGACAACCAACCCCAACCCCCCCCCACAGGCCGCGATAAAATTGTCAAGCGTTGACTGGTCCGCGGTGATAAAAAGGTTGGGGACCACTGCTCTAGTGAAAAATAGTTTGCTTTGATCTGTATCTTAAATAAAAATCTTAATAATTAAAGTAATAATCATTTAAATAGGCAACGCGGTGGCGCAGTGGGTAGCTATGTCGCCTCACAGCAAGAACTGGTTCGAGCCTCGGCTAGGTCAGTTGTCATTTCTGTGTGGACTTGGCATGTTTTCCACGTGTTTGCGTGGGTTTCCTCCGGGTGCTTCGTTTTCCCCCACAAGTCCAAAGACATGCTGTATAGGTGAATTGGGTAAGCTAAAAAAAAAAATTGTCCGTAGTGTGTGGGTGTTTCCCAGTGATGGGTTGCAGCTGCGTAAAACATATGCTGGATAAGTTGGCGGTTCATTCCGCTGTGGCGACCCCAGATTTATAAAGGGACTAAGCCAAAAAGAAAATTAATGAATGAATGAATCATTTAAATATACATTTGAGCACCTCTATAATGGTCCATACCTTTGTGAATGCATAATCGCGGCAATCAGTCTATGCGAAAAAATATTCATTCAACACTCTGAAACTGGCAGATCTAGGTCTACGTGTTCACAAGATACTTTTCTCGTAAAATGGGTGTTTGTTTCTACATATAGCCTAAAAGTAAAGTAAAATTAGCTACATAGTTTGACCTAAAGTAACTTCTGACATGGTTAATCAGAGGATACTGTAGGTCAGAATGCACTAAATATCCCACAAAACACTGACAACTTAAATAATTAATCAATTAGTTTTATTACGTTTAATGTTTTATTAATAAATTAGATGCAATAAAAAAAATACATACATACATTTGATTCACTGAAGCATGTATTACAGTCGTGGCCAAAAGTTTGAACATAATGACATAAATATTGGAAATTGGAAAAGTTGCTGCTTAAGTTTTTATAATAGCAATTTGCTTATACTCCAGAATGTTATGACGAGTGATCAGATGAATTGCATAGTCCTTCTTTGCCATGAAAATTAACTTAATCCTGAAAAAAACTTTCCACTGCATTTCATTGCTGTCATTAAAGGACCTGCTGAGATCATTTCAGTATTTGTCTTGTTAACTCAGGTGAGAATGTTGACGAGCACAAGGCTGGAGATCATTATGTCAGGCTGATTGGGTTAGAATGGCAGACTTGACATGTTAAAAGGAGGGTGATGCTTGAAATCATTGTTCTTCCATTGTTAACCATGGTGACCTGCAAAGAAACGCGTGCAGCCATCATTTCGGTGCATAAAAATGGCTTCACAGGCAATGATATTGTGGCTACTAAGATTGCACCTAAATCAACAGTTTATAGGATCATCAAGAACTTCAAGGAAAGAGGTTCAATTCTTGTTAAGAAGGCTTCAGGGCGTCAAAGAAAGTCCAGCAAGCGCCAGGATCGTCTCCTAAAGAGGATTCAGCTGTGGGATAGGAGTGCCACCAGTGCAGAGCTTGCTCAGGAATGGCAGCAGGCAGGTGTGAGTGCATCTGCATGCACAGTGAGGCGAAGACCTTTGGAAGATGGCCTGGTGTCAAGAAGGGCAGCAAAGAAGACACTTCTCTCCAAAAAAAACATCAGGGACAGATTGATCCTCTGCAAAAAGTATGGCGATTGGACTGCTGAGGACTGGGGCAAAGTCATATTCTCCGATGAAGCCCCTTTCCGATTGTTTGGGGCATCTGGAAAAAGGCTTGTCCGGAGAAGAAAAGGTGAAGCGCTACCATCAGTCCTGTGTCATGCCAACAGTAAAGCATCCTGAGACCATTCATGTGTGGGATTGCTTCTCATCCAAGGGAGTGGGCTCACTCACAATTTTGTCCAAAAACACAGCCATGAATAAAGAATGGTCCAAAACACCCTCCAACAGCAACTTCTTCCAACAATCCAACAACAGTTTGGTGAAGAACATATCTAAGTGGCTCGGGGACCAAAACGTTGAAATTTTGTGTCCATGGCCTGGAAACTCCCCAGATCTTAATCCCATTAAGAACTTGTGGTCAATCCTCAAGAGGCAGGTGGACAAACAAAAACCCACTAATTCTGACAAACTCCAAGAAGTGATTATGAAAGAATGGGTTGCTATCAGTCAGGATTTGGCCCAGAAGTTGATTGAGAGCATGCCCAGTCGAATTGCAGAGGTCCTGAAAAAGAAGGGCCAACACTGCAAATACTGACTCTTTGCATAAATGTAATGTAATTGTCGATAAAAGCCTTTGAAACGTATGAAGTGCTTGTAATTATATTTCAGTACATCACAGAAACAACTGAAACAAAGATCTAAAAGCAGTTTAGCAGCAAACTTTGTGAAAACTAATATTTGTGTCATTCTCAAAACTTTTGGCCACGACTGTACACAAACTAACATTACCGAAAACGTTGACTCCCCCGATTGTCAATGTATAATTCACACCCTGAAACTGGTATTTTTTGTTCCTACTATAGATACCATTGACATCCATATTGGAACAAAAAACACCAGTTTCCAACATTCATCAAAATATCTTATCTTGTGTTCAACAGAAAAATAAAGTGAGTAAATTAAGTGAGAATTTTTTTTTTTTTTGGACGAATTATCCCTTTAAGATGCATTTTATGTTGTCAATCTGATCACAACGCTAAATATAAGTGTGAACAGGATGTAAAATGTTTTGAGCTTTTCCACTTTTGTTGAAAACACAACTGGATTCCCAGCGGGCAGCTCAATGTCCAAATGACATCACATTGACATTGACGTCAAAAAAACATGTCAGGAATTCAAATAGCTTTGATGTCAAAATCTTGACATCCACACATTGATGCCCTTTGACCACTTAAATAATGACACAAGAATTAAACTATACAATTTTTTATTTCAATTCCAAATTTACACTATTCTGTATCCCTACAAGGGTGGCGTGGTGGCGCAGTGGGTAGCGCTGTCGCCTCACAGCAAGAAGGTCGCTGGTTCGAGCCTCGGCTGGGTCAGTTGGCATTTCTGTGTGGAGTTTGCATGTTCTCCCCGTGTTCGTGTGGGTTTCCTCCGGGTGCTCCGGTTTCCCCCACAAGTTCAAAGACATGCGCTATAGGTGAATTGGGTAAGCTACATTTTCCGTAGTGTATGTGTGTGAATGAGAGTGTATGCATGTTTCCCAGTGATGTGTTGCAGCTGGAAGGGCATCCACTGCGTAAAACATATGCTGGATAAGTTGGCGGTTCATTCTGCCGTGGTGACCCCTGATGAATAAATGGACTAAGCAGAAAAGAAAATTAATGAATGAATGTATCCCTACAATGCATGTGAACTACCTTGATGTCCATACAACATCAAATTCAAGACATCTAGCATTGGAGACAGTAAAAAATACAATTACTTTGACGTGTATTTAATGCCAAAGTTTGATGTTAATTTGATGTTGCTTTGACATCAAGTCAGTTGATATCAATTAGATTAGCATTTTTGACATGTTTGGTTTTTGATGTCGTTTTGGGTTGCTTATATTGTGTAAACACTTATTTGGTTGAAGGTGTTCTAACATCCACAAAACACCTGCTGGCCTAATTCTTAAACGTTAGGGAATGTGTTGTTGAAGTGCATTATTCAGATGGGATTTAGATTGCCGTCTGAAATAAGTTAGGTTTGAAGGTGAAAAAAATTAACAACATGATGTTCTCTTTCCAGTCCTGATTCTAACATAAACAAAAAGCAGTCAGTGATCAGAGCAGAAATAAAAGCTGTATTGTTTTCTGTTGTTTTCTGTGATGTGAAATTAAAAGATTAGAAAAAGAAAAATTCATAATAAACCCTTCTCTTAAAGAAACCAAGTCATTGAAAAATGATCAGAAGAGACGGATTAAGTCTAAGCAAGAATGTATCACTTTAACTATAGTTCATCGATCAAAATCTCTTCAAGTCTTTGTACCTCGCTTAAAACATCTGAGATGATTTGACAGATCCCAGATAATTTAATCATGATAACTGATCTCTGGCTAATTAGGTTCTTCGAACAAGTTTGCTAATCAAATTAAAATATCTGGGTAAATTGATCTGAGATTATTGCTTGTGCTTGTGTTTATTGCGAAGGACAGATCCATTGATCATCAAAATCATGATCATCAGTGCAGTGATTGGCTGGCGACAGACAGCAGCGTAGTGACATCATCTAATTAATATTCAATTGTTAGCCATGTAGACAAAATTCAAAATAAATGAGTTTGTTAAATCATATGAAATAACTTTCCACATTTGTACACACTTTCATGTGTCAATAGTATAGTATTTAGCAATTTATTTAGTTTTACCTTTATAGTGGACAGTACTCAAGTTTCTTAATCTCTTGGCATAAGGTATAACTGGCTATTTAAGTACATTTTGAATAAAAAAAACAACATCATTATGATATTTAAGAAGTGTTTGCATGTTCTGTGCTACATCAAATCAGCCACATATTAGCTGTCGTTGTGTGTGAATGACTGCCGTAACTTTAAGTGTTTTGGTCACACTTTAAAATAAGTGAATGTATTTAATGACATGAACTAAGCAATTCATGTGCATAATTTATTATTTATAGTTCAACATTTACTGATGCATTACTAAAATACAAATTCATGCTTGTTAGCATTTATGCGCTGTGACTTGACATGAGCTAACAAAAACAACTTTATTTCCATTGACTAACATTAACAAAGATGAATAAATACTGTAATAAATGTATTGTTCATTGTTTGTTCATGGTAGTAAATACATTAACATGAACTAATACAACCTTATTGTAAAGTGTTACCAGCCAGCCAGCCAGTCAGCCAGCCAGCCAAATGTTGGCCATGTCTTTTATCATACACTCCTACAAGAAATTGCACTAAAGCTGCGGCAGTACATTTTCAAAGTATGCGTTTGTATCCAAAAGGCCCATAATAGTGTTTTAAAGTATATGTTATTACCTAAAGTGTACATATTAGTCACTAAAAAGTAAAAATAATAATAATAATAAATTGTCGTAACAAAAAAGTGTTATAGTCACTATTTAAATGCATTTTTGCTGAATAGAATTAATTTACTTATATATATGCATATGCATTACCTTTTTTTTGTTTTATTTCCCGTATAAGAGCCTCTAAGCTATGTACTGCTTGGGAAAATGTCTGTGCACATTATTCTGTGCATTAACATCTTCAATAACGATAATAATGATGAAGTATTTGTACATCCTATAATAGGGTATGTACTGTTGAACTTGGAAGTTTTGGTATACTTTAAAGGGATATTTCACCCAAAAATTAAAATTGTCATCAATTACTCAACCTTTACTTATTTTAAACCTTTATGAGTTTCTTCTGCTGAACACAGAAGAAGATATTTAGAAGAAAATGAAAACCTGTAACCATTGACTACCATGGCAGAAAAAACAAACACTATGGAAGTCAATGGTTACAGGTTTTTGGGCTTTCTTCAAAATATCTTCTTTTGTGTTCAACAGAAGAAGGAAACTCATAAAGGTTTGGATCCACTTGAGCAACAGTAAATAGTGAGCCAATTTTCACTTTTGAGTGAACTACCGCTTTATCTTCAGGGCTTTTGCACATGGTCTTGGGGGAGGGGCGTTTTCCTTGAGACCATTTGATTGGATAGAGTCTGTGTGGTGCAGGATGAGTCATCAGAATTTTTGGGTAATTTTCCCATAAAATAAAACATTTACTATAAGTTCTGTAAGTTAGTTTTAGCAACTTTTAAGAATATTCTACCACAAAACCTACATCCCAGTGTCTTCACCAAATCTGACTGAACAGCAAATGTTATAATTGAGTTTTACAGGCGAATGTTTTCATGAGGTCTCCAGCTGCATCCCTTTCACTATGTCCTCCTCTTTTAAATTTTAATCAGATTTTGTCTATCAGCATCTACATCAGCAATTTTCCTTCTACAGCAAAGGTTTTGTCAAAAACTCCTTGAAGCCAGTGTCTCAGGATGTAGCTTGTTTTGTATCCAGCAAATAGGGAAATATTTAGCTTTCCTCTGGCGACCCTTGATTTCAACATGTTCAGGAAAAAATCCATTTATCAAAGCAATTCGAGCAGATGCCTTTGATACGTTACTTATCCCACCGCTGCCTGACATCGCAATTTGTCATTTTTTTCCATTCAGAACGTGCTGTCCAAAAATAGCATGGCGAGCGCAACCTGAAGGAAAACACAGATTAATGAAACAATATTGACAATTAAAAGATGACCTCCCGTTTGAGCAGTCTGATTAGTCTTTCATTACAGTGTGATAATTAGTTAATTGTGAAAGGAAAATGTAAAGATCATATTTGCTGATAGCTTTTGACCCGTGCTTGTTATTCAAGCACTCTCTGGCAGGCATAATATCTCCTAATGTTGCGAAGAATAAATTATTTGACTAATTACAGACTCTATTGTCTCTGCCTGTAAGATTATTCTTCAAGTTAGCTAATTACATGCTGTGGTTATGCTAATGTTACAAACAAGCTAAAGCTACTGATGAGATGAAATGTGTACAGTATTGCGGCTGAGCTGTGGTGATGTGACAGTGTGGTGAAACAGCTCATTTCCATAGTGCAGGTCAGTTTTCAGCACATTGAAGCAAAGGTTAACCTGTGGGGACAGAGAATGCAAGGACTGTCTGTGCTGCAATCAAGCTTGTATTTGCCGCTGGGGTTAAAGAACGAGTTCACCCAAAAGTAATATGCTGTCCTTATTTAATCAACCTGTGGGACAGTTTTTCAGTGTAATTTTAAAGACAAAAGATGGCACAGCTTTTTCAGATTTAAATCATATGAGCAATATCACACCAGTAGAAGAGCAATATGGCTGTATATTGGGACTGGTGGGAGGCGTGCGTTGGCTCAAGGCCACTGGCTGAGTGCTTTAGTGTCCCACCAGTAACGATATACAGCCATATCGCACTGCTACGAGTGTGATATTGCGTTTATACAACAGTTCAATGGCATAATCGTGTGTATAAAAAGTAAATCAAACACGGAGAGTCTCAAAAAACCTTTTATACAAGGAACTACTTTCTTCCACCATTCATTCACATCTGCAGTTGACGGTCAGAACAGCAGAAACTGTTGCTAATTCACAAACGCCACTTTAGAGCTAGTGTTTGAATGATTCTCTAGCGTAATGTCTAAAATGATGACAAAACAGGTGATTTTGCTGACATTTTAAGATTATAAGGCTGAACGGCATGAAATGCCATTAGTCTACAGAGATTTCCCATTATTTCTCTGTTGCAATCGGGATTTCACAATAATTAACCCCGAAAAAGCCAAAGCAAAACAAACACTACCAGATTACTACAGTATAAGTACAGCACTACAAAATACAAAAGAGAGATCAACTTAGAATGTCACTTACCTGTTCTGTAATGATTTGTTCAGCTGTAGTTTGAAACTTGCGCTGAAAAAATGCTGTTTTTCTCCCCTGAGGACTTATGTGGTCTCTGTTGCCATCTTGTGGCAGAACGTCAACCGTCTTTGCTCTGCTCAGTATGGCAGTATGGCTTTTTTCAGTATGTTGATGTACTTTCAACTGAAATAGAATATTAAGTATGGGCGGGGTGTTGTGCATCATTCCCTCATAGCAAACTAATGCTATGAGGGCGTGGCTAAGATTATTGTGGCAGAAGCCCTCTAACTGACATCATCAGAGAAGGACTGACACTCTAGACATGGAAGCAAATGATCACAATTTAATTGAAGATTAGCAAAACAAACTTTTTTTCAGTGTATTAATCAAATATTTATCAAATAGTGAGACAAACTTTTATTTACACTCCGCCATGTGTTAAACTGAGACTGATTATTCTTTAAGAGACGTGTGAACAATAAAACAAAGATTAATTGTTCACCTAAAGAATAACAATGTAATAATAATGTGCGCAAGCAAACAATACATTTTGACCTATTTTAAATCTTTATTTCTTTAAGTACAAATGACTTGTGCACTGTTTGTTGGATGAATGGATGAACAAACGCACAAACTTTTCTTTTATAGCACTTTATACTGTGTATTACTTTATACCCAATTCACTGTTATATTTATATGAGGTGGTCTCTCCTCACAACCACCATTGTGCAGCTCCACCTGGATGCAACATCATTACATTCACCACACACCAGATGCAGGTGGAGAGGAGAGACAGTGACAGAACCAGTTCAGTGGATGGGGATAATAAGGAGGCCATAATGGGTAAAGGCTGATGAAGGGAATTTGGCCAGGACACCAGGGGTTACACCACCACTCTTTTTGAGAGGTGCCTTGGGATTTCTAATAACCACAGACAGTCAGGACATCGGTTTAACATATCATCCGAAGTACAATGCTTCTTATGCCTCATTTCCGCTGAGTCGTTTACAGTATAGTATGATTTGGTATGGGTCACCCTGATCAGGCTTGCATTAAGTTGCGATTGACCTCATTCTCATGGTTAGTGTGATTTCACCAAGTTGGACATGTTCATGATTAACATCTGTGTTAATCCTGGAACAACATTAGAATCATCCAATCAAATTTAAGGGATACGTTTATAGTTTGTTATGTTTAGGCTTACATTTAGGGTTATATGCTTCTACATCATTGTCATCCAACTATTAATCCCCTCTGACGTTTGGAATATTTACTGTTATGGTTGGGTTTAGGGGTATGGATTATATTTTCGAACAGGAATGATGTTCCAGAATCAACATATGCAGTATGTTAATCCAGGATCGCATCCTACTTGACAAAATTACAACCACTTCATTGTCGTCTGAAGAGCGTCATATATGACCATTCACATATTGCTTTGAAACAAGATTAAAACTTCATAATGAAGGAAAGGAGGTGGGAATCAGCAAATGTTTTAAACAACTTCAATAACAAAATAAACAGAAAACAATCAGGAGTAATAAACAGAAAAGTAAACTGAAAGCAAAACGGAGTAGTTTTTTCTAGTTTTTCTCAAAGTAGTATGTTTAACCAGCAGTTTATGTTTTTTTCAGTTTTCAGATGTGGCTTTGATTACCATCTTACATGACATGTATAGCCTTTCTGAAAGCACTAGCATATAGTTTACCTCAGATTTTGAAAATAAAACAACTAGCAATAACATAATAGCTTAATACACGTATTACAGTTTAATCCAAAGAAGTTAGTAAAAAAATGCTTTGCCAAAATAAATATTTAAGTTGAACCAAAGTAATTCAATGAATTCATGGTCTCTATAATAACAATATTTTACCTTTGAGTGAATTCATTGTTTTTCCTTGGGCAGAATAAATATTTAGATTAATATCAAATACAATTTTCAGCTTCAACCAATTGTACTATTATAATACTACAGTAATTATACTTTTAAAATTAGTTTTTTTTTTTTCTTTTAAGTTTTTTTATTGTAAACACAACCCTAAACCCAACCGTCACAGTAATGTAAAAACAGATCTGGATCTGGAGTCTTGTCTATTAGTATAGCTGATTAACCCTGTGGATGGATGATAACAGCCTTCTCAGCTGATAACCACTGATAACGCCCATTCAATTGAGTGATAGCATTCGAAGCGGGTGTTTAAAATGAGATAAAACAACATGATTACTAAGATTTCGTTTGGATAACCTATTTTTTAAATATATATATATTTTTTCAATCCACTTAAATTTTGTTAACTTAAAAAAAGTTAACTTCATCGATTTGTGTTGGGACAATATGAATAAATTGTGTGGAACCCAGCATTTTTTACAGTGAATGTTTTTACTTTTTTTCTTGAGCACAATAAACATTTTGAACCACTAAAAGAGTGAAACAAAGACTTCGAGAAAGACAATTTTTTTTAGCTGTAACAAATTACAATAATTTTTTCAAGTTGGTTCAAAGCATTTTTTTTCTCAATGCAAGTAGACTGTTAAAAGCCTTTGAAACGATTGGTCTTAAAAAGCATTTGCATCATAACAGCCCTAGTTTGAATGATTCATTTACAAGCTGAACTGAACAATTTCTAATCGATGTAGTCTGCAGTGTTTAGGATTTTCAGCGTAAAAAAAACAACTTAGATCTTCACACAGAAGAATAAATCACCCAAGTTGCATGAACTTAATTTTTATCGTGTTTTTGCATCCTTTAAAGGCTTCAAAAGCATCAAAGCGTCGGTCTCTTTTCCCTTAATTGCTTGGAAGAGAGTGACCAGCACAATGCAAAATTACTTCTTTTGTGTTCCACTCAAGAATGAAAATCACACGGCTTTGGGTATGAAATTGGACGAATAATGCCAGAAATTTAGTTTTTGTTTTTTTTAAGAAGCCAAACTGCTCCTCTCGACGAATGTGTTAGAGTTTCATGACCCTTGAATGAACAATGAACAATAAACTGAGGACGGCGCCTTCAAAACATAATCAAGATTAGAGTCAGAATGAAAAATTGCGTTCTGTCCTTTCCTTAGCCAGCAGCTCCGATAACAAAGCCCGCTTTTCCCTCACAGCACCTGCAGGGATCTGAATACGTTTGCATGAGAAATGACTCGGAGACACATTTTCTTGACCTGATGAATGAATTCGGTTTGAGCGTGAGTAATGCATTTGTCTCTCGTGAAGCATTTTGGGAAATTGCTAAAGCATATCTGTCGCTTTCTCCTCTCAGCGGGCGGCTTTAGAGATACGTGGCTGTAGTCAAATACAGATTAAGACAAAAAACACGTCAGGTTCTCCAACGAAAAGTCTGATTCGGTGCTCTGTATGCAAGGCCGAATGAAGCGCTCTTATTTACTCAACCTTCAGAGCATACCGTGCTAATTGGATAACGCAGGCCGGTCAGATGTGTGAGCGCCATGTGTTTGAGTAATTGGCCTGTCGTGCTTCTCCTAAATAGTGTCTGCCCAGTCATTTAACTTTGAAGTGTCTCCGCCGCACACAGACGCCTATGTTGAACCAACTTTCTTTTGATGTACAGTGTCGTCTTGCAGCCATAATTCAAGTCTTACAAGTCTCGGGATGAAAAGCTCAGGCTCTTTGGTCAGTAGAAAGACACTTGATGAATGACATGTCAGCTGGAAAAGAGGAGCCATTTGCTGGAAATTGATGTAAATCTTCATTGAGATCATAATGTTGAGCTTTAAAGGAGTAGTTCAGCTCAAAACGGGTATTCTGGCATTAGCCAAATAGGTTTGCAGAGCATTCTTATTTTTCATCATTCTGTAATGCACTCAAAACATTGAATCACGATAAAGTTTATCATTAACTGTTTGTAACCTTTTGATTTTATTTAATTTGTCGTTTTTTTTTTTATTTATGTTGTCATATTCCTTAGAATCAATGTAAATCTGTTATTAACTGTATAAATATAAATCTGTATAAATCTGTTATTAAATCAGATACTATTAGGTTTAAAGGTGCCATATGTATGTTTTTGACTCTTCTAAAGCATAAAAATACCATAATATGTTTGCAGATATTTAAGAAACATGCTAAGTGAACATTCATATTTATCTGAAAAACAATGCTAAAGGCAGTTATTCTGCTTTGAAAATGTGCTTTCCATGCCTGAACGTTTGTCTTTGTTGTGGTCCCTTTAACCCGCCCAATGCCACTTTAGCCAATTATATTTCAGCACTCCGGGTTGCCTTGTTGGAAAACAGTGCATTTCATTCATTAAGTCAGGAAGGCTCTCAAAGTATGTATCCGTGACCGAAATACGACCTCCGGTGGACAGTAGCAGACTCCAATATGAGACGCAGATTCAGAGTTCCACATGAGGTGGTTATTAATTAGCAAATAATATAAATATTACGAATGTAAACATTAGGTGAGCAGGTTACATTGTAATTCCGTGTCCTAACAACATGCTACATGAGGAGATTTGCAGTGATAAGCAATTTGGCTGTTTGCACCAGATGAAACACAACAGAAATTTAAATACAGCCATTCAGAAGCACAGAATATGCACTCACTGCACTCCAGTGAGATGGTAAGGTTTATAACCTAGTTAATACATAATAAACCTCTTTAACCTTATTAAATGTATGAATCACTGATATGTGTTGGTTTGCATCATTTCACAGTTCTAAAGTTCAATTTCAAACGGTTTATTTTATTTTCAAGATCTGAGGTGAACTATTTGCTGCTGATTTCAGTAGTATGGCAATAAATGTCATGTAAAATGGCATTCAAACTCACATTATTAGAATTTAACACTGAATAAAGCACATGAGGTGTACCTGAGGTGATCATTGTCAGTTTATCCTGTGGTTCACCTGTGAGAAATAGAAGCAGTTTCTAAAATATAAATTTCAGGTGTTGGTTAGAACAAAATCTCCTTTTAATTTGAAAAATAGTTCTTCTATCGCGTGCCGTTGCTTTTAGTTATAACATGACTTAAATCAGCCTTTAGGCTTGATAGTCAGGCACGCTCCTGTTTATGTCGTCAATCTGGCAACCTGCACTTGCGTGTGTTTTGAACCAGGAGTGCAATACCTAGTTCAACCACTGGGTGTCAAACTTACATACTGCTCCTCTAATCAGTTAAAAGATGCAATGTAAAAAAATATATCTGCCTTAATGTTTTTAGTTGAATCAAAATTCACTTTTCTAGTTATCTCAACTTACATCAATCAAACTGATTAAAAACATTAAGTTAAACTTAGTAAAACTTTTAAAAAAATGTAGTTGAAACCTGATTAACTTATTAAAATAAATTAAAGCAACATAAACATATCTGTTGTCTTGACTTTTTGTCATTACATTTTTTACAGGGTATGAATATGGTATACAGTAAATATCTGTCTATCTAATCTATAGTTAGAAAAAGCCAGATCCAATTAGTTAAATTTTATGAGATTGGTTTACTTAATATTCAGGGGCAAACTTGACGCAGCTTCACACTCCACGCAATAGAGGAATTAATAACAAGCATATAAAACACATTTGATTTATTGATATTATTAAATAAATCTTGTTCTTATTTGTTTCATTTCTCTTTAACTAGTGAATGTCAATCACGTAAAGTTTATTAGTTCAGTTATGTTAAAAGTATGTAATTCAAATGGATGAAAATGTTAGATGCATTCAGAATACATCATTCTTATTTCTTAGACCTAAATATATATATTTTTTTGAGTGGACAATGCATTAATGTATTAGTATTTTTTTTTCTAGTATTAGTATTTTCGAAAGGTTTTTGTTAAAGTGCTTTAAGCCACGAACCAAACCAACAAGCTACAAAGAGAAGGACGACATTGCAGAGTTTGATTTGAAGCAAATACGTATGGCACAGTTAATATCAATATTCATGTGTACTGAATGGCTCTACTAAATGAAAGAGCTACAATTCTACAAAGAGTGCAATCACATTTAAATCAACAGAGAAAGGAGAAACGATATACTTTTAAAGTTGCTTGTATCTGAGTTAATAATGTACAGTATTACAAAATATATTACATATGTATATTTAGTTTTTTTTAATCCCTATGCAAATGCAATGAATGAGGGATATAATAATAATAATTATAATACTAATAATAACAATAATAATAATAATGTACTGTACAAGATGTGTACATTTTTATATATCAGTATTTAAAATAAAATGTATAAGTAATGCATTTTATGTGTTGTTTTTGTATTCTAATTTACACCACCAAGTCAGACAATGATAGTGGTAGGCATGGATTGATTTTAAGTAGCTGTATACTATACTGCACATCTCATTTCCATATCAAAGTAAAATAAATGTTTTTATTTGTGTGTGTGTGTGTGTGTGTGTGTGTGTGTGTGTGTGTGTGTGTGTAAATGCAGACCCCCAGTCAGCCTGCAAAAACCAATAATACTGAAAATCTCTTACTAGCCTCTCTTTGGGATGCTTCACGTTTTTCTTCTTCAGTGTGATTGTTGTTCAGTGGTGGTAATTAATCCCTCAGATCCGCTGGCTGCATGTCCTCAGGCTCTAAAGTTTTTTTTTTTGTTTGTTTGTTTTTTTCAATACAAACAACAATTAAGAACATTATTTGAGCCGTGTAGCAGTTCCTGTTTTCAGAGTGGCCTATGAGGCAACAAAATTGGATCTTGAACATTTTATTTTAAACTCTTTTGATATATCCATCCATCCTTATCCATCCATCCATCCTTATCCATCCATCTATCCTTATCCATCCTTATCCATCCATCCATC
>CAIGQV010001633.1:27097692-27110497 GCA_903798115.1 Danio jaintianensis | reverse complement strand
CAATGAAGGAATGAAAGCAAGAACGAAAGAGAAAAAAATGAACAGAATTGAAAAGGAAAGAACGAAAAAGAATGAAAGAGAAAGAAAAAGAACGAAGGAACAAAAGAGAGAACAAGAGAAAGAACGAAAGAGAGAAATGAAGAAAAAGAAAGAGAACAAAAGTAGGAAAATAAAGAACAAAAAAGAATGAACGAAAGAAAGAACAAAAGAGAAAAGAAAGAAAGAACAAATGAACTTGCTGATGCTGAGACTTTTATTTCATACATTGATGAAACAAATTATTGAGTAAGGGGCGGGGCTTGTTTTTGCGCATCATTCCCTTGTAGCAAACTAACAGTAAGAGGGGCGTGGTTAAGAATATTCTGATGTCAACAGAAGCAGATGTTCAGACTTTGATTGAAGCCGAAACGAACATTTTCTACCAGTGAATTAACTTGCACGGATTACTAGTTCACCTAAAGAATAACAATGCGCGCCATCAAAATAAAAATGATAAATTTAGATTTCACACAGCCTCTAAATTCAGGCTATTCGGCGTAATTAAGTCAAAAGTGAAATGTAGGTTTGTTTGATTCCACAATTTTTGGAATCGATTACAATTCCTAGTTCTGGAATTGATGGACTCGATTCCGAGAGTCAATTCTTCACAGTCATTGTGAATCTTTTTCAATATACTCCAAAACGAAGAGATTCTGAGGCATTGGGAGTCTAGTCACTCTCAAAGTTTGGAATCATTCATTCATTCATTTTCCTTTGGCTTAGTCACTTATTTATCAGAGGTCGCCACAGCGGAATGAACCGGCAACTATTCCTGCATTTATTTTATGCAGCGGATGCCCTTCCAGCCATAACCCAGTACTGGGAAACACCCATACACTCATATTCACACACACACTCATACACTACGGCCAATTTAGTTTATTCAGTTCACTTATAGTGCATGTCTTTGGACTGTGGGGGAAACCGGAGCACCCGGATGAAACCCACCCAACACAGGGAGAACATGCAAACT
This sequence comes from Danio jaintianensis, assembly GCA_903798115.1. Taxonomy (NCBI): domain Eukaryota; kingdom Metazoa; phylum Chordata; class Actinopteri; order Cypriniformes; family Danionidae; genus Danio; species Danio jaintianensis. Next base: position 27,109,485 of record CAIGQV010001633.1, on the reverse strand, counting down.
CCACACAGAAATGCCAACTGGTCCAGCTGGGACTCGAACCAGCGACCTTGTTGCTGTGAGGCGACAGTGCTAACTACTGAGCCACCGTGCCGCCTAAGTTTTGAATCGATTCCATCAATTGATCTTTGGAATTTTCTCTTGATTCTCAATGCATCAGAATCGATTCCAATTCCCTATGGAAATGTTGACTCAGAACTGCAAGAAATACATTTAAAATAGTGAAAATAAACCCTCCATAGGTATTCTCATGAACGTGTTCGCACCAGAACTCGCTGTCACGGTTTAGCTGCTCCCCGAATGCTGATGGTACTTTTGTGAAATGATATTTTGAAAGCGTTGAGGCTCATTGATCTTCTCCAAGTTCAATTCCAATATAAGAGCCCTTACATCCTTCGAAAGTAGGCATGGCTGTGATACTAAGACAACGATATGGATGAGTTCTTATGAAATATGAAGAAATGACTCATTCTTTATGTCTTGTTGTGTAAACCAGAAAAGAGTGGGCGAAAGGGATAAAGGGGGCAGACTCCTGGGACATGGTAGTATTGTGAGGACAGCTAAGAATAGCATGTACCAAAATAGACTTGGAGGGTTTTTTTTGGCCATACTTGAAAATGCATGAGTTTTCTGCATGATCAAAATAGCATTTGCAATTATTTTTTTTTTCTCAGAGCTCACGTCTACACTGTAAAAATTCAATTCAATTCATCTTTATTTCTATAGCGCTTTTACAATGTAGATTGTGTCAAAGCAGCTTCACATAGATTATAGTGAATTGAAATGGTGTCCATTCAGTTTTTAGAGTTTAAGTTCAGTTCAGTTCAGTGTGGTTAAAATTTTTACTGCTGAGAGTCCAAACACTGAAGAGCAAATCCATCGATGTGCAGCTCTACAAGTCCCGAACCATGCAAGCCAGTGGCGACAGCGGGCGAGGAACGAACTTCACCAATTTGCGAAAGTGAAGGGAAAAAAAACCTCGAGAGAAACCAGGCTCAGTTGGGCACGACCATTTCTCCTATGGCCAAACGTCTTGTGCAGAGCTGCAGTCTAGGCGCCGGAGGCTGGTGAACGCTGGACATCAGCGAAGACTCGTCTGTCACTGGGGTCTCACAGGAATCAGTCTCATGCTCTCCACTCCTCCATGACCACCACAGCAGCTGCTCAGGATATGGCCTGGTCCGGGATTATGGAAACCTTGGGATCATCTCTTCACAGGTCTTGGATTGCATTAGTGGCGCTGCATAGTCTCTGGGGGCCTCGGGATGAGTATCCCCAGGTGGAAATAAAGAATAAAGAGAATAATTAGCGTAGCTGTTGTTCATAGTGTATATAAACGAGATGCAAAAACCTGCGTGGAGCACATTCATGCATCATACCGTTATGCGATGCATTGAGTGTATGCTTTACTAAAAAGATAGGTCTTTAATCTAGTTTTGAACAGAGAGAGTGTGTCTGAACCTCGGACATTATCAGGAAGGCTATTCCAGAGTTTAGGAGCCATAAATGAGAAGGCTCGACCACCTTTACTCGACTTTGCTATTCTAGGTACTACCAGCAGCCCTGAGTTTTGAGATCTTAAAGAGCGGGTTGGATTGTAGCGAGACAGAAGGTTGGTTAGATAAACAGGAGCAAGATTATTTAAAGCTTTATAGGGAAGAAGCAATATTTTATAATCAATACGGAACTTAACAGGCAGCCAGTGTAAGGAGGATAAAATTGGGGTGATATGATCATATTTTCTAGACCTGGTAAGAACTCTGGCAGCTGCATTTTGTACTAGCTGAAGTTTATTAATAGAGGATGCTGGGCAACCAGCGAACAGAGCATTACAGTAATCCAGCCTAGAAGTCATGAAAGCATGAACTAGTTTTTCTGCATCTGAGATGGATAGCATACTTCGTAACTTAGCGATATTTCTCAGATGAAAGAAGGCGGTTTTTGTGAAAAATGTCCGTAAATTGACAATTTTCAGAATTTTGTGACTATTATTGACATTTTTAATAGTTTGAAGGGATATATTGTCTTGTTTGGTGTTGCAAATTATGGTAAAAAAACCTGGTAATAAACTGCCAGTACTGTTTTTCTATTATATACGCACTTAATTAAATATGTATTACTTCCTATACAAAATATTGTATACGTTTAATATTTCAAACTATTCAAATGTCAGCAAAAGCAGAGTCTCTGTGTGTGTGCTGTTTATATGGTCCATCTGATTAGTCCATCATGAGCTTCCAGCTGTGTGAGCAATCAGGAAGAGAACTGGAACTGGTGTGTGTGAGGTGCATGATGGGATTAGTAGTTCTTATCAGAGGTAGATGTGTAGTTCTCCAGCGATCTGCAACTGCTAGATCGCTGCTGATCATGACATCAAGCAATTCATAACTGTAAATAAATGGAAAACAAAAGTAAATCACCAATTATGGATAATTATTATAATTAAGCAATTATGTTGATTAACATACTTTATACAGTGTATTTTCTGAGATCTTTTCAGAGAATATTTCCATTGTTTTATTATTTCAACTCTAACAATCAACTCTTCATCCCTTAAATTCAAGTGTAAAACATTTACGATAATAAAAAGAAATTAGATGATGATAATAATAATAATAATAATAATAATAATAATAATAGGTCGGCCGACATGGTGGCTTAATGGTTAGCACTGTCGTCTCATAGCAAGAAGGTCGCTGGTTCGAGCCCTAACTGGGTCAGTTGGCATTTCTGTGTGGAATTTGCATGTTCTCCCCATGTTGGCATGGGTTTCCTCCAGGTGCTCTGGTTTCCCCCACAGTCCAAAGACATGCACTATAGGTGAATTGAATAAGCTAAATTGGCCGTAGTGTATGTGTATGAATGCAAGAGTGTATGTGTGTTTCCCAGTGTTGGGTTGCGGCTGGAAGGGCATCCGCTGCATAAAACATATGCTGGATAAGTTGCCGGTTCATTCCGCTATGGCGACCCCTGATTAATAAACGTTCTAAACCGAAGGAAAATGAATGAATGAATAATAATAATAATAATAATAATAATAATAATAATAATAATAATAATAATAATAATAATAATAAAAATAAAAAGAATAAAACATTCTTATTAAAAAGAAATGAAATGCAGTTTGAAGTTGTTGTTTTTTAAATCCTGTAAAGAAACTAAGAAAAAAAACCACCTTCTTGGCAGATGCCTTGAAATGCTTTTGTTTGTGTGAGAGTCCTGACTACTTTCTGTCTGTCTCAATAATAATTCTCTTTTCTCACAGGTTAACAGGATTCCAGGTGCCAGCTCCTGTCACAAGCACCGGAGCCATTTTTTCCTTGCGTCTTACCAGCGACTTTGCTGTAAGCGCCCATGGATTTAAAATATATTATGAAGGTAAGGAATAACACAACCTCTAATTTTCTCTGCTATTTCTCGTGGGTTTTGAGATTGGAGATGCAAATTGCACACTGTAGTGGTCAATTAAAAGTTTTTTGTTTTTTTTTTCACCGCAGAAGTGTTTGACAGCAGGCAGTGGGCGTAAAGCTAGAGAAGTGAAAAGCAATGTATTCATTCCTTAATGCTCTAATAATGACTATTATTAAAAAGAATGAATTGCATTTTTCTATCTAAAGTACACTGTAGAAAGATAGTCAAAGTTTCTACTGTCTGCAATTTGATTCGGTAAGATCTTTATATGTAAATTATCTCCATTCGGACTGGCTCATGTGCATTTTGCATGTGAAATAAGAGAAAATACTTGCTTTTTTTAAGGTTGTTATCTGTCAGGGTGGCACGGTGGTTCAGTGGTTAGCGCTGTCGCCTCACTGCAAGAAGGTCACTGGTTTGAGTCCCGGCTGGGCCAGTTGGCATTTCTGTGTGGAGTTTGCATGTTCTCCCCGTGTTGGCGTGGGTTTCCTCCGGGTGCTCCGGTTTCCCCCACAGTCCAAAGACATGCGCTATTGTGCGAGCGTGTATGGGTGTTTCCCAGTACTGGGTTGCGGCTGGAAGGGCATCCGCTGCGTAAAACATATGCTAGAGTAGTTGGCGGTTCAATCCTCTGTGGCGACCCCTGATAAATAAGGGATTAAGCTGAAAGAAAATGAATGAATATTATCTGTAAGGTCCCGTTGTAGATTGCATTCTGCCATATTTCTGGCCTATTTTAGCTGTTAAGAACTTGAAATGTTGAAATTTTAAAACCGTGTGAAGGTTAGTTTGATGTATGAAGGTTATGTATTCCTGAGGTAATTTGCGAACTTGTTTTTGAAGTTGGGAGATTATTGGCCTTGTGGTAGGTTTAAAACTCAGGGCTGTTTAAGGAGCCAGGTTTGCTAGGGATTTACTGGCTTGTCTGATTGGTCGTTTTGGATGATTGCTAATTAGTTTTTCAGAGTTTTAAGATCCTAAGTTTTAGGCACTTGCTAGTAGTGGTTAAACTGATCACAAGCCATGGATTGGATACTGTTTTGGATCAAGGCAAGTTTATTTGTATAGCACATTTCAAAGACAAGGGTATGTCAAAGTGCTTTACATCAACAAGAATAAAAGAAACATAAAATACAAGTATAAGAAATAAAAAATGATTAAAAACAGATTAATATGTGTTAAAACTGGTTTTAAAGGAATAAAAAAGGAAAAGAAAGACAATAGTGAGATCTGTTGGATGCTCACAAAAAAGCATAGAATGTTTACTGTACTATCAATAACAACAAAAATAAATGTTATAGTAAAATAATAAATTATTAATTACCATATTTTTACTGTAATGTATGTACAAACAATAGAGTGCAGGTCCAAGTGCAGCTTTATTAAAAAAGGGATGGTCGAAATCAGGAGCAAAACAGTAGCAAAAGGGGGTAATCCATAAATGTAATCCAGTAGAACAGGTGAAGGGCAGGGCAGGCAGCAAACAATCAATAATAATAATAATAATTCCTTACATTTATAAAGTGCTTTTCTGGACACTCAAAGCGCTTTACACATTTTTGGGGGGAATCTCCTCATCCACCACCAGTGTGCAGCATCCACCTGGATGACGCGATGATATATTGCCATATATTGCCATATTGCGCCAGACTGCACACCACACACCAGCTGATTGGTGGAGAGGAGACAGAATGATGAAGCCAATTATGATATGGGGATGGTTAGGAGGCCATGATGGACAGAGGCCAGTGGACAAAATTGGCCAGGATGCCGGGTCTAAACCCCTACTCTTTTTCGAAGGACATCCTGGGATTTTTAACAACCACAAAGAGTCAGGACCTTGGTTTAACGTGTCATCCAAAAGACGAGTAAATAATCGATACAAACACGGTAAAGCCAAAACAGAAACAAGAAATGCTAGGAACTGCACACTATACAGAGATACAAGACTTAGCAATGGGTGTGTATGTGATACTGTGTGTGTAATCAATGTCAATGATCAGCAGCTGTGTGTGTGTCAGCTTCCAGATTAGTAAACCATTTCAGCTGTGAGATGTAAAGCATGATGGGAGGTGTAGTCTGGGTGAAAGGCTGGGGAAGTGGTCATATAGCTGGAGTGCCCTGTAGTGAGTCTGGGTGGGTACTCCAGCTAATACTCATGACAATTACCCACAATGGTCATTTGTCATTCTTTATCTTTACTATTACTAGCAGTATAAATAATTTAATAAATAAAATTGTTTTTTGACAGCATTTAACAGAAGCATTGGGGTGAAACAAAGAATTTGAAAAATCGAATGAAACTGAATGCCCCTATGCTTTTGTTTAACATTACTGATTAGGGTTGGGTACCAAAACCCAGTGCCATTATGGCACCGCTACCTATGTAAACGGTATGCACTGGACCAAATCAGCATATGAATTTCGGTGCCACTGGTGCTGCGACAAGGACATAAGAAGCATCAAGGGGTGCACCAAAGCACACATAAGTACGTGTTGTGTCACATCATCTTTAAACATTTCATTCTAAACAACTTTGAGGGATACAGACACCGTTGCGATGTTTGTTCTTGTTGTTATAGAAGGCAAGGCACGCAATATGGCGCATCCTGTGAGCGACTCCCTTTATCAACACGCATGATCGCATTCCATCAAATCGCTTAAACTAAGCGTTCTGAAATATGGCTATATTTTACAAGCAAGGATTCTGACACAGCAACGTGAAGCAAATGCTTTACAAAAGTTGTGCGTAAGGGGGGAACACGTCAAACTTAATGAAACATTTGAGCGCACAGGGAATCAACTTAAAGGCAGAGGAATGTCTTTGACAGCTTGCGACATCATCTGGCACTTTCACTGACTACGATTACATGGACACCAATACTTAATATGATTAAGACAATACTCTGATTAAGAGTCTACCATGTAAACAGCGATTTTTGATTACCTTAAAGGACCACTGACACCCGCGTCACGAAATGCGGAATTTTTTTCTTTCCATTCGGTGTGCAGTATCAAATTCCATTAAAACAACACTCTTCTATCAGTCCTTTCATAATACTTGCATAAAATACATCATTTTGTCACGGGGGCATGAATAAAATGTTCATGAATGAAAGTGAAACTGCCAAACAGTCAAAGTTGAAAATTTAAAAATGAAACACCCGAGATTACATGAAACTTCGGAGGAAATGTTTATATAGCCTGGTGATGCAATGACGTTAATGGATCTATGTGCTATAACATGTAAAACGGCTTAGGAAAGGAACATTCAAGAAGCAACTCATGTAAACACCTTAATCATATTATTGTCTTATTCAGATTAAGGCAAATCATTAGATTACGGTCCATGTAAACGTAGTCACAAGCCCCAATCCTAGAAAAAAGGACTTCACAATTTTTGATGACAGCCTTCCCACAAGTTAGTAGTAAGCTAATATAATGTTAATTGTATAATGCAAATCTTGCATTCATGCTAACAATCAAATGATCAAAAGAAATATATTAATGCAATTCAAATCTATAAAATATGAATTGATGTATACTTTAAACTTTAATTATATTGTTCAATTAAAGTGATTAAAATATATATTTTTTGTCAAATAATTTTGTGGCTCAAAAATATTGGTTCAGGCACCGTTTTGGCACTGGTACCATTTTAAAAGAATCGATTTAGCACCGGTAACGAAATTACCCCAAACGATACCCAACCCTATTACTGATACACATATTATAAATATTTATGTGAATACGGATATTATGAAATAATTCTGATCTGTTTATCTTATCTCTGCAAGGTCAATATACAAAACTGAATTCAAGATTCAACAAAAGAATACAGTATACCATCGATTAGCAGTCTCAGAGCTCCAAACAGATTTGTTTTTAAAGTTTAGCAGTTATTCTTACAAATCTATTTCTTTGTTGTAAAAAGAATGGAAATCCAAGTAAGAAAAGCTTGTTTTGAGTTTGATTGATGTGTTGGATTTCCTGCACATCAGACTTTTGAGATTTTATTTTAAATCTCCAGAGAAGAATCAGATTTCCCATTATATGTACCCTTTAAAAAAACACCAATACTGTCTGTCTCTGGTAAGTCTACATTTGGATCACTTATTTTAGCCCAGAGAAATGCAATTCACCCAAAAGGGAATCTTTAATATCTGAGCAGATGTTGTGCTGTGACACCAAGTTTATTTCAGCCTCTGGCCATGATTGGTTTAGTTTGCAAGCGTCTGGGTCATCTACAACCCTCAGTGACTGTCATTTCTCGTCCATTTGCCATCTTCCATCACTCTCTCCACCTGTTATCCTCCTGACCTGACCACAGCATGCCGCCCCATCTGCTGCATCTTTACAGTCTGAATTATTCAGTCCCATTGACCAGCCTGGGCTTTGGCTCATGCTTTTGTGTTTAATGTGCTTCTGAATTATATGGGTTTCGGAATATTAATCCCGCAGGTTATTGCACTCCGGAGAGCCTGGGATCCCCCATTGAATTCACAATGACTTTGTCTCATTGTCATTCATCTCCATAGACTGATGTATGTAATTGAAGTGTTTGAGGCTATTTTGAAGTCTAATTTGGAGCAATACATGAAGGCGTTGCTAGATGATTGCTGGGGATTGGTGGATGGTCACTTAATCATTTCTATCTTTGGGATTTGTGGGTCCCAACATGAGTTCCCCCTCACTTTTTTGTTTTTGCCTAGTTAGTAGGGTGTGCTAGGTGGTTGCTAGGGTGTATTGAATGGTTGTTAGGTGAATGCTCGCAAATCTCTGTAATGATACTCAACATGAGTAATTTGGATGCCAAATTGCAGTGCTCTATGAATTCATGGTCATTTGTTCCCAATATGGGTCACTCAGTGAAATGAGCCCATCCTGGTTCATTTTTTGGTATGTTTTGTAAGGTGTTCTAGGTTGCTAGGGTATATTTTATGGGTGCTAATTGATTGCTCCTAAGTCTCTACGATCATACCCAACTTGAGTAATATGGACAATAAATTTTGATGCTCTATGAATTCATAGTCATTTGTTCCCAATATGGGTCACTGAGTGAAAAGAGCCCACCCTAGTTTCTGGGCTTTGGCATGCTTTTTAGGGTGTTCTAGATAGTTGCTAGGTTATTGCTCCCAAGTCTCTATGATGATACCTATGATATGTATGACACGTTTATATGAGTTCATAGATTTTGGGTGCCAATATGGGTCACTGAGTGAAAAGATCCTACCACAGGCTATTATTTATTTCAATGGTTTGTTGGATGTATCAGGTGGCTATATATTTTGAATGGTAGCTTCATTTATGATGTTCTTGGGAGTCTATGGGACCCAACATAAATAAGTGAGTAAAAAGTAGTAGTTGCCTGGTGTTTGATAACGGTTTTTTTCATGCATACTATGTGACTCTTTGATATTCTTGAGGGTCTATGGGTTCCAATATTGGTTACTGACTGAAAATATGTACTCCAGGTCTCCATTGTGTTTTAGCATGTTCTGTAGCTTGTTATATGTATTTGCTATGTGGTTGCAAAGGTTTTCTGCATTGTAGCTGGGAAATATTTCATATTCTTGGCGATCTAAGGGTCCAGTTTTGTATGGCATTAGTTGGTTGATAGGGTATTTTCAATGGTTCCTAGGTAATTGTGCCTAAGTCTTAATGAAAATCTTCAGGATCTACAGGTCTCAACATGGGTTAAAGTGTGAAAAGAGTCTGAATTGTGCTTTACTTTAGTTTTGTGGTACAGTAATGCTTATTTGGGTAGATCTATGAACTCCATGGGCTAATTAGTGATATGTAAGTGTCTGATATTTTGGCATTGGTGTTCTACAGTAGGTGCTCAATTGTTGGCAGCTGATTTACACCATTTTTCCTTGAAATCTTGTGATATTTTTCTCCCAGCATGGGGGAAAGTGCACACCTTGGTCTCTATGATGTTCTGGCACAATGTGTAGGACTTTTTAAAGGTCTATGTACATCAACATGGGTCAAAAGACAACATTTTTGTCACAGTTTGTAGGTTGTTCTCTATTTTCTTTATCTGTATTTCTAAGAGTTTTGGGCCTACCATGTGAATTTGTACATCCAGGCCTTTTTAGAAAAGCAAAAGCACTTCTCAGCTGGCCCTAGGGTTAGGGGTTATGACTCCTAGCAAGCAGCAATAACAAGGATGTTTGGTTTGTGTCCGATGGTTTTAATGTGCTAGTGATTCAACATTTATGAGAGCGTGATGGACACACACAGGGGGGAAGAAATCTCATTTTGGTTCCTGTCAGTATTCCATCACGTCGGACCAACCGAAACCATGTTTGACAGTCAGTACGTGCGCTTTGATTAATGTGTTTATCGCCATCCGGTGTGAGTCAGCTCTGAGTGTAGATTTAGATGCAAAACCACAACCTTTTCTGTCTGCCCTTCAATTGAATGCCAATGACTGTGGAAATACCATATGTCATGATCAACATGCTAATGTTCGGTCATCGTAACGTGTGTTAACAGCCCCGTGCAAGGCCATCGGAATGCAATGACAGGCCAAAGCATTGATTCAGAAACATTTTCCAGGCTCACTAAAGAGCGCTCGTTTATGGAAATGTGCGCAAAATGAAAACACAGCAGAAATGGCAGCTCTCTTTGTCTTTTCTTGCAACCTTTGAAATTTGCTTCTCGTGGCCTATTGCTTCGTAATGTCTCTGAAATGGATTATGCTTTATTGGTCACCCGTGAAATCTGCCTGCCATTGAGTTCCTGGTGGCCCCAACCCTGTGGAGTCGGTGAAGGTTTTTGGTGGTGTTTGCTGATTGCTTGTATACAAAAGCAGCTCAGTAATTCTGATTGCACAGAGACTCATGATAGGCACCCAGGGAAAGATTGCTGTGTGCTGAAGTGTGTGCTCGGCGTCGCAATATAGACGCTCTGACAAACTTCCATCATCTTCAAGGGCAGCAAAGTCATTAGATGTATAGAGGGATGAATGGTTCATCTCCTGGGATCAGCCTGTGGTAATTACCTCAGCGGTTTGCTCTCAGCACCCGGTCCGGGCATATGAATGTACACTATAATACATGAAAAGAGATATATAAGGTCAGCTGTGTATATTGGGGAAAAAAATGATAATTGATTTCAAAGTCAGTCGCCGTTTAAATGACCAAATAGATAGTTCCTAGTGAAACCCTTAGGTTTGATTGAACTAGTGTTGTGTATTGAGTTAGTCTTAATTTACATTTACTTAATTTACGTTTACTACAATGGATTGTGGCTTTATTCTTTATACTAGTTGGCTTTATTCGAGTTAGGTAATCTTAAAGTTATTTTATTATTCAATTCAATTCAAGTTTATTTGTATAGGGCTTTTTACAATAATTATTGTTTCAATGCAGCTTTACAAAAGGTGCACATTATTGCATTACAATAAAATTAAGTTAACGTTACAATCAAATAAAAGTTATTATATATAAACATGCAATTTTATTATATAAAACCTGCAGTTTTAAGTGCCATTTGAAGTGACATCTAAATTTACAATGTTTATTTTGCTAGCACACATAGTATTCTTTACGTCAACAATTAATCCATGAAAACTAATCCAATGATTTTTTTTTTTTTTTTTGGTAATCTTCAATCAAAGTCTGACCCATTCTACTTTTACGTTCTACTTCTCTGTTGATGTCAGTTTGACGCTTCAGTTACAATATTCTTAACCATGCTCCTCGTACTTTTAGTTTGCTACAAGTGAATGACGTGCAAAATGTAAGCCCCACCCCCTACTTAATATTCTGTTTCAGTTGGAACTACATGTTCATGCGGACTAAGTCTTACTAATATATTGAAAGTATTCCTTATTTACATTTGCTCAGAATATTTAAGTTTTCTTGAATGAATTTATAATCTGAGGTAGTAGTGTTACCTTAGAAATTTGAGTTCGCAATAGCTTGTGTACTTTTATATACTTGCATGATTATAGTTGTGGATCATGCGTTATATTTTTTTCAATCAAACCCCAACTCGACTCTTCACCACAATGATGATCATAACAATTGTAAAATAAAAAGACATAAAATAAACCTATGTAAATCTCAACATAGAACAAAATTAAAGACTAATTCATGGCTCCCTACTGCTGGGAAATCTACTACACGTTTAATTAAACTCAGCCAGTTTAAGTTCAGCTTAATTCAATCAATTCTGAGTTCACATAACTTGTTTCTATTAAGTATGGCAAACTTTCTTTAATATTTTAGTGAAAGGAACTCATTTGATTTCATTTATTTGACTTAGATTTTACAGCGTATCTGTTAAGATGTATATAAATGTATGTGTGTGTGTGTGTGTGTGTGTGTATATATATATATATATATATATATATATATATATATATATATATAT
>CAIGQV010001633.1:27085737-27097682 GCA_903798115.1 Danio jaintianensis | reverse complement strand
TATATATATATATATATATATATATATATATATATATATATATATATTAAATTTAATTATTTATTTAATTGTAAATAATGTCATCATTCTTTTTTGTTTTTGCCACTGAACTTTTTTTTTTTTGAGCTTATATACCCCACACAACATAATATTCACAATACAAAATCAACATTCGGGAAAATAATATAAACAAATTATAATAAAAATAATAATAAAACAACAATTATAACATATTAAATATAAAATAATACAACAACCCTTCAATTTTTCCTTTACATGCTCTCCAAAAACTGTAAAAAGCTACCCCATTTCAGATTGAAAGTATGGGTGGAGTCCTGAAGTCTTGCCAACATACGTTCATATGACGCAGTAGAAGTCATCAGCTCAATCCAATCCTTGAAAGAGGGAGTATCTGAGTTCTTCCAATTTCGCAGCACCAATCTCACAGCCATAATACATCCTGCAACGACTAGCCCAGCCTGTGCTTTAGATATCCCCTTCTGTAGAGTAGATGTATCACCAAGAAGACAAACTCTTGGTGAATAAGGTAAAGGTTGTCCCTTTCTCAAGATTTTGAATAACTCCTGTCCAGAATGGAGCCACCAAATGACAGCTCCACATTAAATGTAAAAAGGTGCCCACAGAATGACCACACTTCCAACAGTGGTTATTTTTCATTAATCCTAGCCTATGCATTCTTACTGGAGTCCAGTAATATCGATTAATTATCTTGTAGTGTATGAGTTTACTTCTAGCATCTCTCACAGGACCCCCTATACCAGAAACTACTGCTTCCCATTCACCCTTTTCAAATTCCACCTCTAAGACTTTCTCCCAAACAATTCTTAAATGATCACTTTTTCCATACATGTTGTTGGCAGGAAACTTATACACAAAAGATGTAGTTTGCACTGACTTTGACATATTTAGAAACCCCTAATAAAACACTTTCTTCTGCTCCTGCCTTATATCCCACAGATCTTATACTACTATGCAATTGTATATATTTCCAGAAATCCTCTTTATATAATAATTTGATCTTGTCTTTCAACTCCTGAAATGAATACAGTTAATGTCATCATTCTTTAGAATTACATTTGTCAACTATCATTTAGGGAGGGTTAGAAATTTTCGCAAATATTTCTTTGCTAATCATTGTACAGAATTCTCCCTGTCTTTACAAATAAAAAAAAGTTTGAGGGAATACCACACATAATGGCGGTTCTATTTTGTCTGGGATGATTTGAGATATAAGTGTCCTTATTGTGCTTCTGGTGGTCTTTTCGCAGACGCTTTGAAAGCCATTATGAACATCTCCAGCGAGCACAAGTGAGATCAAAATAGAGGCCATTTCTCATAACAAGAGAGCTGGGGTCAGTGGCGAGGGGCTCTTTCTGTTCAATGGCATCTATTTGAGCGGTTTCTGATTGAAAGGAATTTTCCAGGTTCAATACAAGTTAAGCTCTATCGGCGGCATCTGCGACATGCTGTCAATTACAGCAGAAAATCTTTTCAAACTCATACATTGATCTGTAAACTAATGTTTGCGAATGCACTTTTAAGAGAAGTCTATGGGTTAAAACAAAAACGGTTAAAACATGCATAATTATTGCCTTAATTTGATAAACCATACACTGTAAAAAATGCTGGGTTCCACAATATTCCTTCATGTTGTCCCAACACGAATCAATTAAGTTTACCTAATCGTTTTTTACAAATTTAAGTTGACTGAACATAAAACCCCCCAAAATAATTGTTAATTCATTTCATTTTAAATAAGTAGTTTGAACAAGTAGCAAAAGCCATTTCTTAAGTGTAGTAATATTTATGCAATAAATTCATTCATTCATTCATTTTCCTTCGGCTTAGTTTCTGATTTATCAGAGATCGCCACAGCGGAATGAACCACCAACTATTCCAGCATATGTTTTACACAGCGGATGCCCTTCCAGCCGCAACCCAGTACTGGGAAACACACATACACTCTCGCATACACACACACTCATACACTACGGCCAATTTAGTTTATTCAATTCACCTATACCGCATGTCTTTGGACTGTGGGGGAAACCGGAGCACCTGGAGGAAACCCACGCCAACACGGGGAGAACATGCAAACTATATACAGAAATACCAACTGGCCCAGCCGGGACTTGAACCAGCGACCTTCTTGCTGTGAGGCGACAGTGCTAACCACTGAGCCACCGTGCCACCCTTTGGTAATGTTAGTTAGTAACAATGCTGGTTGGTTACCATGAAATAACAAAGAAATAATACTTCTGTATGATTAATCTTTGTCCATAAATGCTCATTAGTTCAATTTTTACTAATACTAACAAATGCTTTAAATATAATTGTGTGTGCTTAGTTCATGTTAGCTTATGCAATAACTAAAGCATGCATTTATATTTTTCTACACTCAATTGGAATGTATTTGAATGTGTAAAGCTGACTTAAATGCATTTTAGCATCTGGATAACTTGACTGCTTAGATGCCCTTCTGGCTGTGCATTAAATCAGCACTTTTAATAGTTATGTTATCAAATCATATTTACTTTTATATTATTCAGTTTTACAAAATCATGACTGAATGATTGCAAATCAAAAGGTTTAGTAAGGAATTTTAGTCTCAATAATCTCTCATGTTAGCACATACAGTCCTCAACATATATGAGAACACTTCTTACATATCCCTTATTTAAATTATTTTCTAAAGGAAGCTTTACAATATTATATTTGTGCATATACATTAGGTTAGTCAGTACTGAAGCCAAATCTGGAGCTTATCTAACAAAATAACTTACGATAACGGTCCTAAAGTAGTACACCCAAATGTATATGTTAGGGAAAAATATTAAATACAATTTTTTTAAAAGAGCAAAATTCAAGAGAAACAAAAAATGTATACAATTTTGTTGAAATTTTGTTGCACAGTCGCCTCACAGCAAAAAGGTTGCTGTTTCGAGCCCCGGCTGGGTCAGTTGACATTTCTGTGTGGAGTTTGTATGTTCTCTCCGTGTTCGCATGGGTTTCCTCCGGGTTCTTCCGCTGTGGCGACCCCTGATGAATAAAGGGACTAAGCTGAAGGAAAATGAATGAATGAATCTTTCTATTTCTAAATATGTTTGGTGACTAAAATACTATTTTAACAAATATATTCGTTTAATAAATCTGATTTGTTGAAATGCACCAAAATATTCATTCATTCATTCATTCATTCATTCATTCATTTTCCTTCAGCTTAGTCCCTTTGTTCATCAGGGGTCGCTACAGCGCAATAAACCGTCAACTTGTCCAGCATATGTTTTACACAGCGGATGCCCTTCCAGCTGCAATCCAGTACAGGGAAACATCTATACACACTCATTCACACTCATACACTACGGCCAATTTAGTTTATTCAATTCACCTATAGCGCATGTGTTTGGACTGTGGGGGAAACCAGAGCACCCGGAGGAAACCCACGCCAACACGGGGAGAACATGCAAACTCCACACAGAAATGCCAACTAACCCAGCCGGGACTCGAACCAGCAACCTTCTTGCTGTGAGGCGACAGTGCTAATCACTGAGCCACCGTGTCGCCTGCACCAAAAAATATATTACCTATATTCACTGAGAAATGGATAAAAATATGAATTTTCAAAATGGGGTGTGCTCAATTATGCTGAGCACTGTATAATGTAAAATGATTTTGGCTCTTCTTTGAAATATTATATTATTATATTGTATATTAAAGAGCCCCCATTTTACATTATAAAAGGTCATATTTTGGTTTTGGGGGTCTCCACAGGCTGATATGCATGCAAGGTCAAAAAAACACTTTCATTGTCTTATAATATGCATTTATTTTTACCTAATTATCCCAATGACTCCCATATGATTCGTTCAGCGATTCATTTGTTCCCGTTCAGCACGAAGCTAATCTGCGCTGATTGGACCGATGACTCAGTCTGTTGTGATTGGTCGACTGGGTTTAGCGGGAGACAGAGAAATACCCACCACGGCTATGAAGTAGCAGCCAGAGAGTATGTGAGAGCCCAATGCAGGAATGCAACAAAGCAATGCAGTTAAACTCTAGCATATTACTTTACTCTTAACGCTAACGGCAAGTAATAACATCGACACACATTCAGTATTAATCCAAACAGTGGCAAAAGTTGAACTATTTTGAAAACTGACCACGCCGCGCATGTGAGGAACAGCTGATGGTGGCCATAGCAACAAACAGCAGAGGATCAGGAGCACAAAACACATTTAAATCGGTAATGGAAGAAGCACGGGGCATGTTTTCAACGTGGTTTTGGACTCAATATGTGAATAGCTTTAACTTTTAGTGAATAGATTTAACCTGAGAGATACAGTACAAGCACTGATCTGTAATAGATAAGTGATTACAAGCCGCGCGGGGCGATTACAACTTATAACAGACAATTAAACAACACGTTTTGCAAACCACACAAAACCAGGCAACAATTTTAATTCCACTTGATTCCATGATCTGGAGGAAGAAGAAACTCGTCCATTTGAACTGCAACAATTACTGAAAAATTCCCTGTCAAAGCCTGACAAACTCCCATACATAATAGTCTCTGCTGCTCCTTCCTTTAATAGCAAATGGCAGACGAATCCCGCATTGCAGCGTAGGTTATTGTATCATAAATCAGAAAAATGACAGGAACAAAGACAGCACAAAGTTGGCTATACTGTGGCATTGTTGTGAAAAAATTCACTTTAACCCTTTATTCCCCGCAGACGAATCTCCAACAGTCAGTGATCGTCATCTTCGCGTCATGATCAGTGCCGTGATCCTCAGCGCTCTGCTAGTGTCTGAAGTCAAATGCGCGTTCACATTTTACCGGATATGGAAATACATATTTGGTGATGTACCGTATCGACGTAGATGCGTTCAAACAAAAGATCCGAACCCAACTCGATTCATTCATTTGACTCTGAGTCAACTATTTCGTTAAAGAATCAATCGTTTTAAACACTGTGCGCTTTCAGATTTAAACCTCAGCTGGATGTTTTCATTCACTTAGTGCTGTGTTACACACTACATAGTAGCTCATTTTCAAAAACCCATAATAAGGGCTCTTTAACACATTTTATTAATTGTATATTAATAAATAATTTTTAACATCATTTTTAGTCTTTTTTACTTTAATTTGGTGTTCTTCTGTTTCTTTTGATTAATTGGGAAATTTAGGTGAAATGTTAATTGTGAAATTGTGAAATCAACAGCAGGCCACAGATTCTGTCTGTAAGTTGCAATAGTTCTAGTGCATTACATTACTTTGGTTTTCATCATAAATAATATGGAATAATATACTGCTAAAAAAAAAAGGGAACACTTAACACAATGTACCTCCAAGTGTTCCCTTTATTTTTTGAGCAGTGTAAGAAATGAGTCTGCCTCGACCAAACTTCCACTCTAAATGGTGTGTTGATGCTCATTTCCCAAAAGGGCCGAATTATGATAGAAAAGATAAGTCAACAGTTTGTTGTCTCTGCATTGTTTGAGGTGACTACATCTTGAACCAAATGGTAACAATTGTAGAATGGGGATGGGTATGTGGCACAGAGAACCATCTCAGACAAGGGGTGTTAAAACGGCATTAACATGGAGAGAACAGCTGTATCAAGAGCCAAGGAGCAACTTCATGAACGTTTAGACTAAGTAAAACTAAAATGGTATAAAAGGTTTGAGTTTAAGAAGATTCAGGGTTCGTTCTGACTCGATTGAAACCAGGGTACTGCTGTGTACTTTGAGACTGCTATGCTGAATAAACATCTTCATTGAGATCTTCTATGTCCTCCTCATTTGTTTTTCTTACAGCAGTATATATATATTAATATAATTGAATAGATTAATAAAATAATAATAATAATAATAATAATAATAATAATAATAATAATAATTAATTTCATTTATATAAAGCTTTTCTGGGCGCTTTACAGATCTGGCGGGAATCTCCTCAACCACCACCAAAAATTTGCATTTTAAAGTAACGAAACACGTGATGTAAATGCTAAATTTTTAAATAGAACAATATTCAAAATAATTTAATTAAGTCTTAATTCACAAAAAAAGGTTTATATGCTTGCTTGAGGTGGTTTTGGACTTGTGAGGGAAAGGGTTAATGCAAAACAAAATTGGAAAATTGGAAATGCATTTGCTGAATAATCTCCATTATGCTTGTCTTTTTTTTTTTTACTATTGGTTGCTAGGTTACCAATACTACACTCAGCTGCTCTAACAACTTGATGAAAATGCGCCTTTGTTTTGCAAACTGTAACTGTCAATGCAGATCACCAAACAGCATCCATTATGACAGAGAGGTGTCATTTGTTGAGGTATAACCTGTTGTGAGTGGATATGACAGGCCTCATCCCATGCTTATGTCATGTTTATGTTTGTATTTATTGTGGAAGCTGTCATGTTAAGCGATGACAGGTAAAACAGCACGCTCTCCTGCTGGGCTTCATAAATCAGATGGTTGCTGCAAAGGCCACCGCAGCGGATGTGAAGGTAAACACAGGAGGATTGAGCAAACCAAATCCTAGAGAGATGTCTGTGGAGTGACACTTCAATGGAACTGAGTGACCGCCATATACTCAAGCGTGCTGTTCTGTCAAGATGAAACGGTGTTCGCAATCCATTCTGCTTCCGTAATATAGCATTTCTGAGTGAAACAGGATATTCAGTGAGGGGAAATGTAGGGAAGGACTTTTTGTTCATCTGGAATTCATTGGATTGCGTTAAAGTGGAGCCATGGGGTTGGAGTGAAGTGTTTACAAAGAAACAAAAATGGTATATTATGTATTTTTGTCTTGGTAAAGTTAGAGTCCCTATTTTGCATTTTGCATATTTTGGTTTTGGGGGTCTCCAACAACAGTCTGATATGCATGCAAGGTAAAAAAAAAAAAAACACTTTCATTGTCTTATAATATGCATGTATTTTTACCTAATTATCCCAACGACTCCCATATGATTCGTTCAGCGATTCATTTGTTCCCAAACACCTTTTTTAGCGCGAAGCTAATCTGTGCTGATTGGACCGATGACCCAGTCTGTTGTGATTGGTCGACTGCATTCAGCGCGAGACAGAGACAAACGCCCACCATGGCTATGAAGTAGCAGCCAGAGAGTATGTGAGAGCCCAATGCAGGAATGCAATAAAGCAATGCAGTTAAACACCAGCATATTACTCTACTCTTAACGCTAACCCCAAGTAATAACAACGACACACATTCAGTATTAATCCACACAGTGGCAAAAGTTGAACTATTTTGAAAATTTACTTCGCTACGCGTGTGAGGAACAGCTGACGTTAACAAAGTTGTTAGCAAACAGTTGCCATAGCAAAGGCAAACAGCAGAGGATCGCGAGTTCAGAAACGCATTTAAATCGGTAAAGGAAGAAGCACGCAATGTGTTTTCAATGTGGTTTTGGACACAATATGTGAATAGCACAGCACGTCGACGCGTGTAAGCAAAAGATCCAAACCCAACTTGATTCATTTATTCGACTGAGTCGACTATTTCGTTAAAGAATCAATAGTTTTAAACACGGCACACTTTCAGATTTAAACCTCAGCTGGATGTTTTCATTCACTTAGAGCTGTGTTACACAGTGCATGGAAGCTCATTTTCAAAAACCCATAATAGGGGCTCTTTAATAATTGCTTTTAATGCTGAATTTGATTCAGAATTAACAATAAAATCATTATTTTAATAGTGGTAGGGGAGAGCGGGGTCGAAAGTAATGTGGGATGAAAGTAACAAAGCGATTTTCTTGAAGCCCTGACAGCATTTGCTTTTCAGGCTATAAAAGCACATTCAGCATGCAACCTTAGATGGAGCGGTTAGGTCTGAATTTCAGTTTTTAAGTGCAGAAAGTAAATTATTGTAGTGGTTCTTTTTGTGTTTCTCTTTTCATGCATCACAGTAATGATCAATCTACAGGTTATTTAGTGCAAGAACACATCCTTAAGTTTGCAATCTCTGAGTTTTTCAGTTTAAAAGTAAATCAGGTTTAAATGGCAAGAGTTCCTGTGGGGACAAAAGTAACACTGTTATTTATGTCCCACTGCTAATTTTCAGACCTTATTTTTCACTTCCACCTTAGAGTTTGCAGTGTTTTGATTCATATGTTTTATAAAATTAATGCCAATAATAATATTAATAAAAAAAAAAAACATTACATTGTTGGATTGCTTTTGAAACATTTGATGGAACTGAAATTTAAAATGAAAATGCTGTTTAATATTTTTTTGCAAAATAAAGGACAAAATATGTTTGCAGTGAACATTAACAAGGTCATAGTCAGAGATATTTAAAATAAACAAGATTAAGCCAGTAAATCTAAAAAATGTTGTTGTGTTACTTGTGTTCAAAAGTAACAATGTGCAATTTGTTTAAAGTGAAATTATTTTCAAGTTGTGTACATTTTTTCAAAATACCACCCGATATTGATAGACCACTCTTATGAGTTAGTAACCAGAGGCAAAATATATTTCTGTCTAAAAGATTATCTTTTAAAAATAAGTTTTTATGAAAAATGGTACTTTCGTCCCCACTCTCCCCTACTGCCTTAATAACACTTTTTATTAAGCTAAAAAAAGAAACTAAATGTGACCCTTGACCACAAAGTCAGTCATAAGTGCCATTTCTTTGATTTGAATTGAAAGCTGAATAAACAAGCTTTCCATTGATGTATATACTTTTCTGAAGGCTTCCATAATTAAGATTAAATAAACATAATAAAATGTAAATATTTAAATGTAATTTATTTTGTCCATTTTAATGAACATCAGGTCAAAACACAATTGCACTGCAAAAACAATATACCAACATGAAATAAAAATAATACAAATTGTTGGTCTTTACTTGAAGTTTCATCTGAACATTACGAACTAAACTTTTTTTTTTAACTTAAAAACGTTTAACTTATTATTTTGATCTACAGACTGATTTACATTTTTGTTTTACAGACTGTACATTATTTGAACCCACTGTCCATTATGGACAGACATATTTTAAAAAAAAAGTCCTGATTTATCCTGATTTCTTCTTATTTATTTTTTTTAAACTTTAATTAGTAATTGCAATAATTCTTTTTTTATCTATGAAATATTGTCAAACATATCAATAAATGTGAATACATCCATTGAAAATCTTGCTTGCTTCTGTGTTTTGAAGAAAGTGCTGCCATGCTTCTCTTCAGCTTAATGGATATTTTTCAAATTACAAGGGGCAGAGTCTGACTGCCCTTTGATTGGATGACAAATCTCAAATATCATAGACAGCAGGCTTTAAATTAGGTGAAATACTCTGTAAGCATTAACGGCCCTGGCATTAATGTCCATTGTAATGGACACAAGGTCTGAAAGGTATAAAAGAAAAATCAATATGTTTGACCTATACACTTTATTCTTGGATATTGCCAAACATGAGCATACCTGTCAAACCTCCCGTTTTTGCCGGGATTCTCCTGTATTTTGCCATTCTATGCCGCTATCATCCCATTCAGGTATTTTCTCGTATTTCTCCCTTATTTTTAATCTTTGTCTTAAATGAGCACAAACGGTTACAACAGCAATTGAATGCTTTCACTATTGATCTGTGCATTCTTAAAGTGACACCTCTGTTATCAAGCTAAACAGTGGATCAAAATGAGAGATTCGCTGTTCTTCACTAAATAACTATAGTAACTTTAGTCAATATTTAAATACAGCGAATAAAGGTGAACGAAATGATCCTGTAGTTTTACATCCCAATGTTGACAGGTATGGTTCCAGTGTCACAGGTAGTCATTGTCAGCTGAAAAGGAATGATATTTTTGAAGCCAAAGCAAGTATATATTTTATTAAATTTGCTAAAATTAGAGTTAGAATTACATGAACTGATTACTTGTGCAAGTCAGGTATTATGAAAGTGATTATTGTGAATATGTTGGTTTGATAATCCTATAACATATGGATGTTCTGTTTCATTGATTTTCCAATGTAGGGTTGCAGGTCTTTCTGGCGGGTTTGGGAACAGCAAAATAGGCTTATTTCAGAAAAGCATTTTCCTTATCATTTGTTGTGCATCCAGTCAACCTCTGCTGTGGTATTTTGGCACCGATTCATTTGTCACTGGGAAAAGCCAGCCAAATTAGGCCGATGCCAGCATGAACAGGTTGCTCGACATCCTCTCAACCTACACAAAGTGAAAGAAAATGTGACCCAGACTAAATGAAATATAAATATAGAGCATGCAGCCATTAAACACCACTCATGTTAATAATTGTGTATATTGTTGGGTTTATGCTTTTTAGGATGAGTGGGTGGATGGGTGGATGGATTTGTAGATATGGAATAGAATAATATATTTGATAACAGATGAAGATATAAATGAAATTGTGATATATAGATGGATTGATAGAATGTTATTATAGATTGAATGATGGAGATATAGATGGATTGAATAGCATGGATAAATATGATAGATGGGTGAAAGATTTAATGAAATGATGGATAGAATCTAAGGGATAGAATGGATAAAATGATGGTGGATGGATGTATAAGTAGATAGACAATAAAACACTGATAAATATGATGGATGGATGGATGGATGGATGGATGGATGGATGGATGGATGGATGAAAGACGGATTGATGTGAATGAACAATGAATGAAGTGATGGATGGGTGGATTGAAGTGAAGTGAAGTGAAGTGAAGTGTAGTGTGTGGCCAAGTATGGTGTCCCATACTTGGAATTTGTGCTCTGCATTTAACCCATCCAAGTGCACACACACAGTTAGTGAACACACACATACCGTGAACACACACCCGGAGCAGTGGGCAGCCATGCTGCGGCGCCCGGGGAGCAGTTGGGTAGAACGGTGCCTTGCTCAAGGGACTCACCTCAGTCGTGGTATTGAGGGTGGTGGAGAGTGCTGGTCATTCACTCCCCCCACCCACCCTCATTGATGAATGAACAGAATGAATGAATTGGTGGATGAATTTACGTTATAAGTTTGATGGACAGAATAACACAGAGGTGGCTGAATGAAATTATGGAAAACTGTATGGATGAAGGGATAGAATGATGGATGAAAAGATGATATGAAAGACAATGCCAGATACAATAATAGATGGATGGGTGAAGGGATACCATGGTGGATGAAAATATGATTTGAAAGACCATGGCTGATACAATGATGTATGGATGGATGGATGAATGGACAGAAAGACAGACGGACGGACGGATGGATGAATGAATGGATGAAGTGATGATGGATGGGTGGATGGCTATATAAGTAGATGGACTTAACACATGGATAAATATGATGCATGGATGGACGGATAAATGAATGAAAATAATGAATGAAGAGGTGAATGGATGCACGTTATACATAGATGGACAGAATAATACAGATAGGTGGCTGAATGGAACTATGGGAAGATGTATGGATGAAGAGATAGTATGGTGGATAAAAAGATGATTTGAAAAACCATGGCAAATACAATGAAGGATGGATGGATGGATGGATAGAATGGATGAAGGGATGATGGATGGGTGGGTGTATATATAAGTAGATGGACAGAATAGCACATGGATAAATATGATGGATGGATGAATGGATTGATGAATGAACAGAATGAATGAAGTGGTGGATGGATGTACATTATAAATAGATGGGCAGAATAACACATATATAAGTGGCTGGATGAAATTATGGAAAGAGGTATGGATAAAGGGATAGAATGATGGATGAAAAGATTATTCATGGATGGATAGATGGATGAAAGGATATAATGATGGATGAAAATATGATTTGAAAGAAAATGACTAATACAATGATGGATGGATTGACAAAAGGATGAATGGACAGATGAATGAATGAACAATGGATGAAGTGATGATGGATGAATGCATAGAATGAATGAAGTGATG
>CAIGQV010001633.1:27064498-27085727 GCA_903798115.1 Danio jaintianensis | reverse complement strand
ATGGATGAAGTGATGATGGATGAATGCATAGAATGAATGAAGTGATGATGGGTGGTTGGATGTGTATATATACAAGTAAATGGACATAATAACACATGGATAAACACGATAGATGGATGGATGAACAAAATGGTGGACAGATGTATAGATGAATGTATAAAATAGTAGATGGACAGAATTAAACATGGATCAATACAATGGGTGCATGAATGAAATGATGGACAGATGTATGGATGAATGAATATAATGGATGAAATGATGGATGGATGTATAAGTAGATGGACAGAATAATTCATCAATGTATGGATGAATGAAAGATCATTTCAAATACAATGACAGATACAATGATGATATGCGTGGATGGATGGACAGATGGATGGATGGATGAGTAGAACACAATTATGAATACAGTGGACACAAAACAGATGGATGGATGGAATGACAGGTGCATGGATAGAATGATGGATAAAATAATGCATGGATGGACTAATGGAAATATGGTTGGATGGGTAGAATGACAGATGGATGGACTAATGGATATATGGATGGATGGGTAGAATGACAGATGGATATATGGATGGATAAAATGACAAATTGATGAAAAGTGACAGAATGATGGATAGTAGGATGGACAGAGTGACAAAAAAGGCATGTGGATTAATAAAATACTGGATGAATGCTATAAAACTATAGAGGGCACAATAAGGTTTCAATAGTTAATGCATTTACTAACTAATGAACTAAGTATGAACAATACTTGTAGATCGTTTAATAATCATAGTTCAGCATTTACTAATATCTCATTAAAATCCAAACTTAACATTGAGCCGTGAGTTAGCATGAACTAACAATGAACAACTTTATTTTCATTAACTAACTTAAACACTGAACAGTACATTCATACAATATGTATTCATGTTAGTAAATGCGTTATCTAACATTAACTAATACAACTTTATTGTAAAGCGTTACCATTATAAATTAATGAATATAATAAAACCAACATAGGCTCATTCTGAAAATGTACCCCTGTATACATTTCTGGAGATTGCGAATTATGTAGCCAGAGGAACGTATGGCTGCATTTCGTCTTTAAAATGAACGCTACGGGGCGGTATGACGGCGTTCTTTTTCACGCTTACCAGCTGACCGCTTACCTCCGTGTGGACGGCTTTTCCGCTGTTACCAGTTTGTCCAGTAGCTTGCTGCGTACATCAGAGGATTTGAGACGCAGAGTTGACCGTGACTGTGGGGAAGTGGGTAGGCGGGTCAATCGATGCGTTTTAAAACACTATTGGTTTTGGAGGGTGGACGGATCGGTCTGTCAGTCAGTCAGTCAGTCATTCAGTCAGTCGACAGCGGCCTCTGGTGGATTTATGTGAGAAGAGCAGGCGCGAAATAGCACTCGCAAGAGAAATTTGAGATCTCAAAAAGCGTACACAGCGGCCTTTGGTGGATTCGAGAAAACAAAAACTGCAAAAAAAACGTACCTCCTGGAACGTATTTGGCGCTTTCCAGAAATGTATATAGGGGTACGTAATCAGAATAAGCCTGGGTTGAATAAAAACATCCAGACAAAAATCTACCTCCTAAAACAAAACTAGCCCAATAGAAAAAAAGGCTTATTTTTTGACATCAATGGGCTTTGTATTTCAACAAATCACAACTCCTGAGTAGCAATTACAAGCAATGGCCTCAATCTAAAAGTAATTTCCAACTCCAAGTGTCTTGCTCCACCAGTGTCCTGCCCATCAGCCAGAGTTCCAGTCGTGCAATCAAACGCACGCTTTTGTCATGTCTATGTTTGTGTTAGTTTTTTTTTTTCCATCCTGCTGAGGGACCAGGTTTGTAATTGCTTCTTTGGAACATGGGGAAGAAAAATAAATAAATAATCCTCTCTCCGAGGTAATACTTTAACACACTTTCTGTACTAAGCCTGATTCATTTCCCACTCCAGGCCATTTATTTAACTGCCATAATATAGAAAGCCACGGAGTCCAACCTGTCGTAATGAACAGGAAATGCCTCCATTACCCCAGATCAGTGGCGTAAAGCTCCAGCGGGACTATAGACGAGTGGAGATGAGCTGACAGATGCGCTGTGTTCATATGCAGAGAGTCACATAGGGAAAAAAAACACAGACTGAGCAATGATAGCCACCAGTGGCATTACATCAAGTGCTATCGTTTAAGCAAGCCAGACTTCTGAATTGGGAAAACGCGTTTGCACAGAGCGCTGGTGTTAAAGTGCATGCTATGTTGTTAAAGGTAGATTAATAAAAATAGGATCCATCTTATTGAGTGACATGGAGATAATGGTCTCGCCGGGTTGAAGTGACAGCGGGGTTTAAGATGCCTTATGTCTGAGACTTTAAAGCACAAATTGAGATGAAATTAATGGTTCAGCGACTTTGTACCAGGGAGCAAATGCACTGCCATATCATTCCAGCTGCCTGTAAATCATCGGCTCAAGTTGTAATTTCGCACGTCTGCCGGTTTAAGAGGGTCACTTTTGTATTCTTGTGTGATGTTAATGCAAAAGTACATTAGTGCAATGCATTAAAGTGCATTATACTTTCTAATGGAGGACCTTTAAAAGACTTTTATTGTTTGCACATGCTGCGCAAATACTATATGCATTTTGTCTAAGATGACAAGCTGAAGTCAGTGATTTATGGGATCATTTCTCATAATGCAATGCTTATGGCACTAAACTTGTATTATATTTGGCAGGTCATGGTTTGAAGCATGTGATTATTCCAAGTCCCTTACCAAAAAATACAAATAAATAAATAAATAAATAAATAAATAAATATATATATATATATATATATATATATATATATATATATATATATATATATATATATATCAGCCAATTACATGGCAGCAACTCAATGGATTTAGGCATGTAGACATAATCAAGACGATCTGCTGCAGTTTAAACAGAGCATCAGAATGGGGAAGAAAGGTGATTTAAGTGACTTTGAACGTGGCATGGTTGTTGGTGCCAGATGGGCTGGTCTGAGTATTTCAGAAACTGCTAATCTTCTGGGGTTTTCATGCACAACCATCTCTAGGGTTTACAGAGAATGCTCAGAAAAAGAGAAAACATCCAGAGACTGGCAGTTATGTGGGCGCAAATACCTTGTTGATGCCAGAGGTCAGAGGAGAATGGCCAGACTGGCTCGAGCTGATAGAAAGGCAACAGCAACTCAAATAACCACTCGTTACAACCAAGGTATGCAGAAGAGCATCTCTGAACGCACAACACGTCCATCCTTAAGGTGGATGGGCTACAGCAGCAGAAGACCACAATGGGTGCCACTCCTGTCAGCTAAGAACAGTAAACTGAGGCTACAATTCGCACAGGCTTACCAAAATTGGACAATAGAAGATTGGAAAAACGTTGCCTGGTCTGATGAGTCTCGATTTCTGCTGCAACATTCGGATGGTAGGGTCAGAATTTAGCGTCAACAACCTGAAAGCATGGATCCATCCTGCCTTGTATCAACGGTTCAGGCTGGTGGTGGTGGTGTAATGGTGTGGGGGGATATTTTCTTGGCACACTTTGGGCCCATTAGTACCAATTGAGCATCGTGTCAGTGCCACAGCCTACCTGAGTATTGTTGCTGACCATGTCTATCCCTCTATGACCACAGTGTACCCATCTTCTGATGGCTACTTCCAGCTAGATAACGCGCCATGTCATAAAGCGTGAATCATCTCAGACTGGTTTCTTGAACATGACAATGAGTTCACTGTACTCAAATGGCCTCCACAGTCACCAGATCTCAATCCAATAGAGCACTTTTGGGATGTGGTGGAACGGGAGATTCGCATCATGGATGTGCAGCCAACAAATGTGCGGCAACTGCGTGATGCTATCTTGTCAATATGGACCAAAATCTCTGAGGAATATCTGAGGAGTACCTCGTTGAATCTATGCCATGAAGGATTAAGGCTGTTCTGAAGGCAAACGGGGGTCCAACCCAGTACTAGTAAGGTGTACCTAATAAACTGGCCGGTGAGTGTATTATAAATTTTCTAAGGGACTTGTTTGGATGTCGACATTTGTTAAACACAAATTGAATTTTTATGCTGTAAAAATGCTTTATATTCTGTGAAAAGTTATTTTAATACTTTCTATTAATCAGAGGAACATTACATTGATCAAAAACAACATTTATAATGTTAACAAAAGATTTCTGATTCACCACAAAGCTTTTGTTAACATGCATCAGTCTGTTCAGTGATGGAAAAAATGCATTATAGTACAGTTTGATCTACAATAATATGCAGAACAACTGTTTTAAATATTAATACTCATGAGAAATTTTCAAAAACTTAAAGATCTGACATTGAAGACTGGAGTAATGATACTGAAAATACAGCTTTTCCATCACAGTAATAAATTGCATTTTCAAATATTCCAATAAATGTTTCACTAAAATAAAAATCATGATTTTGCATATTTTACTGTAGTTTTGATCAAGCAAACGCAGCTCTGTTGAGCATAAGAGACTTATGAAAACATGTATTAGCATTTATTAAGCTTCAAAGGAAAACGTTTATGAATACATTTATTTTGCTGTACTAAATACTGTATTAACATACCAGTAAGTCTTTTGTGACATACATTTTATTCTGTTCTTTCTATACAATTCTATTCAAAACATCTATTTAGCAGTCACTTCCGAAGTTCATAATACCACATATACACTCAAAAAAAAAAAATCCTACTGAATATCTAAACACAATGTCTACTTTTAGGAGTTTGAGCTAAACGTCACAGTTAATTGTTTGTTAATATCAAGAATTTAGCCTTACAATAAAGTGTGACCAAATACCATAGAAAACGTTTGTTCGTTCATTCGTGTGCATATTATACTCTAGTTTTGATCAAACAAACACAGCTCTGTTGAGCATAAGAGACTTATAAAACCATGTATTAGCATTTGTTATTCTTCAAAGGAAAACATTTATGAATACAGCCATTTATTTTGCTGTACTAAATACTGTATTAACATTCCAGCAAGTCTTTTGTGTGACATACATTTTATTCTATTCTATCCTTTTCTGTTCTTTCTATTCAATTCTATGCAAAACATGTATTTAGCAGTCACTTCCGAAGTTCATAATACCACATACACACTCAAAAAAAAAAAAAAAAAAAAAATCCTACTGAATATCTAAACACAACGTCGAGGAGTTTATTGAGCTAAACATCACAGTTAATTGTTTTTTAATAGCAAGAATTTAGCCTTACAATAAAGTGTGACCAAATACCATAGGAAACATTTGTTCGTTCGTTCGTATACTCTAGTTTTGATCAAGCAAACGCAGCTCTGTTGAGCATAAGAGACTTATAAAAACATGTATTAGCATTTATTAAGCTTCAAAGGAAAACATTTATGAGTACAGCTATTTATTTTGCTGTACTAAATACTGTATTAACATACCAGTAAGTCTTTTGTGACATACATTTTATTCTGTTCTATCCTTTTCTGCTCTTTCTATTCAATTCTATGCAAAACATGTATTTAGCAGTCACTTCCGAAATTCAGAATACCACATATACACTTAAATAACTACTTTTTTTAAAATGAGCTGAATCAACACAATTCTAAATTTTATTTTATTTTATTTACATTTTTTTTTTGAGAACTTAATTGTTTTATGTTCAATCCACTTAAATTTGTAAAATCAATCGATTTGTGTTGGGACAACATGAAGGAATTGTGTGGAACCCAGCATTTTATTTTTACAGCGATACTCTTGTGCCAGACAGTATTTATATTTATAGTATTTATACTATATCAGTATAGTATTTATACTTCCAGTACATACTGTATTAATCATAAGTGATTAATTTCGATGACGTGATTCCAAGCAGTATCAGTCTGAAACAGCAGCGTTGAGCATCTGAGAACTGAAATGGAGTTTTCTGATGTTTCCAGGTGCTCAGAGCGAATGTGTGTGTGTGCCAGTTTAAATCAAAGATAAGCGAGCTTAACCTATCATATATTCAGACATGTGTCCCGGGGGATTAGAAATGTGTCAGAGAGGGAATATTAGTCGAACTCTGTCAGATGGCTGAGGAATAAATAAGGACAGTCGACTGCGTTCTTGACACATCTTTTATAAAGATAAGGATCCTGCAGACTGCAGGAGGATGTGGGCTTTTTGTTTCTTGCACAAATTCATTTCTTATTCATTGTTTTCAAGGTTTTTTTTTTTTTGATGAATGCAGGGTAATTGGCTGGTTTATATCCAGGAGAAATCAATAATAGGCTCAGAATGAAGCTGCATTTCCCTAAACATTAATTAATAATGCTTATAGTGGATGTAAGTCAATATAACAATACCTGCTTACACTTTAGTTTAAGTGCCAATTCTCACTATTAACTAGTGGTTTATTACCTGCCTATGTTTCAGATACTGGCTGCATTTTGGACTTATAAAGTACATATTTTGCATGATCTTAATCTAATTTCTGATATTACTGAATATCTAAACACAACATCTACTATTAGGATTTTATTGAGCTAAACGTCATAGTTAATTGTTTGTTAATAGCAAGAATTTAGCCTTACAATAAAGTATCATCCAATATCATAGGAAACAGAAATGGTAATGTACATTTTAAACACAGAGAGAAAAAAAAAAAAAGATATATATATATATATATATATATATATTTTTTTTTTTATATATTTTCTTTTATTTATTTTTTTATTATTTAATTTAATTTAATTAATTTAATTTAATTAATTTAATTTATTTTATTTATTTATTTTTTTATTTAATTTTATTTTATTTTAGTGCACGTTTATTCAGTAGATCAGAGTTTCAAAGCAATTCTGCTAAAATAAAATAATTTCAAAGCAGTTCTTTAAGATGGTCTACATATGAATCAAACTTAAATATACATTAAATATATTAAAAAATATACGTTAGTTTAGTCAGTAGTTAATCTGGGGCTAATCTATCAAAATAACTTACGATAAAGATCCAAAACTTAGTACACCCAAATGTATATATTGGGGAAAATAATAAATAAAAATATAAAAAAAGAGGAAAAATCAAGAGAAACAAAAATATATTCAATATAGTTGAAATTGTGTAGTTTGTATTCTTTTTTTTTTGTGTGCAATATTTAGCTTGAATTTAAATGTATTATCTTTCTATTTCTAAAGATGTTTGGTGACTAAAATATTATTTTAATAAATATCTGTTTAATAAATCTATTTTGTTCAAATGCACCAAAATATATTGCCTATTTTCACTGAGAAATGGATACAAATATTAATTTTCAAAATTATGGGGTACTCATTTATGCGGAGCACTGCATATCACATCTATGTATATAACAAAATCAATATTTCAGGACAGCTGGATGAACTCTTTTTGTTTCTCTATTTGATTCAGAACTTCAAAATTTATTTTGTTTACTTTATTTTCATCTTTTAAATGTTTTTGTGTTCTTGTGTTGATATGTATGTATGCATGTATTTGTTCCCTGAGCTCCTGAAAAAAACCCACAAAAAATTAATTCCTTGTGTGTTTACGCACACTTGGCAAATAAAGCTAATTCTGATTCTAATTCTGTTTATTTTTTCATAAATACAGGTTAATTGGCTAGTTTATAACCATCAGAAGTCAGTTAAAGGGCTAAGAAAAAAAAAAAAATGGTACTTTACTACATCCAAGTCTTGCATCTTGTCTTTGTCTCTCCTCAGAACTACAAAGCAGTTCTTGTGGGAATCCGGGAATTCCTGCCAAAGGAATCCTGAATGGGTCGAGCTTCAACGTAGGAGACAGAATCCGCTATCATTGTGTGTCTGGATACACGCTGGATGGTCACGCACAACTGACTTGTGTCACCAGCACGTCTAATGTAGCCGTGTGGGATTTTCCTATTCCCATCTGCAGAGGTAAGAACTGGCGTTCGGGACACTGAGCTGAAGTAAAAACAACAACAAAAAAAATCTTGCTTTCATTTTCTGGATGCTTGATTTTTCGAGGCTGAGCTGTTCTTATTAAAATGAGCCCCTCTCTGCTTTTCTGGAGCGTTGTAGGGCATTAATTCATTTGGACATGCTTAAAATGTCTGAATGTCATTGCTTTAGATGTTAAAATATCAAAGCAATTGGTTTTCTGCAAACAAAGGATGCGCAAGGCTCTTTTCAGAACTAATTTAACAGTTTTTCTGTAATGACATTTATGCAAGCAGGAATGAGTGATTAAAGCTAAAACAATAATGATATTTTTCTTTGAGTGATATTCAAAGTATATACTCTAAACTTACTGTGTGTGTGTGTATATACATATACAGTGTACAATTTTATTTTGTTTTGTTTTTTTAAAGACAAATCATTTCAACCAAACAGTTAGTTTCCCTCATTTGAGTCAAATTGGCATATAAAAAAATGACATTTTGTTTATTATTTCATGACATTTAGGTGGCTCAGTGGTAAGCACTGTCGCCTCAGAGCAAGAAGGTTGCTGGTTCGTGTCCCGGCTGGGTCAGTTGGCATTTCTGTGTGGAGTTTGCATGTTCTCCCCGTCTTGGCGTGGGTTTCCTCCAGGTGCTCTGGTTTCCCCAACAGTCCAAAGACATGCGCTATAGGTGAATTGAATAAACTAAATTGGCCGTAGTGTATGTGTGTGTATGGATGTTTCCCAGTACTGGGTTGCAGCTGGAAGGGCATCCGCTGTGTAAAAACATATGCTGGATAAGTTGGCGGTTCATTCCGCTGTGAATAAAGGAACTAAGCCGAAGGAAAATTAATGAATGAATGACATTTAGCTTTGTAAATGAATTGAGCAATATTAATAAACCTGCAAATAAATTAAGAAAATAAATCACTCAGTTACGAACAATTCTTTAGAACAGTTTGAGTTTATTCACAGAAAGTAAGTTTAATTAATAGTAATTTTAGTTTATGTAAATGAATACGAGGATGCATAATAGTAAACGGCAATAGTTATGCATGAATTATTGCTTCAAAAACAAAAAAGCGGACTAATTATTTGAAGCAATTATTTAGAACTGTTTGAACTTTTATGCTTAGGAATGTAAAAATAATAATAAAATTGAACAGCAATAGTTGTGCTTATTGTAACTTTTTATAAATTATATAAAATATAATAATTATAAAATAATTATAAAAAATGCCTAATATTGTATATCATTGTTATATATACTGTTTTTTATGCAGGGAAATAAAAAGCATTGAATCGAAATTCTTAAGCAATCAATTTATTTTACTCTGATTAACAGGAATGAACCAAACTTTATTCATTTCATGTGCATGAATACAACAATATCTAGTAAACAACAGTAAATGTTTTTCTTTGTTTTGTTTTTGTTAAAAGAAATACATTATGATAATTATCATAATCAAAATAATTAATCAATATAATTAGATTGGAAAAAAATGATAATTACACACCTCACTTAGCTTAATACAAAATTGTCACAAATATATTCATAATACTGGTTAATATTGAATATTTAGGCCTGCACTGTTACAAGCTGACATTGTAAGTGGAACCAAAATCTGAAGGTATCCACTTACATATCTTTAAACTTATCTGGATATGTCACATAACTCTTTTTTTCTGTAATACCCCTCATATATGAACTGATTCACATGTTGATTACAACTCTGAGTTCACTGAATTTAATCCCAAGACCAGTTTTGGAACCGACATATCTCGAGAAAGCACACTGTAAAAAATGTTGGGTTCCACACAATTCATTCATGTCGATAACAAATTTTAGTGGATTGAGCATAAAACAATTACGTTTTCCCCCCGAAAATCTCAAGAATTGAGTTGTTTCAGCTCATTTTAAATAAGTACTTTTTTTCTGAGTGCAGGTTTAGGGTTAATCAAGTAAGAGTTCAGGTTAAGTTAACTTAAGTTAACTTAGTTTACATGTTGTCCGCTACTGTCTGACAATCACAAAGTCTCCCAATGTTATTTATGAACTGCATTCTCAGAGCTGGAATCATTTAAAACCCAACAAACTTTTTTTTTGTGTATTATATTGCTTAAAAAGCCACTTACTGTGATATTTTCTTATCTAATGAAATGACTTTCAGACATTTAGCATGTTAAAAGTGTCTAATTACTTTTTTTTGCGGTCACAGATTCTTTTGTAAGCAGCATGTTTGACTCCGAAATGACTCCGATGACTTTAAGCCCGAAGTACTCGGGCTTTGGCTTTGATTTATGCAGCTTTTATAATATTCCTTTTTGTTGAATTTCAAATGAAGATTGTTTTTTAACTTGCATTGTGCTTAAAATCCTCTCTGCTTCTCATTTGTATTACTGGGATTGCTTTAGATATGCTGATTTACGAAGCGTTCAGCGGTGCCTGCTGAAAAATTCGTCTTCTTTTGCATTAGTCGTCTTTTTTTGCGTGGCACAATCAAACGTGAGATGAGCCGCTGGGAGCTGCCGAAATACATTCAATAATTTAGGTGTTGCTTTAATTATCAGCATGAGAAATCTTTGATGTGCACTCAGGTATTATGGGTAGCGTTTTACATTTTAGAATAGGACGCATGATTGAGCCGAATAAAGATAAAATACGCAGAAACCCCAGGATATGTGGGGAAAACGAGTACTGCTATATCATTTGTACTTAATGAAAAATGAACCGGGGTCAAAACATTTCAATGAAAGGTACGTTTTGGTGTAAAAAGGGCCTCATTAAGAGCAGCGTTTAAACCAGCAAACATTTTTTTTTTATGTATTATAGGCTCTCATCTTCTTATTAGTTTTGCTTCAGTAGCTTCCAGTTGGCTGAATATAGAGAGAAACTGTATTTGTGACTCATCGTTCAGGTTATAAGATTCTGTTTAATTGGGTTTGAAGGTCTGCATCATCGCACTATTTCAACTCTTTGATTTGAGTGAACTCAGAAGTTGCTATCACTACTAGATGTTTTTTTCCCCCTAATAGGCTGCAAAGCTGAGCAAGACTCAGTGTGTGGTCGGTTGGTTAGCTTAACCTGTCAGCATCAGTTGATATGTGGTGTATTTACATTATCTGTGGATGAAAAGCATATTTCCACATTGATAGTATGAACTCAGAAGTTGCTAACACAGATAAATATATTTTTTTTTTTCCCTAATAGGCTGCAAAGCTGAGCAAGACTCGGTGTGTGGTTGGTTAGCTTAGGCTGTTAGCGTCTGCTGGTGGATGATATATTCACATTATCTGTGTGCAAAAAGCATATTTTCACATTAATAGCATGAACTCAGAAGTTGCTAACACAGATAAAGAGGTTTTTTCTTCCTAATAAGCTAGTTGTTAAAAGCAAGACTCTGTTGTGGTTGGTTGGTTAGCTTAACCTGTTAGCATTTGCTGGTGGAGGATATATTCACATTATCTGTGGGCAAAAAGCATATTTCCACATCCATGGTGTAAACTCAGAAGTTGCTAACACAGATATAATTCCCTTCCTAATAGGCTGGTTGTCAAAACCAAGACTCAGTGTGTGGCTGGATGATTGTTTGGTTAGCTTAACCTGTTAGTGCCTGCTTGTAGATGATAGATTCACATTATCTGTGGGTGAAAAGCACATTTACACATTGATGGTGTGAACTCAGAAGTTGCTAACACAGATAAAGATGTTTTTTTTTTTCTTCCTAATAAACTGGATGTCAAAAGCAAGACTCTGTGGTTGGTTGGTTAGCTTAACTGTTAGCATCTGCTGGTGGATGATATATTCACATTATCTGTGACCGAAAAGCATATTTCCACGTCCATGGTGTAAACTCAGAAGTTGCTAATACAGATAGAGATGTTTTTTTTGTTTTTCTTAATGGGCTAGTTGTCATAAGCAAGGCTCTGTGTGATTGGTTGGTTAGCTTAACCTAATAGCGTCTGCTGCTATGTAATGTATCTGTGGGCAAAAACATATTTTCACATTGATAGTGTAAACTCAGAAGTTGCTAACCCAGATATTGATGTTTTTTTGTTTTTTTCCAATGAGCTAGTTGTCAAACCCTTAGAAAAAATAACTGCAGTAAACTGAAGTAAAACTGCAGTACAACAGCAGTATGTAGTATTATAACAGCAGTAAAAATTAAAGACAATTGCAAATTAAACAGTTCAATACAATGCAATAAATTTCAATACAGTACAATAAAGTTCAACAGCAGTATAAGTTGCAGTAAACTGGACTAAAAACAAGTAAACTCCGTCTTTACTGCACTTGTGCTGCTGTAGTCTAATATGCCAATGGTGTGGTAAGAACTGTACTGCACTTGTGTTCCAAGGGGTTTGTTCTTCAACATCTTCCAAGAATATTTTGTACTTTTTTCAGGGATGTTTTTTGGATCCAAGTAATTTTCTAATTAGAATTTTAAGAGTTTATTTGCAAAAACGAATAATAAAAAATAATGGCAGTGAACTGAACAGTACAACAGCAGAAGCCTATATACAAGGATAACTGTGGCAAAATTTAATGCAACTGCAAAATTGCAGTATAATGAGGTATAAACACAGTTCAACTACAATGCAATAAATGCAGTACAACTGAAGTAACATTAAATAAACTGAGAGGGGCAATATAGTGATATGTTATATAATTTATTGCACTTAGGTACATAAGTATTAAAAGTGCATTTTAGTCCCTGCTGAAAAAAACAGCATATGCTGGTAAGGTATGTTTTGATGCTGGTATGCTGGTCTTGCTGGTTTCAATGCTGGTTTTGCTGGTCTCAATGCTGGTTTTGCTGGTCTCAATGCTGCTCTTGCTGGTCTCAATGCTGGTTTTGCTGGTCTCAATGCTGGTCTTGCTGGTCTCAATGCTGGTCTTGCAGGTTTTAGTGCTGGTCTCAATGCTGGTTTTGCTGGTCTCAGTGATGCTCCTGACCAGCATTGAGACCAGCAAGACCAACATTGAGACCAGCAAAACCAGCATTGAGACCAGCAAATTAGCATGGCTGGTCTGTGAGAACCAGGAAGGCTCGCAGTGGATTCTCGGTGGAAAACCTTAAAAAAAAAAACTCAGTGTACAAGAATGAATACCAACAATAACCCCAAACCATCATTTCTACAGTTTTTAACCAATTGACAAGCCAAAACCCTGTACAACCATAGCAAATCTGCATTGTAAAAAAATACAGGGTTTCACACAATTCCTTCAGGTTGTCTCAACACAAATCGATTAAGTTAACTTTATCGTTTTTGCAAATTTACAGCCACAGCCTTATCACCCTGCAGCCCACTGAAACTAAGCAGGGCTGAGCCTGGTCATTACCTGGATGGGAGACCACATGGTAAATCTAGGTTTCTGTTGGAAGTGGTGTTAGTGAGACCAGCAGGGGGCGCTCAACCTGCAGTCTTTGTGAGTCCTAATGCCCCAGTAAAGTGAAGGGGACACTATACTGTCAGTCAGCGCTGTTTTTCGGATGAGACGTTAAACCGAGGTCATTAAAAATCCCATGGCACTTCTCATAAAGAGTAGGGGTGTAACCCCGGTGTCATGGCCAAATTCCCTTCGTTGGCCCTTACCAATCGTGGCCTACCAATCATCCCCATCCACCAAATTGGCTCTATCACTGTCTCTCCACTCCACCAATAGTTGGTGTGTGGTGAGCGCACTGTCCCTGTTGTCCTGTGGCTGCTGTCGCATCATCCAAGTGGATGCTGCACACTGGTGGTGATGTGGAGAGACCCTCTCATGATTGTGAAGCGCTTTGGATGTATGGCCATACACAATAAATGTGCTATATAAATACACATTACATTACATTACATTACAATTCCTTCAGGTTGTCCCAACACAAATCGATTAAGTTAACTTCATTGTTTATACAAATTTAGGTGGATTGTACATAAAACAATTAAGTTGTTTCAGCTCATTTTAAATAAGTAGTTTGAATAAGCAGCAAAAGTCATTTTTTGAGTGTGGCTGAAAAACCCACTAAATGCATCAAAGCTGCTAATTCCAGTCGGGATAGAAGCTCAATCTGGCTTCGTCGGAAATTGTAAGTGAGAGGTTTTAATTAATGTTCTGTCAAATGTAACGCATGAAAATTGGTTGAACGTTTATATGAATCATACCGAAATGATTCCGGATGATTCACCGGAGAGAATAACTATAGCGCCAGCCTTGACTTTACGTCTCATTCAGTTAAAAAATGAAGGACGTGTGGCCTTGCACTGCAGCCAAGTCAGTTAAACCCACGAATGTGTTTTACACGTTTTTTGACCCCGGGCTTTTTAGCACATGCTTTTTCATCTTGAGGCAAGGGAGATTGATCCTCTTTGATGAGGGTATCTGAGCTTGGAGGTTTGCCCCTTCTCAATGTTCCCCCGGAAGTCATTAAAGCCAGCTATATTGCGGCTAAATGCAAAGCACAGGGTGAAATGGAGCTTGAATGAGAGTGTGCTCATGCCGTGGAAGGCTGCTTTGTGTTTATGCCAGCTGGGAGGAAGATCTGCGACAAATGCAGCTCTCGTAGACCAAAATGTTCCCAGGAAATTAGACCTGTTGGCCACGTGCATTTCAAAAAATTTAGTTTCGCTCTAATGCATCTTAGCTAGCACAAATGTGGTTATGCAAGTGCAGATATGAGTATGGAAATGCTGTTTCTGAATGTACCTAGTACGTTCAAAAAGTCACATTTTTGTTTTTAAAAAAAAGGGGAATATTCAGTTTTTGTAATTTTGCACATTATGGAAATGCAAAAAGTACATTCAAAAAGTCAAATGCATTAAAAAATGACTTGTTTGAATGTACTAGGGACATTCAGAAATAGCATTTCCATATCTTGATAAATAACAAAGGGAATAACATGTTTAAAAAATGGAAATATACCCTTTTTGTTATTTTACATGCTTGCCTTTTCTGAATATTCAAAACATGCATTTTCCATTAATAATAAAATAAAATAACGTAAGGAATTTTTCTCTTTCTTTTGTGCCAGAATAGTTAACTGAGATGTACCTTTAAAATATTCATTTTTTTAATTTATTTCATTTTTAAAATATATTTTTTTGCTAGTTTTGATGATGTTATTAAAGACTAAGATAACTAAGAATTTACATTTGATTAATTTTACTTGAACTATTTTCATATTTAAGAGAACTTCATCATTCATGTAACTGAATGTTCTATTAACATTAAAATAATGTTTATTTGAAACTTTGAAAGAATCTTGCCAGAATATTAGTTCTTAAAATGTCCCTTGTTATAGCTGAGATGTTAGATTTTTTTTTTCAATGTAATAACAAATATTATTAAAAAATAACAAACATAATTAAAAACAGATTAATGTAACTGAACGTTCTATTAATGTTAAAATAATGTTTATTTGTCATTTTAAAAGAATCTTTCTAGAACATTAGTTCTGAGAATGTTCCTTGTTTTAGTTGGGACATTGCTTATAACAAAAATTATTATACAATAACAAACATTATTAAAAAAAAAAACGTAATGAATGTCCTATTAACGTTCTATTAATATTGAAAGAATGTTTATTTTTAACTTTGACAGAACCTTGCCGGAGTATTAGTTCTGAGAATGTTCCTTGTTATAGCTGGGATGTTAAAATAATAACAAATATTATTTAAAAAAAATAACAAACATTATTAAAAACAGATTAATCTAACTGAGCGTTTTATTAATGTTAAAATAATTTATTTTGTCCTTTTAAAATAATCTTTCAAGAATATTAGTTCTGAGAATTAGTACCTTGTTATAGCTAGGACAAAATTATTATACAATAGCAAACATTACTTAAAAAAACAACAACATGTAACCGAATGTCCCATTAACGTTCCATTAATATTAAAAGAATGTTTAATTTTAACTTTGATAGAACCTTGCCGGAATATTGCACTGTAAAACCCAACAGTCAACTTTATCAAATGAAATGAGTGTAGTTAACTCAAAATTTACTGAAAGTTAATTCTACTCATTTGAAAAGAGTTTTGAACTCAATGTTGAAGGTAATGAGTTAATTAAATACCAAAATCAAAAAGTTAAGGTAACTGAAACCATTTGAGGAAACCGATTGCAACAAACCATTTAAGTTCAAAAACTAATCCTAATGAGTACTGTGAACTTAATCCATTTGAGTAAACGAAGCAATTTGAGCACAGTAAAACCCAATAAATGAAGAGAACTGAAACTGTTTGAGGAAATCAATTGCTACAAACCATTTGAGTTAAAAAACTAATCTATATGAGTACTGTGAAGTTACTCCATTTAAATTGAAGTAATGAGGTATTTAATTAACTCATTACCTTCAACACTGAGTTCAAAACTCTTTTCAAATAAGTTTAATTAACTTTCAGTAAATTTTGAGTTAACTACACTCATTTCATTTGATAAAGTTGACTGTTGGGTTTTACAGTGTACAACCATGTCAATACTTGTGTATGGTTTCCAAACAATGATTCCAACAATTCCATTAATGTTAACTAAACAAACAAAAAAAAGTTCTATCTGTCAGGTGTGAGGACAGAACCCAGATGCAGATCAGAAATAAAAATAAACTTTATTAATTAAGAACAAAAAACAACAAAAAACTGGACACAGGGAGAGCATGCAAACTCCATACAGAATTGCCAACTGACCCAACCGAGGCTCGAACCAGCTACCTTCTTGCTGTGAGGCGATCATGCTACCCACTGCGGCACCATGACGCCCCAGTCATTTTAAGTAAAAAAAAAAAGAAAAACAGCAGAAAAACAGACAGGAATCAAACATCACATAAAATGAGAAACGAATCAGCAAGAGACAAAAGCACACTGGGAGAATAAATAGAGGAGCAGACAAAGCCCAAAACGAGGAGGACAGATCTAAGTGTAACGTGGCCGACAGTCTGAGGAGGACATGACCATGTGCTACACAAAACAAAGCACACAGCCAATAAAAAAGAACCATGTGAAAGAAACTGAAATAAGCACGCAGCTGCAAACACAAACCGCATACAAAGACATAAACAAGAATGTCAGACAAAAGCAAAATAACAAACAAGCAGAGGAGACAAACAGACAAGGAGCATGAGCGTTCACATGTCTCTCTCTCAATTCAATTCAATGGGCTGTATGCACAGCTAGTGTTTTTCAGCCAACAATAAACTTCCGGTGAAAGCTTTGTGACTATTTTCAATTTCATAATGTTCCTTTTTCAGCATCGATGTTGTAATGTAGTTAAAACATAATCAGTTGAATAGACTTAAGCATTCATTTAGTTGTTCAAGGATACAATGAGATGAAAGACCATGTAAATGCAAGCGCCGTCAGTAGCAGCAGGCTAGAGCAGAAACTCCATTGAAAATACTGGGGTAAAATAAATGTCCATATTTTAAAGACATGGAGTGGAAAAATTGAATTTAATGCAGTGCTTCTTGTCCGGTCTGAGACCCACCATATATCGTATGTCAATCATGCAGTGAAGATCATTAGTTTTTAAAGAAATCAGATCTTAAACGTGGCGACAGTTCACCTGAATCGCTTTGGCTGGCTGAATGAAAATTAAAAGTCTTTGTGGATAAACCCCATTTCAATTCAAAAGAGCTTTATTGGCATGACTTGTAGACAAACAGACATGGAGCGTAAGTGTTTGAATCCTGACACAAAACTCTAACCATGGTAGACCGAAGTGCCAGAATCCGGATGCCATGCCCCGACAAATAACAGACAGCACACAGCTCAAGATAACACTCAAGAAAACAAAATAAACGAGAGAGTGTCAGAGTTCTGTCACAAAGCCAAGAATTAAACAAACATAAGACAGAACCCTGACACTATCTATACCTTAAAATAAACCTTGCCAGAACAATCAGTGAATGATGGGATTTCCCATCACGATATATTTTGAATATAAAATATATGCAAACCAATGCCATATCATTCAAGCAATGAAGAAACGTGGCTTCAATGCGTCTTCTGCATGGTCCTTCCCGTTCTCTGGTCACTCTGAGAGAGGAGCAGGACCCTCAGACAGGCAGATGGTCTTTTGATCCCGTTTCCTCAGAGAACCTGCCCATTCTCTTGATGCAGGAGCTCATCCAAGACTCCCTCTTCAGCACACTTGAATGGCACATATCTTCCCAATCCAGATGGAAAGTGCTAGATCGAAGGAGGAGGGGGACACACACACACTCTCAAAAGCCTTCACATTCCTGCCTCGCTTGCAGTTTCCGCCGTTTGACTGCTTGTCGGACACATGCTCCCCAGAAAAATCTGTACATCAACTCTGTCAGGAATATACAGTTGAAGTCAGAATTATTCACCCTCCTGTGAATATTTTCAGATATTTCCCAAATGATGTTTAACAGAGCAAGGAATTTTTCACAGTATTTCCTATAATATTTTTTCTTCTGGAGAAAGTCTTATTTGTTTTATTTCGGCTAGAATAAAAGCAGTTTTAAATTTTTTTATATTATTTGCCCCCTTAAGCAATATATATATATTTTCGAAAGTCTACAGAACAATCCATCGTTATACAATTACCCTAACTTGCCTAATTAACCTAGTTAAGCCTTTAAATTGCAGTTTAAGCTGAATATTAGTCTCTTGAAAAATATCTAGTAAAATATTACACTACCTGACAAAAGTCTTGTCGTCGATCCCAGTTGTAAGAGCAACAAATAATAACTCAATAATAATATTGAACTGCATCCCAATCATCACAAGTACTGCATAAGACCTATTGGAACCCGCATGGACCCAAGATTCTCACAGAGATCAGTCAAGTTTGGTGAAGGAAAAATCATGGTATGGGGTTACATTCAGTATGGGGGCGTGCAAGAGATCTGCAAAGTGGATGGCAGCATCAACAGCCTGAGGTATCAAGACATTTGTGCTGCCCATTACGTTACAAACCTCAGAAGAGGACAAATTCTTCAGCAGGATAGCGCTCCTTCTCATACTTCAGCCTCCACATCAAAGTTCCTGAAAGCAAAGAAGGTCAAGGTGCTCCGGGATTGGCCAGCCCAGTCACCAGACATGAACAGTATTGAGCATGTATGGGGTAAGATGGAGGAGGCATTGAAGATGAATCCAAAGAATCTTGATGAACTCTGGGAGTCCTGTAAGAACGCTTTCTTTGCCATTCCAGATGACTTTATTAATAAGTTATTTGAGTCATTGCAGAGATGTATGGATGCAGTCCTCCAAGCTCATGGGAGTCAAACACAATATTAATTCTTTTTCCATTGCAGCACGACTTTATATTATATACTGTACATTATTTCTGTTAAGTGGCAAGACTTTTTTCTAAGCAAAGTCAACACCTTACTGTCATAATTAAATAATTCAAAATCAAGGCATGATCATATTTATTTTTGTAAAATAAGCGTAATCTAGAGGTCTTTGCCTTTCATATAAGTCACTTCTTATGCCAAATGATCAACTAGAAGTCAAGTTATTATTTGTTGTTCCCAAAACTTGGATAGGCGACAAGACTTTTGTCAGGTAGTGTATGTGCTGTCATCATGGCAAAGATAAAAGAAATCAGTTATTAGAAATTTAGTTATTAGTGTTTAGACATGTTAAAAAAAAATCTTCTTTCTTTTTAAACAGAAATTGGGGAATAAAATATACAGGGCGGCTAATAATTCTGACTT
The DNA here is from genome assembly GCA_903798115.1 of Danio jaintianensis. Classification (NCBI taxonomy): domain Eukaryota; kingdom Metazoa; phylum Chordata; class Actinopteri; order Cypriniformes; family Danionidae; genus Danio; species Danio jaintianensis. Next base: position 27,066,118 of record CAIGQV010001633.1, on the reverse strand, counting down.
CAACTGTACTTCTGGAGGAAGTGACAGCTTGAAACCCTGCAGAACGTGTCGAGATGTTCACCTCGCTGCTGACGGTTTAGTGTCTTGCATGGCAAAAGCGAGCTTTATCTTATCTCTGCTTACCTCCTTGCTCATTTAACAGCTGCTTCCAAAAAAAAAAAAAAACAGAGTACATCAAACCCATTTTCACAGAGAAGCTGTTTGTCTCTGAGCAGTATCCCGAGCGTGAATGTTGAAATCCAGCATAAAAATGTAATGTATATAGTGGAAAGCACATTATCATTTCAAAGGCTGCTGAATTAAGGACCCACGGGCTGCCAGTCGCAACGCCTGCACCAAAGTTCACGCAGTTTCTGTGGATCTTGTTAAAGACTTTTGCTGCTACAACTAACTGATTTCATTATGTTTGTTGTAAATTAATGGAGGTTTGTGTTAAAATTGCCAACAAAAATGTGGCCTACGGTTTTAAGGTAAATGCCGCAGCACATTTAAGCGAAACTATTACGCATAGTCAAGATTAAAGTGAAATGCGAATATGAATAAAGACGTGTCAGGCCGTCGGCCACATTACACTTAGATCTGTGCAGGTTGCATCAGATTTCTTTTTGTGCATTGTTTCTTTCTTATTATTACCAATCGCATGTTACTGTTAAGTGTTTGAATGCAGTGGCAGAGCGGACGGGCACATCATACACTTACCATATTTGATGTCTCTCTCTCTCTCTCAATTGAATTCAATGGGCTGTATGCACAACTAGTGTTTTTCAGCACTACAATAATTTATTGTAATTTATTTATTATACAATAATTTATTTTCAACAATAAATTTCCGGTGAAAGCTTAGTGACTATTTTCAGTTTCATAAGGTTCCTTTTTCAGCATCAGTGTCATAATGTGATTGAAATATAATCAGTTAAATAGACTTAATCATTCATTTAGTTGTTCAAGCATAAAACGAGATGAAAGACCGTGTAAATGCAAGCGCCGTCAGTAGCAGCAGGCTAGAGCAGATACTCCATTGAAAATACTGGGGTAAAATAAATGTCCATATTTTAAAGACATGGAGTGGAAAAATATAATTTAATACAGTGCTTTTTGTCCGGTCTGAGACCCACCATATATCGTATGTCAATCATGCAGTGAAAATCATTGATTTTTAAAGAAATCAGATGTTAAACGTGGTGATTTTGTTATGGCACGACCAGAATCACTTTGGCTGGCTGACTGAAAATTAAAAGTCCTTGTGGATATACCCCATTTCTATACGAAAGGGCTTTATTGGCATGACTTGTAGAATGGCCAAAGAATTGCACTTTATATAAACAATGAATAAAATCATTAGGTGATTATGAAATACGTTGTTAAAAGGATAAGACTTAACATTTACTTGAGATCATACCAGTGCTGAGTGAAAAAGAGGACAAACAACGGAAATTTGAAACAAAACATAAATAAAGCAATTAATGAGAAACTATTAAAAAATTTAATTAAATTAATAATTAGCCAAAGAAAAAACAAGTGTCACCAAAACAAAAAATAAAAAATAAAAGAGTCTAACTAAACTAACTAACTAAACTAACTAACTAACTAACTAACTAACTAACTAACTAACTAACTAAC
>CAIGQV010001633.1:27040175-27059516 GCA_903798115.1 Danio jaintianensis | reverse complement strand
CACTCACTCACTCACTCACTCACTCACTCACTCACTCACTCACTCACTCACTCACTCACTCACTCACTCACTCACTCACAGGAACATGGACAACACATCATGGCAATACAATACTGGACAATGAAGGAGGCAGACTAAGGGGTAGATATACACACACGGGATAATGACACACAGGTGAAAACAATCAATAGGAAAACGACGGGAAACAGAACAAAGGAGCACATGATGAAAACACAGAACAGACACCTGACACCATCAAGTTTTACTATTAATTGCTTTCTAATATTATATCTGTTTACATACATTAGATTAGTCAGTACCAAAAGCCAAAACTGGAACCAATCTAACAAAAAATAAATAAACAGGTAAACAAGTAAAGAAAGAAAGAAAGAAAGAAAGAAAGAAAGAAAGAAAGAAAGAAAGAAAGAAAGAAAGAAAGAAAGAAAGAAAGAAAGATTAGTACACCCAAATTAATGTTGGGTGAAAAAATATAATAATGTGGGGAAAAATATTAAATACAAATGTAATTAACAGTAAATATCAATGGAAACATGAAATATCAAACAGAATTTTGTAATTTATACTCTTTTTTTATTATTATTATTATTTTTATTTCTTTTTATTTTTTATTTTTTGTATCATGTATTTTGTAATATATATGTATTACATCGTATTTATTTATGTGTTTAATTAATAATGTAATGTTAAATTTTGCATTTGTAATGGAGAAAATTGTATGAAATAAAATAAATGCCAATAAGTGAAATGTTTGTTTTTGATGTTTTTTAGTGCCTTGAGGAAGGCTTGTAAGCCGAAATTTGTTGTCATTTATTTTATTTCAACAAGTGTTCTCCTTTATTACAAGTGTTGCTGGAGTTCCTTATTTTTTGCTATATTTATATTTTGTCCACGCACCTTATATGGTAGTTGAGTGCTCCAGACCTTCCCTTACCAAAAAGTTGCATGCAACCAGCAGTGTGTTTTAATGAAGCAAATGGATTTCATGTTGGCTTCCAGCTGTTTCTTCTTATTTTAATTTAGCCTAGAAAAGCTACAGGCTTGCAATGCTAATATGTCATTTTCGTTTTTTTTCTGTTAATGCATATTCATAATCTGAGGCAGTGTTTATACAGTGGCTCAAAGTATTACGACTAAGTAATTCTTAACATGTCTGAATGTCATTTCAGTAGATTTTTTTGCCTTCTTAGAACTAACTTCATTTTAGCACAATGCATATCAATCAGCGATGTGTAAAGTCACAGAAGTATAAAATGGTGCACTTCACTGCAATTCAATCCCCGTGTCAAATCATACAGGGTTGGTATATTTAAATGATAATGTAACCGTATTCAACAGGGTAAGAGTTCATTCTGGAATACTCATGGAGAAGTGTTAAACTTCCAGTCTGACGAAAGAAACAAAAGCGACAGTTCATCCTTCAGAATAAAAGATAATGAGAATGTTGAAAAGCAACATTAATCCCTCATAGTGTGATGTTTCGGCTTTAATGAGAGCGGATAAGGGATGTACCGATCTATTATCCTGTAGCTTTCATGTAGCCTTCACATCACATCAGCCTACATTACATGCAGAAATGCCTTCAACTCATTGCCTCATCTGGTAGTGTAGTTTAAGACAGACAGAGACAGACAGACAGACACACACACACACACGCACACACAAAAACACACTCTGTCTAATCCACAAAAAGCTTACTCAGTCTGGCAAACTTTGACTCTGATTGGCTCAGGTCTCTGTTTACATTATTTCAATTTAGAGTATAAGTAAATGCAATAATGTGCATTTTGTAAAGCTGCTTTGAAACAATAATTGTTGTGAAAGCACTACACAAATAAACTTGAATTGAATTTCCTGATAAGACCTTTATTTTTATTTTCTTAATTATTGAATTCTTACTAAGACACACTAGTATATGCTAGTATATTAAAAACCTGTTAGCCAGCACTCACTTCTGGGGATTTACACCTACCTAATTTTAAAAAGTAACAGTTCTTGACCCCAGTGAGCTACAAACAAAATTTAGGTATCATTGGAAAGAAGACACTTTGAGCTTTACTATGGTTCAATGTATTTTATTTACTATGGTTCATATGGTTTTTTTTTAATCAGGAAAATTTCTAGATGAATCAGAATCAGACTTGGCAATAAAACCGATTCTGATTCTGATTCATCTAGAAAGTTTCCTGATTAAAAAATATAAAAATTTATACATTATGAATAATGAGAAAAAAAATTGATTTTTCAATATTTGTTAATGCATAGATATTGAAGATACATTTTTACAAATTAAATGCATTATTTATTTATTTATTTAATTATTTTATTTATTCATTCATTTATTTATTCATTTATTTAATATTCTAATGTGTCTTAGTAAAAAGTTAAAATTTCAATAATTAAGAAAAGAAAAATACATCAAAATAAATACATATTAATTTTATTTTGTTGTATTTTTCTTTTCTTAATTATTGAAATTTTAACTTTTTACTAAGACACATTAGAATATTAATATCAGTAAATAGATATTTAAATTAGAATATAATAAATGTTTTATTTATTTATTTGCATATCTGTGCATATTCTGATTTTTTTAAAAGTGTTTTATGTAAATTACTGTGCCATAATTTGGCATAATTTGTGGATTTTTTTAAATTAAATGAATTATTTATTTATATTTTTATTTCAATGTATTTTATTTAAATACACTTTTTTGTATATAAAATGCATTTTTGAATTTAAAATATTTACTTCAAATATGTTTATCATTTGTCAACGTAAAATCATTTAAATAAAAACACATTTTCAAAGTAATTTCTTAAAAGAAATGTTTCTTTGTTTTCAAAAAAGATTTAATGCTAATTTAGTTTTAAATACTTAAATATTTAAACTTTCGGCTTAGTCCCTATATATATATATTCTTTCTTTTTTTTTTATAATAATTTAAATTATAATAATAAATAATAATAATAATTTGAAATAATTTTGAATTTGACATTCTAATTAAACATTAGGTAAGGCATAATTAACTGGCATATATGTTATCAGATAAAAATGCATGTATCAGTGGTATATATTTCAATAATTTTTCATGTTAAATTGCATAATTTATCATTAAATTACCTTTATAGACCTAGTCTATTTTTATAAAATTTCAGATCACATTCTTAAATTCTTAAATTAAGTGACTTTAGACCTTATTTTAAGCATTAAGTATGTAAATAAATAAAAAAATGTAAAAACAAATAAATAAAATAGTACAATTAATACAATTATTAAATAAATACAATAAATAAAAATAAACAAATAAATAAATAAATATATTTAAATAAATAAAAAATAATAATACAATAAATAAACAAATAAACTAAACAAAATACTACAACACAATACAACTTTAACACAATTTTAACTGTAATTTGCACATTCTTAAATTAAGTCACTTTATATATTCACTCCTGTCAAAGTGGATAAATCTTAACTCAAATAAGCTGCCACACACTTTGTCTGCTGTTTAGTCAGAAATGTTATTTACGTGTGGCTGTGCTCTGCATTTCAGACATGTTACAGTAGCTGCATGTTAAAGCACTGTGAGCTCTGGACCCTCGTGCGGCTAAAGCTCATTCGTTATTTTCTTCTTGCATGAGCTGTCGAGAGAGTCCTGTGATAAAGCATGAGTTTGCCTAAAATAGCTTTTTAGGGCAGAAATGCCGACATATAAGGCAATTTGCAGCTTAGGGAACATGGACTGCCAGCACACATTAATAGATATGAAGCTGAAGCTTTCAGAAAATGTTGGTAATGGATGTTTCGCTGCTTTGAAGCATCTGAACATGCAAAAGCACCTGCCGTCGGCTGGATGCGTAATGAATGAGACGTGCGCAGCTACATGTGCATTTACAATTATAATCCCGTATTCAGAATGTCATTTGCAAATTGTGGATTGGATCTCTCTAGATGTGTATGAGATTGAATGAACGAACTCTTGTATGAGTTATATCCGTTCATCAGGTTTAAACTGTAGTAATAGCTCTGCATGTGGCAAACTTTTTAATAAAGAATAGAAATTATTTCTAAAATAGATATTTCGTGCATCGCTGTCACAGATTGTTAGGACAAAAACCTGTTTTAACATGAAGAGATACCTTTTAAGTCACATAAACACTCATTAAACATCATGTAGAGCATAACATTAACATTAATAACATTAACTTGACATTAATTTTCAAACTATATGTTTGCTAATTGCTTAATTTTCAAGATCTGATGTAAACTATCTGCTGGCTCTTTCAGTATGGCAATACGTGTCATGTAAAATGGTATCCAAACTCACATTGGTAGCATTTAACAGTGAATAAAGCACATAATCAGTACCTGAGGTGATCATTGTCATAGTAGTTTATGCTGTTGTTCAGCCGCGACATTGTAGAAATAGAAACTTTTTTATAAAATAGGCATTCTGTCACAGATATTTAGGACAAAATTTATTTTTAACATGAAAAATATAGCTTTCATCACATTGTGTCATGTAGTTAGGACATTATATAATGCTGGCAATTTTTATTTATTTATAAAAAATAGAAACTGTTTGTAAAATAGATATTTTGTGCATTGCCGTCATAGATTGTTAGGACAGAAACTTGTTTTAACACGAAGAGATACATTTTAAGTCACATAAACATTTATTAAACATCATGTAGAGCATAAGTTGCCATTCATCCTTTACTCAAAAATTTATGTTTGCTGTTTGTTCAAACTATATTTTTGCTAATTATTTAATGTTCAAGATCTGATGTAAACTATCTGCTGGCTCTTTCAGTATGGCAGTAAATGTAGTGTAACATCATATCCAAACTCATATTGGTAGCATTTAACAGTGAATAAAGCACAAAATCAGTACCTGAGGTGATCATTGTCATAGTAGTTTATGTTGTTGTTCAGTCGCGACATTGCAGAAATAGAAACTTTTTATAAAATAGGCATTCTGTCACGGATGGTTAGGACAAAAATTATTTGTATCATGAAAAATATAGCTTTTATCACATTGTGCCGTGTAGTTAGAACAATTAAATGCTGGCAATTTTTTTAAATAAAAAATAGAAACTGTTTCTAAAATAGATATTTTGTGCTTCACAGTCGTAGATTGTTAGGACAAACTTGTTTTAACATGAAAAAGATACCTTTTAAGTCGCATAAACATTCATTAAACATCATGTAGAGCATAAGTTCATTCATCCTTTACTCAAAAATTGATGTTTGCTGTTTGTTCAAACTATATGTTTGCTAATTATTTCACCCGATTCGAATGTTATCATTCGATTGAATGGGTGGAATCAGAGGATATCAGCTGATAGATATGGGCCAGTAGGGGCCTTCTGCGCCTCCTAGTAGGCTCAGAAGGCTGTAATCATCCATCCACTTGCTTAATCAGCTATACTAATAGAGAACAGTTCAGATCCAGATGTGTTTTTACATTACTGTGACGGTTGGGTTTAGGGTTGGGGTTGGGGTAGACGTTAATAAAATACAATTAATGGGAAATAGTATAATTATATGATAACTGATAACGCCCATTCAATCGACTGACAACACTTGAATCCGCTGATTATTTAATGTTCAAGATCTGATGTAAACTATCTGCTGGCTCTTTCAGCATGGCATGTCATGTAAAAGTGTTTTCAAACTCACATTTAACAGTGAATAAAGCACATAATCAGTACCTGAGGTGATCATAGTAGTTTATGCTGTTGTTCATCCGCGACATTGCAGAAATAGAAACTGTTTTATAAAATAGACATTCTGTCACGAATAATTAGGACAAAAATTATTTAAAAAAAGCTGAAGCAACATAATTCTTGAGTTTTTTTGGTGGGACAGCTTAATCGTTTCATTTTCAATCCACTTAAATTTGTAAAAAACTAATGTTAACTTAATTCCTTCATGTTGTCCCCGCGCAAATCAATTGTGTGGAACCCAGCATTTTTTACGGTGTTTAAAAAAAAATACAAATATAAATATAGATTAGGCTTACATAGCATTTTCTTAGTGATTCTTAAGAAAAAAACTAAACAAGTTATTGAATCATTATGTGTTGCATTCATTTAATCCACAATAGGTGGTTCATTCCGCTGTGGCGACCCCTGATTAATAAAGGGACTAAGCCGAAAAGAAAATCAATGAATGAATAATCCTCAATAACCATGCAATGATGCTTATTGCTTCAGTGTCGCCGCCCTTCATAACTTTCATGCCACCCCATAAATCTAGATCTGCCCCTATTTTAACTCTGTAGGTGTATCAACCCCATTAGACCCCATTTACTTGCATTGCACTGGTGTTGTAAAAAATTAAAGTCTTACTTGCTTTTAGAGCAACATCAGGGTAAAATATAGCTGCAAGCAGCAATTACGAAGCCAAGCACAACAGAGGCAAAATGATGAGCAAGCATGGCAGAAGATCACACTAACTGCAATAATGAATAATTTAAGGTATTTTATCATGATTTTAGTCAAAATGGCTTAATTTTTTTTTTTAAATGCTGTATTGCAATGTCTATTAATATGTTTATCAGTGGTTTATCAGTTTTAACCAATAGACTGCGCTGTTACTAATAAGATGTGTTGTGGTCAGTATAAGGTGAAGATAATACACATAAAGTTTTATTTCTATATTTCCAAGTGTTGCAAATATGCACAAACACACTTAAAGGGATAGTCACCCAAAAATGATGAACTGTTGAACACAAAACAAGATATTCTGAAGATAATATCTTTCCTTGTGTTGAACAGAAGAAATAAACTCATACTAGTTTGAAACAAGTGTATAAATGAGGGCCAAATTTTTATTTTGGGGTGAACTTTTAGAATAAATAAAAATTCTTTATTGGCATTGATGATTGACAATGTCTATTTTATAAACAGTTTCTATTTCTGCAATGTCACGGCTGAACAACTGCATAAACTACTCTGACAATGATCACCTCAGGTACTGATTATGTGCTTCATTCACTGTTAAATGCTACACGTCATGATTTTGCCAAGTACGATGCGATCCTGAATTAACATCTATGTTGATCCTGGAACATCATTTTTGTTCGAAAATGTAGTCCATACCTATTCCCTACTCCTAAACCCAACCATAACTGCAAATTATTCCCAAAATCAGAGGGGAATAATAGTTGGATAACAATCATGTAGAAGTGCATAAACCTAACCGTAAGCCTAAATTTATCATAAACAGTAAACGTATCCCTTAATTCCAATTGGCTGATTGGAATGTTGTTCCAGGATCAACATAGATGTTAATCCAGGAACATGTCTGTCTTGGTGAAATCAGGTTGGTGTTCAATGCTACCAATGTGAGTTTAAATACAATTTTACAAGACATTTATTGCCATTCTGAAAAAGCCAGCAGATAGTGTTCATCAGATCTTAAAAAAGTAAAAGTAAAAGTAAAAGTAATTAGCAGACATATAGTTTGAAAGCGAACATTAGAACTGTGACTCAGTGCAAACCAACAATTATCAGTCTCTCAGCATGTACTTTTAATAATGTTAAAGAGGTTTAATATTTATTAACTAGATTTATGAGCTTTACTATTTCCTTGGGAGTGCGCAGTGCATTATATTGCACTTCTGAATGGCTGGTATTTAAATGTTTCTGTGGTGTTAAGTCTGGTGCAGATTGCAACATTTTTTTTGTTGAATATTGTCGCATCCTGTGTAGTTAGGACATGGTGTTAATCAAAATGTCTCTTTAATAACCATTCTCTAAAAATGTTGTCGAGGAACCCAAAATGGTGGTTCTACATCACTTCAAAAATAAACAAATAAATAAATAGAAATTTTGGAAGCTTTATTTTTAAGAGTGCGTGTTTAACATAGTTCATACTTGCAGTTTGGCATTATGCCATTAAATTCGTTGATGCCATAAATGAAAACATTTTTATGTATTGACAAAAAAGCTGATGGTTCATTCATTCATTTTCCTTTTGCTTAGTCCCTTTATTTATCAGGGGTCACCACAGCGGAGTGAACCGCCAACTTATCCAGCATATGTTTTACACAGTGGATGCCCTTCCAGCTGCAACCCAGTACTGGGACACACCCATACACACTCATTCACACACAGTCATACACTATGGCCAATTTAGTTTATTCAATTCACCTATAGCGCATGTCTTTGGACTGTGGGGGAAACCGGAGCACCCGGAGCCAACCCACGCAAACACGGTGAGAACATGCAAACTCCACACAGAAATGCCAACTGACCCAGCCGGGACTCGACCTTCTTGCTGTGAAGCAACAGTGCTAGCCACTGTGTTGCCCGCCGCTGATGGTTCAATTGAATAATTTTAATCCAAGGAATATTAGAGACATAAGAGCTTATTAGAAAAAAAACATGAGTGCAATTTTAGGCTGTTGGTAGAGATTTTGAGATCGTAAAAACAAAAAAGTTGGTAGTCATTGTTGAAACTCTCTTCAATCTGTATGAAAAAAAAACTTTCCTGCAAGCAGTTCTATGGGTAGTTGTATGATTCATGAGTAGAAGATTAGAAAATATTTTTTTACCTGCACACTTTTGATGCTTGGCCCCTAATAAATAATTACAGAATACATCATAAATATGACTTTCACCAAAGCTATTGTATCTTCAGAAGACTTGAAAAAGGACTTGCATTGTTGTTTGTGTTCAAATATGTGTTTGATGTATATTATAAAAAGATTCAGACTTCCTTCTTTTGTGTTGTATGAAAAATCACATATGGATTTTTTTAATGAGGTGAATGAATGATTAATGATCTCTTTAAATTTCCGTATCCCATACCCTGAAAACGAAATGTATTGGTTGCATATATGCAATAGCCAATGTCCTGTTGATGTGCGTTTTAAGTAAAAACCCTTCATTTGATATAGTAAGTGCATCTCGGTGAAGTGTTTTCATAAGACGCGTTCCTCTCATCCTGCATGAAGCTAATTAGATTAATTATCTGACACCGTCTCTGTTTTCAAGCCATACTTGGGCTGCACAATTAAGTGTTGATTTTATTTTTTGTTGTTTTCAAAAAAATAAATGCTTACAAACCCATATAATACTCATTAAAACAATCATTCTGTTCCTCAGAACATAACCAGCAATTAGCACGATCAACCTGATGTACAATAATTGCTCTTATCTTTGTTTATTGTTTTGTTGGCAGACAACAGTCCAATCCAGTACTGGTGGAGAAAAAAAACGACATTTATTTCGGGAAGCTTTGCCCTCACTGTGATGCTCATTATCTGTCATAATCATAATGTCAATGATTCAGCCTCGCAAAGCAGACCTTTGATTCTCAGCGCACAGTTGGATGACCCTTTCTGACCTTTTGTCAAGTCAAATCAAGTCAGTATTGCTTCAGAGCAGATTCACCGGAAATCATGCCTTCTGTTTGGTGAATATTACACATTGTTTTTTTTTTTTTTTACAATATTACGCTCTGGAATGCTTGATTTTGATTGGTCCAAACCAACTGGCTACTATGAGAATCGCAACTTCATAAACTTTGATTTAAAGCAAAGTATTTGAAGAAAAATCTGACAAAAAGGGTTAGTTCACGTAAAAAATGAACATGCCTGCATTAATTCTCCCTCATGTGTCTTTCTTCTGTTGAACGCAAAATATATATATATATATATATATATATATATATATATATATATATATATATATATATATATATATTTTGAATAATACTTGTTGTTGGCACTCAACAAATTCTGTAGTTGGAAAAAAATTACTATTGCTTCGTCCAAATTTACCTACTTATACTACGTCCTAAAAGTATGTACTTTTTTTTGTGCACACAGTTTGATGACACTCTCCAAACTTTTGTCAAGTCAAATAAAGTCAGTATTGCTTCAGAGCAGCTTCACTGGAAGTAATGCCTTCTGGTTGGTTAATATTACACATTATGTTTGTTCCTTTAACAATATTACTCTTCGGAATGCTTGATTTTGATTGGTCCAAACCAACTGACTACTATGAGAATTGCAACATTACAAACTTTGATTTGAAGCAAAGTATTAATTAGAAAAAAAAAATTAACAGGCTAAGGGTTAGTTCACACAAAAATACCTACATTTATTCTCCCTCATATGTCTTTGAACGCAAAAATATGGATATTTTGAAGAATGATGGTTGTTGGCACCCATCAAATTTTATATTTGGAAAAAAATACCATTGCTGCGTCCCAATTTGCCTACTTATACTATGCCATAAAAGTATGTCGTTGTTTTCTGAAGAATCTTTTGAAGAATCTTTTGAGTGTGTAACTGAAGAGCACACTGTAACAAATATATTGGTAAATTGCAGTTTTCCGTATTTTGTGATCCATGTTTTTATTTTTTTTATTCTTTATTTCTGCTTTTGAATTACATTATGAGACTTTGATCTTTCATCCAACAACTTTTAACTTTGGAAAGTTTGAAAAAGTGACTTTTATGAACATTTTTAATAGTTTAAATTGATATATTGTCTGGGTTGATGTTGTATATTACGCTACAAAAACCTTGTAATAAACTGCCAGTACATTTTCTGTTATTTTATAGACTTATTTCTCTATGTATTATTTCTTAAATATTATTTCTTAATATTTCTTACTATTATTTCAAACTACCAGGCTTATGGTAATGTTGTTGATGATTTCTCTTTTTGCTGTTTTTTTACACTGTATGATGGATTACAATATGATAAATGAATACATATTAAATAGTTTATATACACATTATAAATATGTAAATATACACATCATGTCTAATTATGTAAGTAGCCATGAAATAAGCTAGATGATTTATTTCCACACAGATGTTATAGAAAAAGAAGCTAGTCATAAGCTCATCAGATCTCCTCGTGAATGTCTTACATATGCCTTATAGCTTAAATGTGTTTTTGTTTGTCCAACAGCTGAGGACACTTGTGGTGGGACGTTTCGTGGGGCCAGTGGCACCATCTCCAGTCCAGACTTTCAGAAGGACTATCAGAGCAGTGGTGAATGTACGTGGACCATCCTGGCTGATCCAGGAGACACCATCTCTCTGGTCTTCACTGAGTTCCAGATGGACAGCAAACTGGACTCTCTAGAAGTTGAAGGATCAGATCCACCTACCATATGGTGAGTAGGAGACTGGACTTTGTTACAGGCAGAGTCATAGAGAGAGAGAGAGTTGCGACAACTACATTGACTACAATGAAACATTTTTGAACAGCAATGGTGGTTCATGGAACCTCTCAATAGTTCCAGGAAGTTAGCACTTATGGTGATTATACACAGGGCATTGAGCAATGTAGCCGGGCAATTTTGCGAAGCGATATTGCTTGGCTACTTTTCTACTAATAATGGGGAAGAATATTATATCTGTAACCCATTGCCCTAATTAGTTCCCCCGTGTCTCACCTGGTTGGCCATTTATGCAAAATAGGCTCATTCTGAAAAGGTAGCCCTATATACATTTCTGGAGATCGCAAATTATGTAGCCAGAAGTACGTATGGCTGCATTTTGTCTTTAAAACGAACGCTATGGGGCAGTATGATGCCGTTCCTTTTCGCGTTTACCAGCTGACCGCTTATCTCCGTATGGACGGATTTCCAGAAGTTACCAGTTTGTCCAGTTAGCTCGCCATGTACGTCGGCAGACTTGAGATGCAGAGAGGAGTTGACCGCGACGACAGGGTCCGAGTCGGTGAGGAACGGTTCCAGAAAGTGGGTAAGACAAAAACAGAATCCAAAAAATAAAATAAAAAAGTAAATAACGGTAAGAATGGTAAAATCTGAAAACGTGGTAAAAATCAGGCGAGGGCTTTTCTTTTTTTTGGATTGCTTTTTAAAACTGTCGGTTGGGTTTAGGGAAGTGGGTGGACGCTGGTCAGTCAATGCTTTTTAAAAACTATCGGTTGGGTTTAGGGAAGGGGATGGGTGGGGGGGATCGGTCAGTCAGTCAGTCAATCGGCAGCGGCCTCTGTTGGATTTACGTGAGAACAGCAGGCGTGAATGGCACTTGCGAGAGTAATTTGAGATCTCAAAAAGCGTACACAGTGGCCTCTGGTGGATTCGCGAAAACAAAAACTGCAAAAAAAAAAAAACGTACCTTCTGGGATGTATATAGGGGTACGTTTTCAGTATGAGCCTGGGTTGCATTTATGGCATCATTTCCCAAAGTTGCCCAGCAACATTGCTCAAAAAGTTGCCCTGTGTGTCATTAGCATTACAGCCAAGTTACTGCTAAAGACGGCTGGTTTTGCACTTTTGAAAGGTAAGAAGTTTCTAAAAATAAGATTGTCTATGTTTTAATATTCATTCATTCATTCATTTTCTTTTCGGCTTAGTCCCTTTATTAAGCTAGGGTCGCCACAGTGGAATGAACCGCCAACTTATCCAGCATATGTTTTAAGCAGCGGATGCCCTTCCAGCTGCAACCCATCACTGGGAAACATCCATACACACTCATTCACACACATACACTACGGACAATTTAGCCTACCCAATTCACCTATAGCGCATGTCTTTGGACTTGTGGGGGAAACCGGAGCACCCGGAGGAAACCCACGCGAACACGGGGAGAACATGGAAACTCCACACAGAAACGCCAACTGACCCAGCCGAGGCTTGAACCAGCTACCTTCTTAGCTGCGCCACCATGCAGCCCTGTTTTAATATTATATAACATTATTTGAATTAACCGCAAAGCACTTCTTGGAACTGTTTGAGTCTACATGAATCACGTGATGATCGAACTTTTTGGAACTCCGTTGTTGCAACTCTCTCTCTATTGAATGCTTGATTCGGATTGGTCAGTTGTTATTTTTATATATTGAATGGTAAGGTTTGTTTTAAGGACTTATACACATTTTAATTGGATTCTTTTATTGTTATCTGGGAAGCACGTAGGCTCAGTGGTTAGCACTGTCGCCTCACAGCAAGAAGGTTGCTGGTTCGAGTCCCGGCTGGGCCATTTGGCATTTCTGTGTGGAGTTTCCATGTTCTCCCCGTGTTCGCGTGGGTTTCCTCCGAGTGCTCCAGTTTCCCCCACAGTCCAAAGACATGCACTATAGGTCAATTGGGTTAACAAAATTAATTCCTTACATTTATATAGCGCTTTTTTCTAGACACTCAAAGCGCTTTACACATTGGGGGGAATCTCCTCATCCACCACCAGTGTGCAGCATCCACCTGGATGTTGCGACGGCAGCCATTTTGCGTCAGACCGTACACCACACACCAGCTGATTGGTGGAGAGGAGACAGAGTGATGAAGCCAATTATGATATGGGGATGGTTAGGAGGCCATGATGGACAGAGGCCAGTGGGCAGATTTGGCCATAGTGTATGAGTGTGTGTGAATGCGAGAGTGTTTGAGTGTTTCCCAGTGATGGGTTGCGGCTGGAATGGCATTTGCTGCGTAAAACATATGCCGGAACAGATTTATCTCGCGATCCCCGTTAAATAAGGGTCTAAGCTGAAGGAAAATGAATGAATGAATGTTGTTATCTGTCTGCCTTTATTTACCTAATATTTAAATAAAATAATGCATTTAAATTAATTTTATTATTATAAATAATTATATTACTTATAATGTTTGATTTGAGATATTTTAGTAAAATAATTAGCATATATCAGTCCATCCATCTGTTTTTTTATGCCTCATTGATCTTATGTACAAAAAAAATGAAGTATAAAGTATTCACTGATTGTACACTATTTATTGGTGGATTATTGACATAGATGAATTATATATATAGATTATTTTACATACACTTTATAAACTAAATGGTGTTTATTTAAATAACATTTTATAGTTTTGCAATCATTTTATGATGCAAAACACAATAAGAAACATTGTTTATCATGATCTCTAATGCAGCTTTTTGAAAATCAGGCCATGGCATGCTATTACTGCTATACTTTGATTTGCTTTTACAACGTTATATGGGTATTTTGCACTAAAATAGTGAGTTAGATTGGATGCGCGGCCTTTGACTTTGCCAACAAAAGATATAGCAAGCGTCTAATTTTCTTTTTAAAAGCCTGCCTGTTATGCTATTCTAACAATACATGATTACACGTTTGCTTATATCGTATTATTTACATTCCATTGTTTTCCCTCACTATCTGCAACAACCGACCAATTGAAAACCACCAATTTTATTTTGTGTATATTTATTACATAAATAAATGCATAATTAGTGTAATAACGTCCTTTTGTTTTTCCTTCCCACACAGTAGTTAAGATTGTTTCTAGCCCATTCAGCAGGGAGCATTGTTTGTTCAGACTTAATGTATGCACTGATAAGTTTATAGGATTCAACATCTTAATTTCCAAGTGTGGAAATGATTTTCAGCATGACAATTGGAGAGGAGGAAGTGTACGATTTATGTGTTAGATTTGTCCAAAGAAACTACTCAGAAGGTGCCAAAACTTCTATCAAACCTCAAAAATTACTTGCGAGGAGGATATGAAATAAGAATAGACGCCTCTAACTTGATTCGATTCAGCCTGCATTCATTCATTCATTCATTTTCTTTTCGGCTTAGTCCCTTTATTAATCCGGGGTCGCCACAGCGGAATGAACCGCCAACTTATCCAGCATATGTTTTACGCAGCGGATGCCCTTCCAGCTGCAACCCATCACTGGGAAACATCCACACACACTCATTCACACACATACACTACGGACAATTTTAGCCTACCCAATTTACCTATACCACATGTTTTTGGACTTGTGGGGGAAACCGGAGCACCCGGAGGAAACCCACGCGAACACGGGGAGAACATGCAAACTCCACACAGAAACGCCAACTGACCCAGCCGAGGCTCGAACCAGCGACCTTCTTGCTGTGAGGCGAACGTGCTACCCACTGCGCCACCGTGACGCCGATTCAGCCTGCATGACTCTGCAAAATCCAAAGGTTTCAGTCTTGGCACAGAAAAGCAGTTTGCGTACTGAACGATTGCTTCCTGTTAGACTCCACCGCTGAAGCTGAAACGATAATCAGACGCTTTAAGCACATGCAAAGAGCACATTCGTGTGAGCTGTGTTTTTCGTGCGGTGGTGACCTTGCTTGTCGGTTGCTTCATTGATTTGTTTAAATCATTTCTATAAACAAGATGACAAATGAAGCCGATTTTTATTTTTATTTTTTTGAGCAGAATGAACTTCTGCCTTCTAATATTGTTCAAGGCAAACAAACAAATCAATGGTTTTGCCAGAATGACCTTTATGTAATTCCGCCATACTTCCTGTGTATGTTGGAAAGGGCAAAAACAACAATCTTGTAAGTTACAAATCACTCAGAGGAAAGGGGCGCGCAAAAAGCCATTTCTCTCGCTCTCCGCTGGTGAAATGCATTCTGTGTTGGGGAAAAAAGTATATTACCTTTCTTTTTGTCTTAGATGAAACATGCTTCAGGGCTTAAATGAGACACCTGGGGCCACGTTTTGCGAGAATAACATCACTGTTTCTGGGTCAGTGTTTTTGCTCGTGCTGCATCATATTCTCAGATCAGTTGTCAGACACAAACTACAGGGTTAAAACTACACGACAAAAAAACCCTATTTAATTTACAGTTTTCGTATTTAGTGGTTCACAAGTGTTTTCCATTTATTTACTGTATTATATCTCTGCTCTGTCGACTTTTGATGTTGAAAATTCAACTCTACGGATTTTTATTGACATTTTAGTAGTTTGAAATATTATAATGTACAAGAAATAATAGATAGAGAATTAAGTCTGTGAAATAACAGAATGTACTGGCAGTTTATTAGGTTCTTGTAGCGTAATATACAACACCAACCCAGACAATATATCACTTTAAGCTATTAAAAATGTTAATAAAAGTCACTTTTTAAAACTTTTTGATGTTAAAAGTTGTTGGAAGAAAGATCAAGATCCCATAATGTAATTTAAAAGCATAAATAACTTGAAAAAAAACATGAACCACCATATACAGAAAATACTAATATTTTTTACAATATTTTCTAATATTGTATAAGATTCCCCTTCATTTAAACAGCTTTATAAGGTCGGAAACAATGTAATATTTGTCATTTAATATAAGAATCATTTTGCACTGATTCCGATATGGTTTGTTTGAATTAATTCAGTATTTAAAGGGATAGTTCACGTAAAAATGAAAATAAAAAAATAAAAACATGAATAACAAAATACGGAAAACTGCAAATTTACAGATTTTTTTTCAGTGTGGTTTGAATGAGCAGCAAAAATAATTTTTATAAGGATTATTTATTATCACAAGTTATTTGTAGAGTAATATACAACACCAACCCAGACAATATATCGCTTTAAACTATTAAAAATGTTAATAAAAGTCACTTTTTCCAACTTTTCAAGGTTAAAAGTTGTTGGAAGAAATATCAAGGTCTCATAATGTAATTCAAAAGCCGAAATAAATGGGAGAAAAAAACAAGAAAAAAAAACATAAATCACAAAATATGGAAAACTGCTAATTTACGGATATTTTTAACAGAGAAGAGCTGCACAATATATCATGTCAGCATTGATATCGCAATGTGGGCATACTTCACCTCAATAGAATTGAGTTTATAGTTGACCAGGAGCCACAGTTGAAAATATTCATGATTTGTGGAGTAATTGCAACACTGTAAAACTTAACAGTGAAAATCACTAATTGAAATAAGTTAGTTTAACTTATTAAATTTAATTTTAAAAAAAAGTTACTTTGACTTAATGAAAAAGAGTCAAACTGATTATATTAAGCAGAACTCAAACCAAATGAGTTATGAATGTATTAATTCTGTTTTTTTTGTGTTTACTGGATGGATAACTCTAATGCTAGAAGCAAAGCCAAACCATTTGAGTTAGCTATATAGTTGTTTGGACTTAATTCGCTTTATGAACTGAACTCAAAATGTTTAAGTTACTAGTACTCTTAATGTTAACACAAATAATATGTGTGTAATATATGTGTAATAATATATATATAATATATATGACTCTATAAGTTTACAGTACTCAAACCATTTGGTTTCAAAACTTAAATGGTTTTCTGCAATCGGTTTCCTCAAACAGTTTGAGTTAACTTAATTTATCAGGTTTTACAGTGAAAGTTTAACCAATTTTCATGTGTTTTTAGGTCTTGTGACTATCGGTTGGGTAGTTCACCCAAAAATGTTATTAATTCACTATTTGCTCATTCTCAAGTGATTTCAAACCTTTATGAGTTTCTTTGCTCTGTTGAACACTGAACAATATATTTAGAAAAACACTGAAAACCTGTAACCATTGACTTCCATAGTAGGAAAAACAAATACTGTGGAAGTCAATGGTTACAGATTTTCAGTGTTCTGAAAAAAAAAAAAAAAAAAAAAAAAAAAAAAATTTATATATATATATATATATATATATATATAAATATGTTCGCCAGTTTAAGGGGATTGTTTAAGGAAGTTCACCCAAGATTGAACATGTATTCACTATATGCTTACCCTCAAGTGGTTTCAAACCTTTATGAGTTTCTTTCCTCTGTTGAACACTAAAGAAGATATTTTGAAGAACGCTGAAAACTTGTAACCATTGACTTCCAAAGTAAAAAAACAAACAAATACTGAGGAAGTCAATGGTTACAGGTTTTTGATTTTTGTGTTCAACAGAAGAAAGACCCTCATAAAAGTTTGAAACAAGTAAATGATGACAGAATTTTCATTTTTGGGTGAACTTTCCCTTTAAAACATTCAGTCAGAATTGATTATAATGTTTGTAACTTTAAGAAAAATTCATTAATTGTAATTGTGTATATTTGATGAAGGTAATAACAGTGTTATTTTACATTTGATTATTCATTTTGTGTTCCTGATTATTGCTAGATTTCCAGAATATCATACAGCACAGTTTATTTCACTTGTATATTTGCTTATACTGTATTTATCAATACTTGTGATTTGGTTTATTATATTTTAAGATCTAACTTACAAAATCATCACAATCAATCTAAAATGATGAATTCTATCCCAATATATCTATTTTAGTCATCTAATGAAATTATACTCAATATCCCAATATGTATCGCCGAAAAACATCATGTAGCCTACTTAAGACTAATGTATTTTGGGAATATGGGCCAATGTGTCTGCATTTCCTCACATTTAATGATGATGAGAACATGTTATTCTTAGATGAAAACAAATGATGTGTTCTTGTTAGGCTGATGCATCATTTAAAGAGAGAGGTTTTCCTCGTTTTTTTTTTTTTTTGTTTGTTTTTTTTAACCCCACCCAAGCTGCTCTAAAAGACACGACCAAAATGAAATCTTTTGTATTCGTTCTCTCCTCTGAGATTTTACATACTCGCTGTGACTGCGGCTGCCCATTGCATACAAGATTTGTCCCACTTCCCTGCGCTAAGAAATAAATAAATAAATAAATAAACCACGCGCACACACTCACAGGGATTATGTTGTGTGGTGGGAGCAGGTTAAAAGCAGACAGCTGCATGGCCTGTCATCATTATTTTGCTAGGTTTTTGTCTTTCTTTTTTGCTGTATAACATTTTTATAGATGCTCAGATCCAGTATCAGTTATTCCTGAAACTAATGTTCTTAATAAACAAGCTTTGCACATGTTATTCTTAAACCGACAGAGAGGAAACTCTGCTGGAGAATTAAACTTCAGTGCTTTTTATTCTGTCTGATGATCTATCTGTTCAATCATTTGTTCATCCATCCATTCGGCTGTCTTGCTTTCCTTCCTTCCTTCCTTCCTTACTTACTTCCTTACTTCCTTCACTGTTCAATTCATCAATTTCCCCATCTGTCTGTCTGTCCATCCATACTACTTTTTAATCCATCCATCCATCCATCCATCCATCCATCCATGTTCAATCCATCAGTGCCTCCATCTGTCCATCTGTCCGTCCATCCATATTTCTTTTTAATCTATACATCCATCCATCCATCCATCCATCCATCCATCCATCCATCCATCCACCCACCCATCCATCCATCCGTCCATCCACCCATCCATCCATTTTCCATCTGTTTAATCAATCAATGCCTCCATCTGTCTGTCCATCCATACTTCTTTTTAATCCATCCATGTTCAGTCAATCAATGCCTCCATCTGTCCATCTGTCCGTCCATTCATACTTCTTTTTAATCCATCCATCCATCCATCCATCCTTCCATTCTTCCATCCGTCTTCCATCTGTTTAATCAATCAATGCCTCCATCTGTCTGTCCATCCATACTTCTTTTTAATCCATCCATCCATCCATCCATCCATCCATCCATCCATCCATCCATGTTCAATCCATCA
>CAIGQV010001633.1:27010144-27036763 GCA_903798115.1 Danio jaintianensis | reverse complement strand
TTGTTTTGTTTTGTTTTGTTTTGTTTTGTTTTGTTTTGTTTTGTTTTTTATTGGCACAAAAATACAAAATATTGGACAAAAAAAAATCATAATGTGCAGGAGCCAAAATGCTTATTTAAAGCCTCTACCTAAATAATAATGATATTAATAATAAAAAACAATAACAAAACAGTTGCATTACAACAAATGCTAAATTACAATTAATAGTGAGTAGGGAAAATGAATGGGAATGAAATAAAAAATTCACATACACACAACAATACAATAAAATTAAATCATACATACAATAGAATTATTACAAAGTTACAGAACAACATAAAAAATGTATTTTATATATTTTCTTTATTTAAATTTATTTGTAATTAAATTTTCAAAAGTTGTTTGAGTTTTTTTGGTTTTAGTTTCACTTTATTTATTTATTTATTTATTTATTTATTTATTTATTTATTTATTTATGTGTTTATTCATTTTCCTTCAGCTTAGTCCTTTTATTAATGAGGGGTCGCATGTCTTTGGACTGTGGGGGAAACCGGAGCACCTGGAGGAAACCCACGCCAACACGGCGAGAACATGCAAACTCCACATAGAAATGTCGACTGACCCAGCCGAGGCTTGAACCAGCGACCTTCTTGCTGTGAGGCAACAGTGCTAACCACTGCGCCTCCGTGCCACCCGTGTATATTTATTTATTTATTTATTTATTTATTTATTTATTTATTTATTTATTTATTTATTTATGTGTTTGTTTTATTCATTCAATCATTCATTCATTTTCTTTTCGGCTTAGTCCCTTTATTAATCAGGGGTCGCCACAGTGGAATGAACCGCCAACTTATCCAGCATATGTTTTAGGCAGCGGATGCCCTTCCAGCTGCAACCCATCACTGGGAATCACCCATACACACTCATTTACACACATGCACAACGAAATTTAGCTTACCCAATTCACCTATAGCGCATGTCTTTGGACTGTGGGGGAAACCGGAGCACCCGGAGGAAACCCACGCAAACACGGGGAGAACTCCACACAGAAACGCCAACTGACCCAGCCAAGGCTCGAACCAGGCGACAGTGCTAACCACTGAGCCACCGCGCCTCCCCTTATTTGTTTTAGCACTTTCTTATTTTTTGTGATTAGTCCTGTCATTTTACTTTTTATTTTTAGTTCTTTTAGATTTTTTTTTTAGTTTTCATTAATGAAAATAAACTGACGTTTGAAAACAGTATTTTCTAACCACCCAGCACCCTTTAGAACCCACATAATAACTTATTGGCAGCCATCAACTGCACAGTGTATTTCAGTGTACTGTTAGTAAATCTAGCTGATGGCGAGGGGTCACCGCTTAACATCACTGGTGCCAAGCTTGAAGTGGATCTTAAAACGTTTTCCTAGTGTGCAGTAAACTAAGTCATCTTTCAGGCCAGACTCAGTGTTCTAACATGCACAGAAGCTTTGACGTTTTACAAATGCGCAGAAATCTCTCGTTTGCCCTTTTCAACATTACAGCACTGACAAGTGTTTGAGAGTCGAGCGTGAACTATGTTTTTCTTCAAAAAGTGATTCGACTGTCGGATCTCACTTGAGTAATTGCAGCAGTTCCTTTGATTGACAGACGGCAAGGCCGAGTTTGAGTTTCATTTCTGAGAAAAAAAGGTCTGCGATGGTTGAAATGCTTCATCCTTGAAAATTGTGTTTTGCTGTAGACTTTTACTGTCACTGTTGTGAAGTTGAAAGTTATGGCCGAGTCCTTGAAGTGTTTGCAGATGTAGGAAACATTAGTGTTGTAATGTTGGTGTCAAACAGTGCAGTTTTTATGTCATTTGCATCTCAGTAAATGCATATTCATTTTTAAAGGTCACTTTTCATGGCAGGTGAAGATTCAGATGCTTTTTCCATTTAGTCTGCTTCAAAAGGCACCACTGAACTGTACAATAATATCATAATGACAAATATATATATATATATATATTTTTATATGTATATATATTTATGTACATGCATGCAATTGGCAGACGCTTTTATCCGAAGCCACTTAGACTGCATTCAAGGTATTCAGTTTTATTAGCTCATGCATTCACTGGGAATTGAACCTATGACCTTGTTTTTGCAAACACTGTGCCTTACAGCTTGAGCTACAGGAATGATTGGTCATAAATTGTACATGTTTATTTAAATGCATTTATTGTGGTACACATTTAGACGGGTGTTGCATAAGATAAATATTATGTTTATTTATTTGTGTTATTATTATTACAGTTATTATACACTCTCAGAAATAAAGGTACAAAATCTGTCACTGTGGTGGTACACTTTTGTACCGTACAGATAGATATAAGTACCTTTAGGGAACACTTTTGTACCTTTGAGGTTTCCTTTTGAGGTACTTTGAGGTACAGTGCTCAGCGTAATTGAATACACTGTTGGAATATTCAATCAATTCCATTCGTGTTCAATAAAAAAGGTCAGGAGAGGTTTTTCTTCAAGGTTTAACATATTAGCAATTTATTGGATACAAATGAATAATTCGATTTACAGAATTCTGTTATCCTCAATGCGATCCAAAAGTTACATTCAGGAGGTGCGCAACAACTTTCATTTCCTGACTTCAACTTATATAGGCAGCTGATATTAACAGGTGGAGTTTAGTGAAATTCGTCACTTGTAAATCATTCTCCAGTCCTCCATTGGCTGCACCCATCCATACGTCCTCTTTTTCTATTAATTCTCTGCACAACATTAAAAGCATAAGACTTGCAAATTCTGTGCTCACAGGAAGTTTCGCTGCAAAGCTCAAGTTAATTTTAGACAAGCATTTATCTACTTCTGCAAAAATGCTTCATTAGTATGCACAGCATCTCACACTGAACAGTAAATATTCAGTTAATATATGACCTTTAAATGACCAATACAAATAATTGTTTAATGAAAAGAAAAAGAGACAAAAATAATGAAAAATATATTCCTTTTCCCGACAACACCCCATTTTGAAAATGAATATTTTTATCTATTTCTCAGTGAATAGAGGCAATGTATTGTGGTGCATTTAAACAAAACAGATTTATTAAACAGATATATTTATTAAAATAATATTTTAGTCACCAAACATATTTAGAAATTGAAAGATAATAATAATACAATTAAATTCAAGCAAAATATTGAAAAAAAAAAAAAACAACATACAAAATTTCAACTTAATTTTTCAAATTGTTTTGCTTCTCTTCATTTTTTCCTCCTTTTTAAATTTGTATTTAATATATTTCTATAACATACATTTGGGTGTACTAGTTTTTGGACCGTTATCGTAAGTTATTTGGTCAGATAAGCTCCAGATTCGGCTTCAGTACTGACTAATCTAATGTATATGCACAAATATAATATTGTATAGCTTCCTATTAAAAATATGAATTTAAAAGATATATTTGTGAGGGGTGTACTTATATATGCTGAGCACTGTACACATTCGTACTTTTTAGGAGTGTAATATTATAGTTTTTTTTACCCCCGTCACATATTTTTATAGCGCATATTTATAAAAAAAATAGCTCTTTCATAGCTTAGTCACATTGTTAGTTATGCTTTGCGAGAATCAACCTATTCTTCAATGTTTCTCTAACATTTACTTGGTGGAAATATAATTATTGATATTCAGTAAGAATAAAGTGTCACAAAATGAATATAGACAGCAGCTCAGAGCATTTACTGTTCTCACAAAGAACCGTAAGTATTTTACATATTGTATACTTACATATACAAATTCGTACATACAATTTCGAATCATATGAATATGTAGGGTATTTAACCTCTTAGGCAGCTGCAGGACATCGACTGAGGCGCTGTTTGTTGAACATGTCAGTGGTTACAAATAAATTACATCAAAAATAACATGAGTAATCTTGATAAACTACACATCAGTCTAAAGGATGATTTATACTTCTGCAATGACGCATAGCGCTAACTCTGTGATTGGTCGGCTTAGAGTGTGGGCAGGGCCGAAAGATGTGGGATGTGCAAAAACAGCATAAACAGTTGAAGGCAAAATTATTAGCCCTCCTGTAAAATGTTTATCCTTTTTCAAATATTCTTATATCTAATTACACTCTAAAAAATAACTCAAAAGGTCTGTTACCACTACATAGTTTAATACATTGTTGTAACTTAAAAATTCTAAATTGCTGATTAGATTAAAGATGTCAGAATAATTGTAAGTTTTCACAACAGGAAAATAATAATAATTACATCAACTAAAAAATGCGGCTAATTTAACGGTAAATATGTCTGTCAATTAGTTTGAAACAATATTTAACTCCTATTTAAGAAATTGGGTTGATAACTCAATTTTTCCACACAAATGGAGTTCTGAATTTCAAAGCTCCTCCCCCACTGAACAAGCAAGAAGCAAGTCCGGACACGTTTTAGGCAGACTGTTTGGCACAAAGGACATTTTAAGGTGAGATATCTGAGTTTTATTTAATTTCCAAATCAATTTTCTCCATTCCACTAGAGCAGGGGTTCCCAAACTTTTCAACCCGCGACCCCCAAAATAACAATTCCAGTGACTCGCGACCCCCACTATCTTCGAAGGGGGTTATAAACATATAAACATTGCACACAACAGTGCACACACACCAATATGAACTATATAAACACGAGCATATTGACAACACAAAAAAGTGCAACAGTCTAACAACCATGTATTTTTTTTTAACTCATTATTCATTTGTTTAATTTAATATTAACTGGTTTTTTATTTGTATGTTGCATAAAACATGGTAATTCTAATAGTTTAAATAACATATATATACGATTTTTGGAAATCACCAAGTGACCAACCCCATATCCCCCCCCCCACCCCCCGCTCATTGTCTCGCGACTCCCAGGGGAGAACCACTGCATTAGAGTGTTGGCTACTCCTGGTAACATCCTGGTACAGTTGATGTTAGCAGTGTTTTTTGACTCGATAACGGTTTTTTTCTTGCTTTACAAGAATTTGAGGAGGACCTTGAAAGGCAAGTGATAACAATTGCCAACATTGGTCATCAGTCTACCTTGGAATTGAACCACAAGACGAAAACCATCATGGTTAAGGGCATGAAAATCCTAAATGGAATGGATATCTCAAGGTGCTGTGCTCTGCTGATGGGCATAATATATGCTCTGAATCTAAGCTACCTCAAGGAACTTAAATATATTTGTGAAGTTTCTCGAACTTGATGGACTGAAGCCCAGTGCAAAAGTAATGCGTCTCAAGAACATAAATTTCTGAAGTCTCTACTTATTTCAGAGTAGATTTTGCTCTTTATGTTGCACTTTGTTGTTTTGTATTTTTAACTTTGCTTTTTTTTGTTTTTTGCTATTTTCCATACTGTTTATATGGGACAGTACACATTTTTGTTTTGTAAAATACTGAAAAACTGTGGTTTAAAATAAATAACAAATTACTGGAAAACAAAAATGTTGTTGTTGAATGTATTTCTTACAAGCAACTAAATGAACAGTAAATCTGAAAACACAAAAAATGAAACAATTTCAGCTTGTACTTAATTTATTTGAGGTTCTAAACTTGAAAACTTGCTTGTATAATTATGGTAATTAAGTACATAACACTGGATTAATTTTTTTATAAAGAAAACTAGCTGAAACAACTTACTTTTTTGAGTATCAACTTAAAAAAGGGAGTTTATGCTATGTAAAAACGCCTCTTATAGAAGAAGAAAAGGTAATTTGGCTAACATAATAAAGTTTGTTGTCTGAACTTCATTTTGTTAGATGTTGTCGTAACTTGAATATATTGATGCAAACTGTTGCGTACATTTTTTTTTTGTTTGGTCTAAACAATATTTTTTTAGAGTGTATGTCTAAAAGTGGCCACTTCTAACCTAACACTAATCTCCTAACCCTAACCCTAATTTAAACCCCACTGCCAATGGGGGATGAGCAAACCGAACTAAAATGTATGAATAGGATTTTAAAAATTCATATGAATTAGCCACTAAATCAAAAAGTTACAAATTGCCATGAGATTGCTTTGAAAATGCTCAGTTTAATATGCATGCAGGATATTAACACTGTTTATATGGTTTTTCCTTTTTTAGCATTGATTGAAGAGTATGATTTAGTCATTTTATATCTTTTAAAAAAGGAGTCCTGTTGTGCTTTTGAAGCTTTTTTGTGTTATGTTTATAGTGTTTGTCGCCTGTTTCCCAAATCTAATATACTAAAACACATGAGATTTTTCCTCCTGCTGTTGTTTACATTTGCTGACATAACCAACATGATGTGAGCTGTGTTTTGTGTGCTTTTGACATAACCCTGTGTGTATTTGACAGTTTAATACTCATGCGACATTCAGTCTGACTCCCAGCTTTCTCTGTGTGCTCTTCATGTCTTTTGGAAATCTATATAACAGGAGTTTAAGCTGACAAAGCTTTAAAACACATGCTGATGTTTTGTTTGTTATTGTTAGAACAACCAAAGCATGAGCTGTAAAGACTCCACCCTCTTCTGGAAAGAAGATCACACAAATACAGTTGAAGTCATATGATTAGCCCTCCTGTAAAGTTTGAATTATTTTTAAATATTTCCCAAGGGATGTTTTAAAATAAATTAAATGCTTTCAGCATATTCATAAGCATGATAGTTTTAATAACTAATTTCTTATAACTAACATCTCTTGTTTTTGTTGTGATGATGTAGATAATATCGGTCTAGTTATTTTGCAAGATACTAGTATCCCGCTTAAAGTGCAATTTAAAGGCTTGACTACACTGTAAAAAAAATACTGTAAATTTGACAGTAACTTACTGGCAACTTTGGCTGGGAACCAAAATTGCCTGTAAGTTACTGTTTCACAGTATTTCAATGTAAGTTTATTAATTTATTATTAATAATTTACAGTGTGCTTGTAAATTTGCAGTTTTACTGGCAGCCAAAAATGCCAGTGAGTTACTGTAAATTTTCAGTAAATTTTAATCATTAATTTACAGCGTGCTTGTAAATTTACTGTCTTTCTGCCAAACAAAATTTCCAGTAATTTACTATAAATTTTACAGTAAATTGTATTATTAGTTTAGTGTGTTTGTGCATTTTTACAGTCTTACTGACAACCAAGTTGTAAGTTACTGTAAATTTTACAGTGAATTGTAATTATTAATATACAGTGTGCTTGTAAATTAACAAGTTATGTTACTGTAATTTTTACATTAAATTGTATTTATTATTCACAGTGAGCTTGTAAATTAAATCTTACTGGCAACCAAAACTGCCACTGTTACTGTACATTTTACAGTAAATTGTAATTATTAATTTACAGTGCACTTGTAAATTGACAGTTTTACAGGCAACCAAAATTGCCAGTAATTTACTGTAAATGTTACAGTAAATTGTAATTATTAGTTTATAGCGTGCTTGTAAAATTACTGTCTTACTGGCAACTAAAATTGCCAGTAAGTTACTGTAAATTTTACAGTTTTTTTTTTTTTACAGTGTGTTAATTAGGTTAACCAGGTAAGTTAGGTTTATTAGGCAAGTTATTGGACAATTGATGTCATACAGTACATACGTTTTAATGTACATTTCTCTTCTCCAAATGACGGTTGGGTTTAGGGGTGGGGTTTTGGTGACACGCCTCCTTTTTAAAAATCTTATTTTTTTCATTTAAATGGATTTATTTGAAATATCCTCTTTTTTGTCGATATGTAAAAGTTATGTTTTCTTGTGAGATCAGGCTTTTTCCCCTGTTCCCAAATAGGTGGATTATAAATAGATTCATAATTATGAGGGAACTGACTTGATTAAAAATACAGTAAAAGCAATGGTTTGATCTCTCTGCCTCTTCCTTACAGGTTATCAGGAATTAATATTCCTGTGCCAATAGTCAGCAACAAGAACTGGCTACGGCTTCATTTCGTAACAGACAACAGCCATCGGCATAAAGGATTCAGCGCTCAATATCAAGGTAGAGTTTACAAAGATTTTCCTTTAAATATGATGTGATTCAGATTGATTTCATGTTACTTATGTCTGGTAATCGCTTAAGGCAAATCTCAGGAAAAAACAAAACATTTAAAGGTTGTATTTCACAATGGATACAAGTTCAGATTAATTTTAGACATACTTTTTTTTTTTTTTGGTCAAAGTTTGAAATAAATAAAAAAGAAATATAAAAAATAAAAAGTAAAATGACTGGACAAAACCCTATAAAAATGAGAAAGTGCTAAATCAAACAAACAAACAAACAAACAAACAAACAAACAAACAAACAAACAAACAAATAAATAAATAAATAAATGTTTTAGGACTACATTTAGTTAGCCTAATTACAAAAAGTAAATTAATAAATTAAATGCAATTAGTTAAAAAATATTATTACATTTTTTTATTGTTTAAAATTATTAATTTATTTAAATTTGATTGTTTTCAATTTTGAATATAATATAAATTGTCATTAATTCCTGAACAAACAAACGCAAGTAAATAAATAAATAAATACATGTTTTAGGACTACGTTTAATATTATTGCATTTTTTTATAATTGTTTTTAATTTTGAATATATTATAACTTGTCATTTATTCCTGGGATGCTAAGCTGGATTTTTAGCATCATTAATGTCTTAAATCCAACTAAGATTCCTATGATTCCTCTCTATTTTCCTCATTTGTAGTATTTAAAGTAAAAGATTTGCTGAAAAAATATTTTCATTTTAGTTATTTGATTTTCTGTGAAATAATCTGTCTTTAATTAGTTTATTTAGTTAATTGCTTGTTTTAGATGAACTTTGGTTGAACGTCTGCTTAAAATGTGCTTGGATTCTTAATTTCATCACACCTTATTATTCACAAAATCTTACAAAATACCAAAGACAGCTTTCGTTTGATTCACCCTGTTCCTCAAAGTAATTACATGTAATATCGGCTAAATCTCGAATCACCTTGCTAATCTTAATCAGCTGATAATTACAATAAATGACTTGATTTCTCATAATGAGGAGCGGAAGGTGGCATGTCAGAAGTTGAATCAAAGCCTGGTTCACAAGTTTTTTATTTATTTATTTTCAAATCAGTTTTAATGGTAGAAAATCTAAGAGATGAATTCCAGAACTAGAAGCAAAGCAATAAGTGTAGAGAGAGAAATGAATTATGAATTGAATGAATCATTGTACACAAAACCTGGCTGAGATGAGCCAATTTGTTTTGACATTTTAACTTTTTTGCAGCAGGCTTAAAAACAAATCTAATCTACATTAAATATGCGCCAAATTTTTTCTTTTTTGTTTTGTTTCCTGAGCAGTGAAACGATCTGGGGATTTTAAATCAAGAGGAGTCAAATTATTACCTGGAAAAGACAACACAAGCAAGTTTTCCATAAGTAAGTATGCTTTAATTTTCTTTGTACATTAATGTACACACAGCCACATTTTTTTGATCACATTTAAAATAAACTAAAATAAAATAAAATAAGTATTTATTTATTTATTTTATTTTGTATTAGTTTTTTGTATTTTGTTTATTTTGTATTTTTTTGTATTTTATATTTTATTATTTTTTTTGTATTTTTTATTTTATTATATTTTTTTATCATTTAAATTTCCATTTATTTTCCATTTATTTAGTTTTCATTTGAGCAAGTTTGGTCCTCCATAGTGCCTTTTTATATTTAAAGTAATGTAATGTGATGTCATGTGAATATGAAAGTTGGTCACACTTTATAAGGTACAATTCTCGCTACATCTATATTGGTAGAATGCATGTAAATATACTTTAGGGGCACAAGCCATGCTTTTTTTTTTTTTTTTTTTTTTTTTTTTGCAAAGTGAGTGACATTCTCAATAATGTCATCTCATGCAGTGTTGAAACAACAAGTATGATATTATCATTGACAATATATATTGCATACCCATATTGAAAGCCATGGCAGGAACAAACCATATTAATTCAACTTTTTTTAAAGAATACTATCTTTATAGTTTAAAAAAAATCCAAGATGTTACCTGCTATTATGCTTTATTTAATCTGCATGGGTTCCTCTTTAATATTTATTTCCAAACCTTAAAAAAATATCTACAGTTGCAATCAGAATTATTAAACCCCCTGAATTATTAGCCCCCCTGTTTATTTTTTTCCCCAATTTCTGTTTAACGGAGAGAAGATTTTTTCAACACATTTCTAAACATAATAGTTTTAATAACTCATTTCTAATAACTGATTTATTTTATCTTTGCCATGATGACAGCACATACTATTTTACTAGATATTTTTTAAGACACTTCTATACAGCTTAAAGTGACATTTAAAGGCTTAACTAGGTTAATTAGGTTAACTAGGCAGGATAGGGTAATTAAGCAAGTTATTGTATAACAATGGTTTGTTCTGTAGACTGACTATCGAAAAAATATATACCTTAAAGGGGCTAATAATTTTGACCTTAAAATTACCTTTTGACCTTTTTTAATAAAAAAAAATAAAAACTGCTTTTATTCTAGCCGAAATAAAACAAATAAGACTTTCTCCAGAAGAAAAAAATATTAGCAGACATACTGTGAAAATTTCCTTGCTCTGTAAACATCAAAGAAAAAAAAATCAAAGGGGGTTTAATAATTCTGATTGCAACTGTAGATAGTTTTATTTTTAATTTATTATTTCATTTTATTTTATTTAGCATTTTTTGTATTTTATTTAATTTAGAATTTTATTTTATTTCATTTTAGTTTAGTTTTAGTTTTTTGTATTTTATTTTATTTTATTTTATTTTGCATTTTTTGTATTTTATTTTGTTTTAAATTAAATTAAATTTTAATTTATTTTGTATTAGTTTTTTGTATTTTATTTTATTTTATTTTCCTTTTTTTTTTTTTTTTTTTTCATTTGAGCAAGTTTGGTCCTCCATAGTGTCTTTTCATATTTAAAGGAATGTAAGTTGACGTCATTTAAATGTGAAAGTTGGTCACACTTTATTTTAAGATACAGTTCTCGCTATTAAGAGACAAATAACTGACTTTTGCCTCAAAAATCTCCTAATTTGCTTCTTGTTAATAGGTAGTAGTTGGGTTTAGATATTAGGTAGGATTTGGGATGTAGAATAAGTAAAAAATATGTACTTTATAAATACTAATAAACAGCCAATAAAAACAGCTAATAAGCAACTAGGTAACAGCAATTGGTACCTATATATACCCCAAAAAAATCTATTTAAAGTTTAACCTCATGAATATTAATAATTCATAGTAGTTTAATTGAAATCATTTGCAACCAAAACACAAAAGGATTCAAACATCATGACAAATATTTTCCAATTTCACAGCTTTTTCGATTTTCAAAGATGTAAACAAGAAAACTTTCTTCAAGTAAACATCAGGCGCTGCATAATTACGGCTTTTAATATTATTGCTCTAATATCATAAAAGCTCTTCTCTGGTTCATTTCTTTCTGATGTACTTTCCCCGTTAATTGTTTAATATTCTGCCTCGATGTTATTGCGCTGATAATTTTGGTCTCTACACGAAACACGAACAATGCCACATATTTGTAATCCTCCCGCTTGCCGTTTAGCAAATGGATCAAAGGAAATTAGTGCGCCGGACCAAACCCAAATCTGCATTTTGATGAATGGAGCTTAGCATGACTTCCAGGCCTCCCATTGGCACGAAGAGATGGTCAGATCGGCTTTAGAGGCTCACAGGTGGATGGATTTCACTCCAGCCGAGTCTTAATTACTCAGCCGAGACGGTCATCCAAAAACTGCCAGCATAACCTGAAACACACGCTGATGCGCCATCGATATCTGTGCAAATCATTTGTGCAGGCAGTGGAATGAGAAAGCTTTTTTAATGGATGCATCGTGACGAAACGCAAAAGCAAATAATTAATTTTTTTGCTCTCAACAAACGTAGCACTACAAAATGCATAATTACACCGTTAAATAATGCACACTATTCCTTTGAGACAAATTAAGTTAACTTAATTGTTTTTACAAATTTAAGTGTAATGAAAATAAAACATTTAAGAACTATTTTATTTTATTATTATTATTATTATTTTTATTTTTATTTTTTTTTATTATTATTATTATTTATTTATTTATTTATTTTTTATTTTATTACTTATTTATTACCTATATATTACTTATTTATTATTTATTTTATTTTCTATTTATTTATTTTAATTTAATTTTATTTTATTTTATTATTTTATTATTTTTTTTATTTAAATTTTATTACTTATTTATTACCTATATATTACCTATTTATTATTTATTTTATTTTCCATTTATTTTATTTTACTTCCATTTGTTTAGTTTTAATTCGAGCAGGTTGAGTTTGAATAAAATACACACACACAATGATAAATGTTCAATCTAACTAAAAGCTCACCTTGAAGTGTACCTAAAATAACAAAATAATAATCCTGAGTATAAATAAAAGTACAGGTTACTCAATTACAACCAAAATAGAGTAAGCGAGTAACCTGTATTTTTATTATTACTTTGAATTAATTTCTGTTTTCTTTTTTATTTTTATTAAAACCTGTGTTCTATATTTATATGAATGATTCATATTTACTTCATAATAATTAAAAAATAAATGTAAAATATTTTAACCAAAAAAAAAACACATGTATTTATTTATTTATTTATTTATTCATTCATTCATATTCTTTCCGGCTTAGTCCCTTTATTAATCTGGGGTCGCCACAGCGGAATGAACCACCAATTTATCCAGCATATGTTTTACAGAGCAGATGCCCTTCCAGCTGCAACCCATCACTGGGAAACAACCATACACTCCCATGCACACACATACACTATGGACAATTTAACTTGCCCAATTCACCTATAGCGCATGTCTTTGGACTTGTGGGGGAAACCGGAGAACCCGGAGGAAACCCACATGAATACGGGGAGAACATGCAAACTCCACACAGAAATGCCCAGCTGAGGCTCGAACCAGCGACCTTCTTGCTGTGAGGCGATAGCGCTACCCACTGGGCCACCGAGCCACCTTTATTTATTTATTTATTTATTTAAGTCAAACCAAATGCTTATGAAGATCCATATTTCAATAGTAAAAAATTACATTTAATTCAATAAAATTCAATAAAAGTTCAATAAAAACAAAACACACAAATGTACTGAAACTAAAAATATATACAAAAATAACACTAGCTGAAAGCTGCCTTTTAATGTTTATTATACAGTCCCCAACATAAATAAGTACACCCCTCACATACCTCTCTTTTAAATCAATATTTTCTATAGGATGTTTACAATAATATATCTGTATAGACATTAGACCAGTCAGTATACCAAAGGCAAAACTAGATTTAATCTATCTAAATAACTTAAGAACACATTCCAGAAAACGGTACACCGAAATTAAAATCTTAGGGAATTTTTAATTAATAAAGAGGAAAAATCATAAACATTTTTAACAACAACAAAATTTGTAGTTTAGTAATTTTGTATTTATTATTATTATTATTTTGTGCAATACCTCATTTGAATTTAAATGTATTATCTTTCGATTCCTAAAAATGTTCAAAACAAAACAGTTTTGTTAAAATGCACCAATATTTATTGTCAATATTCACTAAGAAATGGTACACCCAAATGAATACCCAAGCGAAAAATATTCAATCAATATTCAAAAATTGAATTCATTCATTTTCCTTCAGCTTAGTCCCTTTATTCATCAGGGGTCGCCACAGAGGAATGAACCTCCAACTTATTCAGCATATGTTTTACACAGCGGATGCCCTTCCAGCTGCAACCCAGTACTGGGAAACACCCATACACACTCATTCACACACATACACCATGGCCAATTTAGTTTCTTCAATTTACCTATACCGCATGTCTTTGGACTGTGGAGGAAACCGGAACACCTGGAGGAAACTCACGCCAACACTGGGAGAACATGCATACTTCACACAGAAATGCCAACTGGTCCAGCCAGGACTCAAATCAGCGACCTTCTTGCTGTGAGGCGACAGTGCTAACCACTGAGCCACAGTGTCACCTCAAAAATGTAATAACTATCATAAATGAAGAGAAACATAAAAAAATAAATACAATTAAATTTAGTAGAAATGTTGTAGTTTGCACCTCATTTGAATTTAAATGTATTATCTTTCTATTCTTAAATATGTTCGGGGGCCAGACTTTTATTTTGATTAATAAAACTGTTATTTATTTATAAAACTGCACCAAAATGTATTGTCTATATTCACTAAGAAATTGATTAAATGTTCATTTTTAAAAGGTAGTGTACTTATTTATGCTGAGCACTGTATTGCTTATCTATTTATCATAGTAATGTTTTTATAATTATTCAGTTTTTGCTACTTATTAATTTAGCAAAATAATAATAAAGTTATTTATGTGTAACATTCATTCACCCCCAAAAAATTATGTTCTGCAATTTTGCTCCAGCCTCTATCTGTGGGAATGCTTTGGAAATGATTTGTACGGAAGCGAGAGTGAACGAGTCCTGTTTTTTTATGTCTCCACGTGCAGCGCAGTCATAATGAAACGCCGGATCCCATGATTCATTTTGCCCTCGACAATGTACCACTCCAAACACTTAATTACAGGCGGATAGAATTTTTATGAGCCTCTATTTCACAGTGTCTGCATCACGCATTGGTAAATATGAGTTGAGTGAATTATCGGGTCTTATTCAGGACCCCGGTCTGCTGCCAAACACCCCTTTCTAAATGCTCCCCTTAAATTACCCACATTTGGTGGCTCCTGCAGTAATTATCGCCCGCTAACACCTCGTCATGGAGGTGATTCAACAGTGGATGATCTGAGGCCTGTTGCGCAATATCGGTTATGTCAGTATATATTGGTAAAGTTGCGTTTAGTTTGCTTTAGTTTAGTTTACTTTGGATAAGCATCTGAGGCATATGGCACACTTTTCTGGAAACACTTTAGCAGATCCTCTGAGTCGTCCTCTGATTGGTTTAAATATACAGGATTTCCGGGAGTCGAGTGTGTAACAGTCTTAATCAGCCCTCCTTGAAACAAGTCTGATCTGGCTGGATAAAAAAGCTGCAATGTTTATATTGAATGACAGTACTCATTAATAAATGTATAACTGAGACATTCTTGAATCTCAGAGACACTTTAGCAGATCCTCAGTTGTCCTCTGATTGGTTTAAATATACAGGAATATATATTCTGGGATTCGAGTGTGCAACAATCATAATCAGACCGCCTGGAAACACGTCTGAGTTGGTTGGAGAAAAAAGCTGTGATGTTTATATTGAATGACAGTACTCATTAATAAACGTATAACTGGAAATGCACACCCGTCTGTTATTGTGAGGATCACTTTATGACAATGATGAGTATTTATCATTTTGAATTAAACACTGGATTATTAAACGTATGCAATACTTACTGCATTAAAGCTTCAACACGTGTTGACAATCACATAGGTATGCTTATATTCTTTTTTTTCTTTTTTTTTTCCCTAATGGCTGTGATAACATTCACATATTGTCATTCAAATATTCATTTGGCAATAAAGAGAACAAAGACATTGTTTAAAACAATAACTGTTTTTTTGGTAGATACCCACAGATTTAATTTGTTTTGCTGACAGATCATTTATAATAAAGCTCAAAGTCCACATGAAGCGGAAGCTGCAACTGTTTTTTTTTTTTCTTTTCATATTGTGATGCAATTCTTAGAGAAATTGAATATTAAATGAGTAAACAGTGGGCGTAGCTTGTTTTTTTTACTGCAAGCTGATTGGATGTAGTAAAGTAGGCATTTCATTCTGAAAGATCAGGAAATGGGTTTCAGGAGAGTTATTACAACCTAACAGACACCTTCGGCTCACCGTTTCTGTTTGTTGTCTAAACTGACAGTTGGAGGGGCGTGGTTAAGTATGTTAGCCACGCCCAATACCTCAGACAGACATAATCTGAGAATTTAACTGAAAACAAGGAGGAAGTGCATTTTCAGATTTCAATTTTAGATTACAAGGGCAAAGATTTATTTTTTAATTTAATTTAATTTAATTTTATTTTATTTAATTTTATTTTATTTTATTTTTTTTGGGTTTATTTTTTTTTTTTTATTATTATTTTTTTTTTATTGTTCACCACAAATCTAACAATGTGAGCTTACAAAAGTTTTGATTTCATTTGTACTTTAAAGACGTTCATGAATGAATGATGCAAAGTTGCATGACAGGCTGTAATTCTGAGGACTTTTCCACGCCACGAACATGGCACAAAACGAAACGTGATTGGTTGGTTAACCTATCAGTCAAACAACATAGTGGGTGGTCCTAGCCTATTCAAAGCAGCCAAAGTTCCCAGACCTTTTTGCTGCACTCTTCTGTCGTGTGATTGGCTGTTTTGCTGTACGTGTCACTTTCATCTGCACACAATCCTGAGTTAATCACCAACTCTGGTTTAAACTTGAGTTGACAAAGAAGGTTTATATCAAGCTTTGTGAAACAACTTAATGTGATCTTAACCAGTTTGCATTACTTTGGATTTATCAATCCGAAACTTACTCTGCAACCTGGAGTTTGTTCAACTCATTTTGTGCAACGGGCCTCAGATGATGAATGCTGATGTTTTTATTTCTCTGCTGCAGTGAATGAAGGGATGGTCAAGCAGGTCTCCAACTTCTGCCCAGATCCTGGAGAACCAGAGAACGGCAAACGCATTGGCACTGATTACAGGTAGAGCTTCTTATTGTGTTCAATGTGAACATAGAGGCGATAAGGTAAAAAAGAATGATGTCATGCAGTTGTGAGAGCTTAGCTCATGAATGTTAATTATGCGATGCTTAATAGTTTATAGCAATCTTATGGCAAAAAATTCTATATAAAACCAGTTATTTGTTTGTTGAAACCAAAATCTAAACATTGAACTATTCTACCTTGTTTTTGTCTAAATGTTTTTTATAAATATCAATATGAATGTCAATTATAAAGATAATTATAAATACAAATATAAACAGTTATATTTTTCTTAAATTTTATATGGTGAAAATACCCAATCTCAACAACGTGTTTAATATTATTTAATCAAAATGCTTATTTTTATTAAATTTTATTTACTTAATTCATTATTGAATGCTGTTAATTAATAGCTTTGGTTAATATTTAATGGTCATGGATTTAATATAAAATATTTACACATTTAATATATTTTTTTTTAATCAAAAATATAGTTTAGCAAAATATTGTTTTTTTGTATGTCTGTGTATGTACGAGTGTTCATAAAGCAAAACAAAAGCAACATCTAAGGTGAAGTTTTTTGACGTATGCAAATATTAAAATGAATTAATATTGATATTAATTCAGCTAAAATTAAATATGAGCATTTCATGTTTTACACATTTTTACACATTTAATGTTACATGTTCTATTTTATTTGCTTACATATTAATATTTTCTGTTTGTTATATTTTATAATAATTTATACTCTAAGTTAATAGTTGTGGTTAATATTTAATTGTCAATTCAATTAATGTAAAATATTTAACATTTAATAATATGTTTATTCATATATATATATATGTATAACAGCAACATCTAAGGCTATGTTTTATTGACCCATGTAAATATTAATTCTGCTAAAATATTAACATATTTTATGTTTTTCATATTTGTTTACACATTTAATGTTCTATTTTATATTTTATATTTTATATTGTCAAAATATAATTTTAGCTAAATATTAATATTGTTTTACATATAATTTTATTAATTTAAAATGTAATTATTAAATGTATTCCTGTGTACAAAAGCTTAGCAAGTGTATAAATTAATATTATTTTACATATTCATTCATTCATTCATTTTCTTTTCGGCTTAGTCCCTTTATTAATCTGAGGTCGCCACAGCGGGATGAACCGCCAACTTATCCAGCATATGTTTTATGCAGCGGATGCCCTTCCAGCCGCAACCCATCTCTGGGAATTATTTTACATATAATTGTATTAATTTAAAATGTAATTATTAATGTATTCCTGTGTACAAAAGCTCAGCAAGTGTGCTGTAGAAATGAGCAAATTAAAGTTTTTCATTATCAATGGCGACAAGCAGTTATGGAACATTTCCTCACTATAGAGTATTCCTGTTCCTAGTCACATGAGTATCAATGAGCCCCTGATTATATTCCTTGCTGACATTTGCTGTGACATGAAGCCACGGCCCAGCGCTGATCAATCTGTCAGACCACTGATCCATTCTCCATCTCACGTGTTTATTCTCCTCAGCATCGGGGCGACGGTTCAGTTCACCTGTGACGGAGATCATGTGCTTCAGGGATCCAAGAGCATCACGTGTCAGAGAGTGGCGGAGGTGTTTGCAGCCTGGAGCGACCACAGACCCGTCTGTAAAGGTTAGACCACCGTCTTCAATAAACCAGAGGAGATTAAACCAGACTTCAGATCCACTGATGGGCTGTAATCCTGCAGCTCAATACCATTGATTCCCTTCGCCGATTACAGCTCAGTTTAAAAGATTACTCCACACAAATATGCTTCACACAATTTACTTTGACCTCTCATCATTTTAAACACGATTTCTATTTGTGAAAGACTGTGACAGAAGTAATGATTTATACTGCTAAGCTTCAAAGTGATGGGTGAGCCAACACTGTAAAAAAAAGGCTGGGATCCACACAAGCGATTTGTGTTGGGACAACATGAAGGATTTAAGTTAACTTATTAGTTTTTACAGATCTAAGTGGATTGAACATAAAACAAGTTGTCCCAACGAAATCTCAATAATTGTGTTGTTTCAGCTCATTTTAAATGAGTAGTTTGAACAAGCAATAAAAAAATTATTTTTGTTAGTGTCAGGACAACATGAAGGAATTAAGTTAATTATAAATTTAAGTGGATTGAACATGGAACTATTGAGTTGTCCCAAAAGAACCTCAAGAATTGTGTTTCAGCTGATTTAAAATAAGTAGTTTGAATGAACAGCAAGCATAATTTTTTTTTGAGTAAATAGCCAGGTTTCCATCCTAATGTGAAGCAAATCATTTTAAAGTTTGAATAAATAAATAAATAAATAAATAAAATCCCAAATGTGAATTAGGTGCGTTCCATTCATTTTTTAGAGTGGCTGGGTGTAGTATTGGTAACCTAGCAACCAGCAGTAAACAAGACAAGCATAATGGAGTCATATTGGTGTAATGTTTGCTATTGGTGAATTTATTTAGCAAATGCATGTTTAAATCTCCCATAATTCACATTAACCCTTTCTCGCATTCCAAAAATTTCAAGCATTTCCAGCTTGTTTCTTAGGCAATATTTCAAAATGCATATTAACATAGAGTGATGGAAACCCTGTGGTTCAAACCTTGTGTATTATTTGAAG
The DNA here is from genome assembly GCA_903798115.1 of Danio jaintianensis. Lineage (NCBI taxonomy): Eukaryota > Metazoa > Chordata > Actinopteri > Cypriniformes > Danionidae > Danio > Danio jaintianensis. The sequence goes on along the minus strand of CAIGQV010001633.1, from coordinate 27,017,413 downwards.
CACATATGAGATCCATGACATTTAAAGTATGTTTTATTACTTGTAACACTTTGACACTATGCTACTATATTATGTCTAATCTCCTACTAAAGGGGCATTAATATTTCGCAAATCATTATTACATAAATGGGTCTTTGGCAACCCGAATCTATATCGAAACATATATAATATATAAAATAATGCAAAATAATGCATTCAATTATGTTGCTAATTGTTGTTTAACTTATTCTTCAACATTTTTAACCGCTAATGAAGAAGATTTTTTATTCATTAAAAGTGTGCAGTGAACATGTCAACCTGTATAATCACCTATAGATGTATAGACATGTATTTTGAGGAACAACAGGTGGTGTATTTTGAGAAGAAGTGTGACAACTGGTGGTGTGTGTAGAATGGGTGTCCTGCTGAGGAATGTGTGAGGTCACCATTGTTTGGAGCTGCTGGAGAACGAGTTTATATGTAAAACATTAATTGTAAAACACACATATGAAGTAATATCTATGATAGGCTTTCAGGAGAGTGAGTGACATATTTTAAAATTAATGTACCATCATGGCAATGTATGTAAACACTTAGAATAGGTTGCATCTATGAGAGATAACTCTGGTGTGAAAATAGGTGTTTGCATTGCAGGGGACAGGGCCCAGAATAACATGAGCACCTAAAGATATATTGAACCTCTCAGTAGAGGGAAAAACATCCTAAAATGGTCGAAGTTAAAACGAGAACACCTAGAGGTGGGGAGAGAAAATCTGTATAAAGATTGTGAGGAACACAGACACTTTAGATTTTCCTGAGGAGATACTAGAGATGGGTCTGCTTATGGACGTCTCTGCTTTTTTGGAAACTATTCCAATTAAATATATTCTTCTAATATTCATAACCTCCAGACTGAGTTTGATTAATTAATGGAACAGCCGGAAACCACAACACTAACCGAATTGATAATAATGGAGTTGACATTTTCCACTACTTTAGCTTAAGATGCTAACATCAAAGCAGATACCACATGGCATGTCAAAAACACAATATTCATATCATATTCATATTATTATTTTTCAAAGGGGACTGAGAAATTCACTGAAATATCATGATAACAGAGTTGACAAATAGCTAATCCTAAACATCTGTACCCTAAACATTCTGTACAAATTAAGGAGCGAAGAATAAATGACATGCTTCAATGCCTCCCAGAATTTCCTTGGAAACATCACTTGGAGTAAGTCACATGCTTTTTCTATCAGTGCTTTACAGATTATTATGCCACACAATGTATTATTATTTTTTATTACTGCAATTAATGCAAACAATATAGAAAGTAGATGTTTCTTGCAATAGTTTAACTTAAAGAAAAATAAAATTAGACTTCATCATTTCATGATAATTGAAGCTGAATGCATGATTCAGGAGCCAATCAAAAATAGGTATTGTGCGAGTCTTCAAGTTAATTGTCATTGATGCCATTGATGCGATCCAAGACCTGTGACCATAATCCTGGACCAGGCCGTATCCTGAGCTGATGCTGTGGCGGTCATGGAGGAGCGGAGAGCATGAGACTGATTCCTGAAAGACCACAGTGACAGATGAGTCCCCACACTCATCCTGTGGGCCAGCCTGATCACCCCCCGGTGACCTACTCACACCTGCAGTTCTCTACGATGGACGTGCAGCATTCTCCAGCCTCCGGCACCTAGACTGCAGCTCCACACAGAAAGTTTGGCCAGATGAAAAATGGTCGTGCCCAACAGAGCCTGGTTTCTCTCTAGGTTTTTTTTTTTCCTTCACTTCGTCAGTTTTTTTTTCCTCGCCACTTGTCGCCACAGGCTTGCTTGGATCGGGACTTGTGGAGCTGCGCATCGGTGGATTTGCTCTTCAGTGTTTGAACTTTCAGCAGTGAAATTTAAACCACACTGAACAGAACTAAACTGAACTTCAACTCTGAAATCTGGACTTTACTAGAACTTAAGCTGCTTTGACACAATCTACATTGTAAAAAGCCCTATATAAATAAACATGAATTTAATTGAATTGAATTAATATTTTCAAGATAAAATGTTCTTAAATACACGTACAAACATTACTTTTAGAGATAACTTGAAACAATTTATGTTAATATTTAAAACCGTTTTATTAACTGAAAAATAATAGAAGGTTTCGAGAGGCTAAATGTATCAGAATCACCCATATAACTGTAATCAGATGCTTTCTTAACCCCTGTTTTCTCATTTTTCTTGTTTATTTTGTTTATGAGATAAAAAAGAGCAACACATATTTACGTTTTCATCTCAGCTTCACTCTTAAAAGTGACTTTAGACTTCTGTATGTTATGACACACTTCTGTATTTCTCTGTTTTGCAGTGAAAACATGCGGGATGAATCTCTTGGGTCCTTCAGGAACGTTCACGTCTCCTAATTTCCCCATCCAGTATGAGAGCAACTCTCAGTGTGTTTGGATCATCACCGCCAGTAACCCCAATAAGGTACAACAATAACCTGCTCGCACATATCGCTTCATATCCGACTCAAGCCAAAGCTTTTATGAAAATGTCAGCATCTTATCTTAAAATGACATTTAATAAAACAGTGTTCCAGCATCATTTAAACAATAGCACAAGCAGCTGTGGCCTGTTTGGGGAATTTAAAAACATGGACATATATATATTTTTGTATTTACAGTGCATTAAGGTGATTATTATTATTATTATTTTCAGATTTTTTTCTATTTAATTATTATTAAATGAGAATGTCCACTTTAGTTTTCAAGACACTTTAGTTAGCGGTTTCTATTTAGTTTGCTCAAAAAATATTATTATTATTGCTAATGTTATTATTATTATTATTATTATTATTATTATTGTTATTATTATTATTGTTGTTGTTGTTATTGTTGATTTTGTTGTTAAAATTATTATTATTATTTGGCTAAATTGTTAAATCAAACCAGAGATTTTATTTAAAAATCAAATGAAACCAAAATCTAAATATAAATATAATCAAAATCAAAATCAAATTTATTATATAAAAAGTAAATTAAAAAAAAAATTGAAATGTATGAAATTTTGAAATTATATATATTTCATAAAAATTATAAAAAAAAAAAAAAATTTATTAAATTCATTCATTCATTTTCTTTTCGGCTTAGTCCCTTTATTAATCTGGGGTCTCCACAGCGGAATGAACCACCAATTTATTCAGCATATGTTTTACAGGGCAGATGCCCTTCCAGTTGCAACCCATCACTGGGACACACCCATACACACTCATTCACACATATACACTACGGACAATTTAGCTTACCCAGTTCACCTATACCACATGTTTTTGGACTGTGGGTGAAACCGGAGCACCCGGAGGAAACCCACGCGAACACGGGGAGAACATGCAAACTCCACACAGAAATGCAACTGACCCAGCCGGGGCTCGAACCAGCGACCTTCTTGCTGTGAGGTGATTGTGCTACCCACTGCGCCACCGTGCTGTCTCCAAATTAAATCCAAATGTAAATTGGTTCAAGTATGGATCAAACCAACTCTTTTAACTAACAAATTTTATTAAACAAAATTTTGGGATTGGTTTGTATGTTACACAAATATTATAAAATATGTTCTCATTTATTCGATTTATTATGATATGTATTATATGACAGATGTTTTTGTTTGGTTCTGCATCGTTGAGTCTCAACTGATTTACTAAAATATTAATATGTGTTGCTAATCATTCATTCATTCATTCATTCATTCATTTTCCTTCGGCTTAGTCCCTTTATTCATCAGGGGTCGCCACAACTTATCCAGCATATGTTTTACACAGCGGATGCCCTTCCAGCTGGAACAGAGCAAACATCCGTACACTCTCACATGCACACATACACTATGGCCAACTTAGTTTATTCAATTCACCTATAGCAAATGTCTTTGGACTGTGGGGGAAACCGGAGCACCTGGAGGAAACCCACGCCAACACGGGGAGAACATGCAAACTCCACACAGAAATGCCAACTGACCCAGCCGGTACCTGAACCAGCAACCTTCTTGCTGTGAGGCGACAGTGCTAACCACTGAGCCACCATGTCATTAATCATTAATAACAAATCAGTTAAATTAAATAATCAATAGATTAATTTGTATTGATGAAACGTTTTTAAAAAAAGCCTAAAAATGTTAATGAGATGTTATGATATTTTATTCCGGTACTGTAGTTTTGCAGTGTCTGCCGAAATGTGCTGTAGTGCAAATTTCCCAGACAAAAAAAAATCTATTGATATCTCATAGTAGGACTTAAACTGTTCTCCTGACTCCTATTCTGTGCCCTTGTGCCCAGTCTCATCCATAAAAAAAAACATATGCCCCCACGGCTCCTCCTCTGGAAAGATTTTTTAAATATTATACTGTATGTATTATAGATGTGCCATTTATAGCAGGAATTGTGAGTCAACAGTTCCTCCAGCCACAGATGGCACATTTCAGGTGTACTTTTTTTTTTACCCGTTTCCTTGCCAGGTCATTAACAACTAGCTGATTCCTGTCCTCAATTGCTGCTAAATCTGAGCTTTCCTCTGGTGAGGAATGCAAATGAGCCCTAACACACATAACATTATTACCTCATTTATCTTCGCCCGGCGGAATTGCAAAGTTCAAATTTTATTGCGTTTTCCGCAGACCCATTATTAGAGACCCATGGGCAGCTCATTGGCATTATTATTGTGTTAACACAATAAATGAAGTTAATATATGAACTTAAAGGAGACAAAGCAGGACTTTCTTACTCCGGCCTAATCGGGTTCTTTAGTAAGCCGTTAATAATGTCAGTGTGAGTGCTGGGAGAGTCGTGGCTTTGTGCATATGGACCTCCTGTAAGCTGCTTCTGCCATATACAGCGGGGAAAATAAGTATTGAACACGTCATGTTTTTTTACTGGGAGTAATATTTATAAAGGAGCTGTTGACATGGAATTGAACCAGATTTTGGTAAAAACCCAAACAATACAAACATAAAAATAAAACAAAACAAAACAAATCTGAAAAATGTGTTATGTATAATAACAATGAAATGACACAAGGAGAAAGTGCTGAACTACTGAAACGTATTTAATACTTTATATAAAAGGCTTTTTTTGGTGATGGCAGCTTAAAGACGCCTCTCATATAGAGAATGAAGTCACATGCATTGCTCAGATGTGAGTTTTTCACAGACTTCAACAGTGTGTAAAAATCTTGATGGTTCTGTGGGTCTCGTCTATCAAATCTGATCTTTAATAAGTCAGGTGATTGGCTGGGCCATTCTACAGCTTGATTTTCTTTCTCTGAAAGCATTTGAGAGTTTCCTTGGCTATGTTTTGGATCATTGTCTTGCTAAAATGTCCACCCTGGTTTCATCTTCATCATCCTGATATTGAAGATATAGGACTGAAGCAGCTAATATTCATTTACACTGATGAAGAGCAGAGGGTTACTGAAGAACTACTGAGAGATTTCAGCTGCTGTCTGGGCTTTCACCACCTTTCTACACCTCCCTTTCTTCATGTGTTCAATACTTTTTCTCTGCATCATTTTATTTTATTATGCATAACTTAATTTGTAAACTAATTAGATTTTGTTTTCTTTGCATATATGAATTTCTTTGGTTGCTATCAACATCCGTTGAAAATGTCGTCAACGGCAAAAAAAAGAAAGTGTTCAATACTTATTTTCCCCACTGTATTTACTGTATTATGTATTTTTTTAGTAGTGCTGCCAAAACGATAAATCGTGATTAATCACATCCTAGATAAAAGTTTGTATTTGCATAATATATACATATGTACTTTATATATATACAGACACATACTGTACATATATCATACATGAACAAATATTTATACAGAAAATTACACAATACGCACAAATATATTTTGGATGTAATCAATGTCATTAACATATATTTTTATTAGTGCTGACAAACTATTAATCGCATCCTAGATAAACTTTTCTATTTACATAACATATTCATGTGTACTGTGTATGTATATATGAATAAATACACATTACGTTCATTACATAAAATACAAAAATATACAATATATTTGTATGTATACATACACACATACTGTACATAAAACACAAGAATACTCATTCAATCATTTATCTTCCTTCAGCTTAGTCCCTTTATTCATCAGGGGTCGCCACAGTGGAATGAACCGTCAACTTATCCAGCATATTTTTTACACAGCAGATGCCCTTCCAGCTGCAACCCAGTACTGTGAAACATCCATACACGCTCATTCACACACATACACTACGGCCAATTTAGTTTATTCAATTCACCTATAGCGCATGTCTTTGGACTGTGGGGGAAACTGGAGCACCCGGAGAAAACCCACGCGAACACAGGGAAAACATGCAAACTCCACACAGAAATGCCAACTGACCCAGCCAGGACTCGAACCAGAGACCTTCTTGCTGTGAGGTGACAGTGCTAACCACTGAGCCACATTGTCACCCCACACAAAATAAACCATATAAATATATTTAAACTTTTATTTTGGATGCAATTAATCATTTGACAGCACTATGTTTTCTATATAAAGTGTGTTTCTTTGACTGTGTCCATCAACATTTACACCGAAATGTCATTTCCATCATATCTCAAACGATGTATTGTGTTTGATAGCATTCTGTGATTGAAATATATTTACCCTTTTTTTAAATTAAGTGACTGACTCTTGCTTGGTTTAATTTCAGCGCTAGCGTTTATGCCTAATAGTGTGCAGTTAAATAACATTCAGTGAGGGTTGCAATACTAAATACATTTATGATATTATTAAATAATTTAAGTAAAAATAAAGGCTGATTTTTGAACATGCTAAAACTTTTAAAACGATAAACAAAACATTTAAAAGTTAACAATGTTAACTTTTAAAATGAAGGCTCACATGACACTGGAGATTGAAATACTGATGCTAAAAAATTCAGCTTTGAATCACAGGAATAATCCCATTTGTAAATAAATGTATATTTAAATGTAAATCTATAAATTATACAGTGTTTAGCTTTAGTTGTGAGCACAATTGAAGGCAAAATTATTAGCCTATTATTAAAATAAAATATGATAAACATTATAATACAAGTAATGTTTAACAGAGCAAGGAAATTTATATGTTTATATTGCATTTTTTTCTTGTAGAGAAAATCTTTTTTTTTGCAGATTTTTAAGGTTAGTATTATTAGCCCCTTAAGAGTTTTGTTTTGTTTTATTTTATTTTATTTTATTTTATTTTATTTTATTTTATTTT
>CAIGQV010001633.1:26959222-26972929 GCA_903798115.1 Danio jaintianensis | reverse complement strand
TATATATATATATATATATTATCAAGCATTAAAGAATCAGTAATTAATTTATTACTAGAATATATTTTTATCAATACTCCTTGGTACTGAATATCAAATTTAAATAATCCTCTTAAATGGATATTATTTTTATTTTTATTTTAATGTTTGTTTGTTTTTTTATAAAATAAAATAAAATAAAATAAAATTAAATTATCTCCTCTTAATTGATATACTTCTGTGTTACTAGATGTAATTGCTTAAATGTTTATCATAAATCCAAAATAATGTCCTGGAAAGGTTTAATTTGTTACCAGACCAATTGCTTACCCATGGTCAGGACTTTCTATTAAGACTTTCAAGTTTTATTAAGTTCTGATTTCAGAAATTTAAGCATGCAACTGGCATTCACAGCTCATTTTGCTTGTTTGATTTGAAATCGAAGTGAAATAAAAAAGTGAAACATGACTTGCTTTTTATCCATCAGGAAATAATTGGGTCAGGTAAATTTTACACCACAGCTGTATTCATGCTGAGGCAACTCTAAGAAACACTTTCCAGAACAATTGCTGACCCATGGTCATGGTCAGTTCTATTTAGCTCTGATTTCTGAAATTTAAGCATGCAACTAGCATTACAGCTCATTTTTCCTGTGTGATTTAACATTGGAGTGAAATAAAAAGTAGAACATGACTTGAGTTTATCTATCAGGAAATGACTGGACCAAGAAAACTTTACACCACAGCTGTATTCAGACTGAAGCAACTCCAAGCAACACTTTTTGAGTTAAAAAAAAGGTGTTTGGTGAAATAAAATGTAGGACATGAGTTTTATTCATCAGGAATTGATTGGGTGAGGAAAGCTTGACTACTGGAGGTGTACTTCGACTGAAGATGACCATCTCGTTATCTGGAGTAAAGTAAAAGTTGATTTTGTTGACTTTAACCTTCGGGTAAAATTTTCCAAGAGAGCACTCATTGGCTGTCTGGCCCATTTGGCGTGTTCAATTTTAATGACTTCATGTCATTCGGAATGAACTGAATATGGAGGAAATATTTTGGGTACTTCACAGTGCCGGAGGGAAGAAAGAAAGAGATTTAGGCAGATGTTGAGCCCGAGGCGCTAGACTCTTTTTATCGTCTCGCAGGGAGTGACGCTGACATTCATTATCATTAAAGGTGAAGTCTCTGAGGAAATCTGCTGTCAGTGCTTGAATCCTGAAGTTCAGGCTGTAGTGTAGGCATCTTAGGAAGTACTGATTATGACTGCATCTATGGTGCAATGGCTATGTTCCAAATCATGGTGGCATTTTAACACTACAAATACAGAGGCAGTGGTTTAGACCATTTTTACATTTTGCAATTTATTAACTTTGTTAAAATAAAGCCTATATGCAGCGGGTAAAGAAAAAGTATTGAACACGTCTCCATTTTTCTCAGAAAACTTATTTCTAAAGGTGCCATTGATTTGAAATTTTTCCCGGATGTTGGTAACAACCAAAGAAATCCATATATGCAAAGAAAACAAAGCTAATTAGTTTACAAATTAAGTTATGCATAATAAAATGAAATGATGCAGGGAAAACGTATTGAACACATGAAGAAAGGGAGGTGTAGAAAGGCAGTGAAAGCCCAGACAGCAGCTGAAATCTCTCAGTAGTTCTTCAGCAACCCTATACCCTTCATCAGTGTAAATTAATATTAGCTGCTTCAGTCCAACATCTACATTAGCAGGAGGATGAAGATGAAACCAGGGTGGACATTTCAGCAAGACAATGATCCAAAACACAGCCAATAAAACTCTCAAATGCTTTCAGAGAAAGAAAATCAAGCTGTAGAATGGCCCAGCCAATCACCTGACTTGAATCCAATTTAAATACAAAATAAAGATCAGATATGATAGACGAGGCCTACAGAACCATCAATATTTTTACACTCTGTTGAAGTCTGAAAAACTCACACCTGAGGAATGCATGTGACTTCATTCTCCATATGAGAGGCGTCTTTAAGCTGCCATCACCAATAAAGCCTTTTATAGACCATTTTGAGGGATGTAAACAATAACAATGGTCCTAACATTCATTCATTCATTCATTTTCTTTTCGGCTTAGTCCCTTTATTAATCTGGGGTCGCCACAGCGGGATGAACCGCCAACTTATCCAGCATATGTTTTACGCAGCGGATGCCCTTCCAGCCGCAACCCATCTCTGGGAAACATCCATACACACCCATTCACACACATACACTACGGACAATTTTAGCTTACCCAATTCACCTATACCGCATGTCTTTGGACTTGTGGGGGAAACCGGAGCACCCGGAGGAAACCCACGCGAACACGGGGAGAACATGCAAACTCCACACAGAAATGCCAACTGACCCAGCCGAGGCTCGAACCAGCGACCTTCTTGCTGTGAGGCGAACGTGCTACCCACTGCGCCACCGCGTCGCCCCTGGTCCTAACATATATCCTGTTTTACATTTTTAATTTCCACACCTTCCGAGAATCCAAAAAGGTCCACATATTGATATATAACGTTAGGTCAGGTCAACAGCTCCTTTACAAATATTATTGGCAGGAAAAAACATGACGTGTTCAATACTTATTTTCCCCGCTGTAACTATAGTACGCTAACATTTCCTAAATGTGTGAGTGTTTCATTCTAACATTGTTATTTTATTAAAATTACAAACAATAGTTCTGAGTATTTCTACCTTGAATGGCCACAGTAGTCAAACGTACCACATGCATTTCAGCATTCACTACTTTTTCCTGTGCCTTTGAATATGCATGTCCCTATTGCCTAGCAACTTTGTGCTAACAAAAACATAACTGATAGCAAAACCATAACTTTCAAACTTTTCAGTATGCACTAGTGATCTACTAATGCATATGCAATTATAGGCTATACAAAAGAGACCATAGTTTTAGGGTAAAGACTTTATAAAACATAAAGACAATGCTTAATTCTAAAAACTCAATAGAAGCTTCGAATATAAATATGATGTGACAATTTCAACAGTCAGAATGACCACTATGACGTTCATAGTAGTTATATGAATTTTGGTAGTTCCAGAGAGCTCCAGAAAGAAAGTCTAGGTAACTTTGTTTCATAATTGACAAGTTGGCAACATTGAGTCTGCAGTTGAGTAGAATTGAATTAAAACAACACTGTATTGACTAGAGCTTAATAACAACACTATTGCCTTCTGTAGAGCTCCATATAGCTGATTTATCAAATTTCATAAACCTTCTAAATATTGACCTGAACTGACTTGAGCTGAGTAATAACACTATTATATTTATTACTATTGTATTGTATTGGAAGTAATCTCGATTTTGAAGAAGTTTGCATTGATTATTCTTTTCTTGTTTATTACTGTGAAGCTGATTTGACCTTCTAGGATGCTTTTTTTTTTTCAATAATATCCAGCTGCAGTCCCACACGCTTCAGGCCACACTAGATTCAGACCACTAGATCCAGGCTTCCAAGTGGGGGAGGGACTTATTCCACGAATAGGTTGTTTAGTGTTACTGCTGTGGCTAATGTGAATGTGCACATACAGTCGTGGCCAAAAGTTTTGAGAATTACATAAATATTGGAAAAGTTGCTGCTTAAGTTTTTATAATAGAACTATAATAAAGTTTTATAACTTTTATAATAAAACTACAGAATTTTATGAAGAGTGATCAGATGAATTGCATAGTCCTTCTTTGCCATGAAAATGAACTTAATCCTGAAAAAAACTTTCCACTGCATTTCATTGCTGTCATTAAAGGACCTGCTGAGATCATTTCAGTATTCGTCTTGTTAACTCAGGTGAGAATGTTGACGAGCACAAGGCTGGAGATCATTATGTCAGGCTGATTGGGTTAGAATGGCAGACTTGACATATTAAAAGGAAGGTGATGCTTGAAATCATTGTTCTTCCATTGTTAACCATGGTGACCTGCAAAGAAACGCGTTCAGCCATCATTGCGTTGCATAAAAATGGCTTCACAGGCAAGGATATTGTTGCTACTAAGATTGCACCTAAATCAACAATTTATAGGATCATCAAGAACTTCAATGAAAGAGGTTCAATTCTTGTTAAGAAGGCTTCAGGGCGTCCAAGAAAGTCCAGAAAGCGCCAGGATCGTCTCCTAAAGAGGATTCAGCTGCGGGATCGGAGTGCCACTAGTGCAGAGCTTGCTCAGGAATGGCAGCAGGCAGGTGTGAGCACATCTGCACGCACAGTGAGGCGAAGACTTTTGGAAGATGGCCTGGTGTCAAGAAGGGCAGCAAAGAAGCCACTTCTCTCCAAAAAAAACATCAGAGACAGATTGATCTTCTGCAAAAAGTATGGCGAATGGACTGCTGAGGACTGGGGCAAAGTCATATTCTCCAATGAAGCCCCTTTCCGATTGTTTGGAGCATCTGGAAAAAGGCTTATCCGGAGAAGAAAAGGTGAGCGCTACCATCAGTCCTGTGTCATGCCAACAGTAAAGCATCCTGAGACCATTCATGTGTGGGATTGCTTTTCATCCAAGGGAGTGGGCTCACTCACAATTTTGCCCAAAACACAGCCATGAATAAAGAATGGTACCAAAACACCCTCCAACAGCAACTCCTTCCAACAATCCAACAACAGTTTGGTGAAGAACAATGCATTTTCCAGCACGATGGAGCACCGTACCATAAGGCAAAAGCGATATCTAAGTGGCTCGGGGACCAAAACGTTGAAATCTTGGGTCCATGGCCTGGAAACTCCGCAGATCTTAATCCCATTGAGAACTTGTGGTCAATCCTCGAGAGGCGGGTGGACAAACAAAAAGCCACTAATTCTGACAAACTCCAAGAAGTTATTATGAAAGAATGGGTTGCTATCAGTCAGGATTTGGCCCAGAAGTTGATTGAGAGCATGCCCAGTCGAATTGCAGAGGTCCTGAAAAAGAAGGGCCAACACTGCAAATACTGACTCTTTCCATAAATGTCATGGAATTGTCGATAAACGCCTTTGAAACGTATGAAGTGCTTGTAATTATATTTCATTACATCACAGAAACAACTGAAACAAAGATCTAAAAGCAGTTTAGCAGCAAACTTTGTGAAAACTAATATTTGTGTCATTCTCAAAACTTTTGGCCACGACTGTACATATAATGTAATTTTTGTGACACAGTACAACAATAAATACTGTTTATATGTAACTGTAAGGGGTAGGTTTAAGGTTGGGGTGTGTGTAGATGTTATTAAAACACAACAGGTTACTGTAAAGTTTAGGTTTAGGGTTGGGGTAGATGTAGACGTTAAACACAATAGGTTGAACAAACACAAAATAAATCTCATAATTTACAGTCAAAAATGGTATGGTTCATTATATTGATCAAAATGAATATCAATAAAAAATCTAATAATGTAGTTGTAGTATTTTGTGTATTTGTTAGTTAATACTGTACATATAATTCATGTGGACGTTCTTGGGATAGCTCACTTAACAATACAAAACCACGACTAATCTGTAATATGGTCCATCCCTGCCTAGATCTAGTGGCCTGAAACTTGTGTGGGTCTGTGGACCTACAGCTGGATATATCTCATTATTTTAGTCAAAAACTAAAGCAGAATTGCTGGTATTCTTCTTGAAGTAAACAGTCCCAAGTTGCGTTGTAATTAACACACTAAAATGGTGGAGAATGCGGGCAACATTTGTATACATGTAATTCCTTTAAACATATGAATAAGAATAAGTAATTTATGTAGATTTGGATGTATGCCACCCCCAAAAAAGTTTTATTTTCTTGTTGGGGCTGCATTGTTAGCTTAGCAATAATGCTAACTCTGCTGAAAGCACCTATGTAAACTGTCCCATGCACTTTAAGTAAAATATTGCTGCCTAAATAGAGTGCTTTAAACTTTTAAATTGTGAGATTTCATATCAGGATGCCATATAGTAGCCTACCTATACAATGTATAATGCAAAATTAGTGTCTAAAAAGTGTCTAGAGTGCCTTTGTTACATGTGTTGTCCATCTACGCTTAAGCTTCAGTGGCCCATAGCCTACAGCAGATGTAGTTTTATAAAATAGGAGTGTATTGACTTTCCAATACTACCTTACTGGCTCTGAATTTTTTCTTTTATTATTAGCAATGCCTTATGTGCATACTTAGTGTGTAGTAAGGGTATTGGTGATTTATTTATTTTTTTACATATAATTTTCCAAATTATTTAACAAAGAGTTTTTACTACAGTTCAAACATTTGAACATTTTGTCTGCTTAAAAATAATTTGGTATTCTGTTTCATGATGTTACCTGTACTAGTCTCCTCGGTTAAGTCCTAAAGTAGTACTAGAATGTTTTTTTGTACTTGGCTTGACTGTTACCTAAGATCTATATGTGCCCAAATCAATAGTTTAAGCCCTTTCAAGATAATGCCACCAGCCAATTCAGCTTTCGGTTTAGTAGAAACCCCTATGATAAGGTTTCTTGAAGCACTTTGAGTCCCTCTTCAATAGACAGATTGTGTTCTGAAGAAACATAATTAGAGATGAGCCTTTATTTTCAGATTCCCTGATTGCACACACCAAGAGTCAATTCAATGCATGTGCTTTCTTTTACATTTTGTCAACCTACAATGTCACTTCAGCATGGCTTAGCAAATGTTAGCAAAACATTTAGCAGGTGGTTTTGTTAATTGCATGTTTAGACTATGCAATATCAGAAAACTGTGGATGAAGACTTAAAAAATTCTGGGTTATCATAGCCCTACATTGGGTCAAATATGGACAAACTCAACATTGGTTAATAAATTTTTTCATTCATTCATTCATTTTCTTTTCGGCTTAGTCCCTAATGCGGATGCCCTTCCAGCTGCAACCCATCACTGGGAATCATTCATACACACTCATTCACACACATACACTACGGACAATTTTTAGCTTACCCAATTCACCTATACCGCATGTCTTTGGACTTGTGGGGGAAACCGGAGCACCCGGAGGAAACCCACGCAAACACGGGGAGAACATGCAAACTCCACACAGAAATGCCAACTGACCCAGCCGAGGCTCGAACCAGCGACCTTCTTGCTGTGAGGCGAACGTGCTACACACTGCGCCACCGCGTCGCCCTAATTAATTTTTTTTCCCGATTAAATTTAAATAACTGTTTGTAACACAACAGTTCAGTTTCACCAAACATTGGCTTACAACTACCCAGCATCTTTTATGATGATGCGGTTAACATTATTTATATGTATTTACATTTGCTGGGCACACATTTTTTGTAAACTGCCACATACATTTGATTAGCAGTAAACACATTAGTATGCAATCAAAGAAGTATTTTTTTTCTACTGTAAAATCATTCTTAAATTGTGAATTCATTTTAGCTTGGCTGTTTATGCAAATTTTGGGCCACTCTGAACAAAAAATTCAATAATAAAACAATTCAGTCTTGAAAAAATTGCAAACACTTTGCATGTGATAGTTTTAAGTTTATTTACATTATATAAAGCTTTTGCAGAGACTTTCTTGGAAATCAAACTTATGACATTGCTTTGTTGTTTTGGCAGACATGCTATTTCCTTAAACATCTCAGTGACATACAGTATGTGCATGTACTTTTTGTGCATCAAGATGTCAAAGACCCAGTATTATTATCAGTGTTTAGAAAACCAAGCATCATTATTTCTTTTGCATATATTTAAACAAACTTATATGACTTTAAACTTAGTTTTAAACTGTGTTAAAGGTTAGTTCACCCAAAAATATATATTACATTATTACTCACTCTCATGCCGTTCGTTCATCTTTAGAACATAAAGTTAGATGAAATCCAAGAGCTCTCTCATTCATATACAGCACACACAGAAGACATAGACAAACAAAGTCTTTTTTTTTTGGTGCACAAAAAAGTTTTTGGAGCTTTGTATGATTAAAGTTGAACCTCCAAAGTCACAATGTTGTTGGTTCCTATTCTGGGCTTTAAATGCTGACCATTGCTGTCTATAGAGGACGATTGCTGTATATAGAGGGGACCACTGCTATCTATAAAGGGTCAGAGAGCTCTCAAAGTTCATCTAAAATATCTTAATTTGTGTTCCAAAGATGAAAGAAGGTCTAAGGTGATTGAAACGACATGAGGGTGAGTGATTAATGACACAATTTTCATTCTTGGGTAAGCTTACACTTTAAAATAAATGCACAGGCTTGCATTATAAAGGTTGTCAGAATGTCATGCACTAAATTAAGTAGAACAACACTTATTTCATTTAGCTGTTAGCAAATGCACTTCATTAAACATGGGCATCAGCTATATTCTATATAACTGCAGGTTAACTATGCGTATTTTTAATAACTTTAATTGTTACTAGTTTTTACTAGTTATTTAATTAAAGTTATTAGTAACTAATAAAGTTATAGTAACTAATGTAATGTAACTAATGTAACCTTAACTTTTCCTAATTTGATTGTAATGCAATAATGTGCACTTTTTGTAAAGCTGCTTTGAAACAACTATTGTGAATAATACGTGTAATTTAACTTTGCACTTTTTTCAGTGTAGAGACTGATGAAAAAAGTGTAGAGACCACTTTTTTTTAACCGCATAGCAATGCCCATGCAGTCACCCGTAACACCCTGGCACCACGGCAGAGGAATTTGCATGGGCAGTAGCACTTTTTCCCTAAGAAAACTTTTATAGGCATAGTAAAGTGACCTTTTCTAGAGACAACGGCAGGTGAAAAGCTGCTCAAAGTAGAAGAACTTCTCGTTACTCTCATTAACCTTTCAGTGGTATTTTTACTTCCGGTGAAGGTTAGTGTGCTCTTTGAATTCCCCAGGCTCATCACTGCTTATCTCAACAGAATTACTGAAAGTGATATTCAAAAAAAGAAAGTTGCATATGGGCATCCAGTAAAGTTTTAGATATTTTTTTTAAGATTCCACATGTGTCTTCCTGCAGCTCTGTGCGGAGGCGATGTGCGTGTCCCAGAGGGCATCATACTCTCTCCCGGCTTCCCCGAGCTCTATCCCAACTCATTAAACTGCACATGGACTCTGGAGGTCAGCCATGGCAAAGGTAGGAGCCCGGGAGATTTCTTCATGCGCTGTCAGTAGAAGATGAGAACTCGCTTTTGTTTGATATCTTATCTGGCCAAGCTCTGGGTTTCATTCTATCATTTTTTCAGATGTCCGTGAACACATAAAAGTGTGTATTTTTTTTTATACTTTTATGTATTGAACACAAACACAAATAGAAAAAAGTTGACAGACCACTTGGAAATTCTCAGTTTCTTTTGGATGGATTGGATTTGTTAGGTGTATGCTTGCATAAAATTTTTATATTTGTTTTATTGTAAAAAGGTCTGATAACATTTATTCTAAATTACAAATATAAATGGCAAATTTATTAACAACAGGGTAGTTGCACCAAATACAGATTTTTGAACTCTACTGCAGTTAAAACGTTAGTATTGTGTTGCCTAAACTCTGTTTGTTTTTTCTGCTTGTTCAAACTACTTATTTAAAATGAGCTGAATCAACACAGTTCTTGATTTCATTCATTCATTAATTTTCTTACGGCTTAGTCCCTTTATTCATCAGGGGTTGCCACAGCGGAATGAACCACCAACTTATCCAGCATATGTTTCACACAGCGGATGCCCTTCCAGCTGCAACCCAGTACTGGGAAACATCCATACACACTCATTCACACACATACACTACGGCCAATTTAATTTATTCAAATTACCTATAGCACATGTCTTTGGACTGTGGGGGAAACCAGAGCACCCGGAGGAAACCCACACCAACATGCAAACTCCACACAGAAATGCTAACTTACCCAGCCAGGACTCGACCAGCGACCTTCTTGCTGTGAGGCGACAGTGCTAAGTACTGAGCCACCGTGTGGCCCAATTCTTGATTTGTTTTTTCTTACATTTTTTTTTAATGTTCAATCTACTTAAATTTGTAAAAACAATTAAGTTAACTAAATTGATTTGTGTTGGGACAACTTGAAGTATTTGTGTAGAACCCAGCATTTTTTACAGTGTACAAATGAATATAAGCATTTCTGAAAGCATGGCATTTTTTGTAATCTTGATGAGTTGCCATTTTATGAATGTCACATGTAGTTTGCAGAACAAAACAAAAGTATTTTCTCAAGTTCAAGTCAAGTTGAGCTTTATTGTCATTTTGCTACTTGTGTGGACATACAGTGGAACGAAACCTTGTGTCTCGCAGGACCACGGTGCTACATAAATAAACATAATCATAAATATGAACACAACACTGGACGTAAGAGCTATTTTAAACCTATATATAACTAACATACTGGAGTAGTAGTCTAACTATACTAACTACTAACTATACATATACTACAAATACTTAACTAATACTAAGACAGACAATACAAGTACTTTTACATAAGCCAGAACAATATTGTGCAAAGCAAGTATTTAAGGTTGAATAAAACAAGTAGTGCAACATGATTGTGTGGTACACTCACAGTTAAACGTTGTTTTTGTTATTGAGTCCTTGTAAGATGGAGTTTAAGTAAAGTGTCTGGTGCATGTGGAGAGAAGAGTGTTTCTACAGGTGGTTTGTAAAGCCCACTCACCTGTGTGAGGCACACTTCAGAAATACACAGTGTTTTTCAAGAGATATGGAGTGATAGTTACTCAATCGTATACTGTTGGAGCCAGAATTGATTATTAAGATAATTATATGATGATTATCAGAAATATTTGAATTTATTATTATTATTTTTTGTGTTTTATTTTATAATGGATTAAAGTAGCAATTATGTGTAAGAATGATTATAGTGGTAAATTTGTATTCCTCTGAGCAATATGGAAGGTCTTTGGTTCTGCGGCACCTGATATATGAGGATTAGTTAAGCCATGATCCGTTTTCTCACTCTGTGTATTATCGACGCAGGTATGCAGCCATACATTTTTTTGACCGCTGCAAGCGCTTTAAGCAAACCACGAAATAGTGAATGATCATGAATCTGCACTTCCATATGCTACGGTAGGACAGATTAAGTTGGAACAGTCTTTATTTTGTATGTTAAATAAATTGTCATCAGTCAACACAAGCTTCCTGGAGTGAGTTGTTTCATCTTGAAATGCGATTCAGCGTGTCAACCAAGGCTGTATTAAAAAAAAAAAGCTGTTATACATACTGTAACTAAAAAGTGTAAATCCAGAGAAACTGAGAATTTCCAAGTGATCTCTCTTGGTTATTTCCCATCCCTGTAGATATATACTGCTATAATATAATACAAACGTTAATAATACTAATAAAAATAATACATTTGTTCCAGAAAATGACAATGGGTCAAAATACTAATATATTTCTATTTGTTTTGATTGAAAATCATGGTTTTTACACCAAATATTGGTTTCTTAACACCTATGAAGTAAAAACAAATAAATCAAATGAATATAAGAAAAAACTAAAAACATAGTTTTGTTGTTATTGTGACCATTTTATTGATGTCAGTGAAGTTTTCGGAACAAAACAACATTGTTTTCTCAAAAAAAAAAAAAAAAACACAAGAAAAAAACTATAAATTGTAAATCCAGAGAAACTGAGAATTTCCAAGTGATCTGTCTAGGTTTTTTCCCATCCCTGTAGATATATACAAAAATGTTCAATACATTGTTCAGGGGGAAAACACAAATAAGTTGCATTGTTGTGTCATTTTGGTCATATTTTATAGTTTCGTTCAGCTATAATATATTACAAACTCCAAATTACAAATACAAATATGGTCATTTAGAGCATTTGTTCCAGAAAATGACAATGGGTCAAAATACTAATATATTTCAATTTGTTTTGATTGAAAATCATGTTTTTTTGCACCAAATATTGATTTCTTAACACCTATGAAGTAAAAAAAAAATAATAATAAAATTAATATAAGAATGTCTAAAAACATATTTTTGTTGTTTGTTTTGTTTTGTTTTTTGAGAAAACAATGTTGTTTGTTCTGAAAACTTCACTGACATCAATAAAATGGTCACAATAACAACAAAAAAACTATAAAATTGTACATCCAGAGAAACTGAGAAGTTCCAAGTTATCTCTTTTTTATCCATGGCTATAGACAATATATCCGCTTGTTAAGTCATGACGTATGAAGTACTGTTTCCGTGTCCAAGCCACTACTCATTTAAATTAAGAAAATATTTGTTTATGACCACTTTTTTGTCATATCACACATTAAAGTGAATTTAATATAAAATCATGGTGTACACGACAGTCTCTGGACTTGTTGCATCGCTGACACCGATATTTTAACAATTTATAAAAAATGAATCACTTTCTGGCCCTCTGATATTAGGCATGGATATATATATATATATAGTGATTGTGATTTTTGAAATTAATACATCGCTTTGTAAACGTTTGTTATTACCATTTGATGAGCCTCCCCATGCAGTTTGATATGGCGCTTGGACCCAGAAGCCGCTTCGCGTGACGTCACACTTAATAAGTGGATATACAACACAGATATTCAATACAGTGTTCAGATGAAAAAAAGACACAAATAAGTTGAATTGGCAAGTCAAAGTCATATTTTATGGTCTCATTGACAATGATATAAAATAAACTGCTGGTAAAACAAAATGTGTCTAAACACGTATTTAATTAACCTCTCTTCAATACACACATTCTTTCAAATGCATTGTATTCAGCACAGGAAATGAAAAATATACCTTCAAAACAAAATGAGAATATAATTTAGCATTTATTAGCATTACCATTTATTTCAAACGTCCAACCTAAACGAATCTATTTCATGGTAAATACGGGATTTGTTTTATGCCCACAGCTCCAAGTGTGATGCGTCCTGACATGACAGATTTGGACATTTTTTTGGTCAGTGTGAAATAGCTGCTCTTCTGTTCAGGTGTGCAGTTCACGTTTCATGCGTTTCACCTGGAGGATCACCATGACTATCTGCTGCTGACGGAGAACGGCAGTTTCGCACGGCCTCTCGCTCGGCTCACCGGTTCGCAACGACCCCCGCCAGTCAATGCCGGACTGTATGGAAACTTCAAAGCCCAGCTCCGCTTCATCTCAGACTTCTCCATCTCCTTCCAAGGCTTCAACATCTCGTTCTCAGGTGAACCAAACTAGCTTTGTGTCCTGTTGGAATCTGTCTGTCTGTCTATTGTTCTGCCATTCTACTGTGCTTTCACTGTATGTGTTCTGTCTGTCTGTCTAACATGTCATTTTTTTTTTTTCTTGCTGTTTGGTGCTTTTTCTCGATGTCTTTCCATCTGTCTCTGTCTAGAATTTTTTTTTATATCAATGATTTAAACTAAATTGCAATTATGAAGTTTTTTTTATCACTTTCATTCTAAACGCGTTTGTTCGTTCGTTCGTTCGGTCGTTCGGTCGTTTGCTCACTCGCTCGCTTGCTTCAATTTTATTACCTTACAGTACTTTACATGTTACAATTTTTACATTTATGAAGTTTTTTTTATCAATCATTCCAAACCCATATGTTTTTTATTCATTCATTCATACATACATACATTCATTCATTCATTTATTGACTTACTTAAATTGTACTACTTTAGGTTATTTCAAATTTTACATTTTTCTTTACATTTATGACGTTTTTATTTTATACATCATTCCAAACCCATATGTTTTCCTTTCGTTCATTCATTCATTCATTCATTCATTCATTCATTCATTCATTCATTCATTCACTTACTTACC
>CAIGQV010001633.1:26924658-26938533 GCA_903798115.1 Danio jaintianensis | reverse complement strand
ATCCATCCATCCATCCATCCATCCATCCATCCATCCATCCATCCATCCCTTAACACACATCCATCTGTCCTTCCATCACACATTTCACAGATTTCACAGTGTTTACATTGTATGTAAACATGTATATAAATTATTATCATGAAATCAATTTTAATTAGATTTGAATGTAAAAAATGAAAGTTTAAAGCTGAAAAAATGAATGACTTCACCTTGGCAAGATGTTTTAATGTGACCATATAACAACAAAAAATCTTGAAATTGTGCAAAAAGGATGTTCACCTCTGAGGAGCATCTAAAGAAACACCCACTGATGAAACACCCACTCTTTTGCTTGCTGTTCTCCTCCAGGTTTTGAACTTTCTCATTGTGAAGAACCCGGCGTGCCTCAATTTGGATCCAAAGTTGACGACCAAGGCCACTTTGCAGGCAGTGTGGTCACATATCACTGTGATCCTGGATACAGTCTCCATGGCAGCAACATTTTGAGATGCATGACGGGCGAGAGACGCACGTGGGACCATCCGCTCCCCTCCTGTATAGGTAATGCTTCACACACAGCAATGCATTTTATTTCATGCAGTCGGGTCTTGAAATTAACTGTGTCAGATAACAATGTAAAATCACTATGGGTTATGTTTCACAAATTATGTTCACTCCATTTGCCAACACAGGCTCAATGGAAATACGTGTTTTAGCCTACAGTTTTGTGAAACCACAAAAATAATCTTCAACATACGTTTGACTGCAGTTTATAGGTATAATGAACACTAGAGGGCAGTATAACACCCACAACTTGTGTTCCTTTTCACATTAATGATCTTTACAGGCACATATTATTGATGTTTATTACATGGCTGTCTGGAATACTCAATTCTGATTGGTCAGACACGACATTCCAAGGTATGTTAGTCCCAGATAACAACCGCTGAATAACTCTGGCTCATCTGGGAACTTAGAATTACCTTGAGCGTCAGTGAAAAGGCCTATGTTCACATCCATATATTTACATTCACATTCACATGTGTCTGCTTGTCTTTCATGTCAATGTTTGGCGCCGTCTTGTGATTGAATAATGCGTAGATTAGTATATGCTCAATTCAACCGGTTTTGTTTCTGTGAGCTTTACATTTTTGACTGTTCGCTCCATTCAGCTCTATTCAGAATCTTTTTTTTTATAATAATAAAAAAAAATATTATGGCTCAGAACAATGTTTTGGCTCAGAACAATGTATTTCCAGGTGGAACTAGAGAATAAAGAAAATAATGAGCGTAGCTGCTGTTCATAGTGTATTTAAACGAGATGCAAAAATGTGTTATAGACGAAAATAGCAGTTAAATAAACAAACATAGAAACAAGCATGTAAAGCATATGAGTGTTTCTAACACAATGTCTAGTGTATTGAGGAGTGTGTCCTACAGGTGATGTCGAGCCAGCTCACCTGCATGGAGCACATTCATGCATCATACCATTATGTAATGCGTTGAGTGTATGCTTTACTAAAAAGATAGGTCTTTAATCTAGTTTTGAACTGAGAGAGTGTGTCTGAGCCTCGGACATTATCAGGAAGGCTATTCCAGAGTTTAGGAGCCATAAATGAGAATGCTCGACCACCTTTATTAAGCTTATATTTATAAATTGTGACTACTGGCTGCTGAAAATAATACGTTAATTTTATACCCTGCATATATTATTTAACAGTACGCAGTATACTGTAAACACTGTATACATGAAATAGTAAGCTAGTATCTGTAACACCACCATGTGCATCCTTAATCCCGAGGATTTATTCTTACACGGATTCCACTTAATTGGTCTTGCAGCTGTGCCCGTTCTGTGTGTGTGTTTGTGTGTGCGTGTGTGTCTACAAATACCTCGCATGTTTTTTTGTTGTGAATAATTGATCTACGAGAGTGTGCCTGTCACGCGTCCTGCACCGGAGCTTGATGTGCAGCCTGATTTCACTCTTACACGTTTTACCCAATTAAACTTTGATCCGAGGCATTGTGGGGATTTTGTGGATTTGTGTAATTGTCGCGTTTTGTTCATCTTGTGTGACTGCAGAACGCACAGTGAACACAAGACCGAAGCGGTGTCCATTTTTCTGATGTTTATACTTTTGTTTGGGTTTAATGTATGGAGACAGTTATGAGTAAACTACTTTTGCACTTTACTGTTCTATCTTTCGACCTTTCGTTCTATCATTCGTTTGATGCCATATTAAAAGACTCTATTGAAAAGGACAGTTCACATAAGTAAATGTCATCGTTTACTCACCCTTTACTTGTTCTATACTAGTTGAGTGTGTTTGTTTGTTTGTTTTTTGAAAAGTGTTGGAAACCTGTAACCATTGACTTCCATCGTATTTGTTTTTTCTCCTAGACTGTAAAAAAAAATGCTGGGTTCCACATGATTGCTTCATGTTTTCCTAACTTAATTGTTTTTACAAATTTAAGTGAATTGAACATAAAGTTGTCCAAAAAAACTCAAGAATTGTGTTGTTTCAGCTCATTTTAAATAAGTAGTTTAAACAAACAGCAAAATCAATTTTGAGGCTTTAAGTGAATTAAATATGAAACAACTAAGTTGCCCAAAGGAAATGTAAAGAACTGTGTTGTTTCAGCTCGTTTGAAATAAGTAGTTTGAGCAAGTAGCAAAAATATTTTTTTGAGTATTTCTTGTTTGTTTTTACACATTTAAACAGATTGAACATAATACAATTAAGTTGTCCCTAAAAGTAGCAAGAATTGTGTCGTTTCAGCTTATTATAAGTAGTTTAATCAAGCAGCAGTTTTTTTGTATGGAAGTCAATGGAATTTCCTTTGTGTTCAACAGAAAAAACAACAACCTTAAACTGGTTTGAAACAAGTAAAAGGTGAGTACATTTTTAGGTTTTGGGTGAACTGTCCCTTAAATGATCACAGTGCAGCACCAAAATATTTATTAAAGTATGGGTCAAAAAAATAGGTAAGTTGTTTTATTCATTCATTAATTCATATTCCTTCGGCTTAGTGCCTTTGTTCATCAGGGATCGCCACCGCCAACTTATACAGCGGATGCCCTTCCAGCTGCAACCCAGTACTAGGAAACACCCATACACACTCATTCACATTCATACACTATGGCCAATTTAGTTTATTCAATTCAGCGCATGTCTTTGGACTGTGGGGGAAACCGAAGCACCCGGAGGAAACCCACGCCAACACAGGGAGAACATGCAAACTCCACACAGAAATGCCAACTGACCCAGCCGGGACTCGAACCAGCAGCCTTCTTGCTGTGAGGCGACAGTGTTAACCACTGAGCCATCATGTCGCCCCTATGTTGTTTTCTTTACATGAATATTTATGTTGGACTGCATGATGAAGGAATGTTAATTCAAAATGAAATTTGAAATGTAGAAATGTAAACATACTCTTCAAATGCGTTTAACATGCTTTCTGTGTATATAAAATCGCTTTTTTAAATTCAATTTTATGTGGACACCACCACTTTGACGTAAATATTTCATGTAGCTGTAGCAAGTACTATTTTAATAAGCTTGAATAAATGTAAAGACAACCCATTTTAATTTAGGATAACCATGAATTAAAAGTTTATTACCTCAGTAGAAATATCACATTTTTAAATGTCATATTGACTGTTAATGTACAAAACATCTTACACTGAAATAAAAAGTAAAACTGCTGTGTCTTTCATGCAAAGTAATTTTTTTATAGAATTATTAATATTATATTATTTATAAAATAAAATGCTAGCAGTAGCATAGCCTACCATAATATGTATTTAGTTTAGTCCAAAGTACAACTTTACTTAGATTTTTTTTATAGTGAAATGTTTTATTTCTTTCCCCAAAATAAATATTTAAGTTGAACCGAAGCAATTAAATTAATTCAGGGTCTATAAAATCTATATTTTACCTTCTTTTTTTTATTATTCTTGGGCAAAATAAATATTTTGATGAATATTAAATTACATTGTTCAGTTTCAAAACTATAATTTAAAGGAACATTTTAAATTTAGCTGTAAAAAAATTCAGTATTTTTTAGGTTTGTCCAAAGCAAAACTATACTTCATTGTAACTGTAAAAAGATAAATCCAAAATTAAAAATCGACATTGTTCTAAAGTTAAAAAACACAATTATATTAATTAATGGTCTATATAGTAAACACTATTTTTTACTTTGTGTGAATGTAATCTTTTTCTTGACCACAATAAATAGTTTTGATTTAGATTCAGTTGTCAAAGTTTGAACCAAAGTTAAATTAAACTATTAAACTAAACTACAAATTTTAGCTGTAACAAATTACAGTAACTGTTTTTAATTTGGTTCAAAGTATATATATTTTTTCAAAGTATGTTTATTTGGTTGTTTGAGAACTGCTGTACAAATAGTTTATCTTAGTAATGCTTGATTAGATGTTTACTTGTGTTCATGTTTTTAATAGCGTTCATAGTTTCTATTGCATTGTTAATCAGAGGTTGGTTCATTGCTCAAATCCTGAGTTTAATGTGCATTTAAAAGGCTGAATATATCTTTTGTTTGCATAGCCTCGAGATTCATAAAGCACAAATGGGAAATACTCATAGGGAAAATGTTTCTTGAGTGCATACTCATTTGGAGAGTGAATATTAATAATTACCATGCTGAAAAGACAAGCATATGTTGTGTTTTGGATGCTGGTTTGATGCTTTCCAGAACGGGATGTTGTCCAGGATTTGCCCAGCAGCTGCCTAATTATAGACAACTGAGATGCTCAAACTTCTTAACCTGCAAATCATATTAAATTACTAGATTAGCAGCTTCTACGTGACTTTCAGCTAATTTAACCAGCAAATACGATGGCCAGGTAAAGCATGTTATCGCTTGCTTACCAGTACAGGTACAGCGCTTGGCATAAATTTGTAAAGCACTCACAGATCTCTCTTTTAATTTAATATTTTAAATAAGATGCTTTGCGATACTATATGTGTGCATTTATATTGGATTAGTCAGTGCCAACGGCAAAACTGGAACTAATTAACCAAAAATAAAATGTAAGATCACAATTTAAATATTAGTACAGCCTAATTAATATGTTGGAGAGAAAAAATAAAAAAATAAATACAGTTTCAATAAAAAGAAAAATCAAGATAAACATAAAAAAATATTTTAAAAAATTAATTTTGTAGTTCGCATTTTTTATTTATTTATTTATTTATTTATTTATTTATTTATTTATTTATTTATTCATTTATTTATCTACTTATTTCTTTATTTCTTTATGTATTTATTAATTAATTTTTTCATTTATTTAGT
Organism: Danio jaintianensis; assembly: GCA_903798115.1. Classification (NCBI taxonomy): domain Eukaryota; kingdom Metazoa; phylum Chordata; class Actinopteri; order Cypriniformes; family Danionidae; genus Danio; species Danio jaintianensis. The sequence goes on along the minus strand of CAIGQV010001633.1, from coordinate 26,933,235 downwards.
CATTTATTTATTTTATTTCATTTATTTATTCATTTGTTTATTTTTTCATTTATTTATTTATTTTTTATTATTTTTTTTATCCATTCATTCATTTATTCATTCATTCATTCAGTCATTCATTTATTTATTCCTTCAATTATTAAGTAATTTATTTTGCAATAACTCATTTTAATTTAAATATAAGTTATTCCTGAAGATGTTAGGTGACCAAACCTTTTTTTCTTCTTCTTAAATTAACATAACTGTTTAATAAAACTTTTGTTTAAACGCACTAAAAAGTATTGCTTATATTCACTGAGAAATTGACAAAAATATAGATTTTTGAAAGGTGGTGTACTCATTTATGCTGAGTTCTGTGTATAGTTTATGTTTTTGGAAGTATTCATGAAAAAAAAAAATATATATATATATATATTCTTGCATAAATTCTTAATTGGCATAGATGCTGTTTTGTATGACCCCAAATTAATTGAGAGCGAATGGATTATTCATGCTTTTTAAAAATGCATTTGTCACACTGCATGAACATTTCAGCTGTAAAAAGGTCAAAGTAGTTATAACACTTTAAAATGTTTGCCTGCTGTACAGTATGTGTGTAACTTTAAAACTTTCAAATATCGTATTTTTATAACTAGTGCTAGCAGAACTAGTGTAAACTCAAGACAGCACAGTATGTAGCTAGTGAGCGAGGCGGACTTCCAACCAGCAAAAATCAGGCTTTAATATGTGTGTTATTGTCTTCAAATTCTACTTTTCAAATCAGCCACTTACAGTGTTCCATTCTAAAGGCAGCGGCCTATTTAGTCATCAAGGTGAAATCTGAACCAGTATAAACCAGCCATAAGCACATGCAGAGCTTGTGAGAGATTTATTTTTTCTTTCCCAAAATTTGTCACATAAAAACCTCCATTTCACTTTAAATGCTGTTTTAGTAGACAGCTTGTGTAGTCAGCAAGGTAGAATTAGCATTATAAACTCCAACTAGTATTAAACAGCCTGGAATATTTAAATGTCTTTAAATTATTTTATTTTGGAATTAGTGACTTACAGTGTTCTGTTTTGCATAAAACGGTGCCTCAGAAGACAGCTGCCCATTTAGCCATCAAGGTGAAGTTTAAACCAGAATGAATACATGCAGGGACTTTTTTTTTTCAAAATTAGTCACATAAAAGGTTCCATTTCACTTAAAATACATTAAACAGTCTGTAATTTTCACAGATTTACAGTGAAAGTCATTTAAAGTGACTTATAGACTTATAGTCTTCTATTTTGCATAAATAGCTGCCTATTTAGTCGTCAAGGTAAAATTTTAAGCAGCATGAATACCCCCCTGCATGATTTATTTTCTTTTTTTTCAAAATTAATCCCTAAAATGATGTTTTAGTAGAAAGCTGCCTATGTATTCAGCAAGGTAGAATTTGCATTATAAAGTATATTATTTAAGCCAGCATTAAACTATTTAAATGACTTTAAATTGCTTTATTTGAGAATTAGTCACTTAGTGTTCTATTTTGAATACAATTGTGCCTATCTAGTCATCAAGTTGAAACTTTAACCAGCATAACCAGCATAAACCAGCTATGAATACATGCAGGTTTTTATTTTTACCAGAAAAAGTTTTCTCACAAAATTAGTCACTTAAAAAGTTCGATTTTACCTAAAATGCTGTTTTAGTGGATAGCTGCCTATTAAGTCTGTAATTAACATTATAAACTCTAACCAGTATTAAACAGCCTGGAATATATGCCTATTTAAATGACTTTACTTTAGAATTAGTGACTTACAGTCTTCTATTTTGCATAAAACGGTGCCTTAGAAGACAGCTGCCTATTTAGCCATCAAGGTGAAATTTAAGCCAGATTGAACACATGCAGGGCCTTTTTTTTAACCATTCTTTTCTTTTCCCCCCCCCAAACATTAGTCACATAAAAGGTTCCATTTCACTTACAATGCATTAAACAGTCTGGATTTTTCACAAACTTACAGTGAAAGTCATTTAAAGTGACTTTTAGTCGTCAAGGTAAAATTTTAAGCAGCATGAATACCTGCATGAATACCCCTTTGCATGATTTTTTTTTATTTTTTATTTTTTTTTAATTAGTCACATAAATGGTCCCATTTCACTTAAATTATGTTTTAGTAGAAAGCTGCCTTATTCAGCAATAAGGTAGAATTTGCATTATAAAGTATATTATTTAAGCCAGCATTAAACTATTTAAATGACTTTAAACTACTTTATTTGTAATTAGTGACTTACTGTCTTCTATTTTTAATGAAATGGTGCCTTAGATTGCAGCTGTCTATCTAGTCATCAAGTTGAAACTTTAACCAGCGTAACCAGTTCTGACCAGCATAAACCAGCTATGAATACATGCAGGTTATTATTTTTTTTTCCTTGAAAATTTTCCTCCCAAAATTAGTCACTTAAAAAGTTCTATTTTACCTAAAATGCTGTTTTAGTGTACAGCTGCTTATTAAGTCTGTAATTAATATTATAAACTCTAACCAGTATTAAACAGCCTGGAAAATATGGCTGTTTAAATTACTTTATTTTGGAATTAGTGACTTATGGTGTTCTGTTTTGCATAAAACAGTGCCTCAGAAGACAGCTGCCTATTTAGTCATCAAGGTGAAGTTTAAGCCAGATTGAACACATGCAGGGCCTTTTTTTAACCATTCTTCCCCCCCCCCCCCCCCAAACATTACTCACATAAAAGGTTCCATTTCACTTAAAATGCATTAAACAGTCTGGAATATCCATCTTTAAATGACTTAGAGTAAAAGTGACTTATAGTCTTCTATTTTGCATAAAACGGTGCCTTGGAAGGCAGCTGCCTTTTTAGTTGTCAAGGTAAAATTTTAAGCAGGATGACTACCTGCATGAATATCCCCCTGCATTAAATTTGTATTTATTTTTTAATTAGTCACATAAATGGTCTCATTTCATTTAAAATGTTGTTTTAGTAGAAAGCTGCCTATGTATTCAGCAAGTAAGAATTTGCATTATAAAGTATACAGTCGTGGCCAAAAGTTTTGAGAATGACCCAAATATTAGTTTTCCCAAAGTTTGCTGCTAAACTGCTTTTAGATCTTTGTTTCAGTTGTTTCTGTGATGTACTGAAATATAATTACAAGCACTTCATACGTTTTAAAGGCTTTTATCGACAATTCCATGACATTTATGCAAAGAGTCAGTATTTGCAGTGTTGGCCCTTCTTTTTCAGGACCTCTGCAATTCGACTGGGCATGCTCTCAATCAACTTCTGGGCCAAATCCTGACTGATAGCAACCCATTCTTTCATAATCACTTCTTGGAGTTTCTCAGAATTAGTGGGTTTTTGTTTGTCCACCCGCCTCTTGAGGATTGACCACAAGTTCTTAATGGGATTAAGATCTGGGGAGTTTCCAGGCCATGGACCCAAAATTTCAATGTTTTGGTTGACACAGGACTGATGATAGCGCTCACCTTTTCTTCTCCGGACAAGCCTTTTTCCAGATGCCCTAAACATTCGGAAAGGGGCTTCGTCTGAGAATATGACTTTGCCCCAGTCCTCAGCAGTCCAGTCGCCATACTTTTTGCAGAAGATCAATCTGTGCCTGATGTTTTTTTTGGAGAGAAGTGGCTTCTTTGCTGCCCTTCTTGACACCAAGCCATCTTCCAAAAGTCTTCACCTCACTGTGCGTGCAGATGCGCTCACACCTGCCTGCTGCCATTCCTGAGCAAGCTCTGCACTGGTGGCACTCCGATCCCGCAGCTAAATCCTCTTTAGGAGACGATCCTGGCGCTTGCTGGACTTTCTTGGACGCCCTGAAGCCTTCTTAAAAAGAATTGAACCTCTTGCCTTGAAGTTCTTGATGATCCTATAAATTGTTGATTTAGGTGCAATCTTAGTAGCCACAATATCGTTGCCTGTGAAGCCATTTTTATGCAACGCAATTTCTTTGCAGGTCACCATGGTTAACAATGGAAGAGCAAAGTTGTCAAGCATCACCCTCCTTTTAACATGTCAAGTCTGTCATTCTAACCCAATCAGCCTGACATAATGATCTCCAGCCTTGTGCTCGTCAACATTTTCACCTAAGTTAACAAGACGATTACTGAAATGATCTCAGCAGATCCTTTAATGGCAGCAATGAAATGCAGTGGAAAGGATTTTTTTCAGGATTAAGTTAATTTTCATGGCAAAGAAGGACTATGCAATTCATCTGATCACTCTTCATAACATTCTGGAGTATATGCAAATTGCTATTATAAAAACTTAAGCAGCAACCGCAATATATAAAAATGCCTTTAAATGACTTTATTTTGGAATTAGTGACTTTCTATTTTGCATTAAACAGGGCATCAAGGTGATATTTTAACCAGCATGAATACATATATATATTATTTGCAAATAAGTGACTTAGTGTTCTATTTTTAATTAAATGGTGCCATAGAATGCAGCTAGCTATGCAGTCATCAAGGTGAAAATTCTAACCATCATAACCAGTTGTACCCAGCATAAGCTAGCTATGGAGACATGCAGGTTTTTGTTGTTGTTTTTTTTCCAACAGAAATTTTCCCCAAAATTAGTCACTTAAAGTTCCATTTCACCTAAAATTTTGTTTCAATAGACAGCTAATTAAAGACAAGTCTTTAATTAGTATTACAAACTGTAACCAGCATTAAACAGCCTGGAATATATACAATATGTACAATGTTCTATTTTTGCTTTTGCACAAGAAAGAATTCTAACCAGCATAAACCAATTTATTTATTTATTTATTTATTTGCTAGCTTATTTTTATTTTATTTTTATTTATTTATTTTTTTTTATATTATTTTATTTATTTATTATTCATTCATTCATTCATTTTCATCCGCTTTTCCGGGGCCGGGTCGCGGGAGCAGCAGTCTTAGGAGAGAACCCCAGACTTCCCTCTCCCCAGACACTTCCTCCAGCTCCTCCGGGGGGATCCCGAGGCGTTCCCAGGCCAGCCGAGAGACATAGTCCCTCCAGCGTGTCCTGGGTCTTCCCCGAGGCCTCCTCCCGGTGGGACATGCCTGGAACACCTCCCTAGGTAGGCGTCCAGGAGGCATCCGAAACAGATGCCCGAGCCACCTCAGCTGACTTCTCTCGATGTGGAGGAGCAGCGGCTCTACTCCGAGCTCCTCCCGGGTGACAGAGCTCCTCACCCTATCTATAAGGGTGCGCCCTGCCACCCTGCGAAGGAAACTCATTTCGGTTGCTTGTATCCGAGATCTTGTCCTTTCGGTCATGACCCAAAGCTCATGACCATACGTGAGAGTAGGAACGTAGATAGACCGGTAAATCGAGAGCTTTGCCTTTCGGCTCAGCTCCTTCTTTACCACAACGGACCGGTACATCGACCGCATTACTGCTGCCGCTGCACCAATCCGCCTGTCAATCTCACGTTCCATCCTTCCCTTACTCGTGAACAAAACCCCAAGATACTTGAACTCCTCCACCTGGGGTAAGGACTTTCCTCCAACCTGGAGATGGCAAACCACCTTTTTCCGGTGGAGCACCATGGCCTCGGACTTGGAGGTACTGATTCTCATCCCAGACGCGTCACACTCGGTAGCAAACCGCCCCAGTGCATGCTGAAGGTCCATGTTCGATGAAGCCAACAGAACAACATCGTCTGCAAATAACAGAGATGAGATCCTGTGGTCCCCGAACCAGACCCCCTGCAGTCCATAAAAATTATGAACAGAATTGGTGAAAGGGCAGCCCTGGCGGAGTCCAACATGCACTGGAAACAAGTTTGACTTATTGCCGGCAATGCGAACCAAACTCCTACTCTGTTCATACAGGGACGAGACAGCCCTTAACAGAGCGCCTCTGACCCCATACTCCCAGAGCACCCCCCACAGAATGCCACGAGGGACACGATCGAATGCCTTCTCCAGGTCCACAAAACACATGTGGACTGGTTGGGCATACTCCCATGAACCCTCGAGCACCCTGGTGAGGGTATAGAGCTGGTCCAGTGTACCACGGCCCGGACGAAAACCACATTGTTCCTCCTGAATCCCAGGTTCAACCACCGGCCGGATCCTCCTCTCCAATACCCTGGCATATACTTTCCCAGGGAGGCTGAGGAGTGTGATCCCCCTATAGTTGGAGCACACCCTCCGGTCCCCCTTCTTAAAAATGGGAACCACCACCCCAGTTGCCCAGTCCAGAGGTACTGTCCCCGACCTCCATGCGATATTGTAGAGACGTGTCAGCCAAGACAGCCCAGCAACATCCAGAGACCTAAGATACACAGGGTGAATCTCATCCACCCCCGCTGCTTTGCCACTGCGGAGCTTGCAAACTACCTCAGTGACTTCAGCTTGGGTGATGGGTGGGTCCACCCCTGCATCCCCGGTCTCTGCTTCCTCAATGAAAGACATGTCAGTGGGGTTAAGGAGATCCTCAAAGTATTCCTTCCACCGTCCGACAACATCCCCAGTCGAGGTCAACAGCTTCCCACTTCCACTGTAAACAGTGTCGATGTGGAGCTGCTTTCCCCTCCTGAGGCGCCGGACGGTTTGCCAGAATCTCTTTGGGGCCGACCGATAGTCTTCCTCCATGGTTCATGGTCTCCCCGAACTCTTCCCAGGCCCGAGTTTTTGCTTCCGCAACCGCCCGGGTTGCAGCACGCTTGGCCCGTCGGTACCCATCAGCTGCCTCGGGAGTCCTGCAAGCCAACCAAGCCCTGTAGGACTCCTTTTTCAGCTTGACGGCATCCCTTACTTCCGGTGTCCACCACCGGGTTCGTGGATTGCCGCCGCGACAGGCACCACAGACCTTACGGCCACAGCTCTTCACGGCCGCGTCAACAATGGAGTCAGAGAACATGGACCACTCGGTCTCAATGTCTCCAGCCTCTCTCGGGATTTGGTCAAAGCTCTTCCGGAGGTGAGAGTTGAAAATCCCTCTGACTTGAGGTTCAGCTAGACGTTCCCAGAGGACCCTCACAATACGTTTGGGCCTGCCAGGTCTGTCCAGCTTTCCCCCCTGCCAGCGGATCCAACTCACCACCAGGTGGTGATCAGTTGACAGCTCTGCCCCTCTCTTTACCCGAGTGTCCAGAACATACGGTCGGAGATCAGATGATACAACCACAAAGTCAATCATTGACCTCCGCCCTAGGGTGTCCTGGTGCCATGTGCACTGATGGACACCCTTATGTTCGAACATGGTGTTCGTTATGGACAAACTGTGATTAGCACAGAAGTCCAATAACAGAACACCACTCGGATTCAGATCAGGGAGGCCCCAATCACGCCTCTCCAGGTTTCACTGTCATTACCCACGTGGGCATTGAAGTCCCCCAGTAGAACAAGGGAGTCCTCAGTCTGAGCACCTTCCAGCACCCCTCCCAAGGACTCCAAGAAGGCCGGGTACTCTACACTGGTGTTTGGCCCGTAGACACAAACCACAGTGAGAGACCTATCCCTGACCCGAAGGCGCAGGGAGGCGACCCTCTCGTTCACCGGGGAAAACTCCAACACATGGCGGCTAAGTTGGGGAGCTATAAGCAAGCCCACACCAGCCCGCCGCCTCTCACCGTGAGCAACTCCAGAATAGAAGAAAGTCCAGCCCTTCTCAAGAAGTTAAGTTCCAGAGCCCCAGCTGTGCGTGGAGGTGAGCCCAACTATCTCTAGTCGGTACCGTTCCACCTCCCGCACAAGCTCGGGCTCCTTCCCTCCCAGTGAGGTGACATTCCATGTCCCAAGAGCCAGTTTCTGTGCCCGACGATCGGGTTGTCGTGGTCCTAACCTTCGACCACCACCCGTTCCACAATGCACCGGCCCCTTACGGCTCCCCCTGCAGGTGGTGGGCCTGCGGGAGGATGGTCCCACGTCGCTCCTTCGGGCTAAGCCCGGCCGGGTTCCCTGGGAAAAAACCCGGCCACCAGGCGCTCGCATACGAGCCCCTACCCCAGGCCTGGCTCCAGGGTGGGGCCCCAGCTGCGCCATACCGGGCGACGTCAGGGTCCTCGATGTTTTGACACTCATAAGGGGTTTTTGAACCGCACTTAGTCTGACCTGTCACCTAAGACCTGTTTGCCTTGGGAGACCCTACCAGGGGCATTAGCCCCCGACAACATAGCTCTTAGGATCACTCAGGCACTCAAACCCCTCCACCACGATAAGGTGACGGTTCAAGGAGGAGTTATTAATATTATTATTATTTATTATTTTTTTTTTTTAATTTATTTGGTAGTTTAACTTATTATACTTTAAATTATTATATTTTTAATTATTTTATTTTAAATTATTTTATTATTTATTTATTTATTTATTTATTTATTTGCTAGCTTATTTTTATTTTATTTATTTTATTATTTTTTTATATTATTTTATTTATTTATTTATTTATTTATTTGCTAGTTTAATTTATTATATTTTAAATTATTATATTTAAAATTATTTTATTTTAAATTATTTTATTTATTTATTTATTTATTTGCTAGTTTAATTTATTATATTTTAAATTATTATATTTTAAATTATTTTATTTAATTAATTAATTATTTATTTATTTATTTATTTATTTATTTATTTATTTATTTATTTAT
>CAIGQV010001633.1:26867344-26879691 GCA_903798115.1 Danio jaintianensis | reverse complement strand
GATAGATAGATAGATAGATAGATAGATAGATAGATAGATAGATAGATAGATAGATAGATAGATAGATAGATAGATAGATAGATAGATAGATAGATAGATAGATAGATAGATAGATAGATAGATAGATTAGGGTTAGTGTACGTTGACATGTACTTGCAAAGTTTCTTATAGTCAGTTAAATGTCTGTTGAAGGAGCAGTATCAACAGATATTTAGCAAAAGTAAAAGTCTACTAATACTCAAATAGACCATCAAAATAAAGTGTTACCATGATTTTTGGCAGAAATCTAAAATTCTGCCTTATCCAGTGTGGGTTTTTTACTATTGCTAAAAGTATAACCATGCAACATAAAACTAGTTTTGTGGTCCAGGGTCACATATAATTAAGAACGAGCCTTCAAATGTCACTAATGCCCTGTCCAAAATCTCTCCAGGAGAGCCCTGCACACCCAAACCAGTTGTTTCTCTGCTTTTTTGGAACATGTAAAACAAATACAGTATATGGATAGATTAGCTACATCTTCTGTATGTCCATGTCTGTCTGTCCATCCACCCAGTCCATTGAGGATGACCAAATATAAACATACTGAGCAAAACTAACCAATCAGAGCAGGGTTAAAAAAATAGCAACCAAAAGGCGGAAATTAATGCACTTTAAACTCATATATTCTAGCAGCCCCTGGGAAATATATTATGAGCTTGTACAGTAATTGAGCATAATATGCGCACTTTAACCTAACCTGGTTCGATACTCGGTACCAGCGGGAATTGGGGGTGGGGGGAGTGAATGACCAGCACTCTCCACCACCCTCAATACCACGACTGAGGTGAGTCCCTTGAGCAAGGCACCGTTCCCCCCCAACTGCTCCCCGGGCGCCGCAGCATGGCTGCCCACTGCTCCGGGTGTGTGTTCACGGTATGTGTGTGTTCACTAACTGTGTGTGTGCACTTGGATGGGTTAAATGCAGAGCACAAATTCCAAGTATGGGACACCATACTTGGCCACACTACACTACACTTCACTTCACTTCACTACACTTCACTTCTTAACCCTCTGGGGTCTGAGGGTGTTTTGGGGGACTGGAGAAGTTGTGCTTTTTTTCAGATGCTTGTAAACATATAAGTGGCTAAAGTTTAATACCACTCTAAACAGCAGAAACTCGGCTACAATAATACATTAGCAACATTTATGTACAAGATTGTGTTTTTGAGAAAGAAACGTTTATGCGTGGTTAGTGAAAAACTAACATTTTGAAGTCACTGAAATAAAACTCACTGAAAAACACACCTAATACTTGTTCACATACTGTAAAAAATGCTATGTTGGGACAAATTTTCATGGATTGAACATAAAACACTTAAGTACCCCCCCAAAAAAAACTCAAGAATTGTGTCGTTTCAGCTCATTTTAAATAAGTAATTTGAACAAGCAGCAAACATCATTTTTTAAGTGCAAAGCTTTTGAGAACTTGATCTTGTAGCCTAATAATGCTAGCCAGCAGTCAAGACAGGGGCAAAGAATCATGTAAATCCTCAACTCCGGAGTTGTTTCAGTGTGAAACTTTTCCTTCATTGTCGTGCCGGGGTGTGTGAACATTGCCTGCGGCTAGCCTGGTGGGTTAGTAGCGGGGAACATGCTGGGAAGAATCGTACTCCAGAGAGATGAGTCACTGAGTTTTTAACTGCGCCAATACGACTTTCAGCTCTCCGTCGCTTTGCTCGCACAAATGTTTGTCATTGTTGGTGTTACACTCTGTTGCGCTGCCTTGAATAATTGACACCGGTTTCGTTTCAAAGCGGTGGGGGTTTATATCCGTGTTGTCTGCGAGTGTTTGAAGTTCTGTAGTGTGCCAGCGTTCAGGCGTAGCACCGGGCCTCCCCGTGGATGGGGCTGCAGGCCTTTTCATTTCTTTCTATCAGTCTGTCAGCATTGAGGTCTAGTTAGTCTCTAATCCACCTGCTGCCTCTCTGTTGTTGGAGAAACATACGCTGTGGACTTTATTTTTTTGATGCTTCCTTATGTTTGAACACCTCACTAGGATAATATGATAGGCTAGTCTGCAGCTTTTCGACCTTGACTTTTATCACTGACTTGTAGAATATGTGTCATTTCTGCTGCTGTAAAGGGATTGCTGAAGGTGAGAAAATGATTAATGACATTATTTTAAGCAATAGTGTTAAATTCTTTTACGAGATTATTTGGTGATGATGAGGTCCACTTTGGAAATAAGGACCACAATGGAAATACATTTTGTTTTTAAAACTTGATTGTGTTATCCTTTTTTTAATAATAATTTTTTTAGGGGTTTTAGGATAATGGAGAACTGATAGGAAAGCATTGGGACCAGAGAGAGGGGAAGGATCGGCATAGGACCTCGAGCCGGGAATCGAACTCAGGTTGCTGTGAGCACTATGGTGCTATATGTCGGCGTACTTAACCATTAGGCTATTGGTGCCAACGGTTGTTATCCTTGACGAATTAAGTGTATTCACTTGTTTTTGCTCAAAAAGGAACGAATGAACAAACGAACAAACGAAAGAAAGGAAGGTATTTGGTTAATTCTACAGAGTACATATGAAGAGTTCAGTGCAAAAGAAAGTTTCAGCAAAGTTTCAGCAAAGAAAGTGCCATCTGAAAATTTTATTCAGCCTTTAAATTTTATTTAAGCCTCCTACGTTTATGTTCAGTTATTTCACCTTAGATTAAAATGACTTATTATTTGCTATAAAAATGAAACAACTGAACCTAAACACAGAAGCCTGAGAAAAATGCTATTTTATTTTCAGAACACATAAGCAACCACCTAGCAACTCCTTATCAACTGCCTAGCAACCATTCACAACACCCTAGCCACCTAGCAACCACTTAGAACAGGCTAGCAGCCACCTAGCAACACTTTAGCAACCGCCTTGCAATTACTCAGAACACCCTAGCAATGCCTTACCAACTGCTTGGCAACCGCTCAGAAAATTTTTTTAATCTTTTAAATCGTGTAAAACTTTAACAAACTTATAAATCAGTTTTAAACTTAAGTTTTTTATTTTATTTTTAAAACTACTTTTAAACTTTAAGCTTCTTAGAACTACTTAAAGCTACATTTAGACTTTAAGCTATTTTAAACTTAGAACTACTTTTAAACTTTAAACTATTTAAATCTACTTTTAAAAACTTTGTCTAAGCTTTCTCAAGCCAGCGTAACGTTTGTCTTGACAAACTGTTTAATCTAGTTTATTTTTACTGTAGCCAAAAATACATAAAATAGTATGTGTAAAAATCGGTGAATATATTTTGTAAACTTCCTACTGTAAATATATAACTCAATAAAAAAAAAAAAAACTCAAATTTTGACTAGAAATGTGCATTGCTAAGAACTTAATTTGGGGAATTTTTAACACAATTTTTGAAACCTCAAATTCCATATTTTCTCACAATTGTATCTCTGCAAAATCTTACTGAATGATACATCAACATATCAAGCCTATTTAATCAGCTTTAAGATGTATAAATCTGAATTTCCGAAAACTGACACTTATGACTGGTTTTGTGGTCCAGGGTCACATACTGTACGAGAAATTCATTCATTCATGAATTTAAGTACAGGGTTAGCTTTTTCCCTCCTTGTTTACAAAGTATTTTTGCTTCAAATCATTAAGATCGATCATATTCCCTTCAGTGCTGCTTGGTTTATTTTTCACCTCCTCTTTTTTGCAGTTCTTTTTGCAAAAAAAATACAAAATAATTGTTTTTCAGCTGTCTTCTGTAGCCAAGGCAGTTAAAAAATTAGCTTCTTTTGTTGGTTCTTCATCTAAGACAGCATATTTTGTCTGAAAAGAAAGCTCACTGAGAGCCGTCACTGATTTATTTCTTCGCTGGGCTAACACAAACGCACAGCGCTATAAAATCCTAGAGGCGCTGTTAGATTGGGAAGGACAAGAACAGCCATTCACCATTACCCTTCTAGATCACAATGGCGACCTCAGCTGTAAAGATGTCCGGCGGATTCGCTTTAATGGTCTTCGCTCTCCGTGTTGAGAAAGAAAGAGGTTGCCTTGCCAACAACAGTGCCATTTCCTTGAGCTAATAAACCATTAAAAGTTGACAAGGCTGAGTCCTCTAGTTAACGTTGAGCTCTGATCATTTTCATACATGCGGCATGAATCCTGTTTAATTTATTATTTCATATAATTTGTTCTAGAAACATGTTAGCATTGTGATAAATCCTTTCTTCTGTGTTAGATCATGCTACAATCTTGCTAACATTGTGCTAATACATGCTAGCAGTGTGTTCCCTGCTGAAAAAAACAGCATATGCTAGTAAGGTATGTTTTGATGCTAGTTTGCTAGTTTATGCTGGTCACTTGCTAGTTCCTTCTGGTCCTTTGCTTGTCAATAACATCATTTGACCAGCAAAGAACCAGCATAAACCAGCATCAAAACATACCTTATATGCAGTTTTTTCCAGCAGGGTAGATATATATTTATTTTTAGAAACATGTAAACAATGTTTTGAAACATGCTATCGTGTCAAGTCATGTCATAAACATGTTAGCAATGTGTAAAAGCATGCTGAAAACATGTTAGCTGTAGTAATACATCTACAACACACACTGCTAAAAACATGGATCAGCCATTACTCAACTTTACTTAGCATTTGTATATATTTACACTACAGGTCTAGTTTTGGGACATTTAACACACTAGCTAAATGTTAAAAAATGTTAGCAATATGTTGAATCGTGTTATACGTGTTAGCATTGGATAAATCATGCTAGCAATGTGTTCAAGCAAAGCAAGAGTAGATTGTGAAATCAAGTGCTACTACATGTTCATGTTAAACATGTTAGTATTGTATGTTAAATCATGTTATCGGTGTAGGCTACTCATGCTTTAAACTTCATATCATTGTACTAAAGCTGTTTAGCAATGTATTGAGTCATGTTAACAGTTGATGCTAAAGTTAAAATATATTAAAACATGTTAGCAGTATGTTAAATCATGCTAGATATCAGTGTACTAAAAAGTTGTTAGTGTTAAATCATGCTACGGACATGCTATCAATATGCTAAAACATGCTAGCAGTGTATTAATTCATGTTGGGAACAAAACAGTATTGTGCTAAATCAATATCAATATGTTGACACATATCAAAACATATGAGCAGCGTGGTAAACAGTGTTATAATTGAGGTAGATCAAAATAGAAACATGCTAGCATTGTGCTAAAGCATGTTAACAATATATTACTCATGTTAGCTGTGTGGTAAATAATTTTTAAACACAGAAATACGTGTTAGCTATGTGCAAAAATGTTGTCATTGTTTAATCATTTTACAAACAGGCCAGCAGTGTGTTAAATAATGTCAGGAGCATGCTAGCAATGTGCATGCTAGATATAGTACATGTTTTAAAATGTGCTATTTGCGCATGCATTGCATGCTATTTGCCATGATATAAATATGTTAGCTTATTTTTAAACATACCAGTTTAGTTATGCTAGCAGTTATAATTCATGTTAAAACCTGCTAGCAGTGTTCTAAATCATGTCAGCAATGTGTTAAACTATGCTATCCTAGCATTGTGCTAAATTTCGTCATAAAAAAAAAATGACAATAGTACAGAAATCTGAATTCAGCTGATTTCAAAAGTCCTCAGGGAAGAGAAATGCCTGACATTCAATACAGCACACATGACAATTAATCTTGGATATATTTGACATTGTGCGAAGATCAAACCACACTGTTCTAGAAGAGCCAATTAGACAGCAACCTGTCAGAATTAATCGTGCCGTGAATGCATTATATTGATTTGTTGACTAATATCTTGTACCTTTATTATAATAAGATTTGGTAAGCTCGCCAAACCGTGTGTCTGAAAGGGACTCTGGCATCTTATCCACTGAAATAATAATTCCAGGAGTCATACACTCCCATAGAGGGTTTGTTATTGACTGTTGATAATAGAGATGGTTACAAAAGGAGCTGATTGAAGCTGATATTCGAGTGCAATTAGTGAAAGCACAATGTAGTAGTAGTTTGTCTCAGTCAAAATGAAACATGGCAGCTGATCAGTAGATATTTAATATTGAGTTATGAAATGTGTGCCAATGAGATACTGTAAAAATGGCATTTTGACCAGTAAATCTAATATTCACAAAGTCAATTGTTTATAATTATATTTACAATTATGTATAATAGTTGTTTGATATTAAAATGATGCCATTTACAGTTTGGATGTTGTTTAAGGTGCAGATAATCCACAAAATAAGCTATTTTAGCATCACTAGTAGTGGTTTTATTATTAATTGTTTGATGAAGTTATTATTATTATTATTATTATTATTATTATAATTATTATTATTATTATTATTATTATTATAATTATTATTATTATTAGCACATTATGTATTTCATGGTTTTCAGTTTGTCATTTTGTCAGTTTGTTTGGATTATTTAGTAAATATGATATGATATATGATATGATATATATATGTTATATGATATGATATGATATGATATGATATGATATGAGATCTGATATATGATATATGACATATGATATGATATTTGGTATGATATGATATAATATATGATATGATATGATATGATATATGAAATGATATATGATATATTTTATATGATATGATATATGATATGATATATGAAATGATATATGATATGATTTGACATATGATATATGATATATGATATGATATGAAATGATATGATATATGATATGATATGATAAGATATATGATATGATATATCATATATGATATGACATATGATATATGATATGATATGACATATGATATATGATATGATATATGATATGAAATGATATGATGATATATGATATGATATATGAAATGATATATGATATGATATTTTATATGATATGATATAATATGATATGATATATGAAATGATATATGATATGATATATGAAATTATATGATATGATATTTTATGTTATATGATATGACATATGATATATCATATATGATATGACATATGATATGATATGATATCTGATATGATATGATATTAGATATCATGTATGAAATGTTATATGATATGATATATGATATGATATATGATATATGATATGATATATGAAATGATATATGATATGATGTGATATGTAAAATTATATGGTATGATATATGAAATGATATATGATATGATATATGAAATGATATATGATATGATATATGATATGATATATGATATGATACATGTTATATGATATATGATATGATCCATGTTATATGATATATGATATGATCCATGTTATGTCATATATGATATGATATGTTATATCATATGATATATGATATGTGATGTGATATATGATATGATATGATATATAATATGATATATGACATGAAATATGATATATCATGTATCATATCATATATGCTGTATGATATGATATATGATATATGATATGATATGATATGTATAATATATGATATTATATGATATATGATATGATATATGATATGATATATGATATGATATGATATGATATGATATGATATGATATGATATGATATGATATATGATATGATATGATATGGCAGCTGATGAGAATATATTTAATATTAATAATGAGTTATGAAACCTTGATTTTGTGCCAAAGAGAGGCTGTAAATATGTCACGTTGACCATTAAATTTAATATTCACAAAGTGAGTTGTTTATAATTACATATACAATTATTTATGAAACGTATTTGGTATTAAAATGTTGCCATTTGCAGTTTTGATGTTGTACAGATAGCTCACAAAACAAGTTAGTTTATCTAGCATATTCCTAGTAGTATTTGTTATTAATTGTTTTAATTAGTTTTTTATTTAGTCTACATTTAAGTTTTTAGTTTTAGTCATTTTGTTTGTATTATTTAATAAGCATGATATGATTATTGGAAATAAGTGTATATTGAAATACTCATAAAAGCACAGGAAGATGAGCAAAATAATTTGATCAAGCTTAAAATGCCAGAAGATAGGATTTTATTCTACACCTAAGATGTTTCTCATGAATATGTATTAGTTTCATGACTGGGCGCTCTAAGATGTTCACCTAGCAGTGTCAAATATCTCCTAATAAATATTCATGTGACAAACCATCACTGTGTAAATATGTCACATGCAGTCTAAACGAACTTGTGAATTTTTAACCTGGCGGATAATAACATGGGTGCAAAATCTGACTTGCATTGAAGGAGAGAGTCCAGGAAATCTCATAAAATGTAGATGTATAAAAGTCATTATAATACATACTGGAAGATATTGTTTTAAAAATTGTGTAAGCGTACATTAAACTGATTTTCTTTAGTTTTAAAATAAATGCATTTGTAACTTAAGGACGCTGGCAACGGAGTTGAGGATCTGCGTGCAGTACTTTATCACACAGAGAATGGTCAGGAGTAAACGGTAACATAAAGGGAAATCCAGAAGTGTAGTCAGTTAACAAGCAAATGGTCGATACAGGCGGCAGGCAGGGTAAACAATAAAACGAGGCGAGTGTCAAAACACGGAGAGACTAAACACGGAAAACGCTTCGTAATGTTACAGGGTATGTATCAACAAGACTCAGCAAAGTCTGTGTGTGCGTGTGTGCGTGCGTGCGTGCGTGCGTGCGTGCGTATGTGCGTATATGGTCCATGTAGTCAGTCCTTGAGCAGCTCCCAGCTGTGTGTGTTTAATCAAAGGAGAACTGGAACAGGTGTGTGTGTGGTGCATGACAGGAGTTGTAGTTCTTATGGAGAATATAGTGAATGTTCTCCAGCGATCTATAAGGGTTAGATCATTGGTGATCATGATAGTATTAATCTAATATCATGTTAATGAATCTGTTAATGCACAATGTCTGAAGTGATCTGAATTATTTTTTATATACTTTTTCAAGAAATTAATCTCATTCTTCAATATTCCATGCATTTTTCAATTAAACTGTTTTTGATCATCACAAAATCTTTATTTACATTTTTCATTCTTACTTTTTGAATAAACTAATTTACTTTAAAATGAGAAAATATCAAAATTTCACTGTAAAAGTGATTAGTTGACTACTTTAATGGGGCCTATTATGAAAAATCACTTTTATAAGGCTTTTAAACACAGTTGTGTGGCAACAGTGTGTGAATATAGCCAGCCACTAATGGTAAAAATGTGTTAATTTTATTATTATAATCACACGTCATAAAAACTGTCTGCAGAAACACTTTGATTGACATTCTCCCTTTGTACGTGTCATCAGAGGGGGAAAACCCCGCCCATTAGTGATGATCTCTCCCTCATTAGCATAGGACATTGGTCTTGTTTTTGAATCTGCTGCTATGCTAACACACAGGCATTTGTAGCTCCGCCCTCTTTTCAAAATATGGCTGGGAACACAATCTCATTTGAATTTAAAGTGACAGTCACCAAAATGGCACAATTAGGATCGAAGTCTAAAAAGGACAGTTTCAAAATATTCAATCATTCAACATTTAGTTTATAAAACATTGTTTATGGGGTATTTTGACCGGAAACTTCACATACACACTCTATGGACATCTTATTTTACATCTTGTAAAAAGGGGCATAATAGGTCTTCTTTAATGAATGCGTAAATGCATTGCTTTTAAGCAATTAGTTGATTTAACTTAAAAAATGTGAGTAAACCCATTGCCTTAAATTTATTAAATAAATTACATTCTGTATGTGCGGAACATGCAATGAAGTCAAATTAACAGTTCCAAGTTTTACTCCAAGGTTCCAAGGTTTACTCACCTTTTTTTTTTAATAAAGTAAATAATTGCTTGTGGTAGTGTATATTGTTTATTTTCAGTGTGTAAAATTAATGTAGGGTGGTGCGTTGGTGCAGTGGGTAGCGCTGTCGCCTCACAGCAAGAAGGTCGCTGGTTCGAGCCTCGGCTGGGTCAGTTGGCATTTCTGTGTTTGCATGTTCTCCCCATGTTCGCGTGAGTTTCCTCCGGGTGCTCCGATTTCCCCCACAAGTCCAAAGACATGCTCTATAGGTGAATTGGGTAAGCTAAATTGTCTTTAGTGTGTATGTGTGTGAATGGGAGTGTATGGGTGTTTCCCAGTGATGGGTTGCATCTGCTGTGTAAAACACATGCTGGATAAGTTGGCGGTTCATTCCGCTGTGGCAACCCCTGATTAATAAAGGGACTAAGCTGAAAAGAAAATGAATGAATGAATGAAAATAGATGTATGAATACAAAGAATGTGTTTTTTATATGATAAGAAATAGAAAATAAACAACTGGTCTGTGGAAAACAAAAAGACATTTACTGAATACCTCAAATAACAAACAATAAAATAACTTCCTTCCAAAAATTCAGCAATTAAACACTTCATGACTGCATTAGAAGTATACACTTATCAAAAAAAGTTTTAATGAACTGAATTCTAACATTATATTTTAACCTTTTTCTTTTCAGATCATAGAAAGTTATAATATTTTGTGTGGGTTGACTATTACTGCGCCATCTTTGCTTTTTCCCTTTCATGTGAACATCATATATTGCCGAAATTGTTGCAAAAAAAAGGGAAAATATGCCGCTTTCAAATGAAACAAATGTGCAACTATCATACCTCGCTCGATTACAGGAAATCTATTTCTTCCAAGCACCTGGAAGTTGAAAGAAAGAGCAAGTTTGAGCGTGAATAATTCATAGCAAATGACAAAAACATATGGCGCTGTTTTTCTCACCTCGTGCTCTCGCTTTCTATAGTGTTTTATCATCTGTCTAATGTAAGCCGATCGCCTGAAGGCAGACTCTGTTCGCAAGGCCCTCGAGCCAACCAGTATTCACTTACGCTTTTTACAGTTTGACTATCAACTCCTCTGCTGTTTTATAGCTTTATTTAGAGTCGCTGTATTAATTTATTGCATTTCCCCGCAGAAGTTTGGAGCTTTTGTTTGGGGCTTTTGTGCTGAGACTTGAGGTAGAGTTGGTTACTCTTAAATTCAATAAGTGATGATTGTGTTGGGAGCAGTGCTGTAAGGGGTCGACAGAAATATGAGCTGTATTGTTGAAGGCGTCATAAATTGGAAGTTTTATTAGCTCTAGCGCTGCTGGTTTCGGGCCGAGGTCCACCTGGAAGGCACTGAGGGAGAAACGCCATGTGTGTTGCAGGTTTTAAAATCTTGTAGAGCTGTGAAAAATGACAAATGTGATGTCTGTAAATTCATCAAAGGAGAATAACACCTTTAAATACTGTGTTCTCATTGTTGGGTAAGCGTTATCTTGTTGGTTAATCAAGTACAACTCAAAATAAAATATGTTCAGTTGGTATTTTTTATAATATTTTTTTAAGATGGACAGACAGATAGATGGATGGATGGATGGATGGATGGATGGATGGATGGATGGATGGATGGATGGATGGATGGATGGATGGATGGATGGATGGATAGATGGATGGATGGATGGATAGACAGGTATACAGATAGATAGATAGATAGATAGATAGATAGATAGATAGATAGATAGATAGATAGATAGATAGATAGATAGATAGATAGATAGATAGATAGATAGATAGATAGATAGATGGATGGATGGATGGATGGATGGATGGATGGATGGATGGATGGATGGATGGATGGATGGATAGATAAACAGACAGACAGGCAGGCAGGCAGGCAGGCAGGCAGACAGACAGACAGACAGACAGACAGACAGACAGACAGATAGATAGATAGATAGATAGATAGATAGATAGACAGACAGGTAGGTAAATAGCTAGACAGACAGACAGACAGACAGAAAGATGGACAGACAGATATAAAGATAGACAGACAGATAGATTTATAGATAGACAGACAGACAGATAGAAAGATAGACAGACAGATATACAGACAGACAGACAGACAGACAGACAGACAGACAGACAGATAGATAGATAGATAGATAGATAGATAGATAGATAGATAGATAGATAGATAGATAGATAGATAGATAGATAGATAGATAGATAGATAGAAGTTGGTAGACAGACAGACAGGTAGATTTATAGATGGGTGGATGGATTGGTGGGTGGTTAGATAGATAGATAGATGATAGATACAATGAATAAAATGAATGACAAGTGAATAAAAAAATATGTGCCATAAATTAATTATTATTATTATATATTTTTTGCAAAAATAAAGCATGACTAATATCAAACCATAATAAAAAAGGCATTTCTCAAACACGTCAAAGAACAAATGATTTATCTGTATTTACTGCATCTCTTACCATATGCCAAGTTTCAACTAATTTTGCTGGCATTTATCTTAAAGTAAACAAGGTCATGTTTGATTTTACTCTTTCTATACAGTATATATTT
>CAIGQV010001633.1:26829095-26840917 GCA_903798115.1 Danio jaintianensis | reverse complement strand
TTGGGATGAACTATCCCTTTACGAATCTTAGATGTATGGAAAAAAAAAACAATTATAACTTACATTTTTTTTCACGTTTTCATCTAAATTACATTAATTGGACAGCATTGAATTAGTAGATTGATTTACTCATCTTCCATTCCGTGAAAGCTTTTTTCTGTTGAAAAAAAAAGATATTTAGAAAAATGTTGCTTACTACTATGAAAATCAGTTGTTTTCAGCTTTCTTTTGTGTTCAACAGAAAAAATAAACGCATAATGGTTTGGATTGACTTGAGGTAGCATAAATGGTGAGAATTTTTATTTTTATTTTGTGGTGAAGCATCCCTTTAAGATTATTAGATGGAAACGTTAAACTTTTTTTAAATTTAGGGTACTTTGATGAACCAAAAAAAGATTCTTCACTGTGCAAACCCCCTTTTTGTTTTGTTTTCTGCCACCTTTCTTTTTCAATCACACGATTGTGCTGATTTAACCACAGAAAGCTGTTCTTCCAGACAACAGTAAGGAGACTAAAGAGGAAAAAGGGTAAAAGCACAAACAGATAAGTGGCATTTTTTTTAGCATGGTACAAAAGCGTCGACGTGCCGCCTGGAGGTGCACCTGGCAATTGAAAACAAAGTGATTGACTCGGGCCTGTAGATGGCCCCGGTGCCTTTGACAGATAGCGTCAGATACTGCCTGTGAAGACAGAACGCCCTTGCGGTAGTTAACATCCAGAGAGGATTCTCGCTTATTGATAGCTACACAAAAGGTGCTGAGCACAATGTCTGGCAGAGCCTCAACAAGCAAATAAAAATTGCTCGACTGAGCCCTGCAAAGGTGACAAAGAATGTCAGGCTTGCCAGAAGATTCATTCCTCGTCCTTTCAATTTATTCCAGTGTGTTTTTTTTTTCCCTCCAGCTTTTTGTTCTTGTGTGCTTTGAATGTTTTAGCATAGCGCTAATGAAAATGGAAAATTAAAGTCATTTAGAATGACATGGTTCTGCTCTATTAGAAAGCACAATGCAGTAATTATGAACATAGAGCGATGGTAATTTAGCGTATACGTTATGAGTCCTTGGATCTTTGTTTCTGGCTCAGGATGGAAAGGTTATGCAAACTCTTATGAAGACATAACTATATCTAGTGCAATAAAACATTTTCTTAATCAATATCTTTTTTTTTTTCATGCATCGAAGTAAACATGCCAAAGCTTCTTTTAATCTAGATGCGTTTTCTTGGAACTGAAAATGCAGGTTGTTTTCAGAGAATACATTTTGAATGAGGTGTGTTTTTCTCAGTCCGTTGTCGTTTTTAAGCATACATTTGACAAAATATGATTACTTAGAACAAGATTAAACATGCTGCCAATGAGGGATGAGGTAAACAACTTAATATCTCTTGCGATCCAGCCTCTCAAAAGTTTTTCTCGTTTTAAGAATGTTTGGAAGCTTTATAGAAAAAAATATCAAAAATGCAGTTTCCAAAACATTTTTTGCATTTTTATTATTTGTTTATCTTCATTTATGCAGCGATTTTCTTAACAGAAACCAATGTAAAATGTTTGTACCGGTCTTGTTTTGTTTAATTTTGTTTAATTAAATTTGTTTAAATGTTCACCCAAAAATTTAGATTGTCAATTATTTGCTTTCATGTCATTTCAAACCTGTATGACGTTTTTTTTTTTTTCCTCTTGCAGAATAAAGTGTTATATTGGCCACTATTTCAAAAATGTATAAAAAAATAAGCTGCAAAATTACAAAACAGCAGCATAAAACCATCTTAAATGTAGTCCATATTGCAGAAATAGTGCTGTAAATCATTTTATCATCAGTATTTTCTCACTTTTCCCTGTAAACACATCAAAACATCTTTAAACCAAGAATAATTTGCTTTTATCCAAATTGTGTTATCAGATAATACATTCTGGAAAAAAAAAGTGTTCCTTGATGATGAAGAACTGCAATGTCATCTACCCGTAAGACTAATATACATTAAAATCAAAACTACTCTGTTTTTCTTAAGCAGAATCTCAGACACACATGCTGCAAAGGGTCCAATCTCTTTTAGAGAGGAGGCGGGGATCAGCAGCTTATTTGCATTTAAAGAGACACAGACAATATAGCATGTTTTTCCTTCCACTCAAAAAGAATAATCTAAATCATGCTAAAATAAATAATCAATGGAATATTGTAAACTGATACCTCATGGAAACATTCATGAAGACACCAGAGACTTTTCTTAAAAGTGGCGTAATGTGTGTGCACTTTGAACATATGCACTCAGTTTAAAGGAACACTCCATTGTTTTTGAAAATAGGCTCATTTTACAGTAACCTACAGTTCAACAGTTAAGTTTTAGAGTCAAGGGTCTAGTGAAAGCATGTTTAGTTTAGCTTAGCATGAATCTTTGAATCGGATTAGACCATTAGCATCTTGCTAAAAAAAAATGTTTTACTAATTTTCCTAAAGCTTGACTGTAGCTACATCATGTACTAAAAAAAGTTGCTATTTTTTAGGTCAACATGTCTAGGAACTATACTCTCGTTGTGGCGTAATAATCAAGGAACTTTGGTACCATGGCTGCAGCAAGCACAATGATATTTCGCAGTGCCTGAAAATAGTCTCCAGTTAGATAACTAGGTAACAACGCCATGTAATATAATATATATATGAGCAATATCACATGAGTAGCAGCGTGATATGGCTGTATATCGGCACTGGTGGGAGGTGTGCGTTGACAGATAGTGTCCCACTACTTATATACATAATCGTGTATATAAATAAGACAATCAAACACGGGGAGTCTAAAAATCCTTTAGTATGAGGAACTACTTTCTTCTGCCATTCATTCACATCTGCAGCTGACGTCAGAACAGCAGAAACCGTTGAACAGTATTTGAATGATTCTTTAGCATGTTATCTAAAATGATGACTATACAGGTGATTTTGCTCACATTTTAAGATTATAAGGCTGATCAGCATGAAATTTCCCAGTATTTCTCTGTTGCAATTAGGATGTCACAATAATGAACCCAGAAAAAGCCAAAGCAAAGCAAACACTACCAGAAACACTACCAGACTATGGTATAAATACAGCACTACAACATACAAAAGAGAGAGATCAACTTAGAATGTCACTTACCTGTTTTATAATGATTTTATCAGATGTAATTTAAAATTACGCTGAGTTTTTCCTCCTCTAAGGGCTTATTATGCGGTCCCTGCCGCCATCTTGTGGCGGAACGTCAACCGTCTTTGCTCTGCTCAGTATGACAGGCTGATGGCCGCCGACGCGCTCTATCTCAGAAATTATAAATATTTAAAATAGGCACTATCCTTATAAATAAACTGCATAGTTGCAATCTAAACAACTACATTATTGCCTAAAAAGCCTCAAAAGTACATTCTGTTGTCCAACAGCTGCAATATTTGTTAAACTGTAGTGAGTTTATTGATCTGCTGTCACTCTATTTGGGCGGAGTAATACAGAAGGGTGAGGAGGCTGTAGGAGTTCTGTTATTGCATAATATCGCACAGCTATCGGCCAATCAGATTCGAGAACCAGACAGAACGGTTATGTGTGTATATATATTGCAATCAGAATTATTAGCCCCCCTGTTTATTTTTTTCCCCAATTTCTGTTTAACGGAGAGAAGACATTTCTAAACATAATAGTTTTAACAACTCATTTCTAATAACTGATTTATTTTATCTTTGCCATGATGACAGTACATAATATTTTACTAGATATTTTTCAAGACACTTCTATACAGCTTAAAGTGACATTTAAAGGCTTAACTAGGTTAATTAGGTTAACTAGGCAGGATAGGGTAATTAGGCAAGTTATTGTATAATGATGGTTTGTTCTGTAGACTATCGAAAAAAAATATAGCTTAAAGGGGCTAATAATTTTGACCTTAAAATGGTTTTTTAAAAATTAAAAACTGCTTTTATTCTAGCTGAAATAAAACAAATAAGACTTTCTCCAGAAGAAAAAATATTATCAGACATACTGTGAAAATGTCCTTGCTCTGTTAAACATAATTTGGGAAATATTTAAAAAAGAAAAAAAATCAAAGGGGATTTAATAATTCTGATTGCAACTGTAGATAGGTTGATAGATAGATTGATATATTTTTTGAGCATGATGCTAATGGGCTAATATCCGATTTAACGATCTAAGCTAAGCTAAGCTACAAGTGCTCTGATCAGGTGAATGGATAAAAAAAATGGTAAAAGTCAACTATTTCAAACTAGGGGAGTTGTTGAATGACAACTCCCTTTTTCCAAAAAAAGTGGAGTGTTCCTTTAAAATCACGGGTTTAATGGAACACAAATAATAGCAATAGTAATTTTTTTGGTGGTGTTTTTGATTTTTAAGAACTCCAGAGTCCCTTGAGTATGAAAAACATAATAAAGGGAAGCATACGTTTTGTGTTGAGAGTATCTGAGACACATGCTGTAAATATTCTGCTTTCTGGAAAAGGGGCCGCCTTAAGTTGCTCATTTGCATTTTAAAAAAAGTCTCATGAAAACTGATCTGTGAGGTATTTTGAGTTGAATCATGACACTCATGCCAGATTTACATTACATATAATAAAAAGGGAATTCAAATGATTTAGCTTAAAGTGTTGCCTATAGCCAGTTCTGTTTATTCAGTTCTGAAAGGGGCGGCCTAAGTTGCTCACTTGCATTTTAAAAAAGTCACATAAAAACTGATCTGCGAGGTATTTTTTTTAGCCGAGTCATGACACTGACATGAGACTTGCATTACAAATAATAAAATACATTTAAATGATTTAGCTTAAAACGCTGTCTCATAGCCAGTTCTGTTTATCCACACCAACATGTGTGATTTTACATATGTTGAATTAGTTTCTGTCGTCTAACAGCCACCAAAAAAATATCATTATGGTTGCACTTAAGCTCGACGACTCTTCAGAAGATAAGAGTTTCTCGCTGCTCAAAGGACTCCCTGAAATATGAGAGGAAACTTCAAATAGAAGGAGCACGAAGCTGAATAATTGAAAATGATGAATGCATAATGCGGTTTAAGCAGAGCCGGATGAAGCCGATATAAAAGATGAAGGTCTTGGAGAGCTGTGGCCGCAGACACCCCATACAGGACAGCTGGATCTGGAAAAAAAAAGTCATTTGATTTCCCAGGACGAAATGCATTAGGGACTTTTTTTTTTTTTTTTATATATAAGTGCTCCATGATGTGTCTGTGTCAGATTAAAGCAGACACTGTGACATGTATTAACATTAATGTGTGGTGCTTCAGATCTGCACCTGGTAATGACGTCCCGCAGGAATTCAGGGAAGATGATTGTTGGCTGGTTATTTCAGCATGAGCGTCGTTATAGACATGCATTTGATTGTAGTATTTTTTTTTTTTTACTTCATTTTGGAATATAACTCATTTTAGAATGGATTATAGAGGCTGTAAGGTAATCAATAATGTTCTCTTATGTACAGTGAGTATAAAAGTAATGCATTTTTTGTTGTTGTTCCTATCTATGCACTTACTCGTGTTCATCTCAAGTCTAAAGTATCAAACTCTGCCTAGTTTTTAGCTTAAATCTGTACTAGAAACTGTCAAATGGATTGTGAAATGTTTCATGTTATTTTAGCGGGCCTTTTTGCACATTTCAATTTTTATTTTGTTTGTTATTTGTACATTATTTTCTCCTATTTTGTGTATCTTTTGAGTTTGGTCTTGTATTTTTAAACTTTATTTTATTGTATTTGTTTTATTTAATTTTGTTTAATTTACATTTATTTTATTTTATTACACTTTTTATTTGCTTGATTTTTAATACAAATTTGAATGATTAATTTGATAGGTTTTTTTTTTTTTGTGTCTGTTTTTGTTTTTAAAATGAAGTATGTATTTTCTATTTTATTTTTTGTGCTTGATTTAATCTGGTCTTTCTAGGTTTTATTTAGTTTTAATATGTTTTTGTTTTTGGAACAAGTACATATTTTTATTTTTACATTATTTAAATAAAAAATAATAATGTTATTAGTTTCTATTTCATTCATTCATTCATTTTCTTTTCGGCTTGGTCCCTTTATTAGTCTGGGGTCGCCACAGTGGAATGAACCGCCAACTTATCCAGCATATGTTTTACGCAGCGGATGCCCTTCCTGCCGCAACCCATCACTGGGAAACATCCATACACACTCATTCACACACATACACTACGGACAATTTAGCTTACACAATTCACCTATAGCGCATGTCTGTGGACTTGTGGGGGAAACCGGAGCACCCGGATGCCCTAGTTTCTATTTAATTAACATTAATTTAATTGTATTAATTTATTCGATTTTAATGTATTTTGCAAGTATTTTATAATGACATTTTATTTATGTAATTATTTTTAAAATGAACTTTTTTGGTTTTATGTCTATTTTTTTTGTGTGACTATTTTATAAAGACAATAAGTCTCTTTTTTTAAATTTCCTGACGTTAAAATAGCATCCAAATCCCTCCCATTTTGAGGCTGACCGCAACTTGACGTAGGAGTGCAGTTTCCCCGCCCATCTAATTGATTGACAGCTGCATATTAACATGTCTCTGTAGTAACGCGTAATCATATCAACAAGACAGGATGTGCGCAAAGCAACCCGGGAATAAAAAGATCTGTTCAGTTCGCTAGGATCATCAATCATCATCAAATGTGATCAAGAGTGAGTTTTACAAGTTTATCACGTTTTTAAAACAGTGCATGTTTGTAATGAATTACAGCGATTTACTTCAGCTTTACTTTATCACCACAGCCGCGTGTCAGTACAATTATAAAAGAAGACGCTTCAATCCCGGGTTGTGGACGTTAAATCAGGTTTATTTTGTACATTAACATAACAGATATCCATACAGCAGTGGATATTAATGTGTATCCTGTCACATTTGCCGTGCAAAAACAGTGCAAAGCTAAACGTGTGCGCTGTCTGTGTGTGTGTGTGTGTGTGCCTGTGAGTGTGTGCGTGAACTTTGTAACGACATTGTGTGTGACTCATCGTTGCAACTCCACAACAAATACATCAAATAATCATTGGGAAAGTTCTTACTGTAATATTTCTCACAAACGTTACGTGAGATCTGCTTCCTTCATGTCTGTCTGTTATCTGAGGCACGTGGGAACGGTGGGCGGGGAGGACTAGCATTAAAGGCACAGTCCACCAAAACAGCTACAAGATGCTAAGAGCTAAAAATTACAAACTTCTGAAAGATATAATAAATAATCTGATGGGTGTTTTGAGCTGAAACTTTACAGACACATTCTGGAGACACAAATGACTTATATTAAATCTGGAAATGGGGTAAACTAGGTGCCCTTTAATATGTTTTTGGAACAAATAAGTATTTTTTACACAATTGAATCTATTAAATGTTTTATTGCATTGTATTACTTTATATTTAATTCAACTATTTTATTACGTTATATTATTTTATAATGACATTTGTATTTGTGTAATGATTTTATAGTGAACTTTTTAGTGTTTACATACTTTTTCCTCTGACTTCAGTTCTTTTAGTTTTACATGAACTGTCTCACTAACTTTTTGACATGTTCACTTTATCTAGCATTTTAATATGTTTCATTTTATATATGTATTTTGTGTTTATTTTTGTTTGTCTGTTTTAGTTTGTACATGATTTTCCTCCAGTTATTTATTTTAGGCTAATGTCTAATCTGAGACAGGTCTTGTTTACTGGCTATAGTTGGTTGTGGTTTGTTTAGTTGTGTATGTGACGAGTGTGTGTTTTCTCATATGTTCTTCAGTTGCTTGTGGAGGAGTTTTGACCATGCGCCGCGGCACCATCCTGTCTCCGGGTTACCCTGATCCCTATGACAACCACCTCAACTGCGTCTGGAAGGTCTTTGTGCCGGAGGGAACCGGAATACAAGTGAGACCAAAAAATACATTTATATCTTCAGAAAAAAAAAAAAAAATCATGATTAGTTCAAGTGTGTTTGGTTACTTAATGCTTGCCAGGAGATACAAATTGTATCAAGGGAATCTCCCCGTTATCTACTTAACCTTATTATTATTGAGCTTCTAAATATTGTATTTTTGTCCATTCACTGCGATTTCATTAACAAAAAAAGAAAAAACAAAAGTTTTGTTTAATAGTTGATAGTTTAATTGATAGTTAATACAAAATAAAATATAAATACTAACTATTTATCCACTATTTACCAAATTCAGTTACTTTTTATAGGGTTCAAAGCTGTGTTCGGTTACTTAACGCTTCAGTTAATGCTAGGAGATACACATTATATCAACGGAATCCCGTCATTATCTACTTTGCCTTATTATTATGTCTCTCAATATTATATTTTTGCTGTTCTCTGTGACATTAGACATTAAATTAATAGTTTAGGCACAAAAAATAAATGAATACTCAATATTTATCCACTATTTACCCAATTTACTTACTTTCCATTGGGTCCAACCTGTTGATATTTTTTTTTTCTGTTGAATACAAAAGAAAATTGTTAGCCATCGATATCCATAGTAGCAAAAAACAATACTATAGAAGTCAATGTCAGTTCTCAAAAAAAAAAGTAAAAAATGTGATTCTCAGTTTATTATTATTAGATTTTTCAGTTTTTATTTATTTAAATATTTAGTGGTCACACTTTACAGTGAGGCTTCATTTTATTAGCAGTTGTTAAAGCAAGGTTTATTCATTCATTCATTTTCCTTCGGCTTAGTCCCTTTATTCATCAGGGGTTGCCACAGCGGAATGAACCGCCAACTTATCCTGCATATGTTTTACACGGCGGATTCCCTTCCAGCTGCAACCCAGTACTGGGAAACATCCATAAACACTCATTCACACACACACACACACACTACGGCCAAATTAGGTTTTTCAGTTCACCTGTACTGCATGTCTTTTGACTGCGGGGGAAACCGGAGCACCCAGAGGAAACCCATGCAAACACGGGGAGAACATGCAAACTCCACCCAGAAATGCCAACTGACCCAGCCGGGGCTCGAACCAGCGACCTTCTTGCTGTGAGGCGACAGTGCTAACCACTGAGCCACTGTGTCGCCCTGTTAAAGGGATAGTTCACCCCAAAAAAAGGAAGTGTTCCTGTTAGTTTGCTCACCCACAGATCATCCAAGGTGTAGTTGACTTTGTTTCTTCAGTATAAGATTAAAGAAGATTTTGAGCTGAATCTGTGGTCCTTGGGGATTCATATAATTGTAGTGAATGGTTACGGGTTCAGTTTTTGCTCCATGTGTTGGTGTGGGTTTCCTCCGGGTGCTCCGGTTTCCCCCACAGTCCAAAGACATGTGGTACAGGTGAATTGAATAAGCTAAATTGGCTGTAGTGTATGAGTGTGGTGGCGCAGTGGGTAGCGCTTTTGCCTCACAGCAAGAAGGTCGCTGATTCGAGCCTCGGCTGGGTCAGTTGGCATCTCTGTGTGGAGTTTGCATGTTCTTCCCGCATTTGTGTGGGTTTCCTCTGGGTGCTCCGGTTAAATAGGTGAATTGGGTAAGCTAAAATTGTCCGTAGTGTATGTGTGTGAATGAGTGTGTGTGGGTTTTTTTCCAGTGATGGGTCGCAGCTGAAAGGGCATCCGCTGCATAAAACATATGCTGGATAAGCTGGCGAGCCCAGATTAATAAAGGGACTAAGCCGAAAAGAAAATGAATGAATGAATGTATGAGTGTGTGTGTGAATGTGAGAGTATATGGGTGTTTCCCAGTACTGGGTTGCAGCTGGAAGGGCACAAAACATATGCTGGAACAGTTGGCGATTTTTTTTCCGCTGTGACGACCTCTGAAATAAAAACTTTTATCTTATAAAACTTATAATATTTGTGAAATTTTGTTTTATATGTTACTTAGCTTTGTCTCAATTTATTTACACTGCAAACAAATAGTTTCCTACTTAGTGTTTTTGTCTTGCTTTTCATCCAAATATCGAACAATTCTTAAATCCAGAAGCATTTTCTAGACAAGTAAAAATGTGGTCTTATTTTCAGAAATAATGAGTCAAAATTAAGTGCGTTTTCCTTAAAACATGCAAAATAATCTGCCGATGGGGTAAGCAAAATAATGTTACTTTTGCTTTGAAATAAGATTATATTACTTTCTCCACTTGCAGATTATGTAGCTTATTTAAAAAATATATATATATATTGACTTATTTCTGAAAACAAAACAATATTTTTTGTCTTGTCTTTAAAAATATTTCTTGATTTTAGAATATTACGTTATTTGGACTAGAAACAAGACAAAAACACTAAGAAAGAAAACCATTCGTTGACTGATTGATGCCGGCGGCACAGTGGCTTAGTGGTTAGCACTGTCGCCTCACAGCAGGAAGGTCGCTGGTTTGAGTCCCGGCTGGGCCAGTTGGCATTTCTGTGTGGAGTTTGCATGTTCTCCCTGTGTTGGCGTGGCTTTCCTCCGGGTGCTCCGGTTTCCCCAACAGTCCAAAGGCATACGCTATAAGTAAATTAGATATTAAACTGGCTGTATTGTATGAGTTTGTGTGTGAATGTGAGAGTGTATGGGTGTTTCCTAGTAATGGGAAGGGCATCCGGTGCATAAAACATATGCTGAAATAGTTGGCGGTTCATTCCACTGTGGCGACCCCTGAAAAATAAGGGACTAAGCTGAAGGAAAATGAATGATTGATTGGTTGATTGATTGATTGATTGATTGATTGATTTGGTCTACTTCAGATTTTACACTGTTCGTCAAAAGCAACGGTGAGCATACAGCAGAAGTGTTTATCATCTTACTGCATAGGCTAAACAATATGCAGAATGATTATCAAAACATAAACTGAATAGGAGAATTGTGTAAATACAGAACGGACAGCTGAAATATGATTCATCAGCCGAACACATGGAGCAAACACTGGACCAAATGTTTCTTTAGCATTAGTCATGTTGCTGTTTGATGGAAAACATGGCCTTTGACATTCTACAGGGATTTCTGCTGCCTTTAAAGGTTTCTGAGACTACATATTGCATTAGGCATGATTGATGTTTATTTATATTTGGCACTGTCTTTCTCTGCCATACATGACTCTGTCAGACCAGAACTGACTTTTGACAATCTTATCAAGGCATTTTGTGTATGTAAGTTATGTAAACATGTATGTAAATATGTAAAGTTATTGTAAATGCTCATGTAAATGTAACACGTTTTGCCCAATGTTTACTCAGAATTTGATACGAATGTTTAATAGTATTTGTTATAATTTAATGGTAATATTTTTTTCATAATATAATATAATATAATATAATATAATATAATATAATATAATATAATATAATATAATATAATATAATATATCATATCATATCATATAATGTAGTGTAATAAAATGTAATATAATATAATATAATTTTAAATATTAATAATGTTTAATTTATGAATAAACTGCTTTGTAAATATTGCATATATAAAATTTTAATAACACAATTATTTTATGTAGTTTTAGTGTTATTTTTTTGTTTTTACATTATTTAAACTTTACATTAATATTTTTTTAAAGGTTTTTTGCCTTCGTATTTTTGTTTATTGACAAAGGGCTTGTTTACTTGATTTGATTTGTGCATTTTGTCGTATAGTCACATAAAATATAATACAATATAATATAATATAATGTAATAATATGTAATGTAATATAATATAATATTATATAATATAATAAAATATAAAATAAAATAAAATAAAGTAAAATAAAATAAAGTAAAATAAAATAAAATAAAATGTAATGTAATAAAATATAATTTAATATAATAATTAGTGGGGCAGTCGTGGCCTGGTGGTTAGAGTGTTGGACTCGTGATC
>CAIGQV010001633.1:26802248-26825492 GCA_903798115.1 Danio jaintianensis | reverse complement strand
TATTATTATTATTATTATTATTATTATTATTATTATTATTATTATTAAGTAAAAGTAAAAATGTAGAGCCTAATAAAAATGAGAGAGGATTTATGTATAACAACAATTAAAATGAAAAAAAGATATAATAATAATAAAAATAAAGACAAAAAAAATCATTCAAGGGTTATTTATTCATTTGTTTTGTTTTTCTTGAAGCATCAATATATAATAGCTAATATTTAGCTAACAACTGATTTAGCATATATTCATTCATTCATTCATTTTCTTTTCGGCTTAGTCCCTTTATTAATCTGGGGTCGCCACAGCGGGATGAACCGCCAACTTATCCAGCATATGTTTTACGCAGCGGATGCCCTTCCAGCTGCAACCCATCACTGGGAAACATTCATACACACTCATACACTACGGACAATTTTAACTTACCCAATTCACCTATACCACATGTCTTTGGACTTGTGGGGGGAAACCGGAGCACCCGGAGGAAACCCACGCGAACACGGGGAGAACATGCAAACTCCACACAGAAATGCCAACTGACCCAGCCGAGGCTCAAACCAGCGACCTTCTTGCTGTGAGGCGAACGTGCTACCCACTGCGCCACCGCGTCGCCGATTTAGCATATAATGTCCTTTAAATACTTCTGATCTGTGGATCTGTAAAATTCCATTTAAATAATAATATATATATATATTTAACTTTTTCAAATATTTCCCAAATGATGTTTAACAGAGCCAGGACTGCTTGACCGTTTTTCTGTAATATTTTCCACCTGTCTTTTAGTTTTATTTGTTTTATTAGAATAAAAAGCGTTTTTGAATTTTTATAAACTATTTTATGGTCAGTATTATTAGCCCAATTCAGTTTCAAGAAAATGTCTGTTGGTAAAATGACAAATATTATTTGCTGTAATTGAAATTCCAGCGGGGCTGCACGGTGGCGCAGTGGGTAGCACGTTCGCCTCACAGCAAGAAGGTCGCTGGTTCAAGCCTCGGCTGGGTCAGTTGGCGTTTCTGTGTGGAGTTTGCATATTCTCCCCGTGTTCGCGTGGGTTTCCTCCGGGTGCTCCGGTTTCCCCCACAAGTCCAAAGACATGCGCTATAGGCGATTTGGGTAGGCTAAATTGTCCGTAGTGTATGCCTGTGAATGAGAGTGTATGGATGTTTCATAGTGATGGGATGCAGCTGGAAGGGCATCCGCTGCGTAAAACATATGCTGGATAAGTTGGCAGTTCATTCCGCTGTGGCGACCACAGATTAATAAAGAGACTAAGTCGAAAAGGAAATGAATGAATGAATGAAATTCTAGCTTATTCCACTAAATATTGCTGTCTTAACTCTTCTGAAATAAAAACATTATTATTAAGTTGACTAAAAAATAATATAAATATGTCAGAAAACATGGTATTTTTTGTTATTTTATATATTTAAAAAAAACAGTAATGTCAAAAAAAAAAATTTCACAAGAAATGTAATCAGTAGTTTACATAATAAAACAAAAATACATACAGTTGATGGCAAAATCATTAGCTCTCTTGTGAAAATGTCATTATTTTTTTAACAAACCAAAAAGATTTTCTTCTGTTGAAAGTCATATTTCTTTTCGTTTTTACTGGTAATAATAATAATAATAATAATAATAATAATAATAATAATTAAACTAAATTAATAAAATTTTTTAAAAAGTAATATAAATATAATAACAACATAAATACAATAACAATAATAATAAATTGAATCAATTATTTAGTTAAAATTAAATGTTATAAATAAATAAATAAATACATAATAAAATAATTTAAAAGTAATATAAAAATAATAGCAACATAAATATAATTACACTAATAAACTAAATAAAGTTATAAAAATAATAATAATAAACTAAATCAATAAAAATATAATAACAATAATATTAAACTAAATAATTTAATTAAAAGTAATAAATAATAAATAATAATAATAATAATAATAATATTAATAATAATAATAATAATAATAATAATAATAATAATAATAATAATAACAGTAACTACCAAGCTCAGCAATATTAGCCCCCTTAAGATTTTTCCCCCTAATTGCCTACAGAAATAATTGGCTACAAATACAGTAATCAAGTAATATTACTGTAGTATTCAGGTGGAGCTGAGTTTAGCTGTGCCGGCTGCTGATCAGTAAAGCTAGCGAGCCGCTGACAGTCTGCCAGAGCTGAATGACATCTGTATGGCTGGATGTCACAGTCTCAGCTGGAGCTGTAGTGAACAATGTGCTCTCATGTCTGTCATGAAAACTAAAATTTTCAATGCAAATCCCTTTAGGGACCACCATTCCACCCCTGCTGAACACCACGTCCAACAACCTGTACCTCACCTTTCAGACTGACATGAGTGTTTCTGGGGCTGGATTTCATCTGGAGTACACGGGTATGAGGACTGTTGACCAATGCACTGACAACTCAAAATATACATACAGATAGAATAGAAACATGGCATTTATGTGTGTTCATGTAGCACACTTTTATAACGAGCTGTTTTGTTTATTACAGTTTTGAGGTAATATCTTACAAATCTTTTTACAAATCTTTTTTTTTTCTGAGACTTTAGGAGAAATGAAGGTCCAAATTTGTAAAAAGTCAGATTTTTTTTATTTGTTTGTTTTTTCTCACAATTTAGAATTTTGTTTGACAATACTGAAAGTAATGTTTGAATTGCAAGATCTTAATTATATGAAAGCTTGCTTTTTTAATCAACTATAACAAATAATAATAATAATTAAATACAAAATAAAAAATAAACATAAATAAATTAAATATATATATTTTTTATTAATAAAATAAATAATAAATACAAATAAATAAAATGGAAAATGGAAAAAAAATTGCACAAAATAAATAAATAAATTAATTTATAGGAAATATTTATAATCAATAAAATAATAATAATAATAATTATTATTATTATTATAAATTACATAAAAATTGTACAAAATTAAAGATAAAATTAAAAGAAATAAGATTTGTATAAAATAAATAAATTAAATGTAAATAAATAAATAAAATTAAAATAGATAAAAAAATATATATTAGATTAATTAGAAAAAATAAATAAAATATAATATTAAATAGAAATTTTAAAAATAAATTAAAAATGTGTCAGTTTAAATCTGACACATTTGAGGGAAAAAGCTCAATTGTGATTGAATTCTCAAAACTTATTAAATGCAAACTGAGAATTGAAAAAAATGCAATCACAAAACTGCAAGATATAAACTGGGAATTGCATGAAATAAATTCAAGAATTGTAAAAAAAAAAAAAGATTTTTATTCACATCTTATATTTTAATATTTTTCCGCTTAAAATTGTGAAATAAAAACTTGCAGTTGAAAGAAATTAAATTCCTCTATAAAGATAAAAACTTAAAATACCTTTTTTAAATCAGTTTGACATTTCTTACAGCTGTGAGATTCTATTCTTATAAAAGTCAGAATTGTGACTTATAAACTCAGACTAAGCCTAATCACAGATATAAAGTTGTAAATTTAGATATCGATTATGAATTTTAAAAGATTATTCGCATTTAGCTTTTTTTTTATCAATTAAACTTTTTAGTTTCCCAAACAAAGACTATTGAAATAAATAAAGCTGTAATCAACATTAAATTGAAATTGGCTTAGTCTGATTTATTAAAATAAATAAATAAATAAATAATAATGATAATAATCTGATGAGCTGCAAAATAAATAATATATCGAAACAAACATCACTTGACCATTAGCTAACATCAGCAAACTATAAACCATATAGAAATGGACACAATTCTTGGTACACTGTAAAAAACAAACAAAAAAAAACTAAGTTGACTCAACATATAATCGTATAATAATTGTTTTTGAGTTGACTCGATTTTTAACCTAAGTACTGCACTCGTCTCAATTTAAGCTGAGTCAACTCAAAAAGTTCTGCAGCAATTTTAAGTTGAGTCAACTTTTGTTCAAGTCAGTTTTATTAGTGTTTGCCTTTATTAGTGCTTCGGTTGAACCACAATTGGAAAGCAACGTCTGATTTTCATGAATTATTTTCAGTCATTTTTGAATATTCATTACTTTTTTCGGTTTCAGGTTATTGACCACTATGGGGTTTTCTTTCTTCAATGGAAGGGTACCAACAATTTTGTCCACGTCTGTAAATATGAACTATGACTATACAAATATAAAACAATATAAACATGGAATTTACTTTTATAAACGGCTGCATTTTCTTTTATTGCAATTCTTGAGTTTATATCTTACAAATCAATCTTTTTTCGCCCTTTTTTTTTCTAATCAGACTTTGCAATAAATATCTGTAAATATAAATGTTTCAATATAAATATCTGTAAGTATAAAGTTTGACGATCCCTGCCACAAACCGCTGACAAATGACTAGAAGTGTATGATTTATGAAGAGCACAGCGTTTGTTTGTCATGACTCATTTGTCTGCCGGGGCTCTTTTGCATCTCACACTGTAAACGGGAATCGATTTCCATTTGTGTTGGAGAACATTTACATCCTGGCAAATGAAGAGACTTTCCTGTGTCCTAAGCAATAGGTTTGGACTCCTGCCCAGAGCCACAGACCCCCGGCAATGGTGTTAAAGTGGGCGACCGCTACTTCGTGGGTGACGTGGTCTCATTCCACTGTCTACAAGGATACACGCTGAAGGTGGGAAAAATCTGATTATATATAGCAGTAGCTGTGTTTCCATCCACCTATTTTTATGCACATGGTTTTATGGTCATGAAATTTTGTGGAAGGCTATTCCAGACTTTAGAAGCCATATATTTGAAGACTCGACCTCCTTTAGTGGACTTTGCTATTCTGGGTACTACCAGAAGCCCTGAGTTTTAAGATCTTAAACAGCATGTTGGATTGTAACGAGACAGAAGGTTGTTTAGATAAAGAGGAGCTAGACTGTTTAATGCATTAAAGGTAAGAAGCAATATTTTATTATTAATATTTAATTATCAATACTTAACAAGCTTTAACTTAAAATTTTGCTTACTTCCCATTTATTAAAATGTATTTTTTCAATGAAACAAAAAAAGCAAGCTCCTCTAAATTTTGCATTAAATTTAGCATTCGCAGAATTGCAAAATTCTGGATGGACAGCACAAACACAATCATATCATAATATAACAGTACATCTTTTCATCCACATATCTTTATACACATTTTAGGATATCCAGGGTTCCCACGATCATGGAATTTTCTGGAATATCATGGACTTTTAAAAGGTCTATTCCAGACATTAAAAGTCGGGGAAGTTTATTTTATTTTTTTGTCCAAGTCATGGAATATTAGCGATTTTTTTTTTTTTTGTTTTGTTTGTTTTTCCTCCTACTTTCAATTTCACTGTATATTAAAATGTGTGTTGTTGTTTTTCCAATGAAAAACAATGTGAACTTTTCCATATGCAAACATAAACATAAGTAGTCATAACTTGATGCTCACTCAAAAAAATAAATAAAAAACAAATGGTAAAAATATAATTATGACTCTCTCCACATATGTGACCCTGGACCAAAATAAATCCACAAAATTGGAATATTATAGTTATTAGAATACTAAGAATACATTAGAATATTTTAGCACATTGAAATTACAATATTATAATGCATTAAAATATTAAGTAAAGATTTTTTTCCATTAAGAATTTTTGTAAATGTCTTTCTGTAAGTATACTTTATCAAAACATATGATAGTTATTAGAATATTAAGAATACATTAGAATATTAGAGTACATTAAAATTACAATATTTTAATAGATTATTAGAATATTAGGTAAAGATTATCTTTATGGATATTACAAGAATCGCTGTAAATGTCCTTCTGTAAGTGTACATTATCAAAACATATTTTTTAATTAAAAACACACACACACATACAGCGCGTGCGTTTAACTTTGCACTGTTTTTGCACGGCAAATATGACAGGATACACATTAATATCCACTGTATGGATATCTGTTATGTTAATGTACAAAATAAACCTGATTTAATGTCCACAAACCGGGATTGAAGCGTCTTCTTTTATAATTGTACTGACACGCGGCTGTGGTGATAAAGTAAAGCTGAAGTAAATCGCTGTAATTCATTACAAACATGCACTGTTTTAAAAACGTGATAAACTTGTATAACTCACTCTTGATCACATTTGATGATGATTGATGATCCTAGCGAGCTGAACAAATCTTTTAATCCCGGTTGCTTTGCGCACGTCCTGTCTTGTTGATATGATTATACGTGTTACTACAGAGACATGTTAATACACAGCTGTCAATCAATTCGGTGGGCGGGGAAACCGCACTCCTACGTCAAGTTGCGGTCGGCCTCAAAACGGGAGGGATTTGGATGCTATTTTAACGTCAGGAAATTTAAAAAAAGAGACTTATTGTCTTTATATCACCCCAATATGACTGGACACACTATACATACACACAGTACTGTCCAAACAGCTTACAAAAGATGATTTTCATCATAGGTGCCCTTTAATACAATCCCACACAAAGCATGCTGGGAACTACACATCTTCACATATTTTCAAGAACTGTATTTTGAGTGCTCTCAGCTTTAGATGTTCAGAGACATTTGCATTCAATTTTCTTTTTGCTCTTCGTTTTGTCACGTTGTTGCTTATGTAATTGGCAGTGCAATAAACAGTTGACTTTCAGAAATTCTTTCAGGAGACTGACATTCAATCAAAAGGTGCTTGTTCAGTTACCAGCACTTACATGTCCCAGGGGCTGATTTTTACGACAGACACATTAAAATGTCTTTTTTTCTTGTGACTTCATTTATTTCTTGCTGCTTTTATAATGCTTTTCTTATGTGGGCAGGTTATTGGTTCTTCCGCTGTTGCCAGACTTGGACTTTTGATCTTAAATTTTGAAAATGCATCATTCGATGATAATAATATTAATAATTAGATTTTTTTTTTTTAAATGTTAATCTAAATTTGAAGTGAAATACAACTAGCTGCAGCTTATACAAAGTAGATTCACGGAGTAAAATTGCATAAATGGTGAAAATAAATTTAACTTAGATGTTAATATTTAGGATGGATGGATGGATGGACTGATGGGTGGATAGAAAGATGGATGGACAGATGGGTGGATAGAAAGATGAATGGATGGATAAAGTGACTGATGGATGGATGGATGGATGGATGGATGGATGGATGAAGTGACTGATGGGTGGATAGAATGATGGATGGATGAAGTGATGGATGGATGGATGGACTGATGGATGGACTGATGGGTGGATAGAAAGATGGATGGATGGATGGATGGATGGATGGATGGAGTGACTGATAGGTGGATAGAATGATGGATGGATGAAGTGATGGATGGATGGATGGATGGATGGATGGATGGATTGATGGATGAAGTGACTGATGGATGAATGGATGAATGGACGAAGTGACTGGGTGGATAGAATGATGGATGGATAAATGGATGGAAGGATGGATGGATGAATAAATTAAGTGACTGATGGGTGGATAGAAGGATGGATGGATGGATGGATGGATGAAGTGACTGATGGGTGGATAGAATGATGGATGGATGGACTGATGAATGATGTAACTGATGGATGGATGGACGGATGGACGGACGGACGGACGGACGGACGAATGGATGGATGGATGAAATGACTAATGGGTGGATAGACGGACGGATGGATGGATGGGTGGATAGACGGATGGATGGACGGATAGACAGATGGATGGATGGATGGATAGACGGATGTATGGACGGATAGATAGATAGATGGTTGGATGAATATGCTCATTTATTTATATTATGTAATCAAAATGACATTTTTTTAGCAAAACAAAAAAAGCCAGAATTAATCTTCCACTTTTTGGCATTTTTATATATAAATTATGGAAAGAAAAAAGTTTATTTCTAAGAAGGACCAAAAGTGCCAGCAGTTGAAGAAGCACCTTGAAGTTCAGCGTTTGATTTTTTCTTCCTCTTTGTGCTTTATTAGATTCATTCGCAGTGCCTAGGCTTTGTTATTTTTGCCCTCACGTCGTACGTGGAAGAGCACGCTGAATGATACATTTCCTATGAGTGATTCATCTTTCTTGGGAATTGGTGAGAGCTTCTTGGAAAAGTCAATATCTTTCTTCATTTCCACTCGTTGCAGGGAAGTGCATATATAACCTGCATGCCGGGGCCTGTCAGAAGATGGAACTACCCAGCGCCGCTCTGTCTCGGTATGCTTTATCTGCACTCATTTCTCCCTCTTTGGCCTTTTCAATGTGAGCGTTGCCACTGCTCTGCTTCTATTCAACCCAAGTTTATTTGTAAAGTGCTTTTTATGATAGATATGGTTTCAAAGCAGCTTTAAAAAAAAAAAGAAAAAAAGATAATGATTCTACCTTACAATTAAGAGTAATGTGGTTAGAGGTCACTGTATTAAAGTAATATCCATACTGCAATCATACAGTGGACAATTGGTGTTAAAAAGAGATCATATTGACATCAAAAACAGGTCAAACATGCAATCAAACTGACATCAAAACACTGATGTCCATTTGACATCCACACTCTCATTTTGATTTCTCGACCAGCCAAAATAATGGCACAAAAGTAATGGTATGAAAACCTAAATGTTTATTCTTTAAGCTTTAACTTAAAAATACTAATG
Source organism: Danio jaintianensis (assembly GCA_903798115.1). Lineage (NCBI taxonomy): Eukaryota > Metazoa > Chordata > Actinopteri > Cypriniformes > Danionidae > Danio > Danio jaintianensis. The sequence continues at coordinate 26,816,807 of CAIGQV010001633.1, read as the reverse complement.
TAAAATGGATTTTGTATCTCTGTTTCTCTCACACACATACACACCAACACTTGTACAACTATATTTATGGACAGTTCCATGTTGAATATTAAAAGCTCAATAGAATACAAAAAATCTTTTGTAAAATTACATTTAAAAAAACATTGAATTATGGGAAATTTCTGTAATTTAACGTGTCGTTATTTTATGGGTTTTTTTCCGGCCCTCCAACTGCCAGAATTGTAAAAAAAAATTACGGATTGTTTTTTATTTAATTTTTATTTTTATAGTGTGTCTTAATAGGGACTTCTCATAGACATAATTTTTTTCTTTACTATAAGACTGTATATTCTCTTCCTCGTACTCCAACCCTACCCGTAAACCCAACCCTCACAGGAAACAATCTGAATTTTTATATTTCCAAAATACTTTATTCTGTGTGATTTATGCAATGCTTGCTCTACGTTTTTGATTTAGTGGCTAATTCATATGAATTTGTAAGATCTCATTCGTACATTTTAGTATTTAGAGGTGGAGTTTGGTGCCACAACTCCTTTTAAAAATCATAAATTTTCATATGACTGATCTTATATGAAATGCATATGAATTAGCCACTAAACTGACAAAATAGTAAAATAGTTGAGATCAGGCTGGATTTATGAGCTGTTTTCCTCTGGGAAACCAAAACAAATGTCCCCCACAAAAGGTCAAACTTTACTGCTATAACTATTCTATACTATACTATACTATACTATACTATACTATACTATACTATACTATACTATACTATACTATACAGTGCATCCGGAAAGTATTCATATGCAATTCACCTTTTCCACATTTTTTTTATGTTACAGCCTTATTCCAAAATGGATTAAATTCATTGATTTCCTCAAAATTCTACACACAATACCCCATAATGACAATGTGAAAAAAGTATTTTTTGAAATTGTTGCAAATTTATTAAAAATAAAAAACCTGAAAAATCACATGTACATAAGTATTCACAGCCTTTGCTCAATACTTTGTTGATGCACCTTTGGCAGCAATTACAGCCTCAAGTCTTTTTGAATATGATGCCACAAGCTTGGCACACCTGTCTTTGGGAATTTTTGCCCATTCCTCTTTGCAGTACCTCTCAAGCTCTATCAGGTTGGATGGGAAGCGACGGTGTCATTTTCAGATCTCTCCAGAGATGTTCAATAGCACATCTGGGCTCTGGCTGGGCAAATCAAGGACATTCACCGAGTTGTTGTGAAGCCACTCCATTGATATTTTGGCGGTGTGCTTTGGGTCATTGTCCTGCTGGAAGATGAACCGTCGCCTCAATCTGAGGTCAAGAGCACTCTGAAGCAGGTTTTCATTCAGGATGTCTCTGTACATTGCTGCATTCATCTTTCCCTCTATCCTGACTAATCTTCCAGTTCCTGCTGCTGAAAAACATCCCCACAGCATGATGCTGCCACCACTATGCTTCACTGTAGGGATTGTATTAGCTTGGTGATGAGCGGTGCCTGGTTTTCTCCAAACGTAACGCCTGGCATGCACTCCAAAGAGTTCAATTTTAGTCTCATCAGACCAGAGAATTTTGTTTCTTATGGTCTGAGAGTCCTTTAGATGCCTTTTGGCAAATTCCAGGCGGGGAGTGGTTTCCGTTTGGCCACTCTACCATACAGGCCTGATGGGTGCATTGCTGCACAGATGGTTGTTCTTCTGTAAGGTTCTCCTCTCTCCACAGAAGAACGCTGGAGCTCAGACAGAGTGACCATCGGGTTATTGATCAACTCCCTGACTAAGGCCCTTCTCCCCCGATCACTTAGCTTAGATGGCCGGCCAGCTCTAGGAAGAGTCCTGGTGGTTCCAAACATCTTCCACTTACGGATGATGGAGGCCACTGTGCTCATTGGAACTGTCAGAGCAACAGAAATTTTTCTGTAACCTTCCCCAGCCTTGTGCCTCGAGACAATCCTGTCTCTGAGGTCTACAGACAATTCCTTTGTCTTCATGCTTGGTTTGGTTGTATGCCTTTTCAAATCATTTTCATGATGCCTTTTCAAATCATGTCCAATCAACTGAATTTACCACAGGTGAACTCCAATTAAGCTGCTGAAACATCTCAAGAATGATCCGTGGAAACAGAATGTACCTGAGGTCAATTTAGAGCAAAGGCTGTGAATACTTATGTACATGTGATTTTTCAAGTTTTTTATTTTTAATAAATTTGCAACAATTTCAAAAAATCTTTTTTCACATTGTCATTATGGGGTATTGTGTGTAGAATTTTGAGGAAATAAATGAATTTAATCCATTTTGGAATAAGGCTGTAAGAAAAAAATGTGGAAAAAGTGATGAATACTTTCCGGATGCACTGTATACTATACTATACTATACTATACTATACTATACTATACTATACTATACTATAGGAAAACAAGGTAAGCTGCAAAATAAAATGCTTTTTTACTTAGTTTTGTCTTGTTTCTAGTCCAAATATTGACACTCTAAAATCAAGAAGCATTTTTAAGACAAACAAAACAAATGTCTTGCTTTCAGAAATAATTAGTCAGAATTAAGCAAGTTTTCCTTAAAGCAAGCTAACAAGAGTATTGCTTACCCCATTGTCAGATTATTTTGCTTGTTTGAAGGAAACAGTGCCTTTGGTACCTTAGACACTATAAATAAATGCATACTGTACTGTGCTGGACCGATCACTGTAAACGTGCCATAAGTGGAGCTAAAACTTGACCATGCCCAACCTGCGAGATAGTTGTGGAGATGTGCGAGGTCATTTGGCTAGCCCTCAAAAAGACAAGTACATCTCTGCACACTTTTCCATTGAATGAGCAAATGACCAATGGTACTGTACTGTAGCTCAATGGTGTTTAGGAGCCGAAATGAACACTCTCAGAAAGTTTGCTTTGATAAGCAGATTTTGACTTTAGTTTCTGACTTTGTTGTAAATGACATCATATCAATTTGTTCTTTATTTGAAGCAGGGTGCGAATTACAGAGGGGTTTGGAGAGGGGGATTGACTTGATCCCCCCTGAATGACGTCAACACAAGATGTATGGCTGGGTCAGCCCTTTAAATAATTATTAAATAGTTTGCTCTGATATGTATCTTAAATAATGTAATTAATTAAAATAATCATTTAAATATACATTTGACCACCCTTATGACAGTTTATACCATTGTGAATGCACAATCACGCCAAACAAGTCCAAGATTCATTCAGCAGTCAGAAACTGGCAGATCTAGAGCACAGACAGACATATCGTAAATGTTCACAATTATTTTTTCTTGTAAAATCTGTTTTTGTATCCAACATGTAGCCTAAAAATAATGTAAAACACTTGCTTGCACATGGAAGTCAAACAGTAAAATATATATATTTTTTAAATCATGGTCATCCGTTTATTGGTGCAGGAATGCAAACTTGTTTTATATCAAAAATGTCATCGAGAACCACACAACTGCTGAAAGAGCCAATCAATATCCCTCAAAACACCTACCTACTCAGTTTTACCTACTCAAAACTAGTCCGATTTCACTTATGTATGCTTTGTTTCCTCTTGTACTGATTGCTTCTTTTTTGAACCTCAATTGTAAGTTGCTTTGGATAAAAGCGTCAGCTAAATGACTATATGTAAATGTAAACACTGAAACCATTCATTCATTCATTCATTCATTCATTCATTTTCTTTTCGGCTTAGTCCCGTTATTAATCAGGGGTCACCACAGCGGAATGAACCGCCAACTTATCCAGCATATGTTTTACGCAGCGGATGTCCTTCCAGCTGCAACCCATCACTGGGAAACACCCATACACTCCCATTCACACACATACACTACAGACAATTTAGCTTACCCAATTCACCTATACAGCATGTCTTTGGACTTGGGGAAACTGGAGCACCCGGAGGAAACCCACGGCAACATGGGGAGAACATGCAAATTCCACACAGAAATGCCAACTGACCCAGCTGAGGCTCGAACCAGCGACCTTCTTGCTGTGAGGCGACAGCACCCACTGCACCACCGCGCCGGCACACTGAAAAAAATGATTTATTGGATTTACTCATTTTTTTAAGGTAAGTGGTTGCAAACAATTTATATGGGTTGACTTTAAACAAACCAATTAAGATGAACATTACTAAATTTAATTTGTTGGTTTAAATTCAGCCCATATAAATTGTGTGCAACCACTTACCTTAAAAAAAAAGTAAATCCAATGAATCATTTTTTTCAGTGCATATTACACAAATTATCATTGCCAAAAAATTTGACCCTCCCTGATCGTCAACGTATAATTCGCATCCTGGTTTAAAATATGTCCTTTAGTGTCTTATAAGGGCACCTCAATAGTGGGTGTTGACGGAAGAAGAGAACACTGTTCATTCACTTTGCCCACACCTTCATCTCCTGTGGACTCTGGGAATTGAACTGGCTGCCTGTGGGCTGCGAGTCTGACACTCTAGAAATACACAAACAGCAGTCGGTTCAGTTCCAGAGCACATACACAAACCCCAACAGCTACACACAGTTCAAATGACTTCAGTTCAGAAAAAATGCTATTTAGGATTAATCAAGCTGACAACAAATTTAAATTAGACATAACCATTGATCTCATATCAATTTGACCCCTAAAACATGACATTAAATTGAAGGTCAATAATATTGGCCTACATATACATTAAACCAATTTTAGTGTAGGATTAAAGCGATAGTTCATGCAAAACTGAAAATTCTGTCATCATTTACCCAACCTTTACCTGTAAAAGTTTATTTTTTCTCTGTTAAACACAGAAGTAATTATTTTGAAGAATGTTGGAAACCTGTAACCATTGTCTTCCATAGTGTTAGTTTTTTCCTACTATGGAAGTTAATGGTTACCGGTTTCCAGCATTTTTCAAAACGTCTTCTTTTGTGTTCAACAGAATAAAGAAACTCATAAACCTTTTTGAGATTCTTTATTCTGTTGAACACAGAATAATGTATTTTGAAGAAAGCTGGAAACCGGTACCGTTGGCTTCCATTATATTTGTATTTTCCGGTTTTCAGCATTCTTCAAAATATCTTCTTTTGTGTTCAACAGAATAAAGGAACTCACAAAGGTTTATAACCACTTGATTATGAGTCAATTTTAATTTGTTAGTGAACTATCCCTTTAAATTTGTATTTTCACCAAGTTACCACTTTAACATATTGCAATTCAAACTGAATTTAAAATAATGTTATACGGCATCTTGATCAAGATCTGACTAATATTTTACGTCGAGGTGTCTGCTGGGAGGTAATGACAGTATTTAAGCAAGATGAACATGATAAAAGTGATGATTACATACTGTGATCATGATTACAATGCAAGGGAAGTTTTCATTTTTATACTGTAAGTTAATTTTCAGTTGACGTCAATTGAGGTCAAACCTGCCTGAAACTACTTTAGTTGTGCGTTTATCTAAAAATAATTGCACACCTTAGAATTTTCAATCAAGAATTCAACTTGATGCAGCCAATAAAAAGTAGATTAAGTTGGAGTGTTATGATCATATTTTCCTGAGCTGTTAAAGGGATGGTTCACGCAACAAACAATAAATAAAATAAAAAAGTTGGTGGTTCATTCCACTGTGGCGACCCCTGATAAATCAGGGACTAAGCTGAATGAATGAATGAATGAATGAATGAAATAACCATCTACCCACACTGACGTGGTTTCAAACAATTGTGAGTTTCTGTCCTTTTTTTTAGCACAAAAGAAGATATTCTAAAGAATGTTGGAAACCAGTAACCATTGACATTCATAGGAGGAAAAGCAAATACTTTGGAAGTCAATGGTTACCGGTTTACAACATTATTCAAAACATCTTCTTTTGTGTTCAACAGAAGAAAGAAATCTATACAGCTTTGGACCAAGTGAAGTGAAATGTTTTTTGGGTGAACTGTCCCTTTAAGAGCTCCATCAGCTGCATGTTTGTAGCTTGTTTAATAAAGATGCCAAACAACCAGCTAATGGAGTATTACAATAGTCCAGTCCTCTCCGTAATCTCAATTCTTCAAATTAGCGTCGCAGCATCCTTGTGTCACTGTTATATGAGGAGTTTGTGCATTTATTTATTTATCTTATTTGATTTGGATATAGCAGCTGTTTCATCAAAGCGTAGTGACCGACGAGAGATCAGCCATGGTCTGTTAGAGCTCCATTTAATCAAATGGACTATGAAAAAGCATTCTTCGGGCTAGATCTTTGAGGTCCTATTCAGTCTAATCTTCCTTTTTCATTTTCTCTTTTGTTGAAATCTATTAGCTTTAAACCCTCCTTCCGTGTCTCATGATTTCTGGGGGCTATAACACCATCGCTCTCGAGTTAGCTAATGCTTTTCATGCAGGGCGACGTACATTCTGTTAATAGCAGAGACAGACGCTGCTGTAACCTCAGGTTAAATGGCTTACGCAACAATGCAACAAAATATATATATAATTCATTCATTCATTCATTTTCTTTTCGGGTTAGTCCCTTTATTAATCTGGGGTCGCCACAGCGGAATGAACCGCTAACTTATCCAGCATATGTTTTATGCCCTTTCAGCTGAGACGCATCACTGGGAAACATCCATACACACTCATTCACACACATACACTACAGCCAGTTTAGCTTACCCAATTCACCTATACAGAATGTCTTTGGACTTGTGGGGGAAACCGCAGCACCCGGAGGAAACCCACGCGAACACGGGGAGAACATGCAAACTCCACACAGAAATGCCAACTGACCCAGCAGGGGCTCGAACCAGCGACCTTCTTGCTATGAGGCGATTGTGCTACCCACTGCGCCACCATGCTGCCCAAATATATAAAATATAAAAACATTTATTTTTTTATATATATATTGCATAGTTCAGGAACACTTTAAGACGCATGTTCGCTAAACCAAAAAAAGACAATGATAGTCTAGGGTAAATTTGAGGGATCTGCTATAGGGTCATTTAGAATATGGTAAATGTTATAGGTTTATAAACACTACAGCCAATTGTGACTTGCATGCAAAGAAGTACTGAATTCTCTGGGACTTTGGGAAGGTCTGAGTGTTTCGATAGTTAGATAAATAACACATCCATACAAATTTCAGTAACACTTTTCATGAAGCTATATGAAATATAATGCATTATAAATATAGTGTAAATGCATTGTAATGGAATGCTCCTGATAACATTGAGTAATTTTAAACACAGTTACTGTTCAAAGGCAAAAGTTACTTTTCAAATTGGCAAATATTATAATACAGTTTAACTTACAATTAAATAATAATTAATTTTAAGATACAATTATTTGCAATTACTTGAAGTATAATGCATCAATGTATATAGTGAATAAATATGCATTATATAAATTGTGTCTATTTTTATAAATTTATCATGAATTGCCATGTCTTGTTTTTATAAATAAGTTAGGTGAAATATGTTCAGATTTTTAATATATGTGATATATTTAATATATATCACACTGGCCAATACTGAAATGCATATATGAATTATATCATTTAATGTTATTGCACATATCATGTGTGTATAATTAAATGTCTTTATTCTGATCTGAACAGTATAATTATTGTATTTCCTCCCAAATTTCATTAACATCTAACCTGTTTATTAAGACATTTTATCTTATTTGAATTTAATATAGTAGGTAGTTTCTTTACAACCTACAGAGTATATAATAATAATACAAAAACACCAATAAATATAGTCTATTCTTTGCTCAAATTTAAATCCTTTTTAATTCAGCTTCCTTAACAAAATCAGAATTTGTGGCATGACTCTGGCTGGTGGCGCTGGACTCGGCCGTGGCTGAAGAGTGACACTTGAAGCTTAATTGATCCAAAGTCCTGCGGTGTAAACAGAAGATTCACTGTTCTCTATTGACATTTCAATTGCTGTTCTAAAGCACTGTAAATGGACACAGTGAGTCCAAGAGGCCGTTCATTACACATTTGCCAATAAGACGAATGCAAACAAAGCCAAGTGCACAGACAGATCCTCACACAATCAAGCGAATGTATAAATGTGCTTCATTATTGGCCTTTCAAACCCAGTCAGTTCCTCGGGTGTTCATTTAAAAAAGTCATTATAAGAAAACAACCCATGCATCATTTTCTGCAAAACCCAAAATGAAAGCAGCACGTTTATTTCATTAGCATCTGAAAGCATTTTACATTGTTGCATTGTTATATATACAGGGAGCATGAGGCTTTCTTACAGTATTTGTGCAAATTAATTCAATTTGCATGTGACTAGATTTGATAGTGGAGTTTGGAGTTGATGAATATCTGTTTGATGATTTCTTATTATGCTACTGTCAAACTGTCAAAAATTAAATTAAAAAAAAGAAAAGAAAAGAAAAGCTCTTTGGATGAATAAGTAACTAGTACTACGTCAAGTTTATTTATAAACTAATTTCGAGAGAAGCACGTGCTTATGATTGACTGCAGCTGGTCCCGCATTAGATAATGCATGATCCACCAATCAGATGATTCCTAAATTGCTATAAATAACCAGAGCATCTTACCTTAGCCATCTTCGTCTTGAAGAATCCCCCTTCCACCCCTACTCCTCCCCTTTTCCTTGATAGAGCGGCATGGCGGCCCAGTGGTTAGCACTGTTGCCTCACAGCAAGAATGTCACTGGTACAAGTCTTTACCTGGCCAAGTTGACATTTCTGTGTGGAGTTTACATGTTCTCCCCGTGTTTGCATGGGTTTCCCCCAGGCTCTCCGGTTTCCTCCCACAGGCCAAAGACATGTAACATAAGTAAATTGACCAAACCAAATCGACACCATAGACGAGCACTTAATCAGCAACATATCTCTCCAAAGTTATTCCTAATTTGCATTCGCCATTAACAAGCAGGGGAGTTCTCGAGACCTACCTGAGCTCAAACTCCCCTCTCCCCCTGCAAACGGGAGGAAGCCCCGGGCTCGAGGATCTTATGAGCTCAGGGACAGCATGCCGTTGAAGTATTTTTACCTGAACAAAGAAAAACAGAAGAAATCGGATCTGTGGAATTATTACTAAATAATTGTGTGCATTATTTTTTATTATATTGTGGGGGTATGTTGAATGCTTGATTCTGATTGACTGGTACATATTTTAATATGCGCAATTATTTTCAGATAAACACGTGGCTAAAGCGGTTCCAAGCAGATCTTGGCTGCATTTCAATTATTTCATAGCTATAAGTTAAAAATAAAAATAAATAGAAAGGCTTTGGTTGAGATGCGTAAGAAACTTGTCCTACACGCAGAAGCAGTTTATGGACAAAAACCTAACATCTAAACAGTGTCTTAACAGTGTGTGACCTTAAAGCAAGCAGAATAATTGACTCCAGGCTGTTGAATTATTAGAAAATAATGCATTTGCTCAACAACACCAAGTTAGCAGCCTGAATACACTTTAGAGTCAAGTAGCAGAGCTGGTACAGATGTATCTGCACCTTAACAATCTCTTGAGGAAATACTCTGAGGGTTCCACAAACCAGACAAGATCCACGTAGTGCCACAACTGATTAAGTTCTAAACGTTGTTCTGTGTATTTGTTGTTCCGTTGTATTCATTGTCTGTCCGTGGTAAATAGAAAGAAATGTGTATGTGTTGGATGTAGTAAAGTTGGCATTTCATTTAGAAAGATCGGGAAAAGGGTTTCGGGAGAGTTATTTCAACCTAACAGACACCTCCTGCTCAACATTTCTGTTTGTCGTCAAAACTGACAGCTTGAGGGGCGTGGTTATGTATGTTAGCCACGCCCAATACCTCAGACAGACAGAATCTGAGAATTTAACTGAAAACAAACAGGAAGTGCATTTTTATACTTTAATTTCAGATCTTCTCTGTATCTTCTCTTACTGTATGCATGGCTGCTCTTGTCTTTAAAGCTCAGTGTGGAGGTTTCCTGACCGACCTCAATGGAGTCATCCTGAGTCCCGGTTTTCCTGGAAATTATCCTAGTGGACTCGACTGCAACTGGACTGTCAAACTTCCCATTGGCTTTGGTGTGTACGCTGTTGCAACTTTTGAGTTTTGAGTTCTTTTTTCCACCCCTTATTAAGGTATATTTATATCTCAGTTGTTTAGATCTGTAGACAGAATGAGATTAAATGCAAAATCTCCTGCTTAGATGTTTCTCCTGAAGAAAAAGACCCTGCTAATCTCGCCTCATGTGTCTCTTTTAGAGTTCTCAGCAGTCTAAGAATAGACCGCTTTTTAGGAACTCAAATATATCACATCATATTTGTCAAAAAATATATGTATCATTGTTTTTGGTCCCATATTTTTATTACAATAGTTTTAAAACAAACAAAAAAACCGTAACCATTGACTTTCGTGGTATTTGTTTTTCCAACCATGGAAGTCAATGGTTACAGGTTTTCAGCATGTTTCAAAATATCTTCTTTTGTGTTTAACAGAATAAAGAAATTCATAAAGGTTGGAAAGTGAGAATTTTCTTTTTTGGGTGAACTATCCCTTTAAGTGAATGTATTTTCCTCTTGCATTATCAATAATTTGATAATCTGTTACTGTTTTTGTAAAAATGCACAACAATAGAATAGCAACATAGGATCGAAATAATATTGTGTATCTTAAAGGAATTGTACAGCCCGTAAAATGTGGCAACCAAAGATGTAGACCACTGTTAATTTAATGCAAGTCAATGGCCATCGTTGAGAGTTTAAAAATAATAAATATGCTGTGGCTGGATTAATAAAGGCTGGTAATAATGTTGTACATAATGTTCAGTTTCTTGCACAGACCAATCATTTTGCTTCATAAAACCTCAATGTTTCACCAAGAGTAACATGTATACATTTTATTTTTGCCTGTATATATACGGCAAGTAAAAAGTATTGGACACGTCGCCATTTTTCTCAGAAAGCATATGTCTGAAGGTGCTGTTGACTTGAAATTTTAACCAGGTGTCAGTAACAACCAAAGTAATCCTTACATACAAAGGAAACTAAACTAATTAGTCTCAACACCTACATTACCAGATGGTGAAGATGACACCGGGGTGGACATTTTTATCAAGACAACGATCCCAAAAACACCCAAACTCTTAATTGGATTCAGGAAAGAAAATAAAGCTGCTAGAATGGCCAATCACCTGACTTTATTCTAGTAGAAAATAAAACCGAGCTGTCAAAATATTTTGACAACAGAACAAAATTCTGTTGAAGTCTAGGGAAAAATCACACCTGAACTACATTTTACATAATCATCACAACAACAACAACAACAAAAATATATATATACAAAGTATTAAATACAATTCAGTCAACATAGGCTCATTCTAAAAACGTAGCCCTATGAAGATCGCAAATTATGTAGCCAGAAGTACATATGGCTGCATTTCGTCTTTAAAAGGAACGCTACGGAGTGGTATGACGCCATTCCTTTTCGCGCTTACCAGCTGACCGCTTACCTCCGTATGGACGGCTTTCCCGCAGTTACCAATTTGTCCAGTTAGCTCGCCATGTACTTCGGCGGACTTGAGATGCAGAGAGGAGTTGACCGTGACGACAGGGTTCGTGTTCGGCAAAGGACGGTTCCAGAAAGCGGGTAAGACAAAAACAGAAGCCAAAAAGTAAAATAAAGAAGTAAATAACAGGGTGAGAATGTGGTAAAATCTGAAAATTCTGTAAAAATCAGGTGAGGGCTTTTATTTTTCTGGATTGCTTTTAAAACTGTCGGTCTACTTTAGGGAAGTGGGTGGGCGGATCAATCAGTGCTTTTGAAAACACTATTGGTTGAGTTTAGGGAAGGAGAAGGGTGGGTCAGTCGATCGGTCAGTCAGTCAGTCAGTCAGTCAGTCGACAGCAGCCTCTGGTGGATTTACGCGAGAACAGCAGGCGCTAATGGCACTCGCGAGAGAAATTTGATATCTCACAGCAGCCTCTGGTGAATTTGCGAGAAACAAAAACTGCAAAAAAATGTACCTCCTGGGACGTATTTGGCGCTCTCCAGAAATGTATATAGCGGTAGGTTTTCAGAATGAGCCTGGGTTGAATTCAGTAGTTCAGCACTTTCTCCTTGTGTCAATATGTTGTCATTAGACATAATTTTTGTTTGGGTTTTTACAAGAATCTGGGTAAATTTTATGTCATCAGCACCTTTAGAAATATATTTCCCAGGAAAAATCATGATGTGTTCAATACTTATTTTACCCGCTGTAGAAGTCAGAATTATTAGCCCTCCTGTTAAATTTAATAAATAATTATTTTCCATTTTTTTCCCCAATTTCTGTTTAAACGAGAGAACTACTATTTCTAAACATAATAGTTTTAATAACTAATTTCTAATTACTGATTTCTTTTATCCTTGCCATGATGAGAGTACATAATATTTTACTAGATATTTTTCAAGATTAAAATGCAATTTAAAGGCTTAATTAGGTTAATTAGGCAAGACTTTCTCTAAATGAAAATAATATATATTATTGGAAATACTGTGAAAATTACCCTGCTCCATCAAATATCACTTGAAAAATAATAAATATTTCACAGGAGGGCAAATAATTGTGCCCTCAACTCTGTATTAAAGCAGCCATTGACCGTAAAGCTACATTATTATGTATTGACTGGTTTGTTCATCGTTTAAATATGCTTTGTATGTGATTCAGGGATTCACCTGCAATTCCTCAACTTCTCCACGGAGGCTGTACACGATTACCTTGAGGTCCGGAGCGGAACGCTGGACTCGGGCTCAGTGATCGATAGGTTCAGTGGACCTGTTGTTCCCGAATCTTTCTTCAGCACGACCCACGAGACCAGCTTCTTCTTTCATAGCGACTACTCCCAGAACAAACCCGGTTTCCACATCACCTACGAGGGTAAGACGGATTAGACCTGCCCTCGGCCATTACTTGCCCTGTCCATACAGACACACACCACTGGAGCCCTTCACACACTAACAGGATGGGGAATATAAGCAATTGTTCTTTTTGAGTTCAGTCAAAGGCCTTTTAAAGCGGGTCAGTTTATCTGTGTAACAGCCACAGGTTGAGTTTTCCTAGTCAGGCTCTCACAATATGAAACACAGATGTTGTTCCTCAGCATTTTTGTATTGATTTACAGTCCTTTTTTATTGTTATTTATGTGTAGTTTTGCTTTATTTAATTAAGATGCATTTACTTTAGAATAATTTTAATTAAAATGAAGGTGATTTAAACAAGAGTTGATGAATAAAACAAGAAAAAAGATATTTAGTAAGATACTTTTTCTTACGTTGATGGATGTTTGTCGGTGTTTTAAAGGTGCTGTTTGTAAGTTTTTAACTCTTCTAAAGCATAAAACACCATAATATGTTTGCAGATATTTATGACACATGCTAAGTGAACGTTCTTGTTTATCTGAAAAAACAATGCTGAAGTCAGTAATTCTGCTTTGAAAATATGAGTTACGTGCTGAAATGGCTGTCTTTGTTTTGGTTATTTTAACCCGCCCAATGCCCCTTTTGCCAATTATATTTCAGCACCCCGGGTTGACTTGATGGAAAACAGCGTATTTCATTCATTTATTCAGAAAAGCTCTCAAAGCATGCGCCCATGACTGAAATGCAACCTCCGGTGGACAGTAGCAGACTCCGAAATGAGACGCAGATTCAGAGTTCCACATGAGGTTATTAATTAGCAAATATTATAAATATTATGAACGTAAACATTAGGTGAGCAGGTTACATTGTAACCCTGTGTCCTAACAACACGCTACGTGACGAGATTTGCAGTGATAAGCAATTTGCCTGTTTGCACCAGACGAAACATGACAGAAATTTAAAAATAACCATTCAGAAGCACAGAATATGCACTCACTCGCGAAATGGTAAGGTTTATAATCTAATTAATAAATATTAAACATCTTTAACATTATTAAATGTAGATGCTGAATCACTGATATGTGTTGGCTTGCACTGAGTCACAGTTCTAAAGTTTCAAACAGTTTATTTTATTTTCAAGATCTGAGGTGAACTATCTGCTGCTGTTTTCAGTAGTATGGCAGTAAATGTCATGTAAAATGGCATTCAAACTCACATCATTAGCATTTAACACTGAATAAAGCACATGAGGTGTACCTGAGGTGATCATTATCAGTGTATCCTGTTCAGCTGCTAGAAATAGAAGCCGTTTCTAATATATCAATTTCAGGTGTTGGTTAGAACAAAAACTCCTTTTAATATGGAAAATATTCCTTCTATCGTGTGCAGTTGAATCAGAATCAGAATCAGAAAGAGCTTTATTGCCAGGTATGTTCACACATACGAGGAATTTGTTTTCGTGACAGAGCTTCTACAGTGCATCAGAATTACAGAGACAGGACAAAAAACAGATAATAAATATATTTTAAAAATAAAAGTAAATAGTGAATGCAAATATACAAATTGACAAGTGTATGTACTGGTATATTACTATATACAACGTTAAACGGCAGCTGTTATGTGCAAATTAGCATGTAAAATATGTTGTTAAATAAGTGTTTTTGTATAAAAAGTGTTTAGCAAGTAGTGATGTTTGTTCCATAATTACTATCATCAAGTGTTCA
>CAIGQV010001633.1:26760699-26792420 GCA_903798115.1 Danio jaintianensis | reverse complement strand
TTATTATTATTATTATTATTATTATTATTATTATTATTATTATTATTGTATTATTATAATTTTTATTATTTTGTTTTTATTATTATTGTTGTTATTATATATTGTATTATTATTATTATTATTATTATTATTTATTGTATTTTTATTATTGTTATTATTTATTGTATTATTTTTTATTTGTATTACTATTATTACCATTACTATTATTGTTGTTATCAATTGTGTTATTATTATTATTAATGTTATTATTATTATTATTTATTGTATTTTAATTATTGTTATTATTTATTGTATTATTTATTTATTTTTTACTGTTATTACTATTATTATTATTATTATTATTGTTATTATTATTATTATTATTATTATTATTATTATTATTAATATTGTTGTTGTTTGTTGTATTATTATTGTTGTTGTTGTTGTTGTTATTTATTGTATTATTATTATTATTAATATTGTTATTTATTATTATTATTATTATTGTTGTTGTTGTTGTTGTTGTTGTTTTTGTTGTTGTTGTTGTTGTTAGTAGTAGTAGTAGTATTTATTATAGTATTATTATTATTATTATTATTATTATTATTATTATTATTATTGTTGTTAGTTAAGAAGTGTTATTTAAGAATACGACCACTTCTTGACATTGGTGTTGCTTATGGCTTCTTAAAATCACCTGTTTTTCTTTGACCATCCAGCCTATGAGCTGCAGAGGTGTCCGGACCCGCGGCCCTTTCGCAACGGTGTAGTGATTGGCAGTGATTTTGGAGTGGGCATGACCATCTCCTTCCAGTGTCTGCCAGGATACACACTGCTGGGTGAAGCGTCGCTCACCTGTCTGCATGGCGTCAGCCGCAACTGGAACCATCCCGTGCCTCGCTGTGAAGGTATACTTATTAAAAAAAATTACCTTTAATGTGGTGTATACAGTAATAAAGCTGTTTGTCAATGTCAAAGGTGTGAAAAGTTTTCAGAGATCAAAGAGGTATTGACTATGAAAAGAAGAAGTGATTCTGAACTGCCTGAAATGAGTCGCCAGTAATTCCAGCCTTCCTGCACGTACTTAAATTGGTTTCTTACAAATTTACATAGTGCCAACACCTACTTTGGGCCTGAAACACTTTAGGCCCCTGGTATTAGGTTGTGTTTTCTTTTTGTCGATCCGATCGCAAGTGGACATAGCAGACACATTAGCGTTCACACTTCTGTTTAAGACCCTGATCACACCAAATGCACTTTTTTGCGTTGAGAGATGCATCTTTTGAATGATTTTCTAATGGCCGTGAGCATTTTGTGCGCTTGTTTCCTTGGTTTCCGTTGCGGTGACAGCAATGTTTGTGTTGTAAAGATGACCACAGAGACTTTTATAGATGGGGGAGAGACTTGTGGTTGCTGTTTTGGGTTATCCGGAGCTTTATAACTTCACAAATCTTGAATATCATAATATTATTAAATATTACAAGTGTTACAATATCAACAGCATCGCTTGCACACAATACGCAGCTGATTGATGCCTAGCGACATAAAAAGCACAGCACACTTCTTTTTTCTTGTCAACAACGAAAAAGCGAGTTCGGTGTGATCGGCTCCTTAATGTGTCTCTTCTGTCCACTTTCCACCCTGATTTCATCAAGGGGATGTTCTATTCATATATACGAATGGCAATATTAATTCATTTCCAGAAGATTTTTTTATTATAGTTTTAATTGAATCAAAATATATTTTACACTTTTAAATAACAATTTAAAATGTAAATTTCATGCAAGAGATGCTGTTTATTTTTCACCTTTGACATGAAAAATTCATTTGTCTTGTTTGCAAAAAGTTGAAGTTATTTTCATATTGAAATGTGACCTTTTTTCTCAAGATGTCTTCATTTCAAGCAATAAGGGGTTTGGTTTCAGTTTGAAGTATTCAGCAAATAACCATACATGTTTGTTTCCTTATTTTATTTCACAAAGGATAGAAACATGCTCTTTCATTAGGAAAAAATGTCCCAGCTTCGAGTAAAAAAAAAAAAAAATTAATATGTAATGTAATAATTACATTGAAAATGTATTGGCTGCACGGTGGCGCAGTGGGTAGCATGTTTGCCTCACAGCAAGAAGGTCGCTGGTTCGAGCCTCGGCTGGGTCAGTTGGCGTATCTGTGTGGAGTTTGCATGTTCTCCCCGTGTTCGTGTGGGTTTCCGCCGGGTGCTCCGGTTTTCCCCACAGTCCAAAGACATGCGGTATAGGTGAATTGGGTAGGCTAAATTGTCCGTAGTGTATGTATGTGAATGAGAGTGTATGGGTGTTTCCCAGTGATGGGTTGCAGCTGGAAGGGCATCCGCTGCGTAAAACATATGCTGGATAAGTTGGCGGTACATTCCGCTGTGGCGACCCCAGATTAATAAAGGGACTAAGCCGAAAAGAAAATGAATGAATGAATGAAAATGTATTTAGGCTCAATTTAATATGGTAATTTATTGGTGTAGAATAAATAAATAAAACACAAGTTCATCCCCACACTTTTTCACTGAACATTTGTGTTCACGCAGAGGTATTCATGTTAAATTGTATATAAACACATATTAATTGATGTAGAGAAACTGTTCAATTCAAAGAGACAAAATAATCTATGCAGTACATGACTTGACATTTTTATGATAATTTGTCATTCATGTCACGCACACCCCAGAACCTGACCTTTATCCAACATTCAAAGAAGTTATAGTGAGTTGAAAGAGGCAAACAATCACGTTTTTATTCACGATGGAATCAATAACTTTTCTAGCCATGTGATGTCCAAGTTGTGTTGCACAGTTATTCATAATTTACTACATTTTTTTTAACCCTTCCTCTGTTGATGAATAATTTGCAAGCTTTGCTGACAATTAAAGTGTTGCCTACATGCACAAATATGTATATTTTTCCATAACACCTTTGTAATAATCATTCACATCTAAATCATTCACCATTTATTATATGAAAATTGGAAAATTAGAAAAGCAATTTTATTTTATTTTTTTAAGCTAAAAAAAGACGTTCAAACTATATATACACTATTAAAAACATCCTTAAAATTAACAGGTTTCCGTATTTTGTTTTTTTTCGCGGTAACCTTTTATCACTGCAGACTGGTCAACGCTTGACAATTGTACCGCGGATGGATGGAGGTGGGGGTTGGTGGTTCGTAGGTTGCTAGGCGACCATTAACCGTTTTTCTCAGAGGATGACAAGCTGACAAAACATTGCTGTAGCTCTGATACAAGTTTTATTTATGGCACTGCAAAAATTACAAAGCACTGCAGTGTTTGGGTGTTCTGTGTTTGTCTGAGAGATTAGTCTACCGAAATGTGTGTATTCCGGTGCACTCGCAACATTCGTTCAATTGGGTATGTCTGGAAGGAAATAACAAACATTGGAAATAACAAACTTGCACGAATTCTAGAAAAGACACGATATGCGAACGGCCCCTAAAAGGCCACCGTCATTTGCGATCTCCAGCAGTTGATCTTCTTGCACAGACATGCTGGATTCAACTGATTTGTTGACAAATGGGTTGCAGATCTATTCCTTGGCAGTTCACGGGACCTTCACTGGGCCTTTTCCCCTTAGCAAAGAAACTTTCCAAAGACGTCTCTTTCTTACTCATTTTGCTGCTTGTGGGTTAAATTTGGGCACTCAAGTAACCGAGATGCAAGCGAGAGAATACGGTCATTTTTCAAAATAAAAGATTTTTCAAAATAAAAGATCGTTCAGATTCAGATAATAAAAAAAACGGAAATAGTTAATGATTTCTTTTGCAGCCCTACCAATTGATCAATTGGGTACCAATTGATCCTGGCCTGGTGGTTGAGGACAACTGCAGTACAGTACAGTACAGTACAGAACAGAATAGAATAGAATAGAATAGACTACTACTTGTATTACTCTTGATTTTGTTCCCCTCATTCCCCAGAGTGCTAATTCACATAATTTGGTTTCAAACTAATCACTGTCTTATCCAACCAATCAGAGCAGAGTAGGCTTTCAGAAAGTGATCCTTGAACCATCTATTTCAGACACTGCGAGAAAACAGCTGATGCTGCAATGGATATCATGAGGATGGATATAAATCTAATGTGGTAGTCTACAAAACAACAGCAACAACAAAAGGATCTTGAAACAGAAGCATCAAGACAAATTACACTCAAATGTTCTGTAAATTATATAAAAGTTTCAGGATAAAAAATATATAGAGAGATTTACTGTACGGGTTTAACTGTGAACTTTTATGTGTTTCTGTTTTTGTCATTGCATTATTGCTGTTTGCAGTTGTACGTTCTGTAAATTCTATGTAAAATGTTCTGTAAATTGGCGGCACAGTGGCTCAGTGGTTAGCACTGTCGCCTCACAGCAACAAGGTCACTGATTCGAGTCCCGGCTGCGCCAGTTGGCATTTTTGTGTGGAGTTTGCATGTTCTCCCCGTGTTGGCGTGGGTTTCCTCTGGGTGCTCCGGTTTCCCCCACAGTCCATAGACATGCGCTATAGGTGAATTGGATGAACTAAATTGGCCGTAGTGTATGAGTGTGTGTGTGAATGTAAGAGTGTATGGGTGTTTCCCAGTACTGGGCTGCGGCTGAAAGGGCATCCGTTGCCTAAAACATATGGTGGGATAGTTGGTGGTTCATTCCGCTGTGGCGACACCTCATAAATAAGGGACTAATCTGAAGGAAAATGAATGAATGAATGTTCTGTAAATTCTATTAAAGTTTCAGGATAAAAAAAAGAGATTTTCTGGAGGGTTTAACTGTAAAGTTTTAAGTGTGTTTCTGTTTATGCCTGCTAGTTGCAGCTGTACATAAAGCGCTGCATTTCTCCCCATATTACTGATTGTGTTTTGATTTTATTCTTCTTCCCTCAGCACTTTGCGGCGGAAATATCACAGTCCTCAATGGGACCATCTACTCTCCTGGCCACCCGGCTGACTACCCCAATCTTAAAGACTGCATATGGAGCATTCGAGTACCTCCAGGCAACGGCATCCACATCAACTTCACTGTTCTCAACACCGAGCCCATCTACGACTACATCACCATCTGGTACGACTTCTGCAAGCCTTTTATAAGAACTCTCACCTAAACACTAACAGATGCTGGATCATATAAAAACATGACTGCAGGAGCACATATGAGGATCATAGTTAAATGAGGGTGTTTAGTTTATGATGGTAAGACATTTTTGATTCGGAGTCTGGAAAAGCTTTTTTTAAATCACTTTTCCTAGAAGTTAGATATGTCAGCAACATGAAAATATACTTGAGCCATTGTATTGCAAAACAACAACTGGACAAGTGACAGGAATTAAGTTTGAATAAATGTTTGTTTTGTTTTGTTTTGTTTGTTTTGTTAAATTGTTTTGTTAAATTGTTTTATTAAATTTTTCCATATATTGTTTTTTAATTTGTTTTGTTTTGTTTTATTTTATTTTATTTTATTTTATTTTATTTTATTTTATTTTATTTTATTTTATTTTGTTTTGTTTTGTTTTGTTTTGTTATTACATTTTCCATGTCTTATTTTTTTAATTTTATTTATTCATTTTTATTTATTTATTTATTTATTTATTTATTTATTTATTTATTTATTTATTTATTTTGTTTCATTTCGTTTGTTTCATTTCGCTTTGCTTGGCTTGGCTTTTTTAAATTATATTTTTCCTTGTCTTCTATTAATTTTAATTTAATTTTATTTTATTTTATTTTATTTTATTTTAACTTAAAGGTTCATAAACTATATTAAGCAAATTCAAAATCACTTATCCTAAAATGTAGATCTCCTAAAAACAAGAAACCAAAACAGCAACTGGATAAGTGACATAAATGTAAAAAAATATATTAATTTGTTTGTTGTTATTTGTTCAATTAAAAATATAAATTATTATTATTATTATTATTATTATTATTATTATTATTATTATTATTTAATATAATAGTAAACAGCACATTTATTTTCTGTTTTATTTTTAGAAATATTGAACAACTGCACTTAAGACTAAATTAAAATGGCTGTCACCGATGTGCGTTTCTGTTTAAAACCCACTTAAATTATCCCATTATCAGCAAAAAATAAAGCAATAACCAAGTATGAGCTTAGAGAGGTTAGAGAGTCTGTAAAAATATCAGTCAAACCGATTATCTGCCTATGTCTAGTTTTGGATTCATAAGAATGATTCTTCCAGCGTTTCACCAGAGACTTTGTCCTTGTCCATGAAAAATGCATTTGTGCTAATGCTGCTTCGCTGAGACTTACGTAACACTTTTAGTCTTTTATCTGCTTTGTTTCACACATTTCTCTTGTGCATTTCCAACTTCCATAGATTTCCTCCTTGAGTGAACATTACTGCTCAAGTGTCAAGTTGCTGTTGCAAAAGCAAAATGTTGACGCTCCTGTTCATGTCATGGAAAATAAGATTTTTCTTGCAATTTTTTTTTTTTTTTGCTGAAATTTTGTGTATTTCCTATGAGTCCTTTCCTCAGGAATGGCTTATTCAAAATCATTTATCATGAGCACAACAATGTATGACCTCCCACATTTGCATATCAATGCATATTCAAAGCCCACTGCAATTGTTACTAATTTCTCATGCAAAAAGTCATTTACATACTGAAGTCTTGAAGGTGCAGTATAGCAAAAACAGCTTGTTTAATTCTGAGGTTCGAAAGAAGGGTGCTACATCAAAGTCAAATTCTGGCTCTTTTTTGGTGCGTTCAGGACACACACACTTGCAGAAAAAAGTTTATAAGGTTGAAAAGTCTGCGAATACTTTCTCAGCTGTAGCAGCACATATACACTGAATGAAGACGAGGTTTACAGTTCATGTTTATAGAACAAGCCAAAAACGGAAACGTTTTTCTCATTTACATTTAGTCATTTAGCAGACGTTTTAGTGGCTTATATTTGAGGAGGCATTCAGCGATTCAACAAGAAGAGGTGATAAACACAACAAGTTGTTATTATACAGAGATACTGTTTGTGCTCAGAGAATTAAGTGCTAGAGTAAGGAGGAGGGAGTGTTTTTTGTTTTTGTTTGTTTCTACAGGTGGTTTGTCAAGCCCACTCACCTGTGTGAAGCACACTTCATAAATGCACAGTGTTTTTTATTGGATATGGAGTGATTGTAAGAAAGTCTCTGGTGCAAATGGTGCAAAACTGGTGCAAGTTACGGAAGCACAAGACGTTGTCTCAGAAAAATTATTCCAGAAATGTCATTTTGCGTGATATTGCCATCAAATTCAAAACATATACTCAGGAGATGTATGGCTTTTGACCTATTACTATACTGTATTGCTCCAGGACTAATTTCATATATTTGTTTATAAAATAATAAAATGTTTAGTGTGGTGCAATTTTTGTTACATTACTTAAGCATCTATAACTTTATTATTATTATTATTTTTCATTTTGAGCTTTAGAAACTCTAGATGATGGATAGTAAAGCCCAAAGTGTCTTCTTTACAATTATTCAGCAACTGTTACTGTTTTAGTTTGGGAAGGTCATTTTTGAGAAAGTGCCTCTGATGGTGATGGAGAGAAGAACGCCGATATAGCCTCTCAAAACGTTTTGCAGAAATCTAATTTTGCATGCTATCTTCATCAAATTTGAAACT
This sequence comes from Danio jaintianensis, assembly GCA_903798115.1. Taxonomy (NCBI): domain Eukaryota; kingdom Metazoa; phylum Chordata; class Actinopteri; order Cypriniformes; family Danionidae; genus Danio; species Danio jaintianensis. Next base: position 26,784,787 of record CAIGQV010001633.1, on the reverse strand, counting down.
TAAACTCATGAGACACTTGGCTTTCAAAGCATATTTTTCTAGGTTATTACATGACTGATTTCATGTGTTTGTATATGGAAAAACACAGTACAATTTTTCTTTCTTATTACTTTATAATGTATAACTTTGAAACTTTCTAGATGGACCATAGTAAAGCTCAAAGTGTCTTCTTTCCAATGATACCTAATTTTTGTTTGTAGCTCACTGGGGTGAAGAACTGTTACTATTTAAATTTAGGTAGGTGTAAATTCCCATAAGTGAGTGCTGGCTAACAGGTTAAAAAGTCAGAGTGTGTTTTCAACAGGTGGTTTGTCAAGCCCACTCACCTGTGTGAGGCACACTCAGAATCGCATAATGTTTTGAGGTTGTCGTGGTTTGTGGTTTTGTGTATTTGTTCATGCCTCTAATCTACACCTCAATACATACGTGTATGGTATCATCTAGGGCTGCACATTATTGGAAAAATGTAACAATATTTTTTTAATTCTGCCATATATAATGCGATATGAATACAATTTCACCAGATGACTTGAATATCTTTATTTGGAAAGAATTTATAACTTTAAGATTGATTGGGATGATTCTGTATGGGAGTGCATCTGCATAAACTGTAATAAATAATCTACAAGGATAGATACGTTTTAAAAAGAAATCTTTTATTGTTTTCCGAGGACTCAAACTGTATTCAGGTATACAGTAATTGAACAATCAAATGTAAAATAATACTGCATAGTCTTCGTTGTATAAACAATTCAATACAATTAAATGTTATTAAAGTTACAAACATTACAATTTCTTAGGCCTGAATGCTTTTAAAATCCTCATACAGTCACAGGCCTCAAAAAACACTTGTGAAATGATCAATTATAATCCAGACTCAACATTGCAGATCCTGCGATGTGACTATTGCGAATGATCACATTGCGATATCGATGCTCAAACGATATATTGTGCAGCCCTAGTGTCATCGTTTTCGAAGACTCTCGTTTTTGGGTGTTTACATGGGTACGACTATGGTGGTGTTTTCAAAATGTCCACTTTGTAACTTATTTTCAGGTGTTTTCAGCCCCCAAAGCTTGTCATGCAACTGTCATGTTAACAAGTCATGAAAACAAACAGGCAAAACATGTACGTTTTCTGTTTTTGGTTGAAAACATTGTGGCGTAAATGTCGGCTGAACTTACAGCTTGACCAGAAATTCACTTCTGCCATATTTGTTTACATTTAAACATTTGGCAGATTTATTTTTATTTTTTAATCCAATTAGCTTACATAGCAGGTACAAAAGCTAACGGAATTTGTTACATGTTGGGTAAATTACTTAAAAACAAAAAATAAGTAAATGACTAATTACTTTACTACATTTATTACTATTACATTCATTACATTTATTAATTACTACATTATAATTAGGTTTAAACTGCTTTCTAGTTCCTTTGCCTGAAAAGTAAGCTAATCACTTGACTCAATATTACTTAAAATCCATTTAAATACCAACACAGTCAACAGAAATTAAAGTTCAAACAAAAAATTAAGCCAAAACAAGAAATGAAGTCAAAAATGAAGTTAAAACAAGTAATTAAGTCCAACAGGGCCTTTTAGCTTTTTTGTTTTTTTACTCAGCTCATTGATTTTTTTTTTCAAGCATCTGACAAATCTACCCTTTTTTAGTTAAGGAGTTAATCAAAATTCATTCACTTATTCATTCATTTTCTTTTCGGCTTAGTCCCTTTATTAATCTGGGGTCGCCACAGCAGAATGAACCGTCAACTTATCCAGCATATGTTTTACGCAGCGGATGCCCTTCCAGCTGCAACCCATCACTGGGAAACACCCATACTCACTCATTCACACACATACACTACGGACAATTTAGCTTACCCAATTCACCTATACCACATGTTTTTGGACTTGTGGGGGAAACCGGAACACCCGGAGGAAACCCACGCCAACACGGGGAGAACATGCAAACTCCACATAGAAATGCCAACTGACCCAGCTCAAACCAGCGACCTTCTTGCTGTGAGGCGATTGTGCTACCCAGTGCACCACCATGCTGCCGTTAATCAAAACATCTGAATACATTTTTTTGTATTCACCTTTTCTTTTTTTGGCTTGGTTTTATTAGGGTTTGGCTTAGGTTTTGCTTCTGTTTTGTTGTGTTCATCGGTTTATTAACTGACATGCTCAACCTTTGGTTAGGTTTTATTTTGTTTAGCATCCTGTTTATAAGTGCATTGATTTATTTAATTGACATACTCAACTTTAAGAAAATGCAATTTTTTTCCAACAGTAAATCAATGATAATTATGAATAAGTGAATAAATGTGGTCATTCTGACATGAGTGCGGCACTGAGCTGAACAGGTGCACTTAAAGTAATCAGAATGAGCATCCACTCATTATCCTTCATTATCAAGTGGTCATATTGTGCAAAATTAATACTGTTGGCATTTACGACAAATAGCTTTAGTTGCACCTTTATGTGTTCCCTCGGATGTCAATGTCAAGCAAGTGCATAAACATAAAATGCAAACATGTAGATAACCATAACAGTGTGGTTAGTACTGTGAAGAGATGATGCCAACCATCGAAGACTTCGAGGACAACACATACACCTAATACACAAATCATTGAACATGTATGCACAGACATTACCAATATACTATACAACTGCAGGTTAACTATGTTTATATATAATAACTTTAACTGTTAAAAGCTATTAGTTACAAGTTAATTAGTTATTAGCAGTGATGGGAATAACGGCGCTATAAATAAATGGCGTTACTAACGGCGATACTGTTTTCATTAACGAGTAATCAAATGAATTACTGTTTCCCCCGTTACAACCCTGTTACCGTTACTGACCATAAAATGCACATTACTATAATTGAGCACTGAAGCGGTTTTCATGCAAGCAGCGTCTCTCTCAGCCATAGGACCTCTCTTTCTCTGGGGTGGGTGTGTGTGTGTGTTTGGGGCTGAGGCAGGACACATAACCAACCAGTGATGATGATTGGTGTGTCTGTGAATGTGGTGTAACTGAGAACGTGATGATTGGGTTAGATAGAGTACATTTCCATCGTTTGCCAATCAGAGGCAGAGTAGTGCGGGTGTTCACACAAGCACATGCACAGTCAGTGGCACACACCAATGACCAGGAGTCAGATCCATGGCAAATCAAACCAGTTCAAAGGTCGCATTTGCTAACGGGAAATATAAGCACTGCTTTTCCCTCATTGAGGTGAAAGGCAAGAATGTTTATGCGTCGTGCAACTTATGTCCAGGAAAAAAAGAGTCTTTCTGCGTTGGTGACAAATAATTCTAATGTAATGAAGCACCTCACGTCGTCACATGCCATCACAAAATTAGTGGCTACGCAGGTGATAACGTGAGCTCTGCTACCAAAAGAGGAGACGAAGCCACGACGTCAAAGCAAATAAAACCTAATTTTTCTCCACTGCAAACACTTATTACTCAGACAGAATTAAACAAAATAATATCTAGATATATAGTTGAGGATATGCTGCCGTTCTCTCTCACATTGTCCCACAACAACATTCAAATAGTGTAGATTAGTGTACAATGTTTTATATTTACTTTATAGACATTTGATCGATTTTCTTTAAAGTAACGCAATAGTTACTTTCCCTGGTAATTAGTTACTTTTATAATTATGTAACTCAGTTACTATTTGTGAGAAGTAACTAGTAATTATAACTAATTACTTTTTTAAAGGAACGTGCCCAACACTGGTTATTAGTAACTAATAAAGTTATGGTAACTAATAACCTTAATTTTTTACCTCTTGTAAAGCTGCTTTAAAACAATAATTATTGTGAAAAGCACTACGGCAAAAAACTTGAATTGAATTGAATATTGAATATATAAGTTTAAGTAATTCAGAAAAGGGTGGCGCGGTGGTGCAGTGGGTAGCACTGTCGCCTCACAGCAAGAAGTTTGTTGGTTCTGTGTGGAGTTTGTATGTTCTCCCCGTGTTCTTCCAGGTGCTCCGCTTTCCCCTACAGGCTAAATTTCCCATAGTGTATGTGTGTGAATGAGAGTGTATGGGTGTTTCCCAGTGATGGGTTGCAGCAGGAAGGGCATCTGCTGCGTAAAACATATGCTGGATAAGTTGGAGGTTCATTCTGCTGTGGCGACCCCTTATTAATAAAGGGACTAAGCCGAAAAGAAAATGAATTAATGAATGAATGAATAATTCTGAAAAATACATGACCACCATACCTTTTGTGTCAATGCAGTCTTTTAATGGTAGCATACCTGATTGGTACATAAAAGCATCGTCTAATTAAAAGCAGCAATGTTTTTGTAGAGTTTTAACTCATTAGGAAGCAAGGTCAGTGATTCGGTAGCTTAGCTCTGAGCGTATAACACACTATTCAGCCTGCTTTCATTCAGAATGATGCAAGAGATGTCTGCTATCATGGTGTTCAGAATAAAATCCCCGACATGCACCCACCAGACGTGGGAGAACTACTGTATTGAGTATCATATCAGTAAACAGAAGCAGTCAAAGGCGGTTATAAATGTGTATGGCTGTTTCATATCTGACTATTGTCTCTTTTAGGGACGGCCCTGACCAAACATCTCCGCAGATTGGTCAGTTCAGCGGAAGTTTGCCTCAAGAGCCTGTTTCCAGCACGTCCAATCACATCTTGTTGAAGTTTCACAGCGACTTCAGCACCAGCGGATTCTTTGTGCTGCGTTATCACGGTGAGAAAACACGCCATTTTTACACTTCAATGTCCCTCATTCACTACAGCTTAGTTCGCTTATAGTCTGTATGTTGCTTATTGTCGGGTTGATTATCCCAGCTTATTCCCTCTCGCCCACAGAGCATGTTCCTTATGCCGAACGTTCACATACATTCAACCCAAATTGTGGCATGAAATTGCATTATGAATATTGCGGTTCCTGTGCCTCACATTGCTGACTTTTGGTCCCACATTTATTTATTTATTTTTTACTGCTTTCAAAAACATAGGGTATAAATTATATGACTTGTTTCTATGGGAAATAGCTTCGATCATTGCAGCTGCCATATTTTTATGGTGCTGTAATGCGTTTGGAAACTTCCATCATCCATAATAACAGCCGTTTCTGAATGAGCAGGTGTAGAAACATATGCATTTCTCTTCAGATGCAGCATCCTAGCTGTTATGGAAGCTCGTAAGCGATGATTTGATATGCTTTATGTAGTGGGTTTCAAACAAACAGATGCATATAGGGACTCTGTTTGATTTGTTTGGTTGTGCTTTGTTTAACTGACATTCTCAGCATTTTTTTTATAAGAAGAAATAAGCATCTGGTTTCATTTTTGCTTTGCTTTGAATAGCATTGCATTGATTTTATTTACTCATTTCTATTTATTTATTTATTTATTTATTTATTATTTTGTTTTATATTGTTTCGATTAGTTTTGCTTCGCTTCGTTTTGCTTTTCTTTGCTTGGCTTTTTTTTATAACTTTTTAAATTTCTTGTTTTTTAATTTTATTTATACATGGTTTTGTTTGTTTTGTTATGTTTTGTTATAAAATTTTTCCATGCCTTATTTTTTATTTATTTATTCATTTTTATATATTTATTTATTTATTTATTTGTTTGTCTATTTATTTACTTGTTTCGTTTCGCTTCGCTTCGCTTTTTTTAAATAAAATGTTTCCATGTCTTGTTTTTTATTTTATTTATTCATTTTTATTTATTTATTTATTTATTTATTTTTATTTATTTATTTATTTATTTATTTATTTATTGTTTCGTTTCGTTTTGTTTCGTTTTGCTTTGCTTTTTATAAATAAAATTTTTCCATGTCTTGATTTTAAATTTTATTTATTAATTTTAATTTATTTATTTATTTATTTATTTATTTATTTATTTATTTATTTATTTATTTATTCATTGTTTCATTTTGTTTCGTTTTGTTTTGTTTTGTTTCGCTTCGCTTTGCTTTTTTTAACTAAAATTTTTTCATGTCTTGTTTTTTAATTTTATTTATTCATTTTTATTTATTTATTTATTTATTTATTTATTTATTTATTTATTTATTTATTTATTTATTTATTTATTCATTGTTTCGTTTCGTTTCGCTTCGCTTTTTTTAAATAAAATTTTTCCATGTCTTGTTTTTTTATTTTATTTTATTTTATTTTATTTTATTTTATTTAAACTTAAAAGTTCATAAACTATATTAAGCAAATTCAGAATCACTTATCCTAAAATTGTGATCTCCCAAAAACAAGAAAATTATTTTGCTACCTTCACATTGCAAAACAGCAACTGGATAATTGATAGTTAAAAATATGAATTTGTTTGTTGTTATTTGTTCAATTAAAAATATAGATTGTTATTATTATTATTATTATTATTATTGCCATTTTATTTTTATCATCCATAATAACAGCCATTTCTGTTTGAGCAGGTGTAGAAACATGCATTTCTCTTCAGATGCAGCATCCTAGCTGTTATGGAAGCTCGTAAGCGATGATTTGATATGCTTTATGTAGTGGGTTTCAAACAAACAGATGCATATAGGGACTCTGTTTGATTTGTTTGGTTTTGCTTTGTTTAACTGACATTCTCAGCATTTTTTATAAGAAGAAATAAGCATTTGGTTTCCTTTTTGCTTTGCTTTGAATAGCATTGCTATGGGTTTAGGTTGGCTTTATTTGGGTTTCATTTAAAAAGAAAATTGCCTTGATTTGCTTCTTTGGTCTCAATTTGCATTAAGTAGCCTTAAGTACTAGATACTTACTAGGGCTGCACAATATATGGTTTCAGCATCGATATTGCAATGTGTGCATCTGCAATAGCCACATCACAGGATGCGCAATGTTAATTAAGGATCATAGTTGACAGGGAGCCACAGTTCACAATACATGATATTTGTAAAGTCACTGCAAAATGTAACCATAACGGAGTGAAAGTTTATCATTTGCATGTGTTTTTAAGGCCTGTGACTGTGCGACCATTTCAAAAGAGTAAAATTTGTATAAATTAATGTTTATGTTAATTCTTTGCTCTGTTGTAACTATTTACTATGCTTATAATTTGTTTATTAATTTTAAGCATGATTCACTCCCCTACAGAATCATCCCAAATAAATGTAAATTAATCGATTCTTTCAAAATAGAGCTATTCTAGCCATCCCGATAAATTGTATTTTGTATTCGAAATATATATCGAAATATATGATTTTTCCAATATTGTGCAGCCCTAGTACTTATTACATCAAAATATAATTACAATGTACTTACTGTGCTCATAATGTATTGCAGAACTCTTCTGGTGCTCTTGAGGTGGGATACGGGTAGGGTTAGGGACAGGTTTGGTGGTATGGGTAGGTTTAAGGGGGGATTAAGGTGTAAGGGATGGTCAACAGTGTAATTATAATTGTACTTAAAAAAATTAATTACAGATGTAATTGCATGCAGGTGTTTAATTAAGCAGTCTAAGTACATATCAGGTAAGGCCACTTAATATAAAGTGGACCGCTTCTTTTGTTTTGCTTGTTTTGCTTTGCTTTTGAGTTTGGTTGTGCTTAGGTTTTGCTTTATTTTATGTTGTTTGGTGCTGATGATGGTCCGTTTAAAGTGTTAGTTCACCAAAATGAAAATAATGTGGTAACACTTTATTTTAAGTCACAATGCATGCTGTTAACAAACCATTAACTAAGACTTTTAGATTAATAAACTGATAAATAGCTGCTTAATAAAGTTGGGTTTAGTTTTTAGATAGGATTAAGGATGTAAATTAAAATCATAGTAGTAAAAACTAATAAAACTATTTTCATTTCACAATAATAGGCAGGCAAAAAGCCAGTAGTGAATAGTATAAATTGTGACTTAAACTAAAGTGTTTTACCAATGATGTTATTAATTACTCACCCTCAAGTCTTTGTAACAAAAATTATGAGATTTTAGGTGAAATCCGAGAGCTTCCTCATGCTCCATAGACGGCAATAGTTCAGAATCATCCAAAGTCCGGAAAGCTGTCACAAAAACATCCTCAAAACTCTCCAAATGCCTTCAGTGGTTCAATCAGAATATTATGAAGCTACAAGAATCATTTTGTGCACACATAAAACAAAAATAATGACTTTATTGAACAGTTTCTTTACCTTAGTGTCAGTATATTGCACGTGAGCAACAGGGATGGTTACATCACTGCACAGTGCTAATGAATGTGCGCCCTATACTGACACTGGGAAAAAGAAACTGTTGAATAAAGTCTTTATTTTTTGTTTTATGTCTGTCCAGAAGGATTTTTGTAGGCTCATAATATTCCGATTGAATTACTGATGGGATATGATCGAAAAATATTGTGAATGTTTTTGGCACAGTATCTGAAACATTGCAGTCTATTGAGGATGAGGAAGCGCTTAGATTTCACCTAAAATATCTTAATATGTGTTTTGAAGATGCTATAATTAATGACATTCTTTTTCTTTTTTTGTGAACTAACCCTTTAAACGACATGCTCAACTTTTGGTTAGCTTTGGTTTGGGCTTTGCTTTCCGTGTTTGATTGATCTGTTGAGTTCTGAAAGTAAAGCTCCATTTACAGAGAAGAGATTTTTTTAACAGTAACTGATAAACCATTAAAGACAGACCTGCTGTGAGCTCAGAGGTTGAAGCCAGCAGTTCACATTCTTTTTTCTTTCTTTTTTTAAAGATAATTTTATGAGCCCCACAAATGACATAATCATTTCAGTCTCGCTATTATTTCAGTCCCGCTATTATTGGATAATAAGCATGCTTAGTGCTGGGTTGATCCCACCCAAACATCTGTTTTGCCCACCAAATTCTAAATTAAGCAGTGATGGAATTATTGAGTAGGACAAATTCATTATGTTCTGTGGTAATTCATGGTTGGTGTTATGAGGTTAGTGTTATAACATTGCAATAAAGTTAATATAGTGTTGCTGTGTGTACCATATAAATGTCCCAACACAAAAGAAGAAAAAAAACTGCTAAGATCAATATTATTAGCCCCCTTATTTAATTTTTTTTTCCAGTTAACTACAGAACAAACCACTTTTGTCCAATGACTTACATATTTAACTTATCTTGCCTAATTTACCTGGTTAAACCTTTGAATTGCACTTTAAGCTGAATACTAGTACACTGTAAGAAATGCTGGGTTCCACACAATCGATTAGTGCTGGGACAACATGAAGGAATTAAGTTAACTTATTAGTTTTTACAAATTTAAGTGGATTGAACATAAAATAATTAAGTTGTCCTCTCAAAAACCTCAAGAATTGTGTTGTTTCAGCTCATTTTTAAATACGCAGTTTGAACAAACAGCAAACGTCTTTTTCTCCAATGTATTTTGCAAGCTAGTAAAATATAAATATAATGTACTGTACTGTAATGTATAATGTAGTAAAATATAATGCACTGTCATTATACTGACATCCCCAAAACACTCCATACGCCTTCAGTGGTTCAATCGGAATATTATGAAGCTACAAGAATTATTTTGTGCACACATAAAACATAAATAGCAACTTTTTTGTACTATTTATTCTCTTTAGTGTCAGTATATTACACGCAGGCAACAGGGAGGGTTACATCACTGCAGAGTGCTCATGAATGTGCGCATTATACTGACACAGAACAAACAGCACACTTCTTTTCTTCCAATGTATTTTGCAAACTAACTAGTAAAATATAATGCGCTGTCATTATGCCAAAGACTAAATAAATGAGTTATTAGAAATTAAGTATTAAAATGATTATGTTTTAAAATATCTCTATTAAACAGCACTTGGAAAAGGATAACATTTTCACAGCAGCTATAGGGCTTATAATGTGTTTTAATGTTCACTGTGTGTAAATATATCCAGTAATTCAGCAATTTTAGCAATACATTTAATACTTTTATATAGATATTTTGAACAACTTTAACAGTTTTATTTCTATGTTCAAATTTTTTTATTGCGGAAAAATCCCCTATTACAATACGAATTGTTACATATCGTTATCTTTGTTGTTGTTGTTGTTGTTGTTGTTGTTGTTGTTGTTGTTTTTAAAAGGAAAGGGGAAAAAATAACTAAAAACAATAAGGGGAAGAGAAAAATGGAAACAAGAGTCATAAAAGTGTACAGAAAATGTACCTACAACCAACTGAATGCAGTCATTCAACAATCACAATCAAATGTTTAAGATACGTTGTCAATGTTGAAAGTAAATATTTACAATTAAACAGTATAAGATAATAATAGTTAAAAACAAACAAAAATTAAATTACTAATAAATAAATACATTAAAAGGAAGGAGAGTGCATCTATTAAATGGAAGGCAAGATGTTAAGAGACTTAAAGTAAGGTTTAAAACATTGACACTTTTTAAAGAAATTAGTTTTCCCAGAGCATCTAACCTTTTCCAACTTTAGAAAAAAAAAAAACATGGGATCCAAAAGCCATTGGGATGTAGCTGGAGGCTTATTTGATTTCCAGTACGATGCCTAGCTAATAATAAGGTAAAAGCTTAAATATCAAGTTGTTAAGAATTAAACTGGGACCAAATCTGATACCCCAAAAATGGCTACATCAGGGGATGGGTCTACATTTACCTGAAACACCTGAGACATAATTGTAAAATAATTAATCCAGTAATTCTTCAACATAGGGCACATAAAAAAACATATGACTTAAATTACACTGAGGTGCATGACGTCTGTCATATCTGTCATCAACATTAACGGTTTTATTTTTGACCATCATTTTTATATCATTCAGAAATCTCATACCTTTGTCTTTTTGCCGGATTTTCATAGATTTATTTGCTTCAAATCAGAGCACAACAATAAGCACAGAATGTATAGGTTTTAATTACAAATGACAGTCTTTTCAAAGCTTTTTCTCTTTGGAATAAGTTTGTATTTAATTTTCTGCAAAAAAGTTACAATAAAAAAGCAGTTCTTCAAAATGGTTACTTGCAAAATAGGCTCATTCTGAAAACGTAGCCCTATATACATTTCTGTAGATCGCGAATTATGTAGCCAGAAGAATGTATGGCTGCATTTTGTCTTTAAAACAAACGCTATGGGGCGATTTGGTGCCGTTCCTTTTCGCGCTTACCAGCAGACCGCTTACCTCCATATGGACTGCTTTCCCGCTGTTACCAGTTTGTCCAGTAGCTCGCCATGTATGTTGGCGAACTTGAGACGCAAAGAGGAGTTGACCACGATGACGGGGTTCGAGTCCGAGAAATAACGGTTCCAGAAAGCGGGTAAGACAAAAACAGAGGCCAAAAAATAAAATAAACAAGTAAATAACAGGGTGAGAATGTGGTAAAATCTGAAAACGTGTTAAAAACCGGGTGAGGACTTTTCTTTTTCTGGATTTCTTTTTAAATCGTTTTAGGGTAGTGGGTGTACGGGTCAATCTGTGCTTTTGAAAACATTATTGGTTGGGTTTAGGGAAGGAGGAGGGTGGGTCAGTCGATCAGTCAGTCAGTCAGTCAGTCGACAGCGGTCTCTGGTGGATTTACATGAGAACAGCAGGCTCGAATGGCACTCGCAAGAGAAATTTGAGATCTCAAAAAGTGTACACAGTGGCCTCTCGTGGATTCGTGATAACAAAAACTGCAAAAAAAACATACCTCCTGGGATGTATTTGGTGCTCTCCAGAAATGTATATAGCGGTACGCTTTCAGAATGAGGTTGGTTACATATAATGGTTTGTCTAGATCCACTAGACAGCATTCCAGAGGAAATATCAACCAAACATGACAGGTGACCTTTGAACCCCATCGATTTTCTGTAATCTGGTTTACAGTACTGTTGGGAGACTTTTATTCAATAAAGGATGTTAATATGTGTGTTAGCTTATTTTCTGCTGATGCTTTTGAAGTTTACCAATAAACCAATACAGCATAAGAACGTTATGTCAAGAGCTTCAAAGCACAAAGCTCATTAGAATTTAAAAAGATAATAAAATAAGATAGTGGCGCTCCCAGAGCTGCCAAAATGCCCATTCTCCGCTCTGAAATTGCTTTTAATGTGTTAGTGTAGTAGGAGTTGAGTTATTTTTTTTCTTCCTGAGCGCTCTCAGTGATGATTTCTAAATTAAATCTGAATGAAGTCTTTGTGTTTGTCAGAGGTGAAGTCTAATGGTATAGAGAACATTTAGATGGTAAATCTGCATCAGAGTATTTGTGGGATTTTGCAGTATGTACATGAATAGCTTTAACTTAAATTGAACAAACCATAAACCTCATTAATTAATTAATTGTTCATTGTATCAACAGATTGCATTAACAATCATGTCTTTATTTTTCTTCATTTAAAAGTGTAGCTATCATGCTGCTTTAAAATGTAAAAATGTAAAAATTACAGCAAATGATAAGATTATCAAATTCAATAATGTTTTACTTTTAAAAGAAATGCTTTAATGTTACAGTAAATGCATTTTCTTATAATTTAATCATTTATTTTATTTGTTAATTAATTGTGTAACTCTTAATTTGATGTGTTGATCTTTAATGTCCTTTTGTCTGCACAATGGTGAACAAGCACAAGCAATGTTGGTATTTTTATGGTATAATAAATTCCTGATCTTTTTTTTTTGCATAACAGTGAATAAATTGCTGACTATATATCTAAAATTACTTTTTTTGTATGCATTGCCACTCTAGAACATCAAATAAACTCTTCTTAAGAATTATTTTTAGTAATGCAGGCAACATATTCTGCTCAAGATATGTCATCTTCAAGTGATGTTACATCACAAAAGTGACGACTATAATAACTTTCAAGTAATAAATAATTGTTTGTAATGACATTTGTTAAAGCAGTTGCCACAAACTTGATTATGATTCATACTCTGTCCAATAGTTTTGTTGTAGGTTTGTATACAGTACATTACAGTACAGTATTGAACGTGTCATGTTTTTTCCTGGGAGTAATATTTTAAAGGAGCTGTTGACATGGAATTGAACCAGATTTTGGTAAAAACCCAAACAATACAAACATTAAAAAAAATTAAATAAAAAAAAAATCTGAGAAATGAGTTATGTGTAATAACTATGAAATGACACAAGGAGAAAGTACTGAACTACTGAAACGTATTTAATTCTTTATATAAAAGTCTTTTTTTGGTGATGGCAGCTTAAAGACGCCTCTCATACTGTATGGAGAATGAAGTCACATGCATTGCTTTTTTACAGACTTTAACAGAGTGTACAAATCTTGATGGTTCTGTGGGTCTCGTCTATCAAATCTGAGCTTTAATATATATTTTATACTGGATTGAAGTCAGGTGATTGGCTGGGCCATTCTACAGCTTAATTTTCTTTCTCTGAAAGCATTTGAGAGTTTCCTTGGCTGTGGTTTGGATCATTGTCTTGCAGAAATGTCCACCCTCATCTTCATCCTCCTGCTAATGTAAATGTTGGGCTGAAACAGCTAATATTAATTTACAATGAGGAAGGGCAGAGGTTTGCTGAAGAACTACTTAGAGATTTCAGCTGCTGTCTGTGCTTTCACTGCCTTTCTACACCTCCCTTTCTTCATGTGTTCAATACTTTTTCCCTGCATCGTTTCATTTTATTACAGTACACATAACTTCATTTGTAAACTAATTAGATTTGTTGTTACCAACATCCGAGGAAAATTTTCAAGTCAACGACACCTTTAGAAATATGTTTTCTGAAAAAAAAAAAAAAATGGTCACATGTTCAATACTTTTGTTCCCCGCTGTATAAAATAAACTCCTCTGACAGGTGTGATGATTCGCTTTGAATGCAACCCATACAATTACATATGCAATCATCACACCTGTCAGAGGAGTTTTTTTTATGTATATATAAACCTACAACCAATAATAAACAGCCACTAAACGTCACATGTGTCTCTCTCATGTCGCAGCTTACCAACTCCGTGTCTGTCAGCCTCCTCCACCGGTCGCCAACGCAGAGATCCTGGCTGAAGATGACGAATTCCAGATCGGTAAGAAGAGTTTGGATGATCTGCTTCATCATGTGTCGAGCCCTCATTAAACAGACCCGCCTTCACAATGCAGCGCTGCTTATTTAATGTGAAAGAAAATGCCCCTTTCTCTGGGGAAAATAACACCTGATGCTCTGCGTTTGTCATCATTACTGTCACCAGAGTGTAAATGGGACTTAATGAGCTAATGTGCTGTTGAGCGATTTCTGTAGTGAAAAAGCAGAGATGCGTGTATGTAATTACTCAGCTTGATTATTGTACTGAAGTATTTTTTTGAGGAAATTATGGGCTGGACGATTTTCATGTGCATTTTGTCAGTAAAGCCAGTTCTAGTAATCCTCCAACACGTGCATTTAGATGGAGCAAAGTTTACTATAGTGTTGAGCTTTGCGAAAACAAATGGTTTAAATTTGAATTCTGTTTAATTGGTCGATATTAAGATTGAGATAATTGTTCTGTGAAAATGACAGCTGTTTACGTTGCTTGTCAATGAACTACAACTGTAGTAAAATCAAATTACAACATATAATAACATGTTTTTACTTCAAACTCTCCTCAAAACTACAGGCGAGTGTTTTAAATAAATCCTTCGGTACGTATATCCTTCGGCACACATGTACACATACAGTTGAAGTCAGAATTATTAGCCCTCCTGAATTATTAACCCTCGTGTATATGTTTTTCCCCAATTTCTGTTCTGTTTTTTTTTTTTCCAACACATTTCTAAACATAATAGTAATATAACTGATTTCTAATAACTGATTTCTTTTATCTTTGCCATGATGACAGTACATAATATTTTACTAGATATTTTTGAAGATACTAGTATTCAGCTTAAAGTGCAATTTACAGGCTTAACTAGGTAAATTAGGCAAGTTAGGGTAATTAGGCAAGTCATTGTATAATGATGGTTTGTTGTGTAGACAATCGAAACAAATATTGCTTAAGGGGGCTAATAATATTGACCTTTAAATGGTTTTAAAAAACATAAATCTGCTTTTATTCCAGCCAAAATAAAACAACTAAGACTTTCTCCAGAAGAAAAAATATTATAGGAAATACTGTGAAAAATTCCTTGCTTTGTTCAATATCATTTAGGAAATATTTAATATATATATCTTTATGCATTATCTCCAAAAGAAAGAAAGAAAGAAAGAAACCCAGCCGCTCGCGGCATTGATGGAGCTGTGAAGCAAGTGCTCTTTCGCCCGGTCTCTCATACACATATACATGCATCTAAACGTGCCCATTTCATGCAAAAACACACCTTTAAATGTGACAAAAACTCTCGACAACTGAAACTTACTGGCTGCTGTGTCTTTAATGTGGTGTAAAGATTATTATGCGTTATTCAAACAACAAGGAGGACGCAGCAAAGAAATATCACTTATTAAATTCAAACTATTTTATTATTTTATTTAACACCTTTAAATTTAAAAGCGAAACATAAGGGCGATCTTAAGCAAAAGACCCCTAGCCTGTAAGGTGTTTTATGGAATATCTTAAACTGACCAGTAGCTATGTTTTTTCTTTCCCTTATATGTATTTATTATAATGATGGAGCTTGCGACCTTAGTTGGCTAATGATGGTTTTCGGAAACGCAATGCCCGCAAACACCCGACAATGGAAAAGCAGTTGTTCCTTGCGCCACCTGGTGGATATTGTGTCAAGCACAAAATTTTTATTTATTTTTATTTTTTTATGAAAAATTAAAAGGCGGCCTTTGCTACAGCACAGCACAGTGGCACAAGAAGGTCGCTGGTTCAAGCCTCGGCTGGGTCAGTTGGCATTTCTTTGTGGAGTTTGCATGCTCTCCCCGTGTTCGCGTGGGTTTCCTCCAGGTGCTCCGGTTTCCCCCACAAGTCCAAAGACATGCGCTATAGGTGAATTGGGTAAGCTAAATTGTCCGTAGTGTATGAGTGTGAATGGGAGTGTATGGGTGTGTCCCAGTGATGGGTTGCAGCTGGAAGGGCATCCGCTGCGTAAAACATATGCTGGATAAGTTGGTGGTTCATTCCGCTGTGGCGACCCCAGATTAATAAAGGGACTAAGCCGAAAAGAAAATAAATGAATTAATGAATTTATTCACAGGAGGGATAATAATTTTGACTTCAACTGTAGTATAACCTAAGTCAGCTGAAACTTTAGAACTTGAAACATTTCAGTTGAACTGGATTTATGGTTACAGATTTGAGTAAAACATAATGTTAGTTTTATTTTATGTAAAGCTATTGATGACAATTATTCCAGATTTAAACGAAAAACTTTTGCAATGCTTCCACCTTTCGCACCGAATCACTGCTTTATTTAATGTGAAAGAAAATGCCCCTTTCTGTGAGAGAAAACAACAGCCGATGCTCTGCATTTGTCATCATTACTGTCACGGGTGTGTAAACGCTCAGGTCTTAATTAGCTAATGTGTTGTTGAGCTGGTTGTAGCACTGATACGGGTGTGTGTAATTCCTCAACAGGAGACATCATCAGGTACCGCTGCCTGCCGGGCTTCACGCTGCTGGGGAGTGAAATCTTGACCTGTCGGCTGGGCGAGCGGCTGCAGATGGATGATCCTCCCCCAGTCTGCCAAGGTTAGTTTGGCAGCTCATCCAGCACGCCGTCTCATTTGTGTCTGTGTTCTTCCTGTTTTTTGGGTGGGGGGGCTATGTCTCACGTCGTTAGCTCTGCCACTAGTCGTTAGGCTCGTTCGGACTTCCGCATTGAGGAAAGCGTGGGATGGCACAGTCATTGTGTTTAATAATTAACAGCATGATACTGGGAGTCTTGAAGTCAGCAGTGTTATTAAATTATCAGTGAGTTAATGCTGTAGTTTTTTTTTAAAATAGTTTGGTTATTGTTATTACTTATTAACTACTTCAGTTGTTATTAATATTTAATGAAATGTAATATTTAGTTAACATTAAGAAAACCCTTTGTTAAATTTTATATGAAGTAAGTATTTTGTTGTTGTTGTTATAAATTAACGAATATGATAAATATAGAGGGATATTTATTTAGCTTTTTTCATGACAGTTAATATTAATTTCAGGAAGCAAAACGTTTTGTTTTATACTTTTACTTTAATGAAAAAAAATTTATAATAATATAATTTAATAATATATAATAAAATAATATATAATAATATAATTTTATATTCTTTACTAATCTTATATTATTTACTCTTTATAATCTATTCTTTTTATTATTTAACTTTTTTTTATATTCTTGGTTAATATATTTAAAAATTTTCAAAAATTTTTCAATGCAAATTTACTTAATAAGCAACAAAATTGCAACATAGGCTCATTCTGAAAACGTAGCCCTATATACATTTCTGGAGATCGAGAATTATGTAGCCAGAAGTACGTATGGCTGCATTTCGTCTTTAAAATGAACTCTGCGGGGCGATATGGTGCCGTTCCTTTTCACGCTTACCATCTGACCGCTGACCGCTTACCTTCATATGGATGGATTTCCCGCTGTTACCAGTTTGTCCAGTTAGCTCGCCATGTACGTCAGCAGACTTAAGACGCAGAGAGGAGTTGACGACGACGATGGGGTTCGAGTCTGGCGAAGAACGGTTACAGAAAGCGGGTAAGACAAAAACAGAAGCCAAAAAATTAAATAAACAAGTAAATGACAGGGTGAGAATGTGTTAAAAAATCTGAAAACGTGGTAAAAATCAGGCGAGGGCTTTTCTTTTTTTGTATTGCCTTTTAAAACTCGTTGGGTTTAGGGAAGTGGGTGAGCGGGCCAATCTGTGTTTTGAAAACACTATTGGTTGGGTTTAGGGAAGGAGGAGGGTGTGTCAGTCGATCAGTCAGTCAACAGCGGACTCTGGTGGATTTTCATGCTGGTGGACACTCGTGAGAGAAATTTGAGATCTGAAAAAGCGTACACAGCAGCCTCTGGTGGATTACTTTTAGCAAAAAAAAAAAAAAAAATAAACAAAATTGCATGATATATATATATATATATATATATATATGTATATAAGCATCATAATAGTAATAATAATATTTTTTTCTTTTATATTCTTACAACTTTTTATACTCTTGATTAATATTTTTAGCATTTTCTCAATTGTTTTGATACAAATTTGCTTATGAAGCAACAAAATTGCATGAAATATTAAATCTTGTTTCAATCAGCCAATAAATGGCTAATAGGCATGCGTGTGTGTATATCAACATTAAGCGAGTTTGTGCTCGACAAAAATCAACCAGAAGAGTGAGAAAATAATATTGCATTCTCCTTTCATGAAGTAATTTATTATTATTTGCCTCCATATGCAGTTAATATTTTTTTATAATAAAGTCACCTTCGTCTCACTCTATCTCTTTAAAAAGGCTTCTGTTTCTTTGGCGTTGTGTTAAGTAGCTCTGCAGATTGTGCTCAGCGTAACTGTTTAATAAACAAAAAAAGGTCTGATTGACTGTGATTGAGCTGACGATCACATTTGCACTTTCAGTGAGAACAGGCAAATTACTTGTCACTGGAAACTTGTCACTTCTCGTCTTGTGGAGTAAAAGTAAATTATGAAGCAAAAGTTCTTGATTGTAATGCTGACATGATAAGTGGTCTTCAGAGGAAAAATAAATATATTATAAATTGAGGATAAAATGAAAAAGGTCCCCTTTAGGGAGTTGTATAACCATAGAACATAGTGACAATGTCATACATTCAATTTGTGCTTTACGTACGGGCGATTCGCTTTCAGATGGGGTTTTGAATAACATATGCAGAATTTTAAACTCTAGAAATTTACATAAACATGCTATTAATGTATTTTTCCTGCATAAATGAACACAAGTTGCATAAAATAAAATAAAACTAAAAATAAGTTAAATTTAAAAATAAATAAAATAAAACTAACTTAATTTAAATTTAATTAAAAAATAAAATAATAAAATAAAGTAAAATAAATAGTCAATGATATAATACAAAATAAAACAAAATTTAATTTAATTTAAATAATAAAATGTAATTTAATTTAAATTTAATAAAAAAATAAAATAAAATAAAGTAAATTAAAGTAAAATTAAATTGAATTATAAAATAAAAAATATTAAATAAAACACATGAAATAAAATGATATATGACATAAATTAAATGAAAAATTTAATAATATAAAAAATAAAATAAAGTAAATCAAAATAAATAGGGTTTACTTTTTTTTTTTTTTACTTTTTTCCTCACTGTGCTGCACTATGTTGTGACCTCAAAACGCTTTTAACATAGTGCTTGATTTGTAAACCGATCAATTTTGATGTTTGCATCACATTACCAGCTCCATATGGATTTATTACCATTTTAAACCTGGCTGACAGCTCACCTTGTGCAATATTATGTTACACTTCATTTTAAGATGTCCTTGTTACATTGTAACTACATATTTAAGTACTGAGTAATATTATTTATCTACATGTACTTGCTATGTGGTAAGGGTAAGGATTAGTTGCATGTAATTGTGTAATTTATTCCTAACACTATAGTAAATGCATAGAACGTGTAGCAAAAACACCCTAAAATAAAGTGTTACCCAATATTACACTTGTGACAATGAAAAATCTCCTGAAACGCATGAAAAAAGAGCTCAAAAACCTGTAGAAACTAGAAAAGAAATCTCCTTCAGCAGATGTGATTATTTCATGCCTTCTTTTGTTAACACTATCAGTTATGTTTAGGTATGCAATTCTGAAATATCCAGTATTTGTGTTGTTTTGAAAGAATTATTCATCAAGACAGGGACTCGCTGCCACCTACTCGCTGTTTTATGTCATGTTTGTTTATCCATGACAAGCCTAAACCAACTGAAGTACCATCACAAAAACACACTCTGCTAAATATTGCTTGTTATTGTTATTATTTTAATGTTTGAAAATTCCCAAAATATTGAAAATTGTGACACCTGCTGACAAAATGAGCAGGTATTCATATTTAATGCATGCCCAGGTGAAAAGAGAGAGAGAGAGAGAGAAATAATATTTGTGAAATATTCCTTTGGGATTTGCTTTGCACAATATTGTGAAATATTCTTTTGGGGGGGAAAAACCCTTCATGTGAGTGTGTTATGCTTTCTTGTGATGTAAGGGACTTTTTGCAAAATGAACATGTTTCCATTAGGCGTGTTTTCCATTTGCAGTTTCAATTTGCGCAATTAGATGACTAATGGAAATATAGCTACTCACTCCATTAAAATAATATCATTTTCTAATTTCATTTAAACACTTTTCTTTAAAGGTTTATGCAATGAACGTCTTGTAAAATCCTGTAGTAAATTGTTACTTTGTTTAGTTGGTGTACCTTCTACCTGTTTTGCTAGGTGAACATCTATCTATCTATCTATCTATCTATCTATCTATCTATCTATCTATCTATCTATCTATCTATCTATCTATCTATCTATCTATCTATCTATCTATCTATCTATCTATCTATCTATCTGTCTATCTGTCGTTCTATCATTCTATTGTTCTGTCCATTCATCCATCCATCCATCCATCCATCCATCCATCCCTCCATCTGCTTTTGGTCAGCATCACATTCTCCTAATAAAGTCCTAATATATTTGTATTTACAGATTTTGCTGACTCTGTCGAGTTTGAAGAGGTGTATTTCATTTCATTTCATTTCTTTTATCATGTATTTATTTGTTTATTTTTGGGCATCATCTCCTAATATAGTCCTGGTTGTATGTTATTATCTAATGTGAACTGCTACGACACACAAAACAAATAGTAATTCTGCTGTATAATTAAGAGTCTTGGAGGAGAAATAATTACTAAAGAGCATAATAAATGAAAAAAATAAAATAAAAAACATGGGTTGTGGTATCATATTGCATCCCTTTCAGTCAATAACCAAACATTCACACTCACTTTGATGTAACTTGCTTTATTGTGTATTTTCTAAAAAGGAAAAGGAGCATCTCTTCAGGGCGAGCACAGGCTAAATCAACAAACAACAGGAAATTACAAAAGAAACTAAACTAAATAACCTATAAATACCCAAAGGAAAACACAGGAAGTTTACCTAACTCACTCAAACAGATTGTCACAATAAATAGACAGGCCACGTGTTTGTCGACGCCATACGATTCATAACAATAGAGCTGTAGAAACTGCCATAAAAACATATGTCTGGAACGAACCCCTCCCAGGGAGAATTGTCAGTCTGTATCGATCGATGATTGGCTACTTTACTTGAAGGCGGGGTTTTCTTTGCTAGAGCGGCCATATAGACCGTTACATTTCACATTCAAAACTACATGTCATGTTTATTTTGTAGTCTTTAATATGATGCAAGAAGAATAAGTTTAAGAACAAACCCATGTGCGTACACACGTGTTGTGAATTAGGCACAAAGTTTTCCTCAGAAGTTCAAATGTGCATATAAATTTTATTATTATTTAACACATGCTCATTTGTCTTCCCACCAGTTCAGTGTCCTGACAACGAAGTTCTGTTCGACTCCACTGGTGTCATCCTGAGTCCCGGTTATCCCGACAGCTACCCGAACCTTCAGATGTGCTCCTGGATGATCAACGTGGAGAAGGGCTACAACATCACGCTGCACTTCCAGCTCTTCCAGACTGAGAAGGAGTTCGATATCCTGGAGATCTTCGACGGTGGGTTTTCAATTATTCCTCATATACAAATTATTTATTATTATTATTATTATTATTTGTCATTCATTCTTTCATTTTCCTTCAGCTTAGTCCCTTAAATATCAGGGGTCGTCACAGGAATGAACCACCAAGTATTCCAGCATATGTTTTACACAGCAGATGCCTTTCCAGTCACAACCAAGTACTGGGAAACACCCATACACACATTCACACACACACTCTCGCATTCACACACACACTCATACACTACGGCCAATTAAGTTCATCCAATTCAGCTATATCTAGGGTTGTCACGATACTTGAATTCGGTACCAATCGGTACTAAAATTTTAAAAATGTCCATTTCCCACAAACATTTAAGCGATGTGAAGCACGTTCTTAAACAGCGCTGATTTGCCGTTGTGTTCACGTGCTCAACAGAAATGACTGTGATTGGCCATGAAGGTCATCAGTTCACCGAACTCACCGCTGTTTACTGAGTGTAACCACAGATACAGGGACACTGGAGCGTTTTAAAGCCGCGATTCATCAGCGGATCGCTCGTATGTCAGTTTATAAACAGACCAGCTGATCGACGTGACTGTGAAACGCTCCAGTGTCCCTGTATCTGTGGTTACACTCAGTAAACAGCGGTGAGTTTAGTGAACCGATGACCTTCACGGCCAATCACAGTCATTTCTGTTGAGCATGTGAACACAACGGCAAATCAGCGCTGTTTAAGAACGTGCTTCACAGTGCTTAAATGTTCGCAGGAAATGTACGTTTTTAAAATTTCAGTACCGATAGGTACCGAATTCCAGTATCGCGACAACCCTACCTATAGCTCATGTCTTTGGACTGTGGGGGAAACCGGAGCATCCAGAGGAAACCCACACTAACACGGGGAGAACATGCAAACTCCACACAGAAATGCCAACTGGCACAGCCAGGACTCGAACCAGCAACCCTTTTTGCTTTGAGGCGACAGTGCTACCCACTGAGCCCCCGTGTTGCCTTTTTTTTTTTTTTTTTTTTTTATATTTCCTAAATGATGTATAACAGAGCAGGGAGATTTTCACAGTATTTCCTATAAAAAATTTTCTTCTGGAGAAAGTCTTATTTGTTTTATTATGGCTGGAATAAAAGCGTTTTAAAATTTGTTTAAAACCATTTTAAGGTCAATGTTATTAGTCCCCTTAAGCAATATTTTTTTTCTATTGTCTACAGAACAAACCATCGTTGTACAATGGCTTGCCTAATTACGCTAACATGCCTAATTAACTTAGTTAGGTCTTTAAATGTCACTTTAAGCTGAATACTAGCATCTTGAAAAATATCTAGTGAAATATCATGTACTGTCATCATGGCAAAGATAAAAGAAATCAGTTATTATAAATTAGTTATTAAAACGATTATGTTTAGAAATGTGTTGAAAAAAATATTCTTTCCGTTAAACAGAAATCAGGGGAAATAATAATTCAGACTTCAACTGTATTTGACAGCATCTGCGTCCCTGAATATTACAGTCATTATTCTCCGGCCTGTCATAACTCTTGACGATTTCTTGGAAATCCGAAATTAAATCTGAAGCCCGGGGAATCTGTTTGAGATGGTTTTTTAGATGCCATGACCATTACTAGAAGGAATAATAATAAAGAAAAAAGCCAAAGCTCATTTTGGAGTGCCAGACATGCAAAACTGGAAAGATTGGAGTATTTCTTGATAGCGAGGCAATGGCAGACACAATCCCAAATACATTCCGAGTGTTATTAGCGCTAATTACTAAAGTGCTTGCAATCAGCAAATTACCCAATTACTCATCATTGATTGGATGCTCATTAATGCCCATGGCATTTGCAGAGCCCCGGCGGGATAGGAAGTGAGAGGCAATACCAATTTCCTTCTCTCAGACCAGCTTTTTGTGTTCATGTTTTGCAGCGAAGCAATTTTTTCACGGCTTCTTTCCCCAGTGTGTTGAAGTAAATGGGCTGAATGGCATTTCCACATGATGGATTTATTGGGAGAAATCGTCTTTGCTCATTGCCACATATGGAGACGCCTTGCTAATAAACAGAAACCATTTGAAAGGAATGGTTCACCCTAGAATGAACTTTCTGCCATTATTTACTCATGTGCCATTTTGACACACATAGAAAGCAAAAGAGGATAAAAACATTTGGTCATTGCGACAAATTAATCATGGCTTGATTTAGTTGTTGGCGGTTCATTCCACTGTGGCGACCCCAGATTAATAAAGGGACTAAGCCGAAAAGAAAATGAATGAATGAATGAATGAATGATTTAGTTGGGTTTTTCCCGTGTGTGTCTGCATCTGTGTCTGCATGTGTGTTTATATAATTTCTTTCTAATTTTAATATTTGAAAAAAATATTGTTTTATTATTTTAGTTAGGTTTGGTTTAATATATAAACCCTGCAATATGTAAGAATGCTCTTTTAAATGTTTTATTTATTTATTTATTTATTTATTTATTTATTTATTTATTTATTTA
>CAIGQV010001633.1:26735204-26753292 GCA_903798115.1 Danio jaintianensis | reverse complement strand
TATCTGATTGTCTGTCTGTCTGTCTGTCTGTCTGTCTGTCTGTCTGTCTGTCTGTCTGTCTGTCTGTCTGTCTGTCTGTCTGTCTGTCATTCTATTGGCAGCACTATTATTATTATTATGTGTCTGTGCTTTATGCAGGTATATTATGAGAAAATAAATAACTGCATACATACCGTATGTTTTTTTTTTTCTTCTTCATATAATATACCAGAATAAATCAGAGAAAATATCAACAACAGAAGTGCTGTCTTGGCAAAAAGCTGTCTGAATATCAAAAATCAAAATACTACCAGAAAAGCCAAAAACTAAAGGTTTATTCATTCACATTTCAAATATTAAGATTCTTAAACTGTGGACCGATCATTGCTAGATCATAATATAATATCTATTAAATTAAAGAAGGTGTTCACAACATGCAAGTGAGCAATAAAGGAATAGTTCACCCAGATTAGATATTTCTGTTCAACTTTGTAGGTTTTGATGATTAATTTTCCTCAACACACTAATATTCCCAGCGTTGTTGCATTCATTAGCAAGTACAGTATCAAAGACCTGCATAATTAAAACATTTAATTCAGGTATGTTTCTTCCGAGATGTGATGTGTTTGTGTTGATTTGGATTGTTCCTGATATTGAACTGATCCTGCAGGCACAGGCTGTGTCAGATGCCGACATCCCTGATCAATCCTCACTTTATTTTCTGCTAATTAATCCTGCTGAATGCTTTCTGGATAGCTTTCATTAACAATAATATGAGCCCCTTTGTCTTGGATTGGGGATTTATTCGATCAGGATTGCAGCACTCATTAATTGGACACCTTATTATGTTCCGTTTCTGTATTGATGTGTCTGAGCAAACTCCAGCACCTTTACCATCTGTTTAATTATAATTTTTTTTTTTTAGCTAATTACAGTCTTGTTTGCTCACACATGAGCATTTTTAGACGTTTTATTTAATGCTTGACTTGATGGGGTCACAAATAATGCAACGACTTTTAATTTTATAAATAAATGTACATGTGTTTATGGCATTAAAAATAATAATCCTTCGGAAATATGTGAACAAGCTCAGCCATTTTATTAATTAGCTTCACTAATTATAATTTGATTATGTACACAATTAAAAGAATGCAAGTTAAGAGCTGAAATAAAGGTTCGAGAGGGCAAGTGAGTGGAAATTTAAGTATGTGTCACTGATATGTGAAACCAGCTCCAATCAATGCAAAACACCATGATTTTTTTCCCAAATCCATTGTTAGTTTCTATATTTAGCTCCATACTGTAGGCTTTTTTAGCATGTGATAACAAAACGAAATATGGAGCCAATCAATGTTGTAAATGAGTTATTTTATTTTGCTAAAAAAAGAAAAGTACAGGATTTAGATTTTTAGGTTATTTATTACAGTTACTTATAATGTACTTACCTTAAATACTGTAAATTGAACAGTTCTGTATAAATAAATTTAGAGAAACAGTAATTGTATTTGTAAATTAATTAAGTGAGGAATTAAATGAACTGTTATTCATATATTTTCCTTAATAACCCATTTTAGCATCTAACAGAACTAAAGAATGCTAGATTTGTCCAACAATTGCTCGTGCCTAAGAAAAAAATGGAAAAAAAAAATGTATAATATGTTCTTAATTGTAAACTGAAAAATGTAGGTTTCTGTTTGACTAAATTAAAAGAAATTAATTTGTATTGTATGTGTTGAGATTTATATGGATTTTTAAGTAGTATTTAGTCAAGTTATTAAATGGCTTATTGAATAATTAACTAATGCCTCAGACAAAGTCATTAGAAAAGGTTTTAAAAAAACTACACTACAAAAGTCTTGTCGTCGATCCCAGTTGTAAGAGCAACAAATAATAACTTGACTTTTAGTTGATCATTTGGAAAAGTGGCAGAAGGTAGATTTTTTCAATGAATCATCTGTTGAACTGCATCCCAATCATCACAAATACTGCAGAAGACCTATTGGAACCCGTATGGACCCAAGATTCTCTCAGAAATCAGTCAAGTTTGGTGAAGGAAAAATCATGGTTTGGGGTTATGTTCAGTATGGGGGCGTGCAAGAGATCTGCAGAGTGGATGGCAACATCAACAGCCTGAGGTATCAAGACATTTGTGCTGCCCATTACATTACAAACCTCAGGAGAGGACAAATTCTTCAGCAGGATAGCGCTCCTTCTCATACGTCAGCCTCCACATCAAAGTTCCTGAAAGCAAAGAAGGTCAAGGTGCTCCAGGATTGGCCAGCCCAGTCACCAGACATGAACATTATTGAGCATGTCTAGGGAACGATGAAAGAGGAGGCATTGAAGATAAATCCAAAGAATCTTGATGAACTCTGGGAGTCCTGCGAGAACGCTTTCTTTGCCATTCCAGATGACTTTATTAATAAGTTATTTGAGTCATTGCAGAGATGTATGGATGCAGTCCTCCAAGCTCATGGGAGTCATACACAATATTAATTCTTTTTTCACTGCACCATGACTTTATATTCTATACTGTACATTATTTCTGTTAAGTGACAAGGAAAGTCAGACCTTACTGTCCTAATTAAATAATTAAAAATCAAGGCATGATCATATTTTATTTTGGTAAAATAAGCATAATCTAGAGGCCTTTGCCTTTCATATAAGCCACTTCTGATACCAAATGATCAACTAGAAGTCAAGTCATTATTTGTTGTTCCTAAAACTTGGATAGGCGACAAGACTTTTGTCAGGTAGTGTATTTAAATAAGTAATTTAAATACTAAATTAAATACTAACTTGCCCAACACTGGTGTCAACTTTACCATATAAATTGAATAGGATACTTCACCCAAAAATGGAAAATGTCCTGTTATTTCACTCACTCACAGGTCATCCAAGATGTAGGGCATTTATTTTTTGCTGAATCCGTGCTCCTTGGTGATTCGGTGACAGGTTTTTTAGATTAAAAATAAACACATACAAACGAGTTCAAATCAATAGCCATGACTCCTCATGACACACTGAGGTGTTGCGAAGCAAAACGATCTCTCCGTGTAAGAAATTACATTATTTACAATAGTTGTATATGTTTATTTTTAATCTAAAATAATCTGTCACCATTCACTGCCATTATATGAATCACCAAGGACCACAGATTCAGCAAAAAATCTTCTTTAATCTTTAAGTCTCCTACATCTTGGATGACCTGTGGGTGAGTAAACTAACAGGACATTTTCATTTTTGGGTGAACAGTTCCTTTAAGCAACTCTACCAGTGTTTGAGGGTCAAAGCAGCTGATGTAAGAGCTTAGACTAGCATCGTACAAATTTGTTGCAAACCTGTTTTCATCCTAATAGTTGGTGCGAGGAATATCTGATGTTTCTATTAGGAGACAAAAACTCTATTTATCTGGACTTTGAAACTTTGCAAACCTTTTCCAATATGAAACACCTTTATTACCGACTACATAAAGGTAGTATGCAAAAAAAAAAGAAGACGAGAGACACTTTTTTTTTTTTGCTGACTGATGTTTGTGCAGTTGTTTTTCCTCCTAAATGATGCCCCTTTTTGTATAGGAGGAGGATTTAACTAATAAAAGGGATTAAACTGGCACTCTTAGAGTCGTTTTAATGAGCTTTTTTGTAAAATAAAAAATAAAAAAGAAAGTTTTTTTTTTTGCACATGGTCTCTGTAGAGAAAGTGTTCACTCAGTGGGAATTGAATCAATGGCATTGACCTCACCTGCCCTCATCTGCTGCAAAACCAGCCACAGAAGGTATGTGTGCATCAATGCTTTAGTCCAATTACTGCTGTAATTGGCTTTTCTGGATAGGTTAATGAGGAAACGGATATGAACAAACTGCCATTGTAAATGGAAGCATCTGTATCGAAATTTCTTATACCGATGGAACAGTATTTCTGTTCTATTCTGTGATATATTGTATCAAATTAAATGTACAAGACTTTTCTTTTTGTATCTACATGTATACAACGTATGTTAAATGCAGATAAAGTGTATAAGATTATGCTTAAAATAACTTTTGTGAAAATGAAATGTGTAACTTTTACATTAAACATAACATAACATTAAAATCAATATATCTGCTTATTCTAAAGCTATTTTTCCTTATACTTAACAACAATGTGTAATATTTTAATGTGTTATATATTATACATTATTATTATTATTGTAAATAAATATTATCTAAATAATTCATTGTATTAATTCTTGTATAAATGAATAGGTGTCCAAGCAAATAGTTTATTATATATTTAAAAGTATTAACCTAATTTTCATTCATTCATTCATTTTCTTTTTGGCTTAGTCCCTTTATTAATCAGGGGTCGCCACAACCCAACACTGGGAAACACCCACACACTCTTGCATTCACACACATACACTACGGCCAATTTAGCTTATTTAATTCACCTATACTGCATGTCTTAGGACTTGTGGGGGAAACCGGAGCACCCGGAGGAAACCCACACCAACACAGGGAGAACATGCAAACTCCACACAGAAATGCCAACTGAACAAGCCGGGGCTCGAACCAGTGACCTTCTTGCTGTGAGGCGATTGTGCTACCCACTGCGTCACCTTAACGCCCCTAACGTAATTTTGTATTAACGTAATTTTAACTTCTACACTGTAAAAAGTGATGGGTTCCACACAATTCACGTTGTCCCAACTCAAATCTATTAAGCTAACTTAATTGTTTAGACACATTTAAGTGGATTGAACATAAAACAATTAAGTTTTAAAAAGGTTGTTTCAACTTATTTTAAATCAGTAGTCTAAACAAGCAGGAAAAGTCATTTTCTGAGTGTATCATGACAATATGCCAGTATATTTTATTGTTTAATTGTTAAAAATGTACTTCACATTCTTTAGGTTTTAGGTTTCGATGATTGAGTGTTTGTGTTTTTTTACATTTACATTACATTTAGTCATTTAGCTGACGCTTTTATTCAAAGCGACTTACAATTGAGGTTCACAAAAGAAGCAATCAGTACAAGAGGAAACAAAGCATACATAAGTGAAATCGGACTAGTCTTGAGTAGGTAAAACGCAATATACGAGCTAAGTGCAGTCAAGGTTTTTTTTTTTTTTTTTTTTTTTTTTTTTAGTGGGTCAGGTGTAGACGAAAGAGATGAGTTTTAAGGCGATTTTTAAAGATGGACACAGAGTCTGCCAAACGTGTTGTAAGAGGCAGATCGTTCCACCATCGTGGGACCGATTCAGAGAAAGTGCGAGAGAGTGATTTGTTACCTTTTTGGGACGGCACCATGAGACGACGCTCGTTAGCAGAGCGCAGTGGTCTGGAGGGTAAATATGTCTGTATTAGTGAGTGAAGGTAGGCGGGTGCTAAACCTGTGGTGGTCTTGTAGGATATGAGCAGAGCTTTGAATTCGATGCGGGCGGCTATAGGGAGCCAATGTAACCTGACAGAGAGGGGTGTTACATGCGCTCTTTTTGGTTCATTGAAGACCACTCTTGCCGCTGCATTCTGTATCATCTGTAGAGGTTTGATAGTGCAGGCCGGGAGTCCAGCGAGTAAAGCATTGCAGTAGTCCAGCCTGGACAGGACCAGAGCTTGTACCAGGATTTGTGCAGCATGCTCTGAGAGAAAAGGTCTGATCTTCCTAATGTTGTAGAGAAGGAATCTGCAGGACCTGGCAGTGTTGGCAATATGATCTGTGAAGGTTAGCTGGTCATCGATTATTATTCCCAAGTTTTTGGCTGTTCTGGAGGGTGCAGTGGTCGATGATCCCAGTTGAACAGAGAGGTTGTGACGGATCTTAGGGTTGGCGGAGATGACGAGAAGTTCAGTTTTCGTAAGGTTCAGCTGTAGGTGATGGTTCCTCATCCAGAGCGAGATGTCACTCAGGCATGCCGAGACGCGTGCTGAAACCGATTGATCATCCGGATGGAACGCAAGGTGAAGCTGCATGTCGTCTGCATAGCAGTGATAGGAAAAGCCATGCTTTCGAATGACGGATCCCAATGATGTCATGTAGATCGAGAAGAGCAGCGGTCTGAGCACTGAGCCCTGAGGGATGCCGGTCTTGAGATGTTGCGATTCCGACTGAGAGGTAAGACTGGAACCATTGGAAAGCTGTATCAGAGATTCCCAAGGTCTTGAGGGTCGAAAGGAGTATGCAATGGTTAACCGTGTCAAAAGCAGCTGAAAGATCCAGTAGGATGAGGACCGATGACTTAGAGGCTGCCCTAGCCAGTCTTAGGTCTTCAACAACCGAGAGCAGTGCGGTCTCCGTGGAGTGGCCCCTCTTAAAGCCTGACTGCTTGCTGTCCAGGAGGTTGTTCTGAGTAAGGAAGGATGAGAGTTGGTCAAAGACGACACGCTCCAGAGTTTTTCCAATGAAGGGCAAGAGAGATACCGGTCTGTAGTTTTCTAGAAGTGCAGGATTAAGAGAGGGTTTCTTTAGGAGCGGGGTGATGCGAGCCTCCTTAAAGGCTGTAGGAACTGTACCAGAGTTTAGAGATGAGTTGATGATGTGTGTGAGTGCAGGGACGATCGATGGAGAGATAGCCTGAAGTAGATGGGTGGGGATAGGATCCAGCGGGCAGGTAGTCGGGTGGTTGGAGGCAATGATCTTTGCAATGTCGTCCTCCGTTAGTGGAGAGAAAGAGGGGAGCGAGGTCTCAGGAGTCGGAGCATGGACCATCGGAGGCGGAGCAGTGAACTGACTGCTGATGGTGGTGGTCAGATTTGTGGGTTGGTTTTTAGCCATGTTTTTCCTACTATGGAAGTCAATGGTTACAGGTTTCCAGCTTTCCTCAAAATATCTTCTTTTTTCATTCAACTGAAAAAAACTCATAAAGCTTTGGAACCACTTGAGGGACAGTAAATAGTAAATAGTGAGAAAATGTGCATTTTTGGGTGAACTATCCCTTTAAATCAGTTTAATGTAATTTAAGTTTAAAATTACTTTTAATGTTAATTTGGCCAGCTTAACATTTAATGAATACAGAAATATTTTATAATGCATGATTCTGAATTAAAAAACATAAGAAACAAAAACCTTTCGATTGTACGGTGGCTCTGAACTGTCAAAACACCTCTCAAAGTGCTTTTTCAGATTCGGTTTGATTTTTTTTTTTTATGACGGACGAAAGTTTTGGAGGCATTGTGTCAGTACAATTGTCGAATTTATTTTTTAACGTGCAAAAATTCCGGACGAAATTTCGGATTCAGTGTGCAATAACCTTAATTTCTAATAACTGATTTTTTTATGGTTGCCATGATGACTATATAATATTTTATCAGATGTTTTTCAAGATACTAGTATTCAGCTTAAAGTGACATTTAATGGCTTAACTAGGTTAACTAGTGCAAGTTAGAGTAATTAGGCAAATCATTGTATAACAGTGGTTTGTTCTGTAGACCAGTGGTTCCCAAAGTGGGGGTCTGGACCATGACAACTTGGTGATTTCTAAAAGTCAAATAAATTTTATTAAACTATTAGAATTACCATATTTTATCCATAACCCACAGAATATAAAAATGGTAGTTAATAGTTACATTAAAAAAGCAATAACATGCAAATGAAAAGCCATCAGCCTTTCAATTATTTTTTTCATAGGATCGGTGTGTTTACGTTAGATTAACAACACAGCGATAGTGTCAGATGCAGCAGATTGATTTTATAGCACCAGATTAAACTTTGACACCTTTATGGCAATCAAATACATTAAAAATAAATACAGGCCACAACTGAATATTGAGAATGATCTCTGAGTGGCGATCTCCAAAATTAAACCAAGAATAGACTTGTGCTAAAAACACTGTGCCCACCAGTCTCTTTAGCTGAGGTTAATATTAAATTAAACAAATTAATAAATGAATATAAAAAATATATGGTTGTTATGGGTGTCACTCAAAAAAATGTAATTCTGTAATCATTTACTCACCCTTTACTTGTTTGATTACGTTTATGAGTTCCTTTCTTCTGTTGAACACAAAAGAAGATATATTGAATTAAACTGGAAACCTGTAACCATTCGCTTCCATAGTATTTGTATTTCCTACTATGGAAGTCAATGGTTACAGATTTCAGTTGAACATTTTTGTGTTGTCAATATGCTTCTGTTTATATAGGCCTATTGTTGTGTGCACAACGTTTGTATATTTATAACCACCTCCAGGAAATGTGGGGGCCGCGAGTCACTGCATTGTTATTTTGGGGGTTGCGGGCTGAAAAGTTTGGGAACCCCTGCTGTAGACAATCGAAAAAAAATATTGCTTAAGGGGGCTAATAATATTGACCTTAAAATAACCCAAAATAAAACAATTAAGACTTTCGTCAGAAGAAAAAATATAAGAAATACTGTGGAAAATTCCTTACTCTGTTAAACGTAATTTGGGAAATATTTGAAAAAGACATAACAATTCACTGGAGGGCGAATAATTTTAGCTTCAACTGTGCCTTCAGTGTTGAAAATGTTCTTCACCTTCTTCAGGTTTTAGGTTTTGATGATTGACGGTTTGTGTGTGTGTTTTTTTTAGCTGTGTCCTGTGGGATGCCGGTGGCTCCAGTGAACGGAGGTGTTCTGGCTGCGGATTATTCTGCAGGGACTCGAGCCACTTATTTCTGCAACGACGGTTTCCGCTTGTCCTCTAAAGAAGTGACCAGCACCGTGTGTCAGGCCGACGGCACCTGGAGCAGCCATAATAAAATCCCCCGCTGCACAGGTGAGAGATCACACACCACTCGCTATTATTATTATAAATTAGGGTTTAAGTGATTATATCGATCTGCTCACTGTGGCTTATGTTAAACACCTCCATAGAATCAATATTGGGGGAGAGTTTTGTGTTTGTTAGCTTCGAGGCAGATCTATACACTATATGGCGGTGCTATGAGAAAGGTTAGATAATCATACCGTTATTTACATATTCGCACTGCCTATTATGTTTTGATTGGTTTAATCAAAAATGGTTATATTTAGTGTTAGATTTATATTTCTTGGTAATGAAAAGGACAATATGATTAGCTAATCATACCATTATTTACATATTTGCACTGTATTTTAAGTTTTTATTTTACATTTCATTTGATTTATATCTGTTTTTATTGTTGGTAATTAAATACTATATGATTAGCTTATCATACCATTATTTACATGCGTTTTTCTTTTTAGTTATGATTTGTTTAATCAAAAAATGGTTATAATTAGTGTTAAGAAAATATTGATATTTCTTTTTTATTGTTAGTAATAAAAATATATATAATTTAGCTAATCATAGCGTTATTTATGCACACTGTCTTTTCAGTTTTGATTGATTTAATTTAAAGTGGTTATATTTAGTGTTACAAGAAATTTTTATATATTTTTTTTTATTCTTGGTAATCTTTCTGTTGACTGGAATGCATGACTGTTTATACAAAATGGATTATTATTAAATGTGTTATGAGTAGCAGTATAATGAAAATAGAGACTAATGATCACAGGAATAAATTACGTTTTTAAAATATATTCATTTTATATTGAGTTTAAGGTTAGAAAAAGAATAATGTAGTTTAAGGTCGTTTGTTGTAAGTTATCCTTTGGGTTATTTTGCTGTGTGTTTGTCATTGTTTCTTTTTTTACATGTCTTTATAGTTTTAATTTATATGATTTTAATTTGATTATTTTTTTTAGTAATCTTTTTCTAGGCTTATTTGATTATCTTTATTTTCTGCTTTATTTTATCTTTATTTTATTTTATTTTATTTATTTAATTGTTCTTTTGTATGTATGTATGTATGTATTATTATTATTATTATTATTATTATTATTATTATTATTATTATTATTATTATTATTATTATTATTGTTATATAAATATGTATGTAGTATTTAAATTTGTTTTAGTTTGTTTAATTTTTGGTACTTTTTAAAGTTTATATTATTAAATATTATAGTTTTATTTTGAATTTAATCTTTATTTTAGTTAATTTGAGTTTTTCTATTGTATGTATTTTTGTTTATTATTATTATTATTATTATTATTATTATTGTTATTATTATTATTATTATTATTGTTGTTGTTGTTATATAAATATGTATGTAGTATTTAAATTTGTTTTAGTTTGTTTAATTTTTGGTACTTTTGAAGTTTATATTATTAAATATAATAGTTTTATTTTGAATTTAATATGATGTTTTTTTTTTTATCTTTATTTAATTTAATTTATTTAGTTATTCTCTTGTATGTATCTTTGTTTATTATTATTATTATTATTATTATTATTATATAAATATGTCTATAGTATTTAAATTAGTTTTAGTTTTGTTAAATTTTTGGTACTTTTTAAAGTTTATATTATTAAATATTTTTGTTGCTTTATTTTGAGTTTAATCTTTATTTAATTTGATTTATTTAGTTATTCTCTTGAATGTATTTTTGTTAATTATTTTTATATGATTATTATTATTATTATTATTTCTATAATATTTAAATTTGTTTTAGTTTGTTTCATTTTTGGTGTGTTTTTTTAGGTTTATATTATTAAATATAATAATTTAATCAGATTTTATTAGTATATATATTCTGATTTAATTTACATTTTAATTTCCGTTTTAGTCAACAACTCATACCCACTTCAGACTTTTCAATGATCATGTAAAACAGTAAATGTAACACTTTTGACACTGCTGTTTTTCTCTCAGTGGTGGTTTGTCCCAGTATCGGCTCTTTCACTCTGGATCACGGTAAATGGAGGATCGTCAACGGTTCACGCTACGAATACGGCACTAAAGTCGCTTTTACCTGCAATGCTGGATACTACCGGCTCGGCCCCACCCACATTCGTTGCACATCCAATGGGACGTGGAGCTGGAGGAACGAGCGACCTCGCTGCAAGGGTGAGTTAATACCTTTATTTATAACCTGATCATTAATGCTGCACAGTTCTGGAAAACATTACAATCACTATTACCTATTTTAAAATAAAGATTATCCCACCCTTTTTTATTTTAATTTAACTTAAAATATATTGACCATGTTTCAACCAATGATGGTGATTACTAGTTGTGTGAATGACACTGAGCTCCTTCTATGTATTAGTATTCTTCTCTGCTTGTCGGAAATGTTGTTTGTGATGAGCATTTGTTCAGCATATGACTTTGGCAGTTTCTCCATATGCATTCTTAACAGATCTTGCGTCCTCGTGTTCTCATGTAACTTCATCATCAACTGCCAAAGTTCAGTTCCAAAACTCAAGACTGCAAGATGCGTAAAAGAATCTGGATGCGCAGTACTTGCTTTAGAAGTCCCAAAACTCATTTAGGCTAAATAAAGGAGGTGGGAAGTGCAGCATTTGATATACCTGCACTGAAAAAAGCGGTTATTGTTTACAATTTTGTTTAAGGGAAGTGGTTGCAAACAATTTATATGGGCTGAATTTAAACAGGGGCGACGCGGTGGCACAGTGGGTAGCACGTTCGCCTCACAGCAAGAAGGTCGCTGGTTCGAGCCTCGGCTGGGTCAGTTGGCGTTTCTGTGTGGAGTTTGTATGTTCTCCCCGTGTTCGCGTGGGTTTCCTCCGGGTGCTCCGGTTTCCCCCACAAGTCCAAAGACATGCGGTATAGGTGAATTGGGTAAGCTAAAATTGTCTGTAGTGTATGTGTGTGAATGAGTGTGTATGAATGTTTCCCAGTGATGGGTTGCAGCTGGAAGGCCATCCGCTGCGTAAAACATATGCTGGATAAGTTGGCGGTTCAGGTTCATCTGTGGCGACCCCAGATTAATAAAGGGACTAAGCCGAAAAGAAAATGAATGAATGAATGAATTTAAACAAAATAAATGTAGTAATGTTCAACTAAATTTGTTTGTTTAAATTCAGCTTATATAAACTGTTTGCAACAATTTGCAATGAACCATATTTATTTATCATTAAATTCAGAGATATAGCTTATTTATCTCACGAGTGACCTTCTTGCTGTGAGGCGATCGTGCTACACACTGCGCCACCGTGGCACCCAAATGATGTTAGTATATTACATAGGCTATTGTATATACATATCTAAAATGCTTTGGCATTCAAGTTTGCTTTGAACCTGAAAGATAGAGAGAAGTAGATTTGATCTGTCAGTGTGTGCACATGACTCCTGAATAATATAAAAATAACAGAAATAGGGGATTTTTTTATTTCAACAGTCTTTTTTTTTTTTACTTTAACACATTGAAACAGTGTCATAATAAATAAAATTGTTGTTAAAAATTAAATTATGTTTTGTTTGTCGCAAATAGTTAACTATTTATGTGATGTAGGTAAATGGTGTTTCAATCCGGCTAACACCGCAAGTATATTTCAAACCTGTGGGAAGTACTGTGAAATACAATAATTTACTGTATAATGTAAAAAATGTATTTTTATGTTCCTACCAAGTTTTTAATGGTTAAATTCCCGCAACCACAGCTGCCTTTTTTCCCCCATAAATTTTAGAGATTTATTTTTTTACAGTGTGGCTATCTGACATTAGTAACATTAGTAATAGTGTTAATTTGAAAAAAGTAAAGACGGCAGCTGTTTCATAAACTCTCTGGTTCAAACCTAGATTTGAATGCACTTTTGTGGTCGTCAAAAGTATAATAAACATATGCAAACTGCAATCATTCATTAACTAAGACTGTGTGGCTTTTTGAATCAGCGATTAGTCATTTATGTGATTAATCATGCAGCACGACCTGAACGTTAATGCTGTGCAAACCGTGACACGCACAATTCCCAGGTCTTGTTAGGCTGGCCACTTTTTAAGGTCAGAGCGAAGCAGACTGTGAGACTAATGATTTTGTCAATTGTGTCTTGAAGTGTGAAGGATTAGCAGCTTGTGCGGTGTCTCGCTGGACACACGCCGTCTGTGGAGAGCTTTACCAGTTTTCTGTGCTGGTTTTCAGGGCTTTTAAAGTACACATGAGATCAAAACTAACCATATTGATTTTGTGAGCTCACATTGCTAGTTTTGTGGTGAACAATTCATCTGAGCATGTTATTAAGAAACAAATAAAATTGTTTGCCCTTGTGATCTACAATTAAAATCTGAAAATGCACTTCCTGTTTGTTTTCAGTTAAATTCTCAGATTATGTCTGTCTGAGGTATTGGGCGTAGCTAACATACTTAACCACACCCCTCCAGCTGTCAGTTTTGACAACAAACAGAAATGGCGAGGAGTAGGAGTAGTAGTCTGTTAGGTTGTAATAACTCGCTCGTTTCCCGATCTTTCTGAATGAAATGCCTACTTGACTACATCCAATTAGCTCGCAGTAGAAAAAACAAACGACTCCCACTGTTTTCTCATTTAATATTCTGTTTCTCTAGGATCACAATATAAAAAAAAACGGTCGCAGCTTCCGGTTCATGCAGACTTGTTGACACAATGTTGACACATGTTGGAAGCAAATTGGTATTAGTTGTAATTATGAAACTTTTAGTTAAGACCGGGCATCATTCATGCATTTTGTTTACTTTTTTTGGATGGTTTATATACCTCTCATTACAGAATTGAGGGTACATTTTAAGCATTTTCCATTCATTATCCTTAAACTGGAATGATGTACAACAAATGTAGAATTTACAGTAAGCTCCATTATTAATGTAGAATAATTTTTAAATGTGATTGGGAACAATTGATTCTGTTATTAATTGTTGTTTAACGTGTTGATAAGCCACTACAAGAGTTGACAGTAACAGAGTTGACATTTTCCGCCATTTTGTGTTTTAGCTCAAGATGCTTACCTCAAAGCAGATGTATGTACCAATTAAATGTACCTAAATGAGTTTTTATAGAAAGCACAGAGGAAGGTGCTTACTTTATTGTTTCAAATTAGTTTTGTGGAAGTAAAATGTCAAGATATATATGAAATAATTTTCCATTGTATGTTTCCCAGTGATGGGTTGTAGCTGGAAGGGCATCTGCTGCGTAAAGCATATGCTGGATAAGTTGGTGGTTCATTCCGCTGTGGCGACCCCAGATTAATAAAGAATGAATTTTCCATTGTTATTACAAAACACTGTTTAAAATTTAGTAATCATACATTATATATATATTGATGAAATGATTAAAATGACTGGATTAAACCTAGTGGTTTGATGATTTACATCAAAATGTAATTTAATGTCCTGTAAATTGCTGTAAAATTGTATGATGGTCTTTAAGGAAATCAAATTAAACAGAAGGGTCATTTCATATGGGAAAACATATACTTATCGTGTTGATGTTTGAAAAACCATTTGTGGAAACTAATTGGATGTTAGCCATAATTATATTAAGCTTTTTTAAACCAGAATGAGGATCAAGAATTTTCACCCAGACAATTCTACTCATTTAGAGAATTTATGAGAGGATTGCAAAAAAAAAAAATCCTATTATTATAAGCAG
Source organism: Danio jaintianensis (assembly GCA_903798115.1). Taxonomy (NCBI): domain Eukaryota; kingdom Metazoa; phylum Chordata; class Actinopteri; order Cypriniformes; family Danionidae; genus Danio; species Danio jaintianensis. The sequence continues at coordinate 26,738,923 of CAIGQV010001633.1, read as the reverse complement.
CTACTTTTAAAAGGCTAAAATAAATAAAACATTATGTTTCCACCTCCATTTTTATGTGCATTTTTGAATATCGCATTAAAATTGCTGGGTGCAAATGCAAACAATATGCACACACAGTATATTGTTGTTATGTGAACTTTTGCCTGCAGCTCTAAATCGCAAGATATTACATTTTATGACTTCCCCTAGTAGTTTCAGCTTCCAGTATTATTGTGCAGAAGTTTCCAAGAATGTAACATTATTATTATTTGTATTATTTTTTAACAGATGTACTAAACTGGGTAAATCAGCATGAGAGTGCAAAACATTAATATGAGTTTACAGTTCTGGTAGCTGAACTACTGGCAGTGAAATAATGAACATGAAGGTCAGCTGCAAAAATAAATGTTTTTCATATATTTTCATAGCTAATGTGTCACTGTGTGACTTGAATAAATCCTGAAAGAAGTTTTAAATGCGAATACATGGTTGGCATTGTGGCAAGCTGTTAAAAAAACTTGAAAATACTAGCACACACATATCCCATAACATAACATGCATCCCTTACCAATACTATTTTACTATCACTGAGATGCTTTTAGTTTTATAAGCAAAGTTTGTTTTAATTTTTAGATTTGGAGTTTTTCTATAGTAGTCAATATAGTTTTTTAAATATAACTTGAATATATGGGGAAAATATAGATATGTATTTGAGTAAAACACAATTTTTTTACGATATTTTTAAAAATTTTATTATGTGAAGTGATGCCGTTTTTTCCTGATTTTAAAGAATTTCAGATTATTGCATGAAATAACAAAACAGTGCAGTGTTTTCAGAAATGTTTATAATCATTTTTAAACAGCGTCGATGTTTCAACTTTTAATTAAGAAATCAGTATTTGGTGGAATTGTAATAATGGAATAATAAATGACTAAAAATGAAAGCATTATTTTATTTATTTTTACTCGTTCTCATTTTCTATTTAAAAAAAAAATGTAAATTGCATTCAGTCCTTTACAGGATATAACAAATGCTAACATTTCACTCAAACCCATACTGTACCTAATAAATTTTTGTAAATTCAGACTCTTTTTAATAAGTAAATGAATGCATAAAAAAGTACACTCTTGACATATCTCTCTTTTAAATCTATATTTCCTATAGGATGCTTTACAATAATATATTTGTGGATATACATTAGATCAGTCAGTACCAAAGCAAAAACTGGAGCTAATCTAACAAAATAACTTAATATCATGGTGCCAATATTTGTATACCCCAATTAATATGTCAGGGGAAAAATAAATAAATTTAAAAATGTGTGTGTGTGTGTGTGTGTGTGTGCGTGTGCGCGTGCGTGTGTATGTGCGTGTGTATGTGCGTGCGTGCGTGTTTTTGTGACATGTCAGGACACAAATCTGTATAATGACATAGGTATGACACAGGTATTACAAAAAGGAGGTGAAATATGAGGACACAGCTGATGTCCTCATTTCTCAAAACGCTTATAAATCACACAAAATGAGTTTAATCAGAGAGTAAAGCTGTACACTGTTTTCTGTGATGGTTGGGGTTTAGGGGTAGGGTGGGGTTAGGGCAATACAACATGCGGTTTATGCTGTATAAAATCAATGGAAACCTATGTAATGTACCCACTTTTCACAAAAACAAACATGTGTGTGTTTGCGTGTATGTGTGTGTTTTTCTTTTTTTTTTTTACTAAACAGGAAAAATCAAGAAAACCATTAAAAATATAAAATTTTGATGTTGTCAATAATTAATTTTAAATTAAATGCATTATCTTTCTATTCCTAAAGATATTAGGTGACCAAACTCTTATTTTAATGGATTAAACTGTGTTAAATAAAAGTAAGCACTAAAATATATTGTTTATATTCACTGAGAAGTGGATAAAAATAATAATTTTCAAAGGTGTTTTGCACTGTCATATACTGTATGTGTATGCAAATATACAGTTAAAGTCAAAATTATTAGCCCTCCCATGACTTTTTCTTTTCTTTTTCAAATATTTCCCAAATTTTGTTTAACAAAGCAGGGAGATTTTCACAGTATTTCCTATAATATTGTTTCTTCTGGAGAAAGTCTTATTTGTTTTATTTTGGCTAGAATAAAAGCAGTTTTAATTTTTTTTTATAACCATTTTAAGCTCAATATTATTAGCCCCCTTAAGCAATATATTTTTTCAATTGTCTGCAGTACAAACCGTCATTATACAATGACTTTCTTAATTACCCTAACTAACTTACCTAACCTAATTAACCTAGTTAAGTCTTTAAATGTCACTTTAAGCTGAATACTAGTATCTTGAAAAATATCTAGTAAAATATTATTTACTGTCATCATGGCAAAGATAAAAGAAATCAGTTATTAGAAATGAGTTATCAAAACTGTTATGTTTAGAAATGTGTTGAAAAAACACAACACAGGCTCATTCTGATTACGTACCCCTATATACTTTTCTGTAGAGCGCCAAATACATCCCAGGAGCTACGTTTTTTTGCAGTTTTTGTTTTCGCGAATCCGCCAGAGGCCACTCTGTATGCTTTTTCAGATCTCAAATTTCTCTCGCGAGTGCCATTCTTGCCTGCTGTTCTCGCATAAATCCATCAGAGGTTGCTGTCGACTGACTGACTAACTGACCAATCCCCCCACCGCCCCTTCCCTAAACCCAACCAATAGTGTTTTAAAAATCACAGATTGACCTGAAACGTATATAGGGCTACATTTTCAGAATGAGCATATGTTGAAAAAAAATCTTCTTTCCGTTCAACAGAAATTGGGGAAAATGTATATGACGCCTGGTATTTTTCTAACCATGATAGACTCTTATTTCCCTAATGAATCGGTTTTGCGCGTTCACAGAAAGCATCTTATCTGCATTGAAGACTAAATTGGATATTGCAAAAACAAAAATAACAAATCCGACCCGGTAAATTCTCTTCATACGCTCTTTAACACACAATCCAAAAGCCATCCACAAATATCCCTGAATATAAGCAGTTGTGTGTTTGTCATCAGCAGCAGCAGGTGCAGTGTTCAGATGGTTGGGTTATCAGTGTTGTGCGTTTGCTGTAAACTACAGACGTGATGAATGTGTTTATGGCTCCCGTATGAGAGGCACAATCTCAACATTAGAGGCATTTTATGACTTATGGCGTCTGACAGGATCTGCACCCCGGCGAGATTTACCGCCGCGTCAATTTTCCAAAAACAACAACAATCAGAGGCAAGATGATGAGAAGTCCAAAACAGATGAAAAGATGATGCCGCTGTGGTTTTCCTGCTCCAGTAAAACGCTCCACAACAATGTGTCACGTATATATAATAAATCTCTCATCTCCTCCCCGCTGAAACATTCGCCTGCTCACTATATTTACAGACGCTTTTGAGGCGATAAGTCGGAAACTGTAGTTTCCTATCGTATCAAAATACACACTGATGTTACACTTTTGAAGGAGTTTGCTAGAGCTGGTATTTGCTTGTTACGTTTAAAAGTCTTAAAAGTGTATTTTTACAATGGTGATCATGTGTTGGTCACACTTTACAATAAGGTTTCATTAGGCAATGGATTAACTGACATGAACTAATTATGAACAACTCTTGTACTGCATTTATTAATCATAGTTCAACATTTACTAATACAGTATTCAAATCCAATGCTTGCTAACATGAACTAACAATGAACAACTGTATTTTCATTAACTAACATGAACAAATA
>CAIGQV010001633.1:26698315-26711270 GCA_903798115.1 Danio jaintianensis | reverse complement strand
AAAATCAATTTCAGGATGCAAATTTAATAGAAAGTTAATTTCTGACCAGTCAATTTAATGGTCAGTGCATTAAATTGATAATGTTAATGAATATTAATAACCCCCAAAAGAGAGAGATCATACATTTGTTTTGCGCAGTAAGCTTCCTTCACAGTATTTTGCTTCACATGTGAATGAGAACAGCCCAATAAAATGACTGTATAGGCTAAAAAAAGAACTCTCTGAGAAGAATTTTCTCTGTTTTCTCCCTTTCTCATGGTAAAATCACAGAAAAGGCATGACCACTGGTGGCTAATAACTTTAGTCAGATAACGTGTAATTCCTTTGTATCTGCTTGTTCAGGCCTTGATTCATGTTTGAAAGCGAAATCATACATTTGAATGAGCACATTGTTGAGTGGAGCTCATCTTTGTCTTGGTTCTTATTTCCTGTCATTATGTGTCAGCTTAAAACAAGTTAATTAAGCTGAGCTGAATAATGACTTCTGTCGCGTTGTGACATACTACTCCGTTTCTTCTTACTGACAAGCTGTCTGTTTGATTGCAGCGTACATGCCCAGATTTATCTATTTAAGGAATAGTTCATCTGTTAATGAAACAGTAGTCATTATTTGTCATCAGACCTGTGCAGGTTTTTCTTTAAGCTTCACAATCAGTCCAGATAACGGTACATCAACTCTTTTAAGGTCATACAAGTGTTGATGCATCTGCACATGCTAAAATGAAATAAGCATGTGCTAATGAGATTTGAAAGAAAACGTGTTTGTAGCTCACACAATGCTACAACCTTAGAAGATTTAAAAAAGTATAGAGCATGAATTTTAGCCACAAGTTAATTTGGTAACACTTTACATAAGGTATTATTTGTTAGTTAATGTAATTAGTTAATGTATTTACTAACATGAACAAACAATGAGCAACACATTTATTACAGTATTTATTTATTTTTGTTGACATTAGTTCATATTAACTCACAGTGCATTAACTAATGTTAACAAGCATGAAATTGGATTTAAATCATGTATTAGTAAATGTTGAGCTGTCATTGATAAATGTTGAACAAATATTGTTCATTCTTAGTTCATGTTAGTAAATACATTGGTTGGTTGCTTGGTTGATTGGATGGTTTATTAATTGGATGTTGGTTGATTGAATGATTGATTTAAGTAGATAAATTAAAGTAGGATATTTGGCTTAAAAGCCTAACACAGATACATCTAATAAGGTACAGCAATTACAGAAATTGCCCTCACATAAAGTATATGCCCCTGAAAATCAATTTCAGGATGCAAATTTAATAGAAAGTTAATTTCTGACCTGTCAATTTAATGGTCAGTGCATTAAATTGATAATGTTAATGAATATTAATAACCCCCAAAAGAGAGAGATCATACATTTGTTTTGCGCAGTAAGCTTCCTTCACAGTATTTTGCTTCACTTGTGAATGAGAACAGCCCAATAAAATGACTGTATAGGCTAAAAAAGAAGTTCAGGCCTTGATTCATGTTTGAAAGCGAAATCATATATTTGAATGAGCACATTAACTAACAGTGACTAACATTAACTAAAGATGTTAACTAACATTAACTAAAGAGAGCTTATTGTAAAGTGACCATTAATTTTAAGTGTAGGTGAACTTTACTAGTATTGGTTTTTATTCACTTTAATGGATGTGAATGTAAAATAGCTGCTTGGACATTCTCTCAGAAATTGCATGTAATTAAAATAAACTGGTATAGACAGAAATTGTTAGTAAACATCATAATCACTGGCAATAAATGGCTGGTAACACTGAATTAAACATAAATGTAGAGTAAAAATGATTGAAAATTGTACTTTGCATTGTATATAATAAATCGAATAGTGATTTGAAATTGTGATAATGTTTCACAATAATTCAGATTTTGGTTTATTTTTTGTCAAAAAATTGTAAAACCCTTTTAATTATTTTTGATAGTTTCTCATTCTCATCAAGGCTGCATTTATTTAAGGAAAATCCACAGTAATGTTTTAATTGAAAATGAAAATGAAGGATTGATAATTTTAATGCTGAAAATTTTTTATAGTAATTAGCAGAAAATCTACATATTAGAATGATTTCTGAAGGGTGATGTGATATGAAAACCTCTAAATTCACACTAAATTCTGTTTTGAATCTCACAAATTAATTACTTTTTTTAAGATTTGTAAATTTTTAAAATATTTTTTTAATGATTTAATTTATTAAGATTTTAAACGCCTCAAACTCTTTTATTTATGACTATTTTTGCCTTTATTAAATGAATTCCATTTTAAAATAAACGAAAATAAAAAGCATTATTTAATTTATTCGAACTATTTCAAATAATCGAGAGAAAGGAGAGAGAGAGGGATGGGATTGGGAAAAGTCCACGAGCTGGAATTCAAACTCGGGAGGCCGGAAATGCTGTTCTTTTATTTGCTTTTTTAAAAAGATTCATTATTTGCCGTTTTTGCCTTTATTTGACAGGACAGTATATTGGCAAGAAATGAAGTGGGGGAGAGAAAGAGGGATAGGATCGGGAAAAGTCCATGAGCTGGGACTCGAACTCGGGACGCCCGAAACGCTGTTTTTTGTTTTTTTGGGGGCATTTTTGCCTAATTTAAATTAATTCCATTTCAAAATAAACTACAATAAAAAGCATTGTTTAATTTATTTGAACTATTTGACAATAATTTTACAGTGTTTACTGTGTTCTAATCACACAAATCACGCCTTAGTAAGCTAAAAGATTTAATTCAGAAATATTGAATATCTAGTAGTAGTATGTTTATAATGCAAAGCATTGGCAGAAAATGCAATAAATAAGCATTTAAACTGTTCTGTGCTCTTCAGAAGTCTCTGTAGGGATCACACACACGCACACGCACACGCACACGCACACACACAACCGCATACACACAGACACACACATTCATCTTCATGTGTATTTGTATGCAGTGCTGCATCTGCTTCATGCACTGACCCAAAAACAGCAGGAGGTTTCCTCGTTTTCTGAAATTCATCTGGATTTTTTTTTTACCAATTTTTCCCTCTCTGTCTGATTTTGTCTTTTTGACTGATCTCAATGGGCTACTAGATCACTACTGTATGCTATGTATCCGCTGCATGAGTCTGTAACCTGTGAAATGCATTAACATTGGCATATGGACGGAAATAGAGAAAGACTTGTATGCATTTCATTTAAATACATTTTTCTAATTTGCATACTGAAAAATAATCATTCCTCATGATTTATTAACTCAGGAGCTTGCATTGGTCAATATATGCATCAAACTACACTTGCTCAGTCACTGCGTGCATCTGCAGATCCATGGTGCATCAGGATTTCACATAAATTTTGTTTCACAGAAGTCAAGCAATATGAACGAGTTCACTCAAATGAATAATGTTTAAAAATATTTTAAAGGGCTCATATTTTACAAGATGTAAGATACATCTTTGGTGTCTCCAGAATGTGTCTGTAAAGTTTCAGCTCAAAATACCCATCAGATTATTTATTATATAACGCAGAATATGCCCATTTTTGATTCTGAGGACAGTATAGCCGTTTTTGTGGCCTGTGCCCTTAAATGCAAATGAGTTGGTTCTCCTCGCCCACCGTTCCCACATGCGTGTCTACTTATCATGTGTTACATCAGATAAACAGCAGTCAGAGACAGACACAGATAAAGCAGAGATCCAGCTCATTAGGCAAAAATACCAAGTAAGTTTATTTGATGCATTTGTGGTGGAGTTTATTCAAACCTTTCTGAAACAATGAATCACACACAAATGCCACTACAAAGTTTGTAGTACACACACACACACACACACACACACACACACCCATGCGCGCACACACACACATACAGCGGGGAAAATAAGTACTGAACATGTCACCATTTTTCTCATAAACCATATTTCTAAAGGTGCCGTTGACTTAAAATTTTCCCTGGATGTTGGTAAAAACCGAAGAAAACCATATATGGAAAGAAATCAAATCTAATACGTTTAAAAACGAAGTTATGTGTAATAAAATTAAATGACAGGGAAAAAGTATTGAACTCATGAAGAAAGGGAGGTGTAGAAAGGCAGTGAAGGCCCAGACAGCAGCTGAAATCTCTCAGTAGTTTTTTCAGAAACCCTCTGCCCTTATTCAGTGTAAATTATTATTAGCTTCTTCAGTCCAACATGAAACCAGGGTGGACATTTCAGCAAGACAAAGATCCAAAACACAGCCAAGGAAACTCCCAAATGCTTTCAAAGAAAGAAAATCAAGCTGTAGAATGGCCCAGCCAATCACCTGACTTGAATCCAATATAAAATACAAATTAAAGACCAGATTTGACAGACGAGACCCACAGAACCATCAAGATTTTTACACTGTGTTGAAGTCTGTGAAAAAACTCACTCCTGAGCAATGCATGTGACTTCATTCTCCATACAGTATGAGAGAATGATAATGATAATATTAACAAATATTATTTTAAAGTACTTAATCATTTGCATTTCTTAGACTCATCTAATGTATGCTAACTGTATTACTCACATTTTACTCATAATGTACAGCGTGTTATGCACTTTTTATTCCTCAGGAGTTTGAGGAGAAACATCAGAGACCGAAATGAAGCATAAGTTGAATCCTCCAGGGCTTTGACAGAGAAACCTCTCAGAAACACTTTTCCTCAGGGCTTTTTTCTGTGTCTTTCTAGCGTTACTTCTTTATTCTGTGTGAACACACTCGCCACTTCTCAGGAGGTTTGATGTCGAGACTGTAACTCTGGATTTCTGGGACATTCAAAAGCAATCCTGAGTCTCCATTACTGGAGATCTTTATATGTTCACAAGTCCATTTACTTCCCATCTATTTTTTTTACACACTTGTCTATTGCATTTTAAATTATGTGTTGCACTTCTGGTTTGAGGAATTTTTCCATTCAAAATAACTCAAATAAATCATTTAAAAGTTTAAAGGGGACCTACAATATGTAAAATAAGTCTCTGATGGTCCCTAGAGTGTGTATGTGAAGTTTCAGCTCAAAATAACATACAAATAATTATTTATAACTCTATGAAACTGGCCTATTTAGGCTTTGATCCTATTGTGTCGTTTTGGTGACTGTCGCTTTAAATTCAAATGAGATGGTGCTCCCACCCCGCTTTTCAAAATAAAAAGCAACAGATTCAAAATAGTAGGGGAGAAAGGGGACGAAAGTAACGTGGGACGAAAGTAACAAAGTGATTTTCTCGAATCCCTGACAACATTTGCTTTCCAGGCTATAACAGCAAATTCAGCATGAAATCCTTGATGGAGCTGCCAAATATCAGCTGGTTTCAGGATCGTGTCGCTCAGTTAGGTCCGAATTTCAGTTTTTAAGTGCAGAAAGTAAATTATTGTTGTGTTTTTATATATATATATATATATATATATATATATATATATATATATATATTGCTAACAGACAAACCGTATTTTTCACTTCCACATTAGAGTTTTTAGTGTTTTTATTCAGATGTTTTATCAAATTAATGCATATTGCCAATAATAATAATAATTAAAAAAATGTAGAAAATGTAGAAAATGTTAACATTTTGCATTGTTGAATTGCTTTTGAAACATTTGATGGAGCTGAAATTTAAAATGATAATGCCGTTTAATATTTTTTTGCAAAAAAAAAGCACAAAATATGTTTGCAGTGAACATTAACAAGGTCATAGTCAGAGATATTTAAAATGAACACGATTAAACCAGTAAATCTAGCAAATATAGTTGTGTTACTTTTGACCCTCCCATGTTCAATTCAATTCATGTTTATTTATATAGCGCTTTTTTTACAGTGTAGATTGTGTCAAAGCAGCTGAACATAGTTCTAGTTAAGTCCAGATTTCAAAGTTGAAGTTCAGTTTAGTTTAGTTCAGTGTGGTTTAAATTTCACTGCTGAAAGCTCAAACACTGAAGAGCAAATCCACCGAAGCGCATCTCCACAATTCCCAATCCATGCAAGCCAGTGGCGACAGTGGCGAGGAAAAAAACTTCACCAATTGACGAAGTGAAGGGAAAAAAAAACCTCGAGAGAAACTAGGCTCTGTTGGGCATGACCATTATTCTTCTGGCCAAACTTCCTGTGTGGAGCTGCAGTCTAGGTGCCGGAGGCTGGAGAAGCTGGACGTCCATCGTGAAGATGCTGGAGGTGTGAATATGGCACCGGCGGGAGGTCAGGCTGGCCCACAGGATCAATTTGGGGACTCGTTTGTCACTGTGGTCTTTCAGGAATCAGTCTCATGCACTCCATTTCTCCATGACCACCACAGCATCAGCTCGGGATACAGCCTGGTCCAGGATTATGGATACCTTGGGATCATCTCTTTACAGGTCTTGGATCGCATCAATGGTGTTGCATAATCTCTCTGAGTATCCCCAGATGGAAATAAAGAATAAAGAAAATAATTAGTGTAGCTGCTGTTCAAAGTGTATTTAAACGAGATGCAAAAATGGAGTGTTATAAATGAAAATAGTAGTTATATAAACAGACATGTAAAGCATATGAGAGTTTCTAACACAATGTCTGGTGCATTAAGGAGGTGTGTGTCCTACAGGTGGTTGTCAAGCCAGCTCACCTGCACATTCATGCATCATACCGTTATGCGATGCATTGAGTGTATGCTTTACTAAAAAGATAGGTCTTTAATCTAGTTTTGAACTGAGAGAGTGTGTCTGAGTCTCGGACATTATCAGGAAGGCCCGTGTGTTTCTTTCATCCCTACTGAAGGGTCAAAAGTAACAATGTGCAGTTTATGTTTAAAGTTAAATTATATTGGAGTTGTTCTACTTTTTCAAAATACCATCCGATATTGATAGACCACACTTATAAGTTAGTAACCACTACAAAAGTATATTTATGTCTAAAACATTATCTTTTAAAAATAGGTTTTTATGAAAAATGGTACTTTCGTCCCCGCTTTCCCCTACTAACGTTATCTGTGAAAAACTGACAATGTCAAAAGAAGAGATGTTCATTTGTTCATCAATGTTCATTTGTACATCCTAAAACTCTACATTTATAATGCTTCATAGTCGCTGATATCATCTTCAGCAGATGAAACTCTAATAACATGGCTGCTTCTCACTCAGGGCTGTTTATGCTAATGAGGGAAAGATCGTCACTAGTGGGTGGGGCTTTCCCCTCTGATGACACGTACAAAGGGAGAATGTCAATCTATATTCACACACTGTTACCACAGAAACCCCCCATGAAAGTATTTTTTGCAAAAATAAGTCCCCTTTAAAGCTGGGCTACAAATAATACATAACAAAAACTGAGTGAGAGGTAAGTTTGGCTTGATGCGTTATGTTGTTTTTTTCCATCGTGAAAATAGCATTTTGTTTGGTATTTTAATTCAACTTTAATATCGCAAGCATATCTGTGGCCAAAGCTCTTTTGAGTTCACTGTGTTTTATTCCTTTAGATTATTTTCTCTTTGTATTCCTTACAGTACACTGTACAAAATAATACCTGTAAGTTAACACTTTTCCACAGCTGGTGATTCATGTATTTTTTTTCCCATTTATTTATGCTTTTGAATTGCATTATGGGACCTTGATCTTTCCACCAACAACTTTTGATGTTGAAAAACTTTGAAAGAGTGACTTTTATAGACATTTTTGATAGTTTGAAAGTGCTGTATTATCTGGGTTGGTAAATTACAGTACACAAGCCTGGTAATAAACTGACTTAACTTTATCTGTTATGTTGCGGACTTAATTCTCTACTCTTATACAACATATTGCTTCAAACTACTAAAATGTCAACAAAAGTCACTTTCTTAAACTGCAGAGTTGAATTTTCAACATAAAAGCCAACAGAGCAGAGATCAGCGTCCCATAATGCAGTTCATAACTGTAAACAAACCGATAACACCCGTGAATCACAAAATACGGAAACTGTTAATTAACGATTTTATTTTCTTTGTTACAGTCTAGAGTCATGTTCAACATAAGTCCATAATACTGCTGTGGAAAGACTCGATTCTTTTTTTTTTTTGCCTTATTTTTGGTCTTTTGTTTATTCTAGTACTAATTCTAAATAATTTTCCCTTTGATATGTAAGGCAAGGCAAGTTTATTTATATGACACATGTCATACACATTGGTAGTTCAAAGTGCTTTACATAAACAAGAATAAAAGAAACAAGTACAAGAAAATAAAAACAACAAAGAATAAAAGTTATTAAAAACCAATAAAAACTGATTAAAATGTGTCAAAACAGGTTTTAAAGGAATGAAAAATAAAAAGACATAATAGTGCGATCAGGGTGCGAACTACGGGGGAGCTAGGGTGAGCTCAGCTCCCCTAAATAAGGCATGGGCTCCCCTGAAAACATGATTTGTGAAATTTTGGGGGTCTCCAAAAATATTGACAATGTGTTATTTTGACGTGCGGTTTTAGTATTGTGTAATGTGATCATGGATTATTATGTGTAAAAGTGCAAAAATATTCATTCATGCATGACAGCGATTTACACCTCACTTAAAAAAAAAAAGACAACTACACATCCTAATCTTGTCATGAGCATCAAGGTGTGGGGGCGCTGAGGAGCAAAGTCCAGTCATGTCAAAGACTGACAGCCAGATGATTTCATATGGACGTTGACACTGCTTATTCATTTTCTGAAACAAATGATGTGACGTTGTGTTTTGTTTTATTTGTTTCATACAGTAGGCCAATACAATGTTCTTTTTTTTTTAAACACCGTAACATTGCTGTAAACATGTTGGACAATTAAGCTAAAAACAGGGTAAAACGGAACCTCTTTCGATGGTGTTTCTTTCATTTCCGAATTCGCGATTAGGTTTTACCGGAGTGATACTGTGTGTTTTAAAACCTAAATCACTGTGGCAAGGGACTCTCAAGATCAAAGCGACACATAACCCCCCCCCCCCCCCCCCCCCCCACACCCACCCACCCCCGTTAGACAAAAAAGTGGGCTCCCCCAGAGGCCACGGTAGTTCGAACACTGAGTGCGATCTGTCGGACGTAACACAGTGCTCATTCAGTAAAGGCACAGCTTTAAATCTTGATTTGAATGTGCCTAATGTTGGAGCACATCTGATCATTTCTGGAAGCTGGTTCCAGCAGCGGGGGGCGTAGTAACTGAAGGCGGATTCACCCTGCTTTGACTGAACTCTTGGAATTTCTAATTTACTTGATCCTAATGATCTGAGGGATCTGTTAGGTGTGTATTCAGTGATCATATCTGTAATGTATTGAGGTCCTAGGCCATTTAGTGATTTATAGACAAGTAATAATACTTTAAAATCTATTCTGAATGTAACTGGGAGCCAGTGTAAAGACCCGAGGACAGGTGTGAAGTGCTCTGATTTCCTGCTTCTGGTCAGAATCCTGGCAGCAGCGTTCTGGATGAGCTGCAACTGTCTGACTATCTTTTTGGGGAGGCCAGTGAGGAGTCCATTACAGTAAACCCCCCTGCTGGTGATAAAAGCATGAACAAGTTTCTCTAAGTCCTCACTGGAAACAAAGCATCTAATTCTTGCAATGTTTTTGAGATGATAGTATGCTGATTTAGTTACTGCTTTGACATGGCTACTGAAACTCATATCTGACTTCACAGAATCACGACCTTTTTTTTTTTTTACTATATTTAATGGATGACCTGTAAGTAAAATAATGACAGCTCATTGCATGTTTTTGTTTAAACGCTTATCTAATTATTTACAGTTTAGCTAAAGTTACTCTCATAACTCACGCAAGGCATTATGGGGTGAATGAAAAAGGTGACTTCGTTTTAAAGCAGCTGCGTGTTTTTGTTTAAGATAAGAAAACCCCACATCCTCCAGAGCTTTTACTTTTTGTTGTTTGTCTTTTTTGCTTCACATTACTAAAAAAAACGAATTTCACAAAAGCCAATTCTAGCAGCACGATGTGCTGAAATATGGATAGAAAACAAAATCAATAGCATTCTGAGCTGCCAGGTGAATCAGAGTTTCTTATATAACGAACTTTGCAGCCTTATTATACCCCGTTAAGCTACTGGTGGGCGGATTGTGACTGGAATTCACACCTCACCTCTGAGCCAATTAATAGCGGCTATAACTGTTGCATAGTATTCAACATCTTCACCTCTGTGGAAGAATCTAATGAAGCTTATATAAGCTCAGATACAACTCACTCAGTTCGTCACCAGCGGAAAAAGGCAGTTTGTGACTCTCTGCTGTTTTATGGCACTTGAGGTGGGACGGATTGTGTAGGTGCAATTAAATTGATAGTATTAGTAGAGAGAGAGAGAGAGAGAACAGGGAGAAAGCAGTATTGTTAGTTAAACTACATTTGTCAGTGGCAGGTTGGTGGTATCACTATTGTTGAGAAACGTATTGATTGCTTTGTGTTTGTGGAAGACAAAGAATGAGAGAGAGAGACTATAGGAACATTATTACAAACCATCTGCGTGAATATACAGCTGGTTATTGTATTTTTATTATTATTGTTAGTAGTAGTAGTAGTAGTGGTGGTAATAATAATAGTAATATAATAATAATAATAACGATTCATTCATTCATTCATTCATTTTCTTTTCGGCTTAGTCCCTTTATTAATCTGGGGTCGCCACAGCGGAATGAACCACCAACTTATCCCGCATATGTTTTACGCAACGGATGCCCTTCCAGCTGCAATCCATCACTGGGAAACATCCATACACACTCATTCACACACATACACTACGGACAATTTAGCTTACCCAATTCACCTAAAGCGCATGTCTTTGGACTGTGGGGCACCCGGAGGAAACCCACGCCAACATAGGAGAACATGCAAACTCCACACAGAAATGCCAACTAACCCAGCCGAGACTCGAACCAGCGACCTTCTTGCTGTGAGGCGAATGCGCTACCCACTGCGCCACCACTCCGCCCCATAATAATAAAACGAATAATAATAATAATAATAATTATTATTATTATTATTTTTAGTATTATTATTATTAATATTAATAATAATAATCATTTTTATTTTAAGTATTTATTATTATTATTATTATTATTATTATTATTATTATTATTATTATTATTATAAAGTAATATTTTTCATTATTTTTATTATTGTTCTTATCATTAATATTTTTATTTTAAGTATTTATTATTAGTAGTATTATTAGTAGTAGTAATAATAATAATAATAATAATAACAATAGTTTTTTGCATTTATTATTACTACTAATAATAATAATAAAATGTTATGACTTTTTTACTTAATTTAAATGAAATGAAATTGAATTGAATTAAGAGAGCGAGAGAGAGAGAGATTTGATTTTGATTTGACAATTTACTTTCAACAAAGACTTATTTAACAATTCATTTTCAAAATCAACTCAATTTGTTAACTTAATTAAATGCAACTCCTTCTTTAAGAGCAAAGCACAATCCAACATCACAACACCATTTGATCTCATTGACATTAATTGGTTTCATCATTTTATAAGTAAAATCGACAATAATTCTTAATTTGACTGTTTTTTTTAAACGAATACAATGTTTTTCATTCCTCTGTTTTATTTAATTTTTCCTAGTAATATAAGTTGCTGAATTAGCTTGACTAGTAATGTATTTCATTAACCGACATTGTATTTCTGTAGTCTTTTGTATTTCAAACCCAATATAAAACATTGATTCATTAATTAAAAAGAGAGAGAGAGAGAGAGAGAGAGAGAGAGAGAGAGAGAGAGAGAGAGCAAGAAGGGCTTTTTACGCCATTAAAAAATCAACACAAATAGAAATTCCAGTTGGAATCTGGCTCAAAATTTTCCAGTCAGTGATTGAACCTATAGTGCTATACGGGAGTGAGGTGTGGGGTCCTCTCCTCAGTCATGAGTTTGATAAATGGGATAAAAATCCAATTGAAAGCCTACATGCAGAGTTCTGTAGGAGCATCCTCAGGGTACAGAGGAACACGCCCAGCAATGCATGCAGGGCAGAATTAGGCCAGTATCCTCTACTCATGCGCATTGAGAAACGGGCCGTCAAATTTTGGAAACATATAAAAATGAGTGACCCCAACTCTTATCATTTTAAAGCCCTCAAAAACCAAGAAATGGACACTGAAAAAAGCCCCCTGATTCAGATGGTCCTGAAATTGCAAACACAAACCAACATAGTTTTTCAACATAGCAAATATGACTAACAGCAGGCAGCATCAGGACACGGACATGCTCATCCACAGAACTAAAGCCAATCAAATGATAAATGCACGAAAAGAAGAGTATCTGATTTACTGGAATGAAGCAGCAGGGAAACAAAGTAAACTTCAATGTTATTTAGACTTAAATAGAGATTATACGACAGCAACATATCTGAGTGCAGTAAAGGACAGTAAATTAAGAGCAACACTGACCAAATACAGGCTGAGTGCTCACAGTCTGACTGTAGAGACGGGCCAATACAGACAGAACTGGCAACCCAGAGAGAGCCGCATCTGCCCACACTGTGCCCAGGCAGAGGTAGAGACGGAGGAACACTTCCTCACCCGCTGCCCAAACTATCAGCACATCAGAGAAACATTCTACCCCAAACTCCAGAGCATTTACCCTCAATTCACTGAGGTAGACAATAAAACACAACTGCAGTATTTACTAGGGGAAAAAAACTGACTGTATCCTTCTAGCGGCACAATACATTAATGCCTGTCACAAAAAGAGAGAGGAGACCAATAAAAACATCAGTGATGCGCTTGCAAACACACACACACGCACACGCACACACACACACACACACACACATACACATCTAGATTATTATAAATGAGTCATTGTAAATATACTGATTATTTTTGTTTTTATTACTGTTTTATTCTAAAATGTTGATTGTTAAATGTACAGTGTATTCTGATCTATTTTTATATATATATATATATATATATATATATATATATATATATATATATATA
>CAIGQV010001633.1:26667492-26690260 GCA_903798115.1 Danio jaintianensis | reverse complement strand
TATATATATATATATATATATATATATATATATATAAATATTAAAATCTATTGTACTGAAACAAATTGCTATTGCCAAAAATTGCAATTAAATCTCACAAACAGATTAAAACTTCTTAAACTTTGTGTTTTGATTATTAAATATATATTCTGAATTTTAAAAATATATTTATAAAGTTAAAGAATTTTGTTTGTCTTTTTGTGTAATTTAATAGCTATTTGTGGCAATAGCAATTCTTTTCAGTGTAGATTAGAGATAGATTTTAATATATTCTAATTATGTTTCATTGTGCATAAGGTTTGATGATTATTTATTTTAAAGCTATTTAATGGTGATGTTCGCACTCTTTTCATGTAAATAACTGTTCCAGTGTTATTTTAGTATCACTGAGATATTATTATCCGATATTAATAATGTTTTGAATTAGTTTTACTATATAATTTGCTTAAGTTTTATTATTATTATTATTATTATTATTATTATTATTATTATTATTATTATTATTATTATTATTAACAACATTAATAATAATAATAATAATAATAATATTGTTTGCAATCATTTATTAAATGACATATTTTCTGTTTTAGTTAATTTAGCACACAAATTAAACTAAACTATTATTATTATTATTATTATTATTATTATTATTATTAATAATAATAATTCGAATAATGTTTGCATTATTCTTAAATGGCATATTTTCTGTTTTAGTTAATTTAGTACACGTTAAACTAAATTATTATTA
Organism: Danio jaintianensis; assembly: GCA_903798115.1. NCBI lineage: Eukaryota > Metazoa > Chordata > Actinopteri > Cypriniformes > Danionidae > Danio > Danio jaintianensis. Next base: position 26,689,512 of record CAIGQV010001633.1, on the reverse strand, counting down.
TTATTATTATTATTATTATTATTATTAATAATATTATTGATATTATTGTTATTATTATTATTATTATTAATTATAATAATAATAATAATTATTATTATTATTATTATTATTATTATTATTATTATTATTATAATGTTTGCAATCTTATTCTTAAATGACATATTTTCTGTTTATTTTCTGTTAATTTAGTACAGAAGTTAAACTAAAATAAACATAAATTCCATTCTATTACATTTAATGCTGATTTTAATTTCAGGAGCTGTTTTATGCTTTTTGTTAAATATAATAACCCTGATCTGTTCACATTTTTGTGAAAAATAAAGCAGTTTAAACATTCATCAAACCATATATTTACATTTATATTTAAATTCAAATGGCGTAAGTCATATACATAGGTAAAAGTAAAGCATTCATTCATTCATTCATTCATTTTCTTTTCGGCTTAGTCCCTTTATTAATCTGGGGTCGCATGTGAATGAATTGTATGGATGTTTCCCAGTACTGGGTTGCGGCTGGAAGGGCATCCACTGTGTAAAACATATGCTGGATAAGTTGGTGGTTCATTCCGCTGTGGCGACCCCTGATGAATTAACGGACTAAGCCGAAGGAAAATGAATGAATGAATGAATGAATGAATGAATGAACACAAACAGTTCTTCACAGAGCCATCAATATTAAATGTATACAATGCCAGTAGTTTTTACACTAGAAAACAAACTAAAGCAGAGCTGAAATACAAACAAGAGTAAGATTTTTCCAGCAATTGCTTCTCTATTGACTGTCATAGTTCATATCTCCACTGAAATAGTACAGGACAGGTGAGCAAAATTGTAGTGTAAGCTCCATCAACTAGTATTTTCATGCACAAAAGCGTTGTTCTCCTGGAATCTTCATAAACGGTGTGATGAATGACAGCTCTGAGATCAGGGAAAACGCTCCTCTGAGATCTCGATCTGCTCTTTATCCAAACGGTGGCAGTTTCGTTGAGCTCAAAAACTCCTCTGTGGCCCAAAGAAACTCTCTTTCACTCTGAGGGCAGAAACGCCTCCGATACTTGACTGAGCAACTGATGTTTTGCTGTCAGACTGTTATATGATTTTGACTTTCATTAATGCTTTTGGTCCCGATGGTCACTTTTTTTTACTTTTTTTGATCAGAATTTAGTTTTAAGTTTTGAAGGGTAAAGCCAAGGTTGCTGTGTTTTACACTTCAAATGACTGTCTGGATTCCGTGTGGATGATTTGACATGGCTGTGTGTTTTGTTGCATGTCCGGGCATTTTAATTGTCTAGTCCTGAGTGATTTTTTTTATTATTCATTTTATTATTAATACTCTTAAAGCAATTGAAACAATGCTACCATTTCTGGGACATACACTTTTTTTGTATGAAAAAAAACCCAATATGTAGGTTTCTTTGTATTAGGATTTTAAAACATTACATATTTTTATGTTTTGACTTTAATATAAAAAATATATTGTTTAAATAATTTAATGGGTTTTACCTGATAAACATATATATATATATTTTTTTTTTTAAATCTTGTGTTGTGACATTCATTTTGTCTTTATATTTTTTATATTATATATTTTTTTTCTTTAAAAAACCTGCAAAATCAAGATAAATGTAATTTTATTCATATTTTTCAGCTTTAATTTAAAAAATATTTGTGAAATATTTTAATGGGTTTTACCTGATAAACATATTTTTTCTTTAAGAAAACTTGTGTGGTGACATTAAATTTGTCTTTATTTTCTTCTTTAAAAAATGCAAAATCAAGATAAATGTAATTTCATTTGTATTTTTCAGCTTGTCATTTTTGTAAAATATTTTAATGTTTCACCTGATACATATTTTTTCTTTCTTAATGAAAACTTGTAAAGTGAAATTAAATTTGTTGTTATTTTTTAATAAATTAAATAAATTAATAAATTAACAGCAAAACAAATGTAATTTTATTTTGGGGTTTTTCAGCTTTATTATAAAAAATATTTTTGTGAAATATTTTAATGGGTTTCACCTGATAAACATTTTTTTCTTTAAGAAAACTTGTGTGGTGACATTAAATTTGTTTTTATGTTTTTCATTAAAAAGAACAACCCTGCAAAATCAGGATAAATGTAATTTTATTTGTATTTTTCAGCTTTAATTTAAAAATATTGATAAAATATTCTAATGGGTTTTGCCTGATAAACATTTTTTTTTCTTTAAGAAAACTTGTGTGGTGACATTAAATTTGTTTTGATCTTTTTCTTTAAAAAAAAAGCTCCATTAAAATCAAGATAAATGTAATTTTATTTGTTTTTTCAGCTTTACTATAAAAAATATTTGTAAAATATTTTAATGGGTTTTGCCTGATTAAACTTTTCTTTAAGAATACTGGTAAAGTGACATTAAATTTGTCTTTATCTTTTTAATAAAAAAAAAAAAAAGCACCTGATAATCCTGATTCACCTGATAAACATCATTTTGTTTTATTTAAAAAACTTGTGACATTAATTTTGTTAATTTTAAAAACCCTGCAAAATCAAGATAAATATAATTTTATTCATATTTTTCAGCTTTAATTTAAAAAATATTTGTGAAATATTTTAATGGGTTTTACCTGATAAACATATTTTTTCTTTAAGAAAACTTGTGTGGTGACATTAAATTGGCCTTTTTTTTCTTTAAAAAAAAATGCAAAATCAAGATAAATGTAATTTTATTCATATTTTTCAGCTTGTCATTTTTGTAAAATGTTTCACCTGGAAAATATTTTTTCTTTCTTTAAGAAAACTTGTAAAGTGAAATTAAATTTGTCTTTAACTTTCTTCTTTAAAAAAAACCCAGCAAAGTCAACATAAATTTAATTTTATTTGTATTTTCTTGCTTTAATTAGAAAATAAATGTAAAATAATTCAATGGGTTTCACCTGATAAACAGTTTTTTCTTTAAGAAATCTTGTATAGTGACATTAATTTTATCTATATTTTTATTTTTTTACAAATTGCAAAATCAAGATACAGGATTTTGTTGTTATGTTAATCAATTTGGAGAATATATATATTTAGTCTAGACGTTTTCTTATAATTTTTATGTTTATTTTTTAAAGCATAAATCATATGCAAAAACAAAGTGAGTTTATGTTGCCATTTTTCTGGTTGGTACACTAAAAGATGCTGGCAATTCTGATTAAATATTATTACAAATAGTAATTAAAACTGCAACCCAGTGTTAGATTTCTCCATACTTTACCCAAACTGGGTTGAAACAGTCCAGCATTTTTAGCTAATCAATTATTTTAGCTGAAATCAATATTTCATATCCGTGTGTTTATTAATTCAGGAAGTATCCGTTTATGAGCATGATAGTGTCCAGTCAGCTGCTCATTACTGAGAAATGAACCCTTCAGGATGATACAGGACTCTTCTGCTTTGGGTTTATGTTGTAATATTGTCTGGTTAGCTGTACATTATGGCTTACAGTACATGTTGACCAGCTCTGCACTTTCAGTCTTCCTTTTTCTGAACAAGTCTACTGTGTATTACATTATATGGGCGCACTTGCAGTTTGGGGGAAGTTCTCACCATTCGAAATGACTCCAACAAATAAGCTCAAATAACAAGGCTCGGGCTACAAATAATTTGTATGTGTCAGACTGACTGAATAAATGGTGTGTTTGACCATGGACTATTTTATATTTGTCAGGATTTTTGTATCACGGAAAAGAAAAACTGACACTGCAGGCATTATATGCAGAGTTGAAGACAGAATTATTACAAATTATATATAATTTTTACATTTAAATAATAATAATAATAATAATAACAAATTCATAAATATTAATAAAGTATTTTAAAAAGTAGAGTATTTTATTATTAATAGGTTATTCATTCATTCATTCATTATCTTTTCGGCTTAGTCCCTTTATTAATCAGGGGTCGCCACAGTGGAATGAACCGCCAACTTATCCAGCACATGTTTTACGCAGCGGATGCCCTTCCAGCCGCAACCCATCACTGGGAAACACCCATACACTCCCATTCACACACATACACTACGGACAATTTAGCTTACCCCATTCACCTATAGCGCATGTTTTTGGACTGTGGGGGAAACCGGAGCACCCGGAGGAAACCCACGCGAACACGGGGAGAACATGCAAACTCCACACAGAAACGCCAACTGACCCAGCCGAGGCTAGAACCAGCGACCTTCTTGCTGTGAGGCGACAGCGCTACCCACTGTGCCACAGCCGCCTAATAGGTTCTTCTTCTTATTATTCTTATTATTTTTATTATTTTATTGATAGTAATTAATTAATTAAATATTTATAGATATCAATAAAGCATTATTATTATTAATAATATAAATAGTATTATTATTGTTATTATATTATTATTATTATAACAATAATAACAATATTTTATCCAAACTAAAAAATAAATAAGACTTAAATATATAAATATAATAAGAAAATAATTTAAAAAATAAGATCATAATAAAAATATATAATCGGAAATACTGTGAATTTTTTTTTTGCTTTCTCTGTTAAACAACACTTGGGAAATATTAAAAAAAGATTAAAGCTTTCAATAATCTAATAATTTTGTCTTCAACTGTACATAGACAACATATTAAACATGAGTAGAGTCTCTAATATTTCAAATAACCTTTGTGTTAAAATGTAAAAATATGAATGAAAAAATGCTTCATCACCATTCAGCATGATATATGTATGTAAAAATGAAACATACTCAGACATATTCATTCATTCATTTTCCTTCCGCTTAGTCCCTTTATTCATCAGGGGTTGCCACAGCGGAATGAACAACCAACTCATCCAGCATACAGTATGTTTTACACAGTGGATGCCCTTCCAGCTGCAACCCAGTACTGGGAAACACCCATACACACTCATTCACACACTCATACACTACAAGCAATTTAGTTTATTCAATTCACCTATAGCGCATGTCTTTGGACTGTGGTGGAAACCAGAGCCCCCGGAGGAAACCCACGCCAACACGAAGAGAACATGCAAACTTCACACAGAAATGCCAACTGGTCCAGCCGGGACTCGAACCAGCGACCTTCTTGCTGTGAGGCGAACGTGCTACCCACTGCACCACCATGCAGCCCATATATATATATAATGTATATTACAGAATAAGTGATCATACCTCATTGGATTGTATTTTAAACTTTGTGCTGACAAACTCTTAGTTCTTTGAAGAATAGTGGCAAAGTATAAATATTTAAAATGACAATTAATGAGTATTCTAAAAAGTATATTTAAAAGGGACACAAAAATAAGCCAATATTGTACTTTTATTGTTGTGATGCTTGACCCCATGCACTGAAAAAAATATTAATTGGATTTACTACATTTTTTTAAGATAAGTGGTTGCAAACTAATTATATGGGCTGAATTTAAACAAACCAATTAAGTTGAACATTACTAAATATAATTTGTTTGTTTAAATTCAGCACTTTTAAATAGTTTGCAACCACTTACCTTAAAAAAATGAGTAAATCCAATGAATCATTTCTTTCAGTGCACGCTGAATTGTACAGTGAGTAGTACAGTATGTTTATGCCTGTTGTGTCCACAGGTGATAAACGGGGGGCTTGTGGAGATCCGGGGACTCCGGCTCATGCCACCCGAGAGGAGAGCAGTTTCCAGCAGCACGCCAAAGTGCGCTTCACCTGCTCCACGGGTCACACTCTCTACGGCTCGGCTGAGCGGATCTGCTTCCCCAACGGCACCTGGTCCGGCCGACAGCCCACCTGCAAATGTGAGTGACTCCTGCAGACAGCATGAATAATGCATAACACTACACACACATGCACACACACACACGCACACACACACACACACAGATATGCATCAAATGAGAGGTCTTTGCACTCGTCTAACATTTGAGTCTGTGTCACAACGTTCATGCCTTCTGTAATCAATGTAAGAGATGACCTTGCACCACAGAATTTTGAGGAAATGTTGGATTTTTTTTTTTGCAGTTTTTGCAGCTCTTTAAATTGGGTCCTATTATTACCCTTTTTTATAAGATGTAAAATAAGTCTCTGATGTCCCTAGTGTAAGTGTGAAGTTTAAGCTCAAAATACAGCACAAATAATGTTTTATAACTAGTCGAAATTGCCTTTTTTAGGCTTTGATCCAAATCGTGTCCTTTTGGTGACTGTCACTTTAAATTCAAATGAGAATTTGCTCCACGATGCAAAAATCCCTTTTTTAAACACAGTTGTGTGGTGACAGTGTGTGGTTATATCCAGCCTCTAAGGGTAAATATTTATTTATTCTATTTTTTATAATCACACCTGATAAAAACTGTAGAAACACTTTGATTGACATTCTCCCTTTGTACGTGTCATCAGAGGGGGAAAGCCCCGCCCATTAGTGACAATCTCTCCCTCATTAGCATTAGGGTTAGACTTGTTTTTGAATCTGCCACTATGCTGACACGTAGGCATTTGTAGCTCCGCCCTCTTTTGAAAAGAGCAGAATCTGAATTTGAATTTAAAGTGACAGTCAGCAAAATGGCACAATTAGGATCAAAGCCTAAAAGGGATACTTTCAAAGAGTTCTAAAACATTATTTGTGTGGTATTTTGAGCTGAAACTTCACACACATTCTAGAGAGATCAGAGAGTAATTTTACATCTTGTAAAAAGGGGCATAATAGGTCCCCGTTTATTGCAAGCTTAGATAAACTTTAAAAAAGTATCATTGTTGTAATTTCACAATAAAAATGTTGTGGCCAATCAAACGCAACCTGGGACATGCATATTAATGATCCCATGTGGGTTTTGTCAGAGTCAACGTTTTGTTTTACACTCTTGAGATTTACATGAGAATGAAGAACCAATGGTGTTTGAGGCTCACTGTGTGGCCATTTCCGTGTACTGAACTCTTATAATTCAGCTATGCCCATGTACTTCAAGATTTTCATATTATGGTACCTTTAAATTGAGATTTGTGGCTCTGTACGGATCTGTAAACCTTTAAAAATATGAATTGTACACTGTAAAAAAAATATCTGTAAATTAGCAATGTTCTGCATTTGTTAAACTTACTTATGCTTTTGAATTGCATTACCGGATCTTGATCTTTGCTCTAAAAGTTGTTTATGTTGTGTCAGTCCAGTTTTCAGAGTTGAAGTTCAGTTTAGTTCACTTCAGTGTGGTTTAATTTTCACTGCTGAAAGTCCAAACACTGAAGAGCAAATAAATCGATGCACAGCTCCACAAGTCCCAAACCAAGCAAGCCAGTGGCGAAAGATTTTTTTGTTTGAAAAGTGACTTTTGTTTTTATTTTTTAATAGTTTGAAGTGATATTTTGTCTGTGTTTGTGTTGTAAATTACAGTACAAAAACCTGGTAATAAACTGCTAGTACATTTTCTGTTATTTCACAGACATAATTTTCTCTATATTATTTCTTAAACAATATCTCATCTCAAACTACTAAAATGCCAATTAAAGTCACTTTGAAAACTGAAGAGTTGAATTTTCAACATCTAAAGTCGACACAGCAGAGATAAAACTTCCATAATGCAATTCACAACTGTAAATAACAAAAAAAAACACAATGTGAGCCACAAAATACGGAACCTGTTAATTAACAGATTAAATTTTTTTACAGTACTCTACTAACACAAAATGATACTTTATGTTTTTACTCACTTTTAGTCTTAGTAATGTTATGTGCTTTTGTCATTTTTAAATATTCCTCTGTAGCTTTATGTTTTGTTTTATATTCAGACGACATGAATAATGCATGCGCACTACACACAGACACACTGATATGCATCAAAACGTGAAGTCTTTTCCCTCGTCTAACATTTACGTACACTGTAAAAAAAACAATGCAGGGTTCCACACAATCCCTTCATATTGTCCCAACACAAATCGATTTAGTTAACTTAATTGTTTTTACAAATTGAAGTGGATTGAGCAATAAAACAATTTAGTTGTCCCAATGAAATCTCAAGAATTGTGTTGTTTCAGCTCATTTTAAATAAGTAGTTTGAAGAAGCGGGCGACGTGGTGGCGCAGTGGGTAGCACGTTCGCCTCACAGCAAGAAGGTCGCTGGTTCGAGCCTCGGCTGGGTCAGTTGGCATTTCTGTGTGGAGTTAGCATGTTCTCCCCGTGTTCGCGTGGGTTTCCTCCGGGTGCTCCGGTTTCCCCCACAAGTACAAAGACATGCGCTATAGGTGAATTGGGTAAGCTAAAATTGTCCGTAGTGTATGTGTGTGTATGAGTGTGTATGAATGTTTCCCAGTGATGGGTTGCAGCTGGAAGGGCATCCGCTGCGTAAAACATGTGCTGGATAAGTTGGCGGTTCATCCCGCTGTGGCGACCCCGGATTAATAAAGGGACTAAGCCGAAAAGAAAATGAATGAATGTATGAGTTTGAAGAAGCAGCAAACATTTTTTTTTTTGAGCACAGTAAAAAATGCTGGGTTCCACACAATAGATTTGTGTTGGGACAACATGAAGGAATAAAGTTAACTTAATAGTTTTAACAAATATAAGTGGATTGAACATAAAACAATTTAGTTGTCCCAACAAAATCTCCAGAATTATGTTGTTTCAGCTTATTTTAAATAAGTATTTTGAACAAGCAACAACAAAAAAAATTTTGGAGTGAGTGTTAGACGCTTTTACTCACTTTTAGGGCTCTATTTTAACAATTTAGGCGCAAAGTCTAAAGCGCATGGCACAAAAGCATTAAGGGCGTATCCGAATCCACTTTTGCTATTTTAAGGACGAAAAAATACGCTCTGCGCCACGGCACATGGTCTAACAGGGTTGTGCTTATTCTCTTAATGAGTTATGGGTGTGTTTTGAGAATAAACTAATCAGAGTCTCATCTCCATTCCCTTTAAGAGTCAGTTGGGACACGCCATAGCGCATTTGCTATTTACATAGCGGACTTTGTAAGTGGAAAACCTGAACGCTTCACTAGCGACAAAACAGTTAAACAGACCATCTGCAGCGCGAGGATAAAGAACGAGCCTCCTCCATTCGGCCTCTTTACTTTCTCTTTCTTTCTTTCGTGGATAAGGAAACGGTGTTGTACGCACTCCGCTGACGACATCCATTGGCCTACATAATTATTTTTGTTTGTTAAGCGCAAAGATTTGTTTCAAAACTATTTCTAAATTCAGTTCTAATTTCCAGCAAACGAGTAAATGAACAATAATAACAAAGTGTGGTCAAAAAACTGAGTTATATCCAAACACACGTCCTATGCCCCATATGGTTCAAAATTAGACAGGTGGATGATAGGTGTATGATAGGGCCGGGTGTATGATAGGGCCCTTAGTCTTAGTAATCTTATGTGCTTTTGTCATTTTTAAATATTCCTGCACTGTAAAAAAATCCTGGTTGCCTTACATTTTTAAGCTGAATCAAATTAACCTTATGAGTCCATTGAACTTATATGATGTTAAACTGACTTTAAACAGGTTGCGTAACTTATAAAATTAAGTTAGAACATGATTAACTTAGTTTAATAAGTTACAATGAACTTATACTGTCATGACTAATTGATCATATAATTTTTTACAGTGTGTGTAGCTTTAATTATTATTTGTATCTATCTTCAGATGGCATGAATAATGCCTGCGCACACACACACTGATACGCATCAAAACAAAAAATCTTTTCCCTTGTCTAACATTTACATTAGACACTTTTACTCACTTTTAGTCTTAGTAATGTTATGTGCTTTTGTCATTTTTAAATATTCCTGCTGTGTAGCTTTATTTATTACTTGTATCTATATTCTGACGGCATGAATAATGCATGCACACTACACACACACACTGATACGCATCAAAACGAGAAGTCTTTTCCCTTGTCTAACGTTTGAGCCGGTGTCACGACATTCCCGCCTTCTGTAATCCACGCAAAAGATGACCTTGCACCGGAGACTTTTGAGCAAATGTTTTTATTCTGCAGTTTTTTTTTTTTTGCAGCTCTTTTAGCCTGACGCATTGTCCGTGTCATCTCGAGGGTGACAGGTTATTGTGGTCCAGTGCTGGGCTCGGCTATAAAACAGATTTACAGATTGTTAGCGTGCAGGTCCCAGGAGGCGGAAATTTCTCAAGCTTGAATGTTTTTGCCACGCGGCTCTGCTCTAACAGCTTGTCTTGCATTAAATCCTATCATGCCCCCCTGTGATTTTTTCCAGCCCGAACAAACACCAACATCTCCGTGCAATTTAACCTCACTCAACCTGTGCGTGACGGGAGAGAACTGAAGGAAATCTATTAGCTTCACTAAAACAAACAGACCAAACCTCCTGGGCTCTTCAGAATCCATCTGAATCATCTGAATAAATAGAATCATCAGGCCGTACTTAAACAGCGATTTTCTTGTGTTATTAGTATTTGTATGCTAATTGAGTTCTTATTATTGTAATTTAGTAGACATACTTCTTATAGCTATACTTATTAGCCTAAATTTATTTTTTTATCAAGTCTGGTGATTTCAGATGAGGCAACATTTCAATCTGTGTCTTTTTCTAGTTTTAGTAATGTTTATATTTTGGCTTAAACTTGATTCATTTGCAAAAGATTTTATTTATTTACTGATAGTTTGAAATGACTTTTTTTTTTGTAGATAATTTCTTTAATGACAAGCATATTTATATTAATAATAGTACTCTATAATTTTGGTTTTAGTTAGTTTGTGATCTGATAATTGTATTTCTTTTTTAATTTTCACTTAGCATGTTGAAATAGTTTTCCCAGTGATGGGTTGCAGCTGGAAGGGCATCCGCTGCGTAAAACATGTGCTGGATGTTCCTTCCGCTATGGCGACCACAGATTAATAAAGGGACTAAGCTGAAAAGAAAATGAATGTTGAAATAGTGTCAGTTATTAATAAGAACTTACTGTGTGTTTATTATATTTATTGTATTTTTACATTTTAGTAATTTTAAAAACCTATTAAACTATTTAAATAGTTTATATATATATATATATATATATATATATATATATATATATATATATATGTGTGTGCGTGCGTGCGTGCGTGCGTGCGTGCGTGCGTGCGTGCGTGCGTGCGTGCGTGTGTTTGTGTGTGTGCGTGTGTGTGTGCGTGCGTGCATGTATTTACTCATTTTGCATTTTTTGTTTCTAAGTTGTCATCAAATATTTATATTTTAAAGCTGCTGTGTGTAAGTTTTTGACTCTTCTAAAGCATAAAATACCATAATATGTTTGCAGATATTTAAGAAACATGCTAAGTGAACATTCTTGTTTTTCTGAAAAACAATGCTAAAGTCAGTTATTCTGCTATGAAAATGTGCATTAAGTGCCGCAACGGCTGTCTTTGTTTTGGTTCTTTTAACCCGCCCAATGCCCCTTTAGCCAATTATATTTCAGCACCCTGGGTTGCCTTGTTGGAAAACAGTGTATTTCATTCATTCAGCCAGGAAGGCTCTTAGAGCATGTGTCCGTGACCGAAATGAGACCTGCGGTGGACAGTAGCAGAATCCGAAATGCGACGCAGATTCAGAGTTCCACATGAGGTTATTAATTAGCAAATAATATAAATATTACAAACGTAAACATTAGGTGAGCAGGTTACATTGTAACCCTGTGTCCTAACAACACGCTACGTGACGAGATTTGCAGTGATAAGCAATTTGGCTGTTTGCACCAGACGAAACACGACAGAAATTTAAATACAACCATTCAGAAGCACAGAATATGCACTCACTGCACTCCAATAAAATGGTAAGGTTTATAATCTAATTAATACATATTAAACCTCTTTAACATTATTAAATGTAGATGCTGAATCACTAATATGTGTTGGTTTGCACTGAGTCACAGTTCTAAAGTTCAATTTCAAACGGTTTATTTTATTTTCTAGATCTGAGGTGAACTATCTGCTGCTGCTTTCAGTAGTATGGCAATAAATGTCATGTAAAATGGCATTCAAACTCACATTATTAGCATTTAACACTGAATAAATCACATGAGGTGTACCTGAGGTGATCATTGCCAAAGTTTTCTGTTGTTCAGCTGCAAGAAATAGAAGGTGTTTCTAATATATCAATTTCACGTCTTGGTTAGAACAAAAACTCCTTTTAATATGGAAAATATTCCTTCTATCGCGTGCCGTTGCTTTTATTTAGAGCACAACTTAAATCAGCCTTTAGGCTCAATAGTTAGGCACACTTCTGTTGATGTCATCAATCTGGCAACCTGCACTTGCGTTTGTTTTGAACCAGGAATGCAATACCTAGTTCAACCACTGGGTGTCAAACTTACATACTGCACCTTTAAGCTTTTTTTCAGTTAACAAAAACTGTTTTTTTTTTCATTTTGTCATTTTAATACTTTTAATTTTACACTGTAAAAAAATATATATATGTTAACTAACAGTTTTAGTATTTTGTGTTTTCCTTTTGTTTACGATTGTGAATTGCATTATGGGATGTTGATCTCTGCTCTGTCGACTTATGATGATAAAAATTAAACTCTACAGTGTAACAAAGTGACTTTTGTAGTTTGAAATAATATAATGTATAATTTGCTATATGTCTTTTTGCAAAACTATAAGTACTGCTATACTATAAACTATAAGTTTAACTATAAGCACGTTCATTTTGCAAAATCCACACAGTTGGAAAAAATCCTGCATTAGAGGAAAGATCCAGCTGGACATGTGATTTCTCTTCTGATTTGCTTGTTTTTTTCTCTGCACCTAATAGCTGTTCAGTGTGGGAATCCTGGGACTCCGGCTAATGGACGTGTGTCTCGTGTTTCTGGCACCACCTTCTCTCACTCCATCGTCTACTCGTGTGTGGAGGGATATCGGCTTTCCGGGTCACCCACCCGTCAGTGCCTGGCCAATGGGACCTGGTCTGGAGGAGAGCCAAACTGCACCCGTACGTACAGTACACAAAACACAACAGGAAGGGTAAAAATATGAATGAACAGTTACCACCATACTTCTCCTGCATGTCGATTGATTACATTAATAATTGCCAACTTTTTTGCATTATTGAAATGTTATGTTTAAATATGCAAATGAGGCATTAGTTTAACTCAAAACTCCTAGTACTTTAAATCATTGAAATCCTTGGCTCAAGCCCTATAGACCATTTCAATGTGTTAATGCCATTGACCCATGAACATTTCATGCTTGTTATCAAACTATTTCATAACTGTAACAAGAGGCAATTCAATCATAACTTAATGTTAAAACAGCTATCATAACATTATTTATCAGTAGCTTTGGGCATCCGCTGCGTAAAACATATGCTGGATAAGTTGGCGGTTCATTCCGCTGTGGCAACCCCAGATTAATAAAGGGACTAAGCCGAAAAGAAAATAAATGAATAAATGAATGATAAAAAAATATTTTGAATTTTTTAAAATCATTTTAAGGTCAATATTATTAGCCCCCTTAAGCATTATATATTTTTTTATTGTCTACAGAACAAACCACTGTTATACAATGACTTATCTAATCTGTTGCTGTAAGAAGAAATATGAAATCATTTAAAGTCTAAAGAAACTTGAAAGCTGAATCTACACTGTAAAATTTTACAGCAGCTGTGGTTGCCAGTAATTTACCGTTAAAAATAGGGTTGTTCTGATACGTTATGAAATTGAACATAGTCACATCAACCTTTTATCGGGTGCTTAAAAACACTTCTGTGCATAAAACCCACTGCTGATTTTCTTTCTATCAAATTGGCCAATTCTGATTTTTTTTCCCCATTCATTCATTCATTCATTCAATCAATTTCTTTCGGTTTAGTCCATTTATTCATCAGGGGTCTGACCCAGCTGGGACTCAAACCAGCGACCTTCTTGCTGTGAGACGACGTTGCTAACCACTGAGCCACCGTGTCGCCCATTTTTTCCCCATTTTTATTTTTGTTTTTTTTTATTATTATTATTTAAATGAAATTAGATTTTAGTCACTTTTAAATGACGTGTCAAATAATAGAAAACCTGCAAATGAAAAATAGCACAAGTCCTTGTTTATATGGAAAAATAAATACAAAGCTTATAAATAACTATTTTAGAAAATAGTTATTTAATTAAATTAATTATATATTTAATAATCATTATTTTATAAATATTATATTATTTTAGACCATCCATTATACCGTTTTAAACAAAAATAAATAAAATTAATTCAAATCAAAAATACAAATAAAATAAAATAAAATAAGTTAAAATGATTATTTTTAATTCATTCATTTATTTTCCTTTGGCTTAGTCCCTTTATTTATCAGGGGTTGCCACAGCGGAATGAACCACCAACTTATCCAGCATATGTTTTACGCAGCGGATGCCCTTCCAGCTGCAGCCCAGTACTGGGAAACATCCACACACATCATTCACACACATACACTATGGCCAATTTATCTTATTCAATTCACCTATAGTGCATGTCTTTGGACTGTGGGGGAAACCGGAGCACCCGGAGGAAACCCACGCCAACATGAGGAGAACATGCAAACTCCACACAGAAGTGCCAACTGACCCAGCCGGGACTCGAACCAGCGAACTTCTTGCTGTGAGGCGACAGTGCTAACCACTGAGCCACCATTTCGCCCATTTAAAAAAAAATTTTTTAATAAAAATAAGTGTTAATCACCATTTAAGCATAGGAATGACAATGCATTATGGAGATGTACATCTGGAAAGACTGACATCATTATCCAAGTGGCTTTCCACGAGTAACCTAAACACACAGCATCATTAAACATTTTTTTATGTTTATGGTCCGCAAGGGAATGAAAACTAAACAAAGTGTTATTCTGTCTGCTCCAGTTACAGCTCTACCTCTCGCATTTATAGTTTAATGGTCAAGCCTCGGGTTAGATGCTACAGATGAGAAATCACATTTCACAACAATATATTCAGTTAAACAACATTTAGGCTGTCTAAGCATTATTGGTATGACTCAGTCAAACAGCATGTCTTTATTGCATTCATAGTACTATAAATATTGCAATATACAGTAGTATATGATCAGTTTATTGGTTACTATTACTCATATTTTTACTTGGAATTAAACCTGTCATGCAGAGTTTAGGATTTATTCATGTTTAATTTAATTTAATTCATTTTTTCTTTTTTTAGGAAAATAAGACTTTCATTCAGCAAGACCATTTCACCATGAAAGCATGTTTTCACCAGAGAATAAAAAAAGATAATAATTGTGAACTTTGACTTTTTTTAATTTCAATTAATTAATTAATTTATTTATTTATTTATTTATTTATTTATTTATTTATTTATTTATTTATTTATTTATTTATTTTTATTCATTTTTTTATTTTTATTGTATTTTTATTTATTTATATTTATATTTATGTTTATATTTTATTTTATGAAAATATTACTTTTATTTTACAATATTTCACAGGCCACATTTCACAATGAAAGCTTGTTTTCACCAGAAAATAAAAAAATATATAATAATTGGGAATTTTGCCTTTTTTTATTTCACTTTTATTTCATTCATTCATTCATTTTCTTTTTGGCTTAGTCCCTTTATTAATCAGTGGTCGCCACAGCAGAATGAACCACCAACTTATCCAGCATATGTTTTACGCAGCGGATGCCCTTCCAGCTTCAACCCATCACTGGGAAACACCCATATACTCTCATTCACACACATACACTAGAGCCAATTTAGCTTACCCAATTTACCTATAGCGCATGTCTTTGGACTGTGGGGGAAACCAGAGCACCCGGAGGAAAACCACGCCAACACGGAGAACATTAAAACTCCACAATTTTATTTATTTATTTATTTATTTATTTATTTATTTATTTATTTATTTTATTCCTCACAATTTCAACTTTATTTTGTTGATATTATTATGTATATGTAGACTTTCTTACAATTCTGACTTTATTTTCTGCAATTCTGACTTTATTACTTCCATTTGCTTGGAGTTTATCATCTCACAATCCTGACTTTTTATCTAGTTTTCATCTTGCAATTTTTAAAACTCACAATTTTGACTTTAACCGTGTTCAATTTTTTCCGTTTTTCGCTTCAGAAAAAGCGCTTTGAGAGGTGTTTTGACAGTTCAGAGCCACCGTACAAGCAAAAGGCAAAATACAAAATGCCGTCACTTGAGCTACAGATAAATTTATGACAAACACAGTGCATAAAATAAAGACAGAAGGTGGCGCACAGTTGAGAACCCCTATATGCTGGATTCAGTGACTGGCGCACATCTCCCCTGCTGCTGCTTAGTGCATACCTGTCAACCCTCCCATTTTTCCTGGGATTCTCCCGTATTTTACAGTTCTATCCCGCTATCATCCCGTAAAGGTATTTTACCGTTTTTCTCCCGTATTTTCAATCTTTCTATGAAGGGTGGCAATAAAGAGCCAATCCTCGCTATACGCAACCCATACCCCCAAACCACCAGGGGACGCCCCTCGCTCTTAAATGTGAATTTGTTCTGTGCTTTCGTTTTATTTAGGCATGAAAACACTTTGAAATAAATATAAAAACGGCGGAATTACCTTCCTTTTTATTCCCTTCCTCCTATGCAATCCTTCATAGTGATAAATAGATGCTGTTTCCCAAATCCATTCGCTACTCTTTATTCAGAATGTTCAAGTTATACAGTGAAGAAAAGATTAATGAGATTTGATACCTTGATTCTATTTCTTTATACTAGCTATTAATTTTAATTGTTAAAACTGTTTGCTAATTTATTTGCAGCTTTTTCTAATGTATACTATTTATTCTATCCTTTGTAAATAATAATAATAAAACATATTACTGACCATTTAACTGACCACTTTACATACACTATGGCCAATTTAGCTTACCCAATTCACCTATAGCGCATGTCTTTGGACTGTGGGGGAAACCGGAGCACCCAGAGGAAACCCACCCGAACACGGGATGAACATGCAAACTCCACACAGAAATGCCAACTGACCCAGCCGGGACTCAAACCAGCGACCTTCTTGCTGTGTTGTGTCGCCTAATTCTTTATAATTACTTTAAATTAGGTGTTAATCTTATAGAATTCTCGCAATTCGCAAATCCCCCAGGAACCATTTAGCTTTATGAATAATGCACAATAACACCACGAACATGCAGATCTATTAGCCTGAATTAGCATTAACTGAACTATCATGCTGTCAGAAGTCACATGGCATTTAGAAAAAATAGACAAATGAATGTTTTTGATCTCACCAAAATTGAATGATAAAATGCGCGTAAATGCAGTGCAATGGGGGGCGGAGCTAACTTTTCGACCAATCGATGTCAGGCAGAGGGGCGTGTCTGATAGCATTCATCAATCGTTTTATTCGGAATTGACTTCACCTTTAACATCCACAGTTTATCTTGTCCCGTCAACAAAGAGCAGCACGTCGGAGCATTGAGTAATGTCATGTGAAATCCTCCGCGCTCATTATTTTCGGACTACTCCAACATCAATCTCGCGTTATACGTCAGGCCCAGATTGATTCCGCCTGTCATTTCATACCGCTATTTAACTTATACGGTGGCGGTGGTAATAAATCTGGCAGCATTAATGAGATTTACTCAAGAGGTGAACAGAGCAACAACAAATGCATGGTAAGATGGTTTGGCTAATTACGAATGGGCGTCTTGTTATGAAA
Source organism: Danio jaintianensis (assembly GCA_903798115.1). Lineage (NCBI taxonomy): Eukaryota > Metazoa > Chordata > Actinopteri > Cypriniformes > Danionidae > Danio > Danio jaintianensis. The sequence continues at coordinate 26,671,865 of CAIGQV010001633.1, read as the reverse complement.
GCCGGATGCTGTTCCAATGCCAACATTTAGAAAGAAACATATGTTGGGGAGGGGGAGGATAGACGTTAAGGCAAGGGAGTGCGGGTAAATGGGGTAAATAAATATCTAGTAAAATATTATGTACTACCATTATAGCAAAGATAAAAGAAATCAGTTAGAAATGAGTTATTAAAACTATTATGTTTAGAAATATGTTGAAAAAATCTTCTCTCCGTTAAAAAAATTTGGGGGGGGGGGGGGGAATATACAGGAGGGCTAATAATTCTGACTTCAACTGTAAATATCCATAAACCATTTGATGTTCTTCTTCTTATCCTTATAGTGATCAGCTGTGGGGATTCAGGTGTCCCAGCCAGCGGTCTGAGAACTGGCGAGGATTTCACCGTCGGCCACAACGTGACGTATTCCTGCCAGCCCGGATTCATGATGGAGAACGGGAGCTCTGCGATCCGCACCTGCACCCACAATGGCACCTGGAGTGGCTCTTTACCATCCTGCCAAGGTAAAGAGTCTTCAGATGATTCCTCGAAAATCCCAATCCTGAGCCTTTCTGGAGGTTTGCCGAGATTTTGAGTCCCACAGACAAACAGATGCTGCTCTGTAGATGCCAGGAGGTGTTGGATTGTAAATGGGTTGCCATTGTTTGTGAAGGGAGAAATCAAAGAATAAGGGTTAATCGTCAGAGAGAAAGAGATTTGGGAAGAATTGACAACACTCTTCTTGCTGACATTCTGTATGCATTCTATGACAAATTACATCGATTAACAATTGGTTTAACATGATGTCTGTTGTCTTTTTAGAGTTTTAAACATTGTTTTTATTTCATTTGTTTACATATGAAGAGGGGCGACACGGTGGCTCAGTGGTTAGCACTGTCGCCTCACAGCAAGAAGGTTGCTGGTTTAAGTCCTGGCTGGCTCAGTTGGCATTTCTGTGTGGAGTTTGCATGTTCTCCCCGTGTTGGCGTGGGTTTCCTCTGGGTGCTCCAGTTTCCCCCACAGTTCGAACACATGCGCTATTGGTGAATTGAATAAACTAAAATTGGCCGTAGTGTACGGTATGTGTGTGAATGTGAGTGTGTATGGATGTTTCCCAGTACTGGGTTGCAGCTGGAAGGGCATCCGCTGTGTGAAACATATGGTGGATAAGTTGACGGTTCATTCTGCTGTGGCGACCCCTGATGAATAAAGGGATTAAGCCGAAGGAACATATGAAGAGTTCAAATGCAAAAACCTCTAAGTGCCATCTGAAATGTTCTTAAAAAGAAGCATTTTTTTTCTCAGCCTCTTATGTTTATATTCACTTATTTCACTTTAATGGCAAAGAAAATAACTTATTCTTTGCCATAAAATTTAAATTACTGACCATACACACAGGAGCCTGAGAAAAAAGAGAAGATTTTTTTTTTTTTTTCTTCTGAACCCTTCATATAAATTAATATCATATAACAATATTAGTTAATTGTATATTTAATTCTTAATTAAATAGTTATTTTTTATTTGTTTATTTATTTTATTTGTATATTATTGTTATGTTTTGATTGTCCAAAATAACTTTTATAGATGGTAATCTATAAAAGACTGTTCAATTTCATAACGTATCCGAACAACCCTATATTTAACTGTAAATTACTGGCAACCACAGCTGCTGTTTTTTTACTGTAAATTTTATATAAAAATGTTTACAGTGTAGATTCAGCTTTTAAGTTTCTTTAGACTTTCTAATGATTTTAAATATTTCTACAATATGTTTGTAATATATATTGTTATAAATTAAACATAGAAATAATAGTTATTACATATTAACAAATAAAACATTAAATGAATTATCATTTGCAAGTTTCAAAGTTAATTTCTTTGGACTTTCTAGTTGATATTCTAATTGCATGTTTATGCAACAGCAGCTAATAATAATATTTATTAATTTATTAATTTATTTATTTGTTGGTTTGTTTATGTCTAATGATAAACTTTTATTTTAAGTATTCTTTTTCGTATTTCATATTAATATTTAATATTAAGACAAAACAACTTATATTAATATTTATTGTTTTTTTATAATGCATTCTTTTTTTTTTATATTTCATTTTTAAACAACATTTACTTTATTACAACAACAGCAACAAATAATACAGCGCTCAGCATATATAAGTACACCCCTCACAAATCTATCTTGTAAATTCATATTTTTAATAGGAAGCTATACAATATTATATTTGTGCATATACATTAGATTAGTCAGTACTGAAGCCAAATCTGGAGTTTATCTAACAAAATAACTTACGATAACGGTCCAAAAACTAGCACACCCAAATTTATATGTTATAGGAAAATATTAAGAATTAAGATTTAGTTGAAATTGTTTAGCTTGTAATTTTGTTTTTCAATATTTTGCTTGAATTTAATTGTATTATCTTTCAATTTCTAAATATGTTTGGTGACTAAAATATTATTTTAAGAAATATATCTGTTTATTAAATCTGTTTTGTTTAAATACACCAAAATACACTGCCTATATTCACTGAGAAATGGATAAAAATATTCATTTTCAAAATGGGGTGTACTCTATTATGCTGAGCACTGTATGTATTAGTAGTATTAAGAATGGATTAGGATTTTTAAAATTAATATTGCTTGTAATAAGTATTTTTAAAATCATTTAATGTTTAATATTCAATATTTAACTTTTTTTTAATCTATTTTATAAAAGTTAGTTTATGTTTAAAAGGGTAAAATAAGTCTCTGATATCCCTAGAGTGTGTGTGTGATGTTTCACCTCAAATTAACCCACAAATAATGTTTTATAACTCTTTGAAACTGCCCCTTTTAGGCTTTGATCCAAATTGTGCCCATTTGGTGACTGTCGCTTTAAATTCAAATGAGATTGTGCTCCCGGTCCTCTTTTCAAAAGGGGGTGGAGTTATAAACACCTATGTGTCAGTATAGTGGTAGATTCAAAACTCTAATGGCGCACAGCTGCTTCTCACTCAGAGCTGTTTATGCTAATGAGGGAGAGATTGTCACTAATGGGCGGGGCTTTCCTCCTCTGATGACACGTACAAAGGGAGAATGTCAATCAAAGTGTTTTTACAGACTGTTTTTATGAAGTGTGATTATAAAAAATTGAATTAATAATGTTTTACCATTAGAGGCTGGCTATATTCACACACTGTTGCCACGCAACCCCTTATAAAAGTGATTTTTGCATAATAGGTCCCGTTTAAAATGACCAATAAAAACAATTTTTTTATATGTAATATTACTTATTCATAGCTATAAATTTTTTACACATTTAGTGTGAAAAATCCATAATCACATCCAGCCATTCTCCCTTGATTAGATAACGACACTGTTTAATTTTAATACCTTTGTATATTTCACAGCTTTTTTTTCCACTAGATTCCATCTTGGCTTTGTGATGGGTGTCATTTCTGTCAGTTCTCTTCTTTCATCTATTATTTATTAATTTTCTGATCAGATTTTGCTCATATCCATCACAAAAAAAAAATCACTGATAGGAAACTTTCCTTCCTTCTGCACTCTCATTAGCGCTGAGACACTATTGACAGTTGCTTGAAATGTTGATATTTTATCCTCATTACAAAGTTAGTAATTGACGAATATGAGCATGAATATCCAGACCTGTTTTTCTGCACTCAACTCATCTTGTTTGTTAATTGGGGTCAAATGAGAAATCAAAATTGGTCTGCTCTTTAGACATGTAGGAGGTCTCTGTGCTATAAAAACATCCTGTCAGAACGTTCTCTTTAGTAAACTGCAGGTTATGGAATGAGCATTTTTTATGTTATGTAATAGTGTAACTAAACTCCGCCTCCACAGAAGAACAACGCCTACTTCTACACCAATGCTCATTTAGCTCCTCCCATTTATTCTACATCACTTCCTATTTGGCCACACCCACTGCTTTTGTATCACTGCCTGTTAAGCTCTCCCCATCAATCCTACGTCACTGCCTGTTAAGCCACGCCCACTGCTTCTACATCACTGCCTATTTAGCCAAACCCACTGCTTCTACATTACTGCCTGTTTAGCTCTGCCCAACAATTCTACTTCACTGTCTATTAAGCCACACACACTGCTTCTACATCACTGCCTGTTTAGCTCCGCCCATCAATTCTACATCACTGCCTGTTTAGCCACACCCACTGCTTCTACATCACTGCCTATTTAGCCACACCCACTGCATCTACATCACTGCCTGTTAAGCCACACCTACTGTTTCTACATCACTGCCCATTTAGCTCCACCCATCGATTCTACATCACTGCCTAATAATCCACATCCACTGCTTCTGCATCATTGCGTTTTTAGCTATGCCCATCAATTCTACATCACTGCCTATTAAGCCACACC
>CAIGQV010001633.1:26654141-26667482 GCA_903798115.1 Danio jaintianensis | reverse complement strand
CACTGCTTCTACATCACTGCCTGTTTAGCTCCGACCATCGATTCTACGTCACTGCCTATTTAGCCACACCCACTGTTTCTGTATCACTGCCTTTTTAGCTCTTACCATCAATTCTACATCACTGCTTATTAAGCCACACCCACTGCCTCTGTATTACTGCCTGTTTACCTCCGCCTCTCAATTCTGCATCACTGCCCACTGCCACTACATCTACATCACTGCCTGTTTAGCCCCGCCCATCGATTCTACATCACTATTTAGCCACACCCACTGCTTCTACAGCACTGCCCATTTAGCTCCGCCCATTGATTCTACATCATTTTCTTTGCTTTTTAAATATAATTCACAGCAGTGTCTATCTCTGGAGTATGTGGGCTGTGCAGAAGTTGACATTGGTGTGCACTGCTGACCTTTTGAACTTTTGAAAAAATGCAAAACTGTTAGCCAATCAGACTAGTGGGCGTTTACTTCCGAGTCAATAATCCACCGTGCCTGTTCAAACAGTGTGTCCAGATGCAGAGGTTTCTTTATAAGTAAAAGTCTTGATAACGACATAAATGGACCTCAGAGACCAGTAAAAAAAAAAAACTAGTTTATGACCTCTGTAAAGAAATCTGCAATGCGTACTGTACATGAAGACTGCGGCCATTAAAATTCAGAGAACAAACGCAGAGAGCAAATTGCAGTGAGATCCTGCAGTGTGGCGTCCTAATAGAGCATAATGCGAAGTCATTAGAAAGCCATTTGTGTGGTCCGGCGTGGATGAATGGGAGTGATGTGTGTCGGTGTCAGTGGCTGGTGAAGTGTGTGCGCCCGAGGCTTTATTTCTCCGTTTTCTCCTCTGAGCGTCCAGTGCAGCTGAATACTGTCCTGCCGTCCATCGTCTGTCTGAGATCAGCATGCGGAGCGGAGAGGCCTCCACACACACACTAGGGAATATCAGGGAATTTTAAGATTTTCAGGACTGGTAAAGTCATAGGATTTCCTGTAGGGATTGTAAATATGTCCAGTTTTGCTCTGCAAGGGCTGTTGGTTAAGTTCACATGACCTAGGATAAAGTGTTTATTTTGAGGCCATTTCCCTTAGGCCTGATTTCTTTTTTTTTTTATTATTATGCAAAGAGGTACACAAATTACATGCAAACATACAAATAGAGAGGGAAAACAAAGAACAGAGATGCAAAACAAAACGAAAAAAAAACATTCAGATACAGGTGCGTGTGTGTGTGTGTGCATGTAAAGGTACTGCATAATATTATAGGTCATAAATAATGTAGATAGAAATAAAACAGAACAAAACCAATCAGTGGTAGGGAATCACAACAGTGATATGTAATGAAGGTAATAATGACAGTAAAAAATGACAACAACACCAACTACTACAGCAACTACTACTGCTACTGTTACAGCAACTACCGCTACAACTACAACAACTACTACTACTACTACTTAAGCCTGATTTTTGATGGCCCTGTAGGTGAAGTAGGCAAATGCAAAAATGATCCCTCGGGGCACCAAAATAAGGAAAAATATGTATATAATAATAATAATAATCAGATAGTATAATATAATAATCAGATGAAGTCATATTTATCCGTCCTCCTGTGAAATTTTTATTAAATAATTAAGTGATGTTTAACAGAGCAGGGAAATTTTCACAGTATTTCCTATAATATTGTATTTTCTTTTGGAGAAAGTCTTATTTCTTTTAGTCTGGCTGGAATAAAAAATATTTTTTAGTTATCAAATATAATATTTAATGTCATTATAAAAAAATATACATATATTATTGACTTATTTAAATAATTGTACAATTTGTTATGTCTAATGATAAACTTTTATTTTAAATATTATTTTTCACATGTCATATTAATATTTAATATTAAGACAAAACAACATATATTAATATTTATTGTTTTTTATAGTGCATGCTTATTTTTCATATTAAATTTTTAAACAACATTTAATTTATTGCTCTAACAGCAACAAATAATATGTATTAGTATTATTAATAATGGATTAGAAAAATGTTTGTTAATATTAGTTGTAATAAGTATTTTTAAATAATTTTTAATATTCAATATTTAACTACATGTGTTTATTTATTTGATAAAAAAGGGAACCTATTATAGTAATTTTTACAAGATGTAAAATAAGTCTCTGATGTCCCTAGAGTGAGTATGTGAAATTTCAGTAAAAAACCCCCACAAATAATACACACACACACACACACACACTAAGGAATATCAGGGAATTTTAACATTTTCAGGACTGGAAATGTCATTGGAATTCCTGTAGGGATTGTAAATATGTCCAGTTTTGCTATGCAAGGGCTGTTGGTTAGGTTCACATGACCCAGGATAAAATGTTTATTTTGAGACCATTTCCCTTATAGGTGAAGTAGGCAAATGCGAAAATTATCCCTTGGGGCACCAAAATAAGGACTTTTTATTCTTATCCAAATATTTGATGTTAAACAGGGGGCGGCGCAGTGGCACAGTGGGTAGCGCTGTCACCTCACAGCAAGTAGGTCGCTGGTTCGAGCCTCGGCTGGGTCAGTTGGCATTTCTGTGTGGAGTTTGCATGTTCTCCCCGTGTTGGTGTGGATTTCCTCTGGGTGCTCCGGTTTCCCCCACAAGTCCAAAGACATGCGCTATAGGTGAATTGGTTAAGCTTAATTGGCCGTAGTGTATGTGTGTGAATGGGAGTGTATGGGTGTTTCACAGTGATGGGTTGCGGCTGGAAGGGCATCTGCTGCGTAAAACATATGCTGGATAAATTGGCGGTTCATTCCGCTGTGACGACCCCAGATTAATAAAGGGACTAAGCCAAAAAGAAAATGAATGAATGAATGAATGAATGAATGAATGAATGAATGAATGAATGAATGAATGAATGAATGAATGAATGAATGAATGTTTAACATACCAGGGACATTTTCACAGTATTTCCTATAATATTGCATTTTCTTCTGGAGAAAGAAAATACTTTTTTCCTATTTCTTTTAGTTTGGCTGGAATATTTTTTTTATTATTATTAAATATAATATTTAACGTCATTATTTAAAAATACAGATTTTTTATTTGATTGGCTACAGAACAAGTCACTGTTGTCCAATGATCTGCGCAATTAAACTAACTTGCCTACGCTGCAAAAATAATAAATTAGTTTTCCATATTTTGTGATTCATGTTTTTATTTAATTTTTTTAAGTTTCGGTAATGAGGAAGGCATTGTGCCGAAACGTCTGTGTTTTGTATCTCCCAAGAATGTAAAATAAATGGTTGGTGTTGTAAATTACAGTACAGTACAAAAACTTGGTAATAAACTGCCAGAACATTTTATGTTATTTCTTATACATTAATAAGACAGTTATTAAAATGTCAAAAGTTGCTTTGTTAAACTGTAGAGTTGAATTTTCAACCTCAAAAGTCAACAGAGCAGAGATCAACCTCCCATAATACAATTCACAACCATCAATAAACACGGGTGAATCACAAAATATGGTAGCTGTTAATTAACAGATATTTTGTACTGTGTATTTAAGCCTTTAAATTGCACTTTAAGCTGAATGCTAGTATCTTGCCAAATAACTAGAAAAATATTATGTACTGTCTGCATAGCAAAAGACAAAAGAAATCAGTTATTCAAAGCATTATGTTTTACAATGTGCATAAAAACAACATTTGGAAAATATATCAAATTTCACAGGAGAGCTAATAAGTTGGCCTTCAGTTATATATTGTAAGTTAATGATACAGTACCTCATTTTACCTGGATCTAAACATGATAAAAGACAAAAGCAGTCCAGTTTTCTGTGTGTTCGCAGAGGTTTTGCTTCACACAGTTGATTCGGCTTTCATTGACAGGGTCTAATTTTAAACATGTGTTTGTACCAGAGGCTGTTATGATGTGTTTACAGATCCCTCCGCATTACTTTCAGAACAAAACTCACGTCGATATTCTCTCAGAACGGTAAACAACACAACGTTAAGCAGTTGCTGGAGGGGAAAAGGTTAAGGTTAGTTGGAAGAGGATTCAGAAGTCTTGTCAAAACACCTCGGCCGAGAAAAAAGTTGGTGTTTTGGAGGAAGAGCTTTTATATTTGGCAGCAGTGCTGTTCACCTGGGGTCAGCTGTGACGCAGCTTGTCTGTCATCCACAGCCTTAGGGAGGAAGTTGAGTGATGGACTTTTCTACGTGCTGCACATGCTGAGTGACACAAATATGGCTGGAAACACACTCCTGCTGGACTAATGCGGTGCCAACTTTTGAAGACAGAGCTCCACCCCCAAACACACGCCATTGGTTGAGCCAGAAAATGATGACATGGAATGCAACTCAAACAATTCAAGTGTTTCAGCCAGCATATGGCAAAATTCAGAATTACAAACAACACAAATTACTTCCAATTTTGTTTTTAGCTGTCATGTTTTAATAAGAGCCTAAAGAGTATCTAATTATGCATTATTTCTTCAAAAAATGGGAACAAATTGGGCAAAAACAATACATTTGATAAATTTGTCCAGATGAAACCATAAATTTAAAAAAAATATGTGACCATTGACCACAAAATCAGTCAATAATGTCGGTTTTTAAAAATTGAGATTTATGCATCATCTGAAAAGCAGAATAAATTGATAACAATAATAATGATAGGATAGTATTTGGCTGAAATACAACTATTTGAAATCCTGGAACCTGAGGGTTCAGAAAAATCCAAATATTGGGAAAATCGCCTTTAAAATGGTTCAGATTGAGTTCTTAGCCATGCATATTACTAATCAGAAATGAAGTTTAACATTCTTACAGAAGGAATTTGACAATGACTTCATGATCTTTACTTCATATATATTATTTAAGGATATACACCCCAAATCAGAAAAAAGTCATAACAAACATTATTTAATGTGTTCCTCATGATTTTTATTTTATTTATTTTTTTAAATAAACACATATTCCAATTTTGGTTCTTGCAACACATTTCTAAAAAAGTTGGAACAGTAAAGCTTTTGCCACTTTGTAATCTAGCCATTCCTTTTCACTACACTTAAAAAAAGTTTAGGGATTGAAGACACCAAGTGATGAAGTGTTTCAGGTGCAATTTTTGTCCCATTCTTCCTACAAACAAGTCTTAATGTGGGCAACAGTATGGGGTCTTCGTTGTCTTATTTTGCACTTCAAAATTCGCCACACATTCTCTATTGGACACAGGTCGGGACTGCAGGCAGGCCAGTCAAGTACATGTATACTCTTCCTCCGCAGCCAGGACTTTGTAATGTGTGCAGAATGTGGTTTTGCATTGTCTTGTTGAAATATGGCCATCCCTGGAAAAGAAGGCTGCATGTTGTGCTCCAGATGTGCTCAAATTGTACTCTCTGTCTGTATACCTGTCACTAAAATAACAAGTATAAAGTTGCACAACTCATGGAAAGTTGCCAAATGTGCTGACAAATCTTTCCTATTGCCAACGCTGCATCTTTTACAGGCATTTTTGTGTCTCAACAACCCTCATCCAAACGATTTTCCTTCAAAATCTCTTTTGTGGGTGTCACGGAAAGAAATAAACTCATACGCAATCATGATGAGGGTGAGTAAATGATGACATATTTCATTTTTGGGTGAACTGCTTCTGGAAAATCATCCAGTTCTCTTTAGTGTGAAAATACGAGCTGCCGGAGCTGGAAGCATCTTCACAGCTCTGGAGATTAAAATCTAATCTTAGAAATGTGTAATTTTATTCAGTGTTTGGGGTAATCTTAACTAAAACATGAAGAGAGGGTGGGAGATAGTGTAGCTCCTCCCCTTTAAAAAAAAAAACAGCCAATAGCGTTTTGTTTTATCACCACTCCACCAGTGAGAGTGGTTGAGCTCAAGCGCATTAAATGTGAAGTGTCTTGAAGGGGGCGGGGCATGTCAGATACTAGAGAGCATTTGATTGGTCAAAAGATTTGATGAGAAACTGAAGTATGAGGTGACATGAATAAAACCATTGATCCATTTAGGCGGAAGTGACAAACTATAAGCGTTACATGTTTATATCAGTTTAATATCTCCTAAATACAAATTTTATCACTGATTTGGTGCGCACTAGCCTATCGATATCCTAAAAACTAACAATACTGATACTGATATCTAAAAAAACTTTATTTTAATGTCATGGGACCTTAAATAGTGAAGCCAGGACTGAAGACCCCTGTGCTCATAGCCCTGCTGCTTCAGTAAATACGGAAATACAGGAGCGCCACTTCAGAGAGCTGTCCGAGACCATCACGGTCAAAATAAAGCAAACGCTGCTGATTCTACAGACACGCGATGACGGAGAGTTATCACCTGTAGGATGGAGGATGTTAAATGTATAATATATGAGCGGCTGCTGGAGGTGTGTGGAGACTGCTTTAATCTGACACGAGTCTCAGGATGAAGGTTTCATGTGTGAATCGTGAGACATGCACGCTCACAAGGTTGAAAAGCTGAAATCGTACAAGTTTCAGTATCTCAGAAGGGTGTTCGGTGTTAAGCCCACTGTGATTAAACAGATTCGGTAACATTACTTCATTATTAAAGCGACACGTGCAGAAAGCCTTGTTAGTTGGTGCTCAGGTCAACTGGTGAATAGTGAAATATTCCATATGCTTCCTGCATAGTTGTTTCATAGGTGAAATAGGATTTTTTCAGTGTATAAAAGCATCCTTTAGTATGCTAATAGGAATATTTTGCTCAACCACTCAGAGTGACCACACCAGACACTTTTTTGAAGTAGCCCATACTAATTTTTATGTTATATAATGGCTCTAAATTCAGTTTTTTATGCCGGGCCAAATATGGACAAACTCAAAAGTTGGGTTAAAGATGTTATTCATTCATTTATTCATTTTCTTTTCAGGTTAGTCCCTTTATTAATCTGGGGTCACCACAGCGAAATGAACCGCCAACTTATCCAGCATATGTTTTACGCAGCGGATGCCCTTCCAGCTGCAACCCATCACTGGGAAACACCCATACACTCTCATTCACACACACTACGGACAATTTAGATTACCCAATTCACCTATAGCGCATGTCTTTGGACTTGTGGGGGAAACCGGAGCACCCGGAGGAAACCCACACGAACATGGAGAGAACATGCAAACTCCACACAGAAATACCAACTGACCCAGCCAAGGCTCAAACCAGTGACCTTCTTGCTGTGAGGCGACAGCGCTACCCACTGCACCACTGCGCCGCCAAAAGATGTTATTTAAATTTATTTTTTTAAATTAACCAAATGTGAGGATAGTTCACAGAAAAATGAATATTTCTTCACAATTTACTCACCAGTGTAAAAAAAAAATGCTGGGTTCTACTCAGTTGATTTGGGTTAGGACAACATGAAGGAATTAAGTTAAGTTGACAAATTTAAGTGGATTAAACATAAAACAATTCAAATCTCTTTTGTTGAATGTTGTTGTTTCAGTTTATTTTAAATAAGTAATTTAAACAAACTTTATTTTTTTTGAGTGGGGTTCTAAAATTTGATTAATCCCTCTGTTGAGCACAAAAGAAGATTTTGAAGAATGTTGGATAAAAGGCAGCCATTCACATTCATAATAGGAACACAAATACTGTGGAAGTCAATTGCTTTGCTGCTTGGAACATTCTTCCTTATTTTAATTTAGAAGCTGTGTAGGTGTTTTGTCTAACTATTCTGTTCTAACATATTCAATTATAAACATAATTTGCTGATGAATCTAACAGAAAATCCCTCCTAAAGACACAACTCCTTATCTATACTCATCTACAACACTGTTTTTAAACAGATTTGTCAGAATAAAATTATTTTTAAAATATTTAATGTTTATATATTGCTCCTGAATTTAATTTAAAGTTAGCATTTTTTTTCTCCTTCAAATTGCGCAGTCCAAGGATGTTCCCATGCTGTATATACTCTTAATTAGATCAAACAAAGCTATATGTACATCTATAAACTGGTGCAAACATTGTTCTGTTGTCCCATAGATTGTACAGATAATAGTTTCCATCCTGAATATCATGCCGGGATGTTTTGGCCTTGTTTTCTTTTTTATGGTTTGCGCTTCATACTACAGTACGGTAAGACATTTCTCACTTGATTCATCAAGTCAGTATCTATTTAAAAGCTAGTCAAATTGAAATCATTGAATATTTTACTTTGTGCAGAAGAAAGACCCTCACATACACTCATACACTCAAAAAAAAACCTTTGCTACTTGCTTAAACTACTTACTAAATTGAGTTGAAACTACACAATTCTTAAGCTTTTATGGGGAGCAACTTAATTGTTTTATGTTCAATCCACTTAAATTTGCAGAAACAATTAAGTTAACTTAATCGATTTGTGTTTTCACCCAGCATTTTTTACTGGTTATTTCAACCCAGTTTGGGGTAAAATATTGACAAAACCAACCGCTGAGTTGATTTTATTAAAAAAATGTATAGGACCAAATTTAACCCAATATTTGTGTTTGTCCACATTCTACCCAATTTGGTTTAAAGTAATCCAGCATTTGTTTATATATGTATTTTTATATATAAGAGATCATCAAAAGCTTGCTGTACATTAAAGGATTCTAAAGGAGGACAAGGAGGCAAAGAAACAAAGCGGAGGATGTTAATTATCCCACTTATTCCATGCTCATTTGCCAAGTTATAGACCAGTTAAAACTAATATTGCTCTTTGCAGCATAACATGCGACGGAAATTGTCATCAGTTATGACGTTATACCTCTCCACTTTGAATCAGTCACAGGCAGACAAAGAGAGAGTGTGCACGAAAGAGATGTGCATGCATGTACAGGCATAAAGTATCCAATAGCTCATAGTAACATGTGTTAGCTACCTCTTCACAACTTTAAGCATATTTGTGAGTCGGTTCATCTCTGTCGGCTTACTGGTGAAGAACATGTCAGTGTCCTCGACATTACACAGCAAAGTGAATGCTGCTCCAACTGTTGATGAATTACTATGGTAACTTCTAGTGTTTGAGAGATGCACATTTATTTCTAACTGTGATCAAAACAAAGATGCGAGTTAGATTTATTTATCAAATAAAACATTTGCAAATAAAGCACCGTTTCCATCCAATGAGTCCTATTTGTAGTACAATTGGCTCTCAGCAAAAAGATCGCTGGTTCGAGCCTCGGCTGGGTCAGTTGGCATTTCTGTGTGTAGTGTGCATGTTCTCCCCATGTTCGCATGGGTTTCCTCCGGGTGCTATAGACATGCGATATAGGTGAATTGGGTAAGCTAAATTGTCCGTGTTGTACGTATGTGTGTGAATGAGTGTGTATGGATGTTGAATGTTGCAGCTAGAAGGGCATCCGCTGTGTAAAACATATGCTGGATAAATTGGCGGTTCATTCCGCTGTGGCGACCCCAGATTAATAAAGGGACTAAGCCGAAAATGAATGAATGAATAAATGAATGATCACTTAACACTGGACGTATACTTATGGTACACCAGAATTCTAAAACTACTAGAATTACCATAGTGGTCATTTTGACTGTTCTCATATAAGACGTCATATTGTCACATCATATTTACATTCAAAGCTTCTGTTGACATATTCAAATTAAGCTTTGAACGTCTGTCATCATATTTAATTAAGTCATCACCCTAAAAACACAATCTTTTGGGTAATTTTCATTTTCACTTTCTCAAGCAGAGGAGAGAGAAGGCTTTTTCGCTGCACTGAACATGATGTTATGAAAGATATGTCTGAAGTAAAGTTATGTTTTTGCTATCAGAAATTTATGTTTATGTTAACGGAAAGTTCCTAGGCAACAGAGGCACGCATATTTTTAAGTCACGGGGAAAGGTAGCAGACACTGAAATGCATGCAGTCATTTTTACCACTATGGTAGTTCTAGGTAGAAATAATCAGAACTCTTTTGTGTTTTGTAATATTATTAAATTAACAATGTTAGAAGGAAATACACACATATTTAGTAAAAGTCAGGGAATTATAAATGTCTTTTATTTCAACAAAGTTATTAAATCGTAAAAGTTAAAAACGGTCAAAATGACCGCCTTGGTAGTTTTAGTTTTAACGTAACATAATCACATGACTTTTTTTAATGCACATGCCGGAATTGATCACTAAATCTGTTTTCATTGTAGTTTATGCAAATTTTGGAGGAGGAGGAGTCTGTTAGGTTGTAATAACTCTCCTGAAACCCTTTTCCCGATCTTTCCCTACTTTACTACTTTTACTAATTGCTCGCAGTAGAAACAAACAAGCCACGCCCACTGTGTTCTCATTTAATATTCCGTTTGTCTAGGAACTGCCACAATGCGAAAACAAAAATCGGTCGCAGCTTCCGGTTCATGCAGACTTTTTATGCGATATTCCAAAATTCGCATAGCAATAGGTGGATGGAAACACAGCTATTGACCGCCATGTCTAATTTACAATTTTCGCACGAGTATAAATGTACATACGTACAAAGGAAGGAATTCCGTAATGTGCACACACACATTGTTTTTAGCAGTTTTATTGAAGCACTTGCTTTCCAAAACAACTGTTAGCACTTGTAATCTTTAATTGAAGTCTGAAAATGCACTTCCTGCTTGTTTTCAGTTAAATTCTCAGATGACGTCTGTCTGAGGCATTGGGCGTGGCTAACATACTTAACCACGCCCCTCCAACTGTCAGTTTTGACAACAAGCAGAAATGGTGAGCAGGAGGAGTCTGTTAGATTGTAATAACTGTCCTGAAACCCTTTTCCTGATCTTTCTGAATGAAATGCCTACTTTACTACATCCAATCAGCTCGCAGTAGAAACAAACAAGCCCCGCCCACTGTGTTCTCATTTATTATTCCATTTCTCTGCCACAATGTGAAACAAAAAACGTCACAGCTTCCGGTTCATGCAGACTTTTATATATGCAATATTCCAAAATGCGCAAAACAATAGGTGGATGGAAACACAGCTATTGACCGCCATGTCTAATTTATAATTTTTCGCACGAGTAAAAATGCACATATTTACAAAAGAAGGAATGGTGTAACGCGCGCACACACACACACACACACATCGTTTTCAGCAGTTTTACTGAAGCACTTGCTTTCCAAAACATCTCATCATTTATTCATACGCCGTCCAAACCCCAGCTGCTCCTCAGCGAACGCTCTCCAACACTGTCAGAATATCAGCCGAACGCTTTTCCATCTGCTCCCCCCGCACCCCCTTTTTTTTTTTTGGAGATTTGCAATTTAAAACATCTTTTTATTTGCCCCGCAGACGTTAGCTGACTTCTGTTGATTTCGCCAGTGCAGGAACTCCTCGTATGTTTAGTAACGGCTGTTTGTAAATAAACATTTGCATGTATTTACCACTCGCTCCAGACGCAAAATGGCACCACAGTTGACCCAAAATGCTTATTTAAGTTCAAATCAAGATGATGCAACAGTTGCTAAAGTGAAAAACAGGGTTTCTCTGGAGTTTTCAGCTAATATTGTGTTTAACAGGCTCTCTCTAACCTCTCGAAACCGTGAGAGCGTTGTACTGTAAATAACCTGTGTTTTAGTCATCCTTTGGAAATAACACTCCACGCCACTGAAGAGATCATCAGAGATGTATTGAATATAGTGTTTATAATTTATTATGTGATGCTCAAGTGGAACACAGTCCTTCACGGTAGAAAAACGACAGGGAAAAGAAACCCCTTCCTTTCTTTAGCGAGAGTCTTTCAAGAATGACAAAATATTAAAGCTTGGCCAGAGGGCAGAACAGCCGCAAAATATATATCAGGACGTCAATGTCAGCTTCCACTGGCACTTTGGGAAGAAGTTCAGAGTTTTTTTTGTCTTTTTCTTCTGTGGTGTGTGGATGGATTATGTGGCATGACATAAAAAGTGAAGGGTGAATTATTTACTATCACAGATTTTGTGGAATGTCCTGCATTTTACTGCAAGCCATTTAAAGGGATAGTTCATGCAAAAAAAAATAATTCTGTCGTCATTTACTCATCTTTCACTTGTACAAAAGCGTCTTTATTCTATCGAACACAAAAGAAGATATTTTGAGGAATGCTGGTTGTTGTTGGCACCCATTAACATCCATAGTATTTTTTTTTTCCTACTATGGAAGTCGATGAGTGCCAGCAATTAGCATTCTTCAAAATATCTTCTTTTGTGTTCAGTAGAATAATGTTTCACATTTATAGTGTTTAAAACCTAATGATGGAGAATAATTATGAGGTTATTTCATTTTTGGGTGAACTAAGCCTTTATAGGAATAATCCCTTTAAAGCACAGGTGTCAAAGCCAGTTCCTGGAGGGCTGCAGCTCTGCACAGTTTAGTTCCAACCCTAATTAAACACACCTAATCAGACTAATTGAGTCCTTCAGGCTTGTTTGAAACCTACAGGTAAGTGTGTTGAAGCAGGGTTGGAACTAAACTGTACAGGGCTGTGGTCTTCCACGAACTGGCTTTGACACCTGTGCTTTAAAGGGATAATTCATTAAAAAATACAAATTTACTCGCCCTTTAAATGTTTCCAAACCTGTTTGAGTTTTTATTTAGTTGTTGTTGTTATTATTATTATTATTATTATTATTATTATTATTATTATTATTATTATTATTATTATTATTATTATTAAGATATTTTGAAGTTAAATTGTGGTTTTCCTGGTCCTCACTGAATTCTATAGTGGAGAAAAAAAATACTGTGGAAGAGAAAAATGCAATTCAATAAAGTGATAATTGGGAGGTGAACAAATAAGCATCCATCAAAGCATAATGATCATATCTGAGACATTATTTACTTTATGGATTATTTAATAAACCTAAGATGCTGGAGTTCAATAATTATACATTTTTAAATATTACTGTATAGTAAGTCATTCCTACATTTAAAAATTATACTAAAAGATCTTTCATTTGCAAAAAGAATATTAAATATCAATTAAATGACAAAAGAATTAGATTTTGTGCAGCAGCTTTTTAAGGAAAGTTGTTGTTGTTATTATTATTATTATTATTATTATTATTATTGTTATTATTATTATTATTATAACAGTAATAAGAATGGTTATTTGTAATTATTATTTTTTTATATTTATTTATTTATTTTGGGCGACTTGGTGGCTCAGTGGTTAGCACTGTCACCTCACAGCAAGAAGGTCGCTGGTTCGAGTCCCGGCTGGGCCAGTTGGCATTTCTGTGTGGAGTTTGCATGTTCTCCCCGTGTTGGCGTGGGTTTTGTCCGGGTGCTCCGGTTTCCCCCACAGTACAAACACATGCGCTATAGGTGAATTGAATAAACTAAATTGGCCGTAGTGTGTGTGTGTGTGTGTGTGTGTGTGTGTGTGTGTGTGTG
>CAIGQV010001633.1:26640117-26651767 GCA_903798115.1 Danio jaintianensis | reverse complement strand
GTGTGTGTGTGTGTGTGTGTGTGTGTGTGTGTGTGTGTGTGTGTGTGTGCGTGCAGCGGTTACCTGTTCTCCTCCACCCGGCGTCTCCAATGGTGAAGTGGAGGGTTCGGTGTTCGAGTGGGGCGTCAGTGTGAGCTACAGATGCATGATGGGATACGAGCTGTCCTTCCCTGCTGTCCTCACGTGTGCCGGAAACGGATCCTGGAGTGGAGAAATTCCTCTGTGTCTGCGTGAGTCTGACAAAATCTCACAAATTACAATATTTGAACAGTTTACTTCACAACTTCTACTGTATTGCATGAAATTATAAGCCCTCATATGAAGTGTCGCTTAATTGAGAGAATACTGTGAAAATATCTGTTAATTAACAGTTTCCGTATTTTATGATTCACAAGTGTTTATTTACGGTTGGGAATTGCATTATGGGATGTTGATCTCTGCTCTGTCGACTTTTGATGTTGAAAATTCAACTCTGCAGTTTAACAAAGTGACTTTTATTGACATTTTAGTAGTTTGAAATAATATAATGTATAAGGAATAATATATAGAGAGAGAAATGTGTCTGTAAAATAACAGAAAATGTACTGGCAGTTTATTACAATGTTTTTGTAGCGTGATATAAAACACCAACCCAGACAATATATCATTTTAAACTATTCAAAATGTTCCTAAAAGTAACTTTTTTGAACTTTTCAAGGTTAAAAGTAGCAATGGGTACTGAAACTCTGTACTTTATCGCTACCTGTGCTAAATTATAAAAGACAGAAGTATCGATAAGCTCTGATGTTAACTGTTCTGCTACCGGTACTGGAGAATGATTGCTAAATAAACATTACCTACAGTGGCATAATTGAACTAACCAACATTTTCTAATTTGCAATATTTGATATTCGTCTGCACTGTTGGCAATCTCACATGAGAAATGTTCGTCTTGTTCCCCCCAATAGTAAAATGGCGAGCGCGTCAAGTATAAAAGTCTTCGCACTCAGCGGAGGCTCATGCTGCGGACGCAGGCGAAAGTATAAATCAGCCTGTGCAGTGAGCACAATAAACAAAGAAAGGTCCCGACTTCTGCCAGAAAAGGCAAAAAGTTTTGTTTTTCCTCCAGACAAATGGTTAAAAACTGAGAGTCATTTGCAGTCTACCTGCATGCGCCAACTGTGTTTCTTCAAACCACTGTACACTGTAAAAATGAACAGTTTACGTATTTTGTGTTTTCTGTTTATTTACGGTTGGGAATTGCATTGTGGGATGTTGATCTCTGCTCTGTTGACTTTTGATGTTGAAAATTCAGCTCTGCAGTTTAACAAAGTGACTTTTATTGACATTTTAGTAGTTCCTAATAATATAATGCATAAGAAATAACATATAGAGGGAAATAAGTCTGTAAAATAACAGAAAATGTACTGGCAGTTTATTACCAGGTTTTTGCAGCATAATATACAACAACCCAGACAATATATCACTTTCAACTATTAAACATGTTCATAAAAGTCTCTTTTTCAAACTTTTCAAGGATAAAAGTTGTTGGAAGAAAGATCAAAGTCCCATAATGTAATTCAAAAGCAGAAATAAGTGGGGGGAAAAATATGAAACAAAATACGGAAAACTGTCAGTTTGCAGATATTGTTTTACAGTGTACATTCTTTCACAGGAAAATGTTTATTTATTTGTTTTACAATTATTGGTTTCATTTTATTTTACATTAAAAAAGTAATAGTAAAATAAAGTGTTGTTAATTATGTTCAATTATTTGTTTCATTTTTAAAAAAAAAACACTACAAAAAGTACAGATAAGACTACCGTTAAAGTACCGAAACGATAAGTGGTATCGATAAAAGTAGTAATACAGTTAAAGCGATACCCATCTCTAGTTAAACGTTTTTTTTGGAAGAAAGATCAAGATCTCATAATGCAATTCAAAAGCATAAATAAACAGGGAAATTCATTCATTCATTCATTTTCTTTTCGGCTTAGTCCCTTTATTAATCTGGGGTCGCCACAGCGGGATGAACCGCCAACTTATCCAGCATATGTTTTACGCAGCGGATGCCCTTCCAGCTGCAACCCATCACTGGGAAACATTCATACACACTCATTCACACACATACACTACGGACAATTTTTTAGCTTACCCAATTCACCTATACCGCATGTCTTTGGACTTGTGGGGGAAACCGGAGCACCCGGAGGAAACCCACGCGAACACGGGGAGAACATGCAAACTCCACACAGAAATGCCAACTGACCCAGTCGAGGCTCGAACCAGTGACCTTCTTGCTGTGAGGCGAACGTGCTACCCACTGCGCCACCGCGTCGCAATAAACAGGGAAATATAAAACATAAAAACATGAATCACAGAATACGGAAAACTGATAATTTACGGATTTTTTTTACAGAGAAGATTGTTTTTAACACATTTTTAAACATAATAGTTTTTATAACTAGTTTATTTTGTCTCTGTCATGGTTTACTTAATTTACAAGACACTAGTATTCAGATTAAAGTGCAATTTAAAGACTTTACTACACTGTAAAAAAATATATCCGTAAATTAGCAGTATTTTGTGATTCATGATGAATTTATTTATTTTATTTTACCCTTGCTGCATCCCAAATGACACACTATACACTATGCACTTATGCACTATGTACTTATGCACTTACACACTCAACAGCATAGTATATGTATGCAGTATCGTCCCAAATGAAACACTAACGTTTTTTTTTTTTACTAAGCGTAAATTCAAAACATTTCCCTAATGACGTTTGATGGCTACCAAATTAGTGAAATAAATGACCAAACTACCAAATAATACCTGCTATGAGTGTAACCGCATTCACCATCGGGAGGCGGTATAATCACTCTCTAAGGAGAACACTGCTTTCACAATCCAAAATAAATAATCCAACATCAGTGCCCGAAAGCTCCGCCCCTTCCGCTATGTGAGCAAAGCAGCGGCTGTTGAGTGCGTGAAGTGTCCAACATTCCACACTTCTTTTTACCGGTTGAATAAGTGCATCATCCGGGTATTTAAAGTGCACTTATTATTTTTCAGTGTGAATGCACTACTTACACTATTTATAGCCTACTACAAAATGCTGGCCCGTAGCCAGTGGGGGTTTGGGTGGTTTGAAATACCCACCCCCCACTGACAAAGGTCCAGAATTTGTCCCATACATGAGCTTTTGTACTATTTTGACTGCTATTCCATTATAAATTGTGAAAATAACCTATCAAAGAAGGCTTTAAGACCAAGTGGAATCCTCTGTTGGCTGTCTTGACTTCAGCTAATCAGTTTTGGCAAATGCAAGTCCAACATCTGTGCAAGAAAACATACAATCTGACGTAAGTTAAGTCATCTTTCACTACTGACCTACTGTATCGTTGTTAAATAGAGAAAACATTTTACAAGTAACTTTTATTCTGAATCTTGGACCTTATTCATGAAACAAAAAATAATCAATAAAAAGGTGTGAAGCACCAAAGGCGACCCATATTAAAGTTAATTTTAATACTAATCAAGCTATTGTTATCAATGAATTTTCAATTTAACCTTTTTACAAGAGGAAAAAATCTATCTAGAACAATTGTCAAGCTCTACATTATTATTGTTTATTTATGTGTTTATTTTTTATTCAAATGGCCAAATTCTAACTGAGGAAAGTTGAATGTGCTGGCCCAACGCAATCTCACAGCAATTTGTAACTTTTGGATTGAGTGTCTAATTCGTATGAATTCGTACGATCTAATTCGTGCAATTTAGTACGATTTGCTCATCACCCAATGACGGTTGGGTTTAGGGGCGGGGTTGGGTGCCACGCATCCTTTTTAAAATAGTACATTTTCGTACGTCTGAACTCGTACAAATTCGTACGAATTAGCCACTAAACTGACAAAGCGTAAAATACTTATGTTTTCTCATAAGATCAGGCTGGCTGGCCAGATTGTTATTTGCCTAATAAATTAACATAAGCTACAGTTTTTAATTTAAAAAAAATTAATGAATCCTATTTTTTTTCTTAATGATAAATCATGTACTAAATTAGTATTTTAAAGTATTTTTTTTTTCAAGTTCATTAAGGAAATGTTTTGGTACATCAAACAAGAAAAGCTATTTAAACAAAAAAGTGCTTAAAATCCAGTATTTAAACCTTATAATTAAATAGAAAATGAGGCGTATAACTGCAAAAAGGTCCACTTTTTGAGAAAAAAAATAACCACCCCATTCACCAGGCTGGCTACGGGCCTGAAATGGCGTAGAATAGTGCACAAGTATGTGATTTGGGATGCACCTTCTGTTTATTTGTGCTTTTGAGGGACCTTGATCTTTCTTCCAACAACTTTTAACCTTGAAAAGTTTGAAAAAGTGACATTTTTAATAGTTGAAAGTGATATATTGTCTGGGTTGCGCTACAAAAACCTTGTAATAAACTGCCAGTGCATTTTCTGTCATTTTACAGACTTATTTCTCTGTATATCATTTCTTATAATATTATTTCAAACTACTAAAATGTCAATAAACGTCACTTTGTTAAACTGTAGAGTTGAATTTTCATCATCAGAGCAGAGATCAACATCCCATAATACAATTCACAACCGTAAATAAACGTGAAACACAAATATTTTTTACAGTGTAGGTTATTGTTTCAACTTCAGTTATGATAATTAGGGAAGTCATTGTATAACGGTGGTTTGTTCTGTAGACAATATTGACCTTTAAAGGAGGATTATTGAACTTCACAGGACCTTTAAAAAAATATATGACAGTAGTGTCTTCAGCATTTTTACCTTCAGTCATCCTCTTTTCCCCAAATTCTGCCCTCACACTCATTTTTTTAGCCCACCTGGTGTCAGCAAACCTGAGCGATTGTGATTTGGCTGCTGTTTCGACTGCTTAAAAAAGCCTGATTGAGTCTCCTGACGGCGTTTCTGCTGTTTACAGAGCGTGGCTTTCTCATACAGACACCTATGATTTCTCAAGACACCTATTTCAATGATATCTGTCAGATGATGGAGGTTTTTTATGCATACTGAAGCAAAAACTTTTCGCCTACAGCAACTTTACATGATGCAGCAGGTTCTTGATATTCAGAATGAGAACGCAGATCCATCAGATAGAAAATATGCAGACGTTTTTTATGATGCGCAGCCGTACGTTGAGAATGTAAAAATGCACATTCTGTCCACTGTAAGTGAATCCACTTATTGTGTATAAATTGTATGTCTTTGTGAGCTTGTGCAAAATTGTTAAGTCATATTTTACTAATTAAGTAATTGGATATTAGATCTAGTAATATTAGATATTAACCTAGACCTGATAGTTATAGTCATTGCTTTTCATTTAAAAGTAATGATTGTAATTATAATTAAGTGATGGATTATTAAATAGTTTATTAAAGTATTTTAACGAAGTTAAATAAATTCATTTTAAAAATGCACAATGGCAGTAAAATTAATCATAATTTATTAGTTATTTTCCATGATTTTATGGCATTTATTATTATTATTTAGCTCACAAACTTGACTTTGAGGTTCTTCATGTTGTTGATAAAATTTTATTTATTTATTTATTTATTTATTTATTTATTTATTTATTTATTTATTTATTTATTTATTTATTTATTTATTTATTTATTGTTATGAATAATATTATGAATAATAATAACTATTATTATTATGGTTGTTTGTTGTTGTTGTTGTTATTAATAATAAATAAATGAATAAATAAATAAATACATTTATATACTATACAATAAATAGTATTATATATTATACATTTTATTAAAAAAAATTATTAAGCTCACAAACCTGACTTTGAGGGTCTTCATGGTGTTTGTTAAAATGTATTTATTTATTAATTAATTATTATTATTAATAACTAGTATTATTATTATTATTTTTATAATCATTAACAATGTATAAATAAATAAATACATTTATGTACTATAAAATAAATAATATTATTCATTTATTCATTCATTCATTTTCTTTTCGGCTTAGTCCCTTTATTAATCACCGGTCGCCACAGCGGAATGAACCACCAACTTATCCAGCATATGTTTTACGCAGGGGATACCCTTCCAGCTGCAACACATCACTGGGAAACATCCACACACTCTCATTCACACACATACACTACGGACAATTTAGCTTACCCAATTCACCTATAGCGCATGTCGTTGGATTGTGGGGGAAACCGGAGCACCCGGAGGAAACCCATGCGATCACGGGGAGAACATGCAAACTCCACACAGAAATGCCAATTGACCCAGCTGCGGCTCGAACCAGCGACCTTCTTGCTGTGAGGCGATCATGCTACCCACTGCACCACCGTGACGTCTTCATGTTGTTTGATAAAATTAATTATATTTTAGTCTTTGTATTTATTTATTTCATTCATTCATTCATTTTCTTTCGGCTTAGTCCCTTTATTTATCAGGGGTCGCCACAGCGGAATGAACCACCAACTTATATAGCATATGTTTTACACAGCGGATGCCCTTCCAGCTGCAACCCATCACTGGGAAACACCCATACACTCCCATTCACACTCATACACTACAGACAATTTAGTCTACCCAATTCACCTGTTATATAAATTATACCTATTATATAGCACATGTCTTTGGACTGTGGGGGAAACCGGAGCACCCGGAGGAAACCCACACCAACACGGGGAGAACATACTAACTCCACACAGAAATGCCAACTGACCCAGCCAAGGCTCGAACCAGCGACCTTCTTGTTGTGAGGCGACAGCGCTACCCACTTTATTTATTTATTTATTTATTTATTCATTTATTCATGTATACATACATTGTATAAATAAACATAGATTATGTAACACATGGTATTTTTACTATAATCATTTACACAGTACAATCAAGTAATCTACCTATTATTATTATTGTTGTTGTTTTTGTTGTGAACCTAAATATTATTAATAAATTCAATGTCCGTTCTCTTTATTTTTGAAAAACTATATATATACAGATACATAGATCAAACTCATTACCAAAAACACAAAAACAGATGGTGCAAAAGAAAAAACTCATTACAGGACCTGCTAAGAGCCAAGAATCTGAAACATTTGATTTTTAATGTTTTTCGACTAGTTTTGCAAGTTGAATGCAAATGAGGTATGAAATGAGATGAAAAGAAGCGGGGTTTTTTCTCAGCACAAAGGTACACGCTGAATAACTGCGATACCAGCTCGCTTATCATCCTTCATTTGTGAGAGCTTTTTGCACAATCCTTTCGTCCATAAATGCAAAAAGACTTTTCATCATCCATAACCAACAATCCTCTGTGATCCAGAAAGAAAAGCAATCTCCAGAGTCCGCTGAGACAGACTGTAATTAGCATTTCATTCCTGACGACTTTATGGCATTTCTCCATTCAGAAGGCAGAAATCCATACATTAATGCTTCCATTATGCTCAATAAATAACACTCAGCACAAGCCTCTCGCTTAATAATGCCACTTTCATAAGGTTTTAGTCAAACTCCAGCAAAACATGCTGTTTTAAAGTAAACAGCTCATTAATTTACTCCTCATTAACGTCACAGACTTTGCAGATTTAAATTAAATAAATGTATTTAATAATTTTTTTTTTTATATTTAATAATATATATATTTATTATTTATAAGCAATTGTTTCACCCAGTGGCAGTCATACTTAAATTATGTATTTAATAATTTTTTTTTTATTTAATTAACTTTAAACAGATTAAAATAAAACCCAAATTAAAATAAACAGTAAATTATTCAGAATTAAAATACACTAAAAAAATATTTTGTTGCTTGTTCAAGCCACTTATTTAAAAAGAGCTCAAAGAACACAACTATTGAGATTTTTTTTGGGACAACTTAATTGTTTTATGTTCAATCCACTTAAATTTGTTAAATTAACTTAATCGATTTATGTTGGAATTGTGTGGAAGCCTGCATTTTAATTGAATATTTTATATTTTATCTGAAAAATGCATATTATTGAATATACCACATATACTGTATATGTATTTTTTTTCTGCTAACAATATTTGTCTAATAACAATAATAATATAATTTTACAGTAATATGTATATTATTTTATCATAAACAATAAAGAAAATATATTCCATTTACTTTAATGATTTACAGACAAAATTATTTACAAAAAAATCTTATGAAATATATTTATTATAAATTAATTATGAGTTATTACTGCCATTGGGTGAAGCAGTTGCTCTTAAATTAAATATATATATATATATATATATATATTAAACAAAAAAATATTCTGAAATGTTATTATTTAATTATAAATACTCTACTGCCATTGGGTAAAACAATCACTTAAAATGTGAATAATAAATATTAATTAATACATTTATTATAATTTAACAATATCAAAATATATATTATTAAATACATTTATAAGCATTTGTTTATGATTATAAATGTATATTGATAATTTACTGCCATTGGGTAAAACAGTTGCTTATAAAGTAAATTACATAAAATATATTATTAAATAAATTCCTTATAATTTAATTAGGAATGATTTACTGCCGGGCGACGCGGTGGCGCAGTGGGTAGCACAATTGCCTCACAGCAAGAAGGTCGCTGGTTCGAGCCCTGGCTGGGTCAATTAGCATTTCTGTGTGGAGTTTGCATGTTCTCCCCGTGTTGGCGTGGGTTTCCTCTGGGTGCTCCGGTTTCCCCCACAAGTTTAATGACATGCGCTATAGGTGAATTGGGTAAGCTAAATTGTCCGTAGTGTATGGGTGTGTATGGATGTTTCCCAGTGATGGGTTGCGGCTGGAAGGGCATCTGCTGTGTAAAACATATGCTGGATAAGTTGGCGGTTCATTCCGCTGTGGCGACCCCAGATTAATAAAGGGACTAAGCCGAAAAGAAAATGAATGAATGAATGATTTACTGCCATTGTGGGAAACAATCACTTATAAAGTAAATAAAAAATATTATTAAGTACATTTATTATGATTTAATTATGAATTATTTACTGCCATTGGGTGAAACAGTTGCTTATAAAAAAGTAAATATTAAATAAAAAAATATTAAATACATTTAAAATGATTTAATTATGAATAATGTACTGCCATTGGCTGAAAAAGTTGCTTATAAATTAAAATATATATTATTAAATAATAAAAAAAATTATACATTCATTATAATTTAATTAGGAATGATTTACTGCCATTGTGGGAAACAAACACTTATAAAGTAAATAAGAAATATTATTTAGTACATTTATTATAATTTAATTATGAGTTATTTACTGCCATTAGGTAAAGCCGTTGCTTATAAAAAAGTAAATATTAAATAAAAAATATTAAATACATTTAATATGATTAACTTATGAATGATTTACTGCCATTGGGTGAAACAGTTGCTTATAAATAAAAAATATATATTAATAAATAAAATAATAATTTAAATACATTTATTATAATTTATACATTTATTATTTATACTTCCAGTACTTTTTTTAACGACAACAGAATCTTTAACCCTTATTGCCATTTTCATAAGGTTTTAGTTGAACTCCAGCAAACATGCTTGTTTTAAAGTAAACAGCTCATTAATTTCCTCCTAATTAACGGCACAGAACGTTTGCAGATGTGCTTTTGGAGGGCTGAATTTTTCAGTTGACTGAATTCTTGGTCAAACGGTGAGGTTTTTACCAGATGTAATGCTGTAAATCTACACACAGTGTTCAGCATCGGCCTTTTAAAAGACCTGAGCGTGCTCTGGGCTCTTGATAAGCTGTGACGAATTGGAGATTGTCACGTTTTAGTGCTGATAAGGCATAAATCGTAAGTCATTCTTGCGGGAGTCTGCCAGCGCTACAAGATTAGAGGCATGCTAATACACGCTTCCAAGCACACAGATCATAGACAAATGGCAGCTCAGAAATTAAAGCCTCGTCTCCGAGATCCAGCTCTGCATGGCTTCACATGAAGAGAGCAGAAAATAAGGCTTGAATCTCTTTTTTTCGTCATTTTCATAAATGCATTTTAAGGGGATTCAATTTTTGCAACCTGTGTTTACAGTAACATTTATATAAATAAAAATATATATATAAAGTTGAGGGAAAAATTATTAGCCCTCCTGTGCAAATGTATTCTTTTTCAAACATCTCTCAAGTGATAAGAAGGTCACTGGTTTGAGTCCCGGCTGGGTCAGTTGGCATTTCTGTGTGGAGTTTGCATCTTCTCCACGTGTTGGCGTGGGTTTCCTCTGGGTGCTCCGGTTTCCCCCACAGTCCAAAGACATGCGCTATAGGTGAATTGAGTAAACTAAATTGGCCGTAGTGTATGTGTATGAATGAGTGTTTGTGGATGTTTCCCAGTACTGGGTTGCAGCTGGAAGGGCATCCGCTGTGTAAAGCATATGCTGGATAAGTTGGTGGTTCATTCTATGGTGGCGACCCCTGATGAATAAAACGACTAAGCTGAAGGAAAATGAATGAATGAATTAGAAATTAGTTAAAACTCGTGTTTAAAATTGTTGATAAAAATCTTCTCTCCATTAAACATCACTTAGGAAGTATTTTTTAAATAATTAAACTAGTAAAATATTATGTCATTGCATATTACGTCACATTATGTCACGGTAAAGACAAAATAGTTATTAAGTTATTAAGTTATTAAAACTGTTATGTTTAAAATGTTAAATAATAAAATATAATACAGTTTATTTACAAAATTATACACAGTCAAGCTCGAAAGTGGGAGAAGCCTGTGTCATTTCCAGTCAAAAGAAAACTTGCTGGTTGAATAAAAGTAACCAAGTCAGAATTTGCCAGGGGGATGAATAATTTTGGGCTTGACTGTATATATAAATTTCAATAATAATTTTGCAATTAAATAATTTAATTTATCATTTGAATTATTTTAGTAAATGTTGCTTGTTGGTGTGAGGTGAAACTAAATGACTAAATATTACATTTTATTACATTCGCCTTTTTGGAGTAGGGTCTGTCTGCGGACTGCAAGACAGGGGCGTAACATGAAGGGGCGTAACTTGTAGTATCTTAGAGGTGTAACTTGAAGTTATGGAGACCCATATGTAAAAACTGTTGTCGGCAAAATGGCGCTGTACATCAGTTATTAACGTCTACACCTACTCCTCACCTAAAGCCAACCATCACAGTTATTAACATCTTTACCTACCACAACCCTAAACCCAACCATCATATTTATTAACGTCTACACCTTCCCCAAACCTAAACCCAACCATCATAGTTATTAATGTCTATACCTTCCCCAAACCTAAACCCAACCATCATAGTTATTAATGTCTACACCTTCCCCAAACCTAAACCCAAGCATCACAGTTATTAATGTCTACACCTTCCCCAAACCTAAACCCAACCATCACAATTATTACCGTCTACACCTTCCCCAAACCTAAACCCAACCATCATCATTATTAACGTCTACACCTTCCCCAACCCTAAACCCAACCCTCATCATTATTAACGTCTACACCTTCCCCAAACCTAAACCCAACCATCATCATTATTAATGTCTACACCTACCCCAACCCTAAACCCAACCATCCTCATTATTAATGTCTACACCTACCACAACCCTAAACCCAACCATCATCATTATTAACGTCTACACCTTCCCCAAAC
>CAIGQV010001633.1:26624452-26636271 GCA_903798115.1 Danio jaintianensis | reverse complement strand
CCATCCATCCATCCATCCATCCATCCATCCATCCATCCATCCATCCAACAACCTATCTATCTATCCATCCATCCATCCATCCATCCATCCATCCATCCATCCATCCATCCATCCACTTTAATCCATTGTATAGCTGTATTTCCTCACTGTCCTCTGACAGACTCTGATGCTGTGCAGTATTATCTTCTGCATCTGATCATCAGCTCATCTGCCTGACCGCAGTGGACAGAGACTCATGTAGTCACACTCGCTTGCAGTGGGCTCAGGCTCTCTGTGAATTATACATCAGAGAGCATGTCAGCCGCCGAGCCCCCTCTGGCCCTCCGCTTCCTTTTTTAAAGAGGCATAATTACTCTGATTTACATTCAGGTGAGCTAACCTCTGCACTCGTGGGGCCGCTAAAACTCACAGGCCCACTTCTGATCTTTAAATACCACGCAAATTTGTTGCAATATTATATGTCAAATGCATTTGCCCCGCTGAAATCATGACATATCAAATGTGGAAATTGATTTAATTTGTAGTCTATCAGTCTCGTTCGCATTCAAAGGTGTTTTTCTTTGATGAAACTGAAGCATGCCAATTAAGACCCCATCGTCATGCTGTTTACCTTAATTTTGCAGTCTGATGCACATATACAGTTGAAGTCAGAATTATTAGCCCTCCTTAATTATTAGCACCCCTGTTATATTTTTTTTCCCCAATTTCTGTTTAACGTAAGAAAGATTTTTTTCAACACATTTCTAAACATAATAGTTTTAATAACTCATTTCTAATAACTGATTTCTTTTGTCTTTGCCATGATGACAGTACATAATATTTTACTAGATATTTTTCAAGATACTAGTATTCTGTTTAAAGTGACATTTAAAGGCTTAACTAGGTTAATTAGTAAAGTTAGGGTAATTAGGTAAGTCATTGTATAACAGTGGTTTGTTCTGTAAACAATCGAAAAAAATATTGCTTAAGGTGGCTATGTTGACCTTAAAACTAAATACTGGACTGATAGCCCCACCTAAAGGACTGATAGCTCCGCCCTAAATGACTGATAGCCCCGCCATAAATGACTGAAAGCTCTGCCCTAAATGCATTCCATGTGACCAGAAATTAAGAAAAGTTATTTTGGGGGAGGAGGGAAGGTTATGGAATTTGATAAAAGGTTATGAGGGCACAGATATACAATTTATAACAACTACTATATAAATATAAAAATAAGAAGAGCAAATTTAAATTTCATGGCTAATTTAAGTCTTTTAAGGCAAAATGAAGCAATACAGATAACTTTTATGATTCATCTTCGCATTCAATTCAATTCATGTTTATTTCTATAGCGCTTTTGCAATGTAGATTGTGTCAAAGCAGCTTAAGTTCTAGTAGATTTAAACTGTGTCAGTCCAGTTTTCAGAGTTGAAGTTCAGTTTAGTTCAGTGTGGTTTAATTATCACTGCTGAAAGTCCAAACACTGAAGAGCAAATCCATCGATGCGCAGCTCCACAAGTGCCAAACCAAGCAAGCCTGTGGCGACAGCGGCGAGGAACAAACTTCACCAATTGACGAAAGTGAAGGGAAAAAAACCTAGAGAGAAACCAGGCTCAGTTGGGCACGACCATTTCTCCTCTGGCCAAACTTCTTGTGCAGAGCTGCAGTCTAGGTGCCGGAGGCTGGAGAAAGCTGGGCGTCCATCGTAGAGAACTGCAGGTGTGAGTAGGTCACCAGCGGGTGTTCAGGCTGGCCCACAGGATCAAAACTCGTCTGTTACTGTAGTCTTTTAGGAATCAGTCTCATGCTGTCCACTCCTCCTTGACCACCTCAATGTCAGCTCAGGATATGGCCTGGTCCAGGATTATGGATACCTTCGCATCATTTCTTCACAGGTCTTGAATCGCATCAATGGCGCTGCATAGTCTCTAGAGACCTTGGAATGAGTATCCCCAGGTGGAAATAGAGAATAAAGAAAATAATTAGCATAGCTGCTGTTCATAGTGCATTTAAACGAGATGCAAAAATGAAGTGCTATAAATGAAAATAGTAGTTATACAAACAGACATAGAAACAAACATGTATGAGTGGAGGAGGAGTGTGTCCTACAGGTGGTTTGTCAAGCCCACTCACCTGCGTATAGCTCATGCATCATAGCGTTATGTGATGCATTGTGTGTATGCTTTACTAAAAGATCGTAATCTAGTTTTGAACTGAGAGAGTGTGTCTGAGCCTCGGACATGATCAGGAAGGCTATTCCAGAGTTTAGGAGCCATAAATGAGAAGACTCGACCTCCTTTAGTAGTAGAGCATTAGTGTAATATCATCATTACAGTTCACACAGATCCTAATAAGAGTCAAAGTTAACACTTGCATTCTGTTTGCAGCAAAAACTGCAACAGGCATCATGACTGTTTCCCTCCTAGAACATCATCTTCATAACAAGACATAACATAACACGTGTGATACAAAA
This sequence comes from Danio jaintianensis, assembly GCA_903798115.1. Taxonomy (NCBI): domain Eukaryota; kingdom Metazoa; phylum Chordata; class Actinopteri; order Cypriniformes; family Danionidae; genus Danio; species Danio jaintianensis. The sequence goes on along the minus strand of CAIGQV010001633.1, from coordinate 26,633,819 downwards.
GCATTTTATTCCAAGATGCTGCAGTTAATAACTAAAACTTTGTGATTTAAAGGGATAGTTCACCCAAAAATCTAAATTTACTTACTATTTACTCACCCTCAAGTGATTCCAAACCTTTATGAGTTTCTTTATTCTATTGAACACGAAAGAAGATATTTTGAAGAAAGCTAAAAACCAGTAATCAAAGTCAGTGGTTACAGGTTTTCAGCTTTCTTCAAAAGATCTTCTTTTGCGTTCAACAGAAAAAGAAACTTATACAAGGGTAAATGATGACAAAAACATTCATTTTTCTAGGTGAACTGTCCCTTTAAGGTCTGCAATATGCATAGCAGGCAGGCCTACTGTATCGGCTAGCCTAAAACATAATTTTATAACAGAATGCAGAAATTTTTATTAGTTTTTAATATGAGACCACTTTCTTACTTCTTATTCAAGCCGAAATAAAACAAATACAGTAAGACTTTCTCCGGAAGAAAAAATATTATAGGAAATACTGTGAAAAATTCCTTGCTCTGTTAAACATCATTTGGGAAATATTTGAAAAAGAAAAGAAAATCACAGGAGGGTGAATAATTTTGATTTCAACTGTACGTTGTGGACAAATATATGGTTTGACTTTACAAGAAAATACTTCTTGGTTTCTGGAAAATTATCTCTTGAGTTCAAAATGCAAAAAAACAAAAAAAAACGTGGGATTTTCCTCCAGGATTGTAGATCTGTCTGATTAATAATTGACTGTTCCTCTGGAAATGAATTTGCGCCGTCCGTCTCCCTTCATGTATTTTTAAGTGTTATATTTCTTTTTGCGCTGACCGTGTTCATCTCAGGGGTTTGTTTTGAGGGTCAGGTCGGGTTATTCACAGATGAATCCTTCAGAAAACAAGGTTTATCCCGCTAGGCTTTCCTTGACCGCAGTGCTGACGGGAAAAAACAATCAGAAACAGAATCAGGTTATCAAATGCTGGTTAGCTTGCATTAAACATAAACTGGCTGCATGAAGTTAATCTGTATTTTCCTTTTTTTTACCCTTTTGTTTACTTTCTTATTGAAATTCTACATCATATTAAAGAAATCTTATTTATATTTATATTTTTAATTAATTATTTTCTACATTTTTTTATGTTTTGTAGTCTATCTATATATATCTTCAGCCTGTCTGTCTATCGTTCTTTTTTATCTATCTATCTATTGTTCTGTGTATCTATCTGTCTCTCTGTGTCTGTCTATCGAATATATCATTCTATTATTCTATCATTCTATCCATCCATCATTCTGTCTTTCTATTGTTCTATCTGTCATTATATTGTCTATCTATCTATCCATCTATCTATCCATCTATCCATCTATCCATCTATCTATCTATCTATCTATCTATCCGTCTGTCTGTCTGTCTGTCTATCAAAAGTTCTATCATTCTGTTTATCATTTTCTCTATCATTGTTCTATTAATTTATCTATCATTCTATCTATTGTTCTATCATTCTATCTATTGTTCTATCATTCTATCTATTGTTCTATCATTCTGTCTATCATTTTATCTGTCTCATTCTATGGTTCTGTCTATGGTTCTATCATTCAATCTATCTTCTATCTCATCTTCTATCTATCGTTCTATTTTTTTTCTTTCTATCTATCCAACCATCCATCCATCCACCATTCTGTTTATTGTTCTATCAGTCGATCGTTATGTCTATCTATCCATCAATCAATCAATCCTTATTTCATTCTATTGTCTATCCATCCATCAATCAATCCATCAATCAATCATTCTGTTGTCTATCCATCCATCCATCCATAAACATAAACTGGCTGCATGAAGTTAATCTGTCTTTTCCTTTTTTTTACCCTTTTGTATACTTTCTTATTGAAATTCTACATCATATTAAAGAAATCTTATTTATATTTATATATATTTTTTTAAATATTTTCTATATTTTTTCTATTTATCTATATATATCTTCAGCCTGTCTGTCTATCTGTTTCTTTTTTTATCTATCTATCTATTGTTCTTTGTATCTGTCTCTGTCTTTCTGTCTCTCTGTCTTTCTGTCTATCGAATATGTCATTCTATTGTTCAATCATTCTATCCATCCATCATTCTGTCTTTCTATTGTTCTATCTGTCATTATATTGTCTATCTATCTATCCATCTATCCATCTATCTATCCATCTGTCTTTCTGTCTGTCTATCCAAAGTTCTATCATTCTGTTTATCATTTTCTCTATCATTGTTTTATTAATTTATCTATCATTCCATCTATTGTTCTATCATTCTGTCTATCATTTTATCTGTCTATCATTCTATGGTTCTATCTATGGTTCTTTCATTCAATCTATCTGCTATCTCATCCTCTTTCTATCATTCTATCTATTGTTCTATATATCATTGTATTTTTTTTCTTTCTATCTATCCAACCATCCACCCATCCACCATTCTGTCTATTGTTCTATCAGTCTGTTGTTATGTCTATCAATCAATCCATCAATCAATCATTATGTTGTCTATCCATCCATCTATCATTCTGTCACTGTTTATCAAATTTATTGATACCATCTCTTTTTGTTTCTTATATTCTCTCATGAAAACGCAATGAAAACTCATGAAAATCTCTCTGTATTCTGAGAGCTCACGTTTTATAATGCATTAGTTTTCCAGTGTAAAAATAAATCAACCCTTTTTCTCATTAAACACCTTTTTCTACGAACTGAAGGAATTTTATTTAAAATCTATCATTCTACCATTCTACCTATCATTCTATTCTGAGTGCTCACATTTTATAATGCATAAGATTTCCAGTGGATAAAATCGACCTTTTTTCTCATTAAACACGTGTAACCCACCGGTTCTACTGCACCCAAACCGGTCTGAGCTGGGATCGAACCGCAGATTCTTTGCATGGGAGTTGGTTGCTCTAACAAGGAGGCTAAAGACCATGGGCTCTAGCATGTGTCGCTAAAGCACCTTTTGAGGTCAGAGGAGTGAGGTTTACCTGCACAGCACTTTGCTAGATGGCCTCTGTTACATTCACCCCAATAAATTCCATCCCGGACGAGCCCCCACATGTAACCCACCAGTCCTACTGCACCCAACCTGGTCTGAGCTGGGATCGAACCGGTGATTCTTTGCATGGAAGTCGGTTGCTCTAACAAGAAGGCTAAAAACCATGGCCTCTAGCGGCTGTCACTAGAGCACCTTTTGAGGTCAGGGAAGTGAGGTTTACCTGGCACTTCGCTAGCTGGCCTCTGTTACACTCACCTCAATAAACCTCACTCCCATCCCAGGCGAGCCCCCACATGTAACCCACCGCTCCTACTGCACCCAACCCGGTCTGAGCTGGGATTGATCCAGCGATTCTTTGCATGGGGTTTGATCCCAGCTCAGACCACATTGGGTGCAGTAAAACTGGTGGGTTACACACCTTTTGCTACAAATTGAAGCAATTTCATTTAGAAAACTAATTTCATTAAAAGTCGACCTCAAAAGACTCAATATTCTCTTTCTCTATCTCCTCAGCCAAGTTCTGTGGTGATCCAGGAATCCCGGGCCGGGCCAGGCGAGAAGGTCAGAGCTTCATCTTTAAAGCTGAGGTGACGTTCAGCTGCAGCGCCCCCTATGTGCTGGTGGGCTCCTCCACACGCACTTGCCAAGCAGACGCCACATGGAGCGGCACTCAACCACGCTGCATCGGTACATTTACTTCTAAGAAGAACGTTTTCCCCTCATCATTAAATACTTAATCATTTAATCATTAAAGAGGCTGTACAGTATGTAGAATTTAACAACTATTGTCTTTAGTGTCTCCGGTGGCTGTTCAAGTGAACTGCAGCTGCAACTTTTTTATGTATTAATATACTGTCATACACTGTAAAAAATAATATGACAAAATGCCATCACAAAAAAAGCTTTTTTTTATGTTACTTTAACTTATTTTTATAAGGTAATTGGGTTTCAACTAATTTTAATAGGTTATACAAAGTTTAATTTAATATTTTTAGTCTGTTTGACTGATGTAAGTTGAGATGATTAGAAAAGATCAATTGATTCAACTAAAAAATTAAAGGCACTAAGAATTTGTTTTACAGTGTAAGTAGTTTTTGGATGTGAAAAGTAACATCAGCATGACAATAAAAAAAATGTATTACTAAAATTCTAAAAATTGCTAAAATGATCATGTTTTTAAAATCACGAATAATTACTAGAAGAGAAACATTGAATTAAAATATAACATTTTGTATGATCATTTATTATTTATTATATATTAAAAAGTACAGATCTGAATCAATGTGTTTAATTCATATTTTGACATTTTATATTCACATGGACTGACTGTTTCAAGTTACTATAATCTCCTATGTTAAGCTGCTTTGACACAATCTACATTGTAAAAGCGCTATAGAAATAAAGATTATACAGAACAAAGGTATAAGAGAACAATAGATATTTAAAATGTTAAAGTAGACACAATACACTCAAAAAATGATGTTTATTCAAGCTATTTAAGTAAAATGAGCTGAAACAACACAATTCTTGAGTTTTTTGGGACAATTGATTGTTTTGTTCAGTCTACTTAAATTTGTAAAATCTAATAAGTTGACTTAATTATTTCATGTTTCTCCACACAAATCGATTGTGTGGAACCCTGCATTTTTTTACAGCGTACTCTGTCAGAAATAAAGGTACAAAAGCTGTCACTGCAGTGGTACCCTTTCAAAAGGTACATATTTGTACTTTCTGAGGTAATAATATGTACCTTTAAGGATCCTTTAGCTATTAACATGTACACTTTTAACATTTAATTAGAAAGGGTACCGTATCATTGACTTCAGTGATCAGCTTTTGTACCTTTAATTCTAAGAGTGTATGCATCCTAAGTATTAAAAAACATCACTATACATTGTATTTGAAATGGACACTGCATGGGACTTATATACATTTCATTTCAATTGAATAAACCTGAAGTCTTGCCACCAGCATGTTTTTTGTTTTTTTTACTGGAACACTCCACTTTTTTGGAAATGGGCTAATTTTACAACTCCCCTAGAGTTAAACATTTGAGTTTTACCATTTTTTAATCCATTTAGCCAATCAATGGGTCTGGCAGGAGCACTTTTAGCTTAGCTTAGCATAGATCATTGAATCGGATTAGACCATTAGCAAACTCGTTCAAAAAAAAAAAAGGTTTTAGATAATTTTTCTATTAATCTTGACACTTCTGTAATTACATTGTGTACAAAGACAGATGGAAAGTTGTTAATTTCTAGGTCAATATGGTTAGAATCTATACTCTAGCAAAATAATCCAGGAAATTTGCTGCCGTACCAACTTGCAATATAACCTACCTAGCTGGGGTTTATTTTTAGGTGCTGCATAATATCATTGTTCCTGCTACAGCCATTAAACTCATTTTCTAGCGAGATGCTAATGGTCTAATCCAATTTAATGATTGATGCTAAGCTAAGCTAAAAGTGCTCCCGCCAGACCCGAAGATCGGCTGAATGGATTCAAAAATGGTAAAACTGTACTATTTAACTCTAATTTCCTATTTCTAATTTCCTATCTAACTGCCTATTTCCAAAAAAAAGTGAAGGGTTCCTTTAACCTTGAATGTCACATCCATACACTGTAATATCCACTCCAGCTTTGATCTATGAACATTACATGACCATTACGACCCTCTTCTCCAGGTCACTGCCATTACATCAACCACTATGTCTGCTTTTCATAATCCAATTATGAAGATCAGAAAATGACAGTTTCATTCTTCCTTCACCACAGAACCGACCCGAACGACGTGCGAAAACCCTGGCACTCCAGAATTCGGCTCTCTGAACAGCAGTCTGGGCTTTAAGGTAAGAAGCAGCGGATCTTGGACTGTCTTGGCCTCTTATATCAAAGCCATTATGATGAGAGTTAGTTCAAAAGGGCCCATTTCTGTCAGTTGTAGCCTGCTTTTATCTTCAAGTGCGAAAACGGCCCCTTTCAAATGGCACAATGTGACTTTTGATGTGCCTATTAAGGGCTGAAAGTCATATTTTCCATCATCGCTGAGACAAAAGGATATTCGCTCGCCGGGTGACAGAATCATCCAAAGGCGTTAATGCCACATGAGAGAGTCGAGTGCGAGGTTTTGTCATCTTTCCGGACCAGCCCGTCTTTTATGAGTGTAATTGATTTATTGTCAAGTTGATTCAGTCAAATGCTGTTTGAAGAGCAGTTTCAGGATGTGTGACTGACTGACTCTTAATGTCTGGAGAGAGTTTACTCTTCAGACGCTCATGATATCCAGCGCAGTTCATCTGACACCGCTTTTCGGGTTAGTAGTGGTCAACTATATATATATATATATTTTTTAAATAAGCAATGCTTATGTTAAAGAAACACACATTTTTTTTGGAAACAGGCTCATTTTATTACTCCCCCAGAGATAAACAGTTGAGTTTTACCATTTTTGAATCCATTGAGCCAATCTCTGGGTCTAGCACTTTTAGCTTAGCTTAAATCTGATTCAAATCATTGAATCAGATTGGACCATTAGCATCTCAATAAACAAAAGAGTTTCGACAATTTTCCTATTTCAAGCTTGACCCTTCTGTAGTTACATCATATACTAAGACTGACAGTAAATGAAAAGTTTTTTGTTTTTTGCAAACAGGCTCATTTTACTACCCGTGAGATAAATAGTTGAGTTTTACCATTTTTTAACCCATTCAGCCGATCTCTGGGTCTGGTGGAAGCACTTTTAGCTTAGCTTAGCATAAATCATTGAATCTGATTAGACCATTAGCATCTCAATAAACCAAAGAGTTTTGATAATTTTCCTATTTCAAGGTTGACTCTTCTGTAGTTACATCGTATACTAAGACTGACAGTAAATTTAAGTTTTTGTTGTTTTTTTGGAAACAGGCTCATTTTACTGCTCCCCTAGAGTTAAGCAGTTGAGTTTTACCATTTTAGCTTAGCTTAGCATAAATCATTGAATCAGATTAGACCATTAACATCTCAATAAAAAGATGCTAAGATTAGAACATTAGCATCTCTATAAAAAGATTTTAGATAATCTTTCAACATTTTCTGATAATCTTGACACTTCTGTAATAACATTGTGTACAAAGACAGATGGAAATTTGCTATTTTTTTAGGTTGATATGATTAGGAACTATATTCTCATTCTGGTGAAATAATCAGCAATAAGTACATTTTGTTGCCATACCATGCAGTGCCTGAAAACTGGCTAACTTGCGTCAATATAACCTACCTAGCTGGGGACTATTTTCAGATGCTGCATAATATCATTGTTCCTGCTACAGCCATTAAACTCATTTTGTGCAAGATGCTAATGGTCTAATCCAATGTAATTATTTATGCTAAACTAAGCTAAAAGTGCTCCCGCCAGACCCGAAGATTGGCTGAATGGATTAAAAAATGGTAAAACTGTACTATTTAACTCTAGGTCAGGGGTGTCCAAACTCCGTCCTGGAGGGCCGGTGTCCTGCATAGTTTAGCTCCAACTTGCTTCAACGTACCTCCCTGGAAGTTTCTAGTATACCTAGAAAGAAACTTGATTAGCTGGTTCAGGTGTGTTTAATTGGGGTTGGAACTAAAATATGCAGGACACTGACCCTCCAGGATCGAGTTTGGACACCCCTGCTCTGGGTGTCTGTTTCCAAAAAAAGTGGAGCACTTTTTTTGCTTAGCTTAGCATAAATCATTGAATCAGATTAGACCATTAGCATCTCAATAAATCAAAGATTTTCGATACTTGTCCTATTTCAAGCTTAACTCCTCAGTAGCTACATCATGTACTAAGACTGATGGTAAATTAAATGTGCTATTTTCTAGGTTGATATGGTTAGGAACTGTACTCTCATTCTGGTGTAATAATCAAGAGACTTTGCAGCCGCACTATGGCTGTAGCAGGAGTAATGATAGTATGCAAATAGTCCTCAGCTAAGTTGGTTATATTGACGTTAGCCATGCTGCAATGTATGACAGCAAAGTTGAAAAAAAATTATTCTGAAAGTGATCCCAATTATATAGTTTTTCGATATCATTTCTCTATAGCTTTTAATCGTTATAGCTGTGGTCTGAAATATGCTATTGTTTTACATTCAGAACGATTTTTATTACGATGTTCTTTATTGTTATCCCCCATTTTGAGGCCGACCGCAACTTGGCGTAGGAGTGCGGTTTCCCCGCCCACCGAATTGATTGACAGCTGCGTGTTAACATGTCTCCATAGTAACACGTGTAATCATATCCACAAGACGTGCGCAAAGCAACCGGGATTTAACGATCTCTTCAGCTCTCTGTGTATAGCAGCACCTCAAGAATGAGTTTTACAAGTTTAAAACATTTCTAAAACAGTGCATGTTTGTAATAAAGACAGTAAAATCACTTCATAATTCATCACCACAGCCGCATGTTAGTACAATTATAAAAGAAGACTCTTCAGTCCCGGTTCATGCACTTAAATTAGGTTTATTTTGTACATTAACATAACGGATATCCATACAGCAGTGGATATTAACGTGTATCCTGTCACATATGCAGTGTCAAAACAGTGCAAAGCTAAAAGCTTGTGTGTGTGTGTGAGCGAGCGCGTGCATGCGCGCAAAATTCATAACGACATTGTGTGTGACTCGTTGTTATAGAAAGGCTTGAATTAACTCCACAACAAATACATCAAATAACCATTGGTAAAGTTTTTACTGTAGTAAGGGAGATCTGCTTCATTCTTGTCTGAGATGCAGCAGAAGAAGCAACACCCATCATAGCAATAGTGAGCGATCTCTTTGGCTCTGACACGCACGTGGGAATGGTGGGCGGGGAGAAGCAGCTCATTTGCATTAAAGGCACAGGCACCAATACAGCTACAAAGTCAAAACAGCTCAAATGTCTAATATACACAAAGGTATAATAAATAATCTGATGGGTATTTTGAGCTGAAACTTTACAGACACATTCTGGAGACATAAAAGACTTATATTAAATCTGGAAAAAGGGGTAAACTAGGTGCCCTTTAAGGCTGAAACATACTCTGTATTACACAAATGTTTATTTTGTTTGTTTGTTTGTTTTCTGTTTTGTTTTCCTTTATTTTTTGTTTTGTGCTTTGCTTCACTTGACTTCTTTTATTTTGTTTTGTGTTGCGCTATTTGTCTGTTTTGTTTTAGTTTGCTTTAGTTTCTCACAGAAATGCAGTTTGAAGCACAAATGTTACTAAATCTTTTATGTTTGTTTGTTTGTTTGTTTTTTGCTTTATTTTGCTTCACTTCTTTTATTTGTTGTGTTACTTGTGTTTGTTTTAGTTTAGTTTAGTTTAGTTTAGTTTAGTTTAGTTTAGTTTAGTTTAGTTTAGTTTAGTTT
>CAIGQV010001633.1:26597684-26608896 GCA_903798115.1 Danio jaintianensis | reverse complement strand
TATATATATATATATATATATATATATATATATATATATATATATATTTTATTATTATTATTATTATTTTTTTTTTTTTGTAGAAACTGTGATGCTTTCAGGATTTTTTTATTAAATAAAAAGTTCAAAACCATAGCATTTACAGTGCTCAGCATAAATGAGCACACACCATTTTGAAAATGAATATTTTTATCCATTTCTCAGTGAAGGTAATATATCTTGGAGCATTTGAACAAAACAGATTTATTAAACAGATATATTTATTAAAATAATATTTCAGTCACGGAACATCTTTAGAAGTAGAAAGATTATAAAAGTGAAATATTGCAAAAATAAAAATTACAAACTTCAAAAATTTCACTGAAATTGTATATATTTTCTTTCTTTATCTTGATTTTCCTCTATTTTCAATTTTATATTTTTCTCTAACATATAAATTTGGGTGCTCATAATTTTGGACAGTTAGTTGGATAGTGTACTTATTTTTGGACAGTTATTTTTGTTAGATTAGCTCCAAATTTGGCTCTGTACTGACTGTAGGAGCCATTTGTTTACTTTATTTAAAGGTTTATGTTGTTAATCATGATTTCCTTCATTTTGGAGATATGCATCCCCTGCTGGCCAGAGCAAGAAAAGCCTGGTGTGGCCAACTGGGGAAGGGCTTGCTGGGAGCATGGTCTTTAGACTTTACCTTCAGTCTGTTTGGTGGCCAAAGTTGTTTGATTTTGTTTATTTGATATCAGTTTTGTGTTCAAATTATCTGTAAATTAACTCTACAATAAATAGCAACAAATGAAGACTTGTCGTTCCATGTACTGTAACTAAGGATGCGTCTAAACCCCTCAGCAGACCCAAGATGTGACTAATATGGAATTTTGATTAAGGATAGTCACTGACTAATCTAATGTATATGCACAATTATAATATTGTATAGCATCTTATAGAAAATATTAATTTACAAGATAGATTTGTGAAGGGTGTACTCATTTTTGTTGAGCACTGTATATTAAACAGAAATCTCCTTACTGTCATTTTTCATCACTTTCATGCATGCCTGGTGAATAAAAGTATTACTGTCTCTTTAAAAAGAGTAACTTTACAACAATTGTGTAGTTTTATATCAGAAAATACACTTCATGAAATCCATTTAAATAAAAATGTTTTATATATGTAAAAAAATCTGCATGGTAATCTCTGATTAGCATGATCCATTGAATGTAAAAAAAAATAAAAAAATGCATAAATCATCTAAAATGTTTTCTCTATTTATCAGGAACTTGAACACAAACCAAAAATATCTAATTATTCCTAGCAAGTCTGACAGTGGTCCAAAAACAGCTTTGTTTTTTACGAAACCCTCTAGTTGAGAGCAAATAAAAGCAAAACTGTGAAACTAATGTTATAAAGTGGATAATTCACACTCTGCGATCTAATTGGATGCAGTCAACGCTGCTGTGAAGTAGCCAATATTTACACACCTGTCATCACAAAGTCGAATTTTATATTGTTGTAAATGTAATAAATATTAATCCAAATACATTTGCATTAATGAGCAGGTGCGCGCCATGAAGTGGCCACTAAATCAACACAAGATACGTTTTAATGGTTTGTCTTCTGAACGCAGGTGTTTACAAGAGTAGAGACGCCCGTCTGACGCTGCGTCTGTATCACATGAAAACTCTGCTCAAAAACACCTACAGCAAGACCACCGAAGAGACCATGATCATGGACGGCTTCGTAAGTTTCATTTAGGGTTTCTAACTCTAAAGTACGCCTATTATGCAAAAGTCACTTTTATAAGGGGTTTACAGTGTGTGAATATAGCCAGCCTCTAATGGTCAAAATTAATTATTTCTATTTTCTATAGTCACACTTGTATGTAGAAACACTTTGATTGACATTCTCTCTTTGTACATGTCATCGGAGGGGGAAAGCCCCGCCCATTAGTGACCATCTCTCCCTCATTAGCATAAACAGCCCTGAGTGAGAAGCAGCCGTCTGCCATTAGAGATTTACCATCTGAAGATAATGTCAGCGACTATGCTATGCTGATGTACAGGCGTTTGTGGCTCCACCCTCTTTTGAAAAGAGCACAATCTCATTTGAATTTAAAGCGACAGTCTCCAAAACGGCACAATTTGGATTAAAGCCTAAAATGGGCAGTTTCAAAGAGTTATAAAACATTTTTTGTGGTGTATTTTGAGCTTAAACTTTACATAAACACTCTAGGGACATCAGAGACTTAATTTAGATCTTGTAAAAATGTGCATAATAGGTCCCCCTTTAAAGGTCCTTGCTTTTCTCTCAATAGCTATGTTTCTGTTGACTTATTTTCATGCTCATTTTGGAATATCGCATCAACAATTGCTTAATGGAAATTCCAAGACTCACATATATTTTGAAAATGCACTTAAAAACGTTTAAAAGAGCACAAATGAGTAGGATGAATTTTTGTCTAATAATAAAAAAGTGCATAAACTATGATGTAAACACATTTGCAGAATAAATTCCAGCATGCACATCACTGCAAAAAATATCTAAAAAGTCAAAATATCTAAGAAGCATTTTCTAGACAATAAAAAATATATTGTTTTATTTTCAGAAATAATAAGTCAATATTAAGTTAAATAATCTACCAGTTGTGTAAGTGAAATAAACTTGCATTAAACCAAAAACTACATTATTTTACTTACCCCGTTGGCAGATTACTTACCCCGTTATTACAGATTACTACTGCTTGTTTTAAGGAAAAACTTACTTAATTTTGACTTATTATTTCTGAAAATAAAACAATATTTTTTACTTGCTTCTTGATTTAAAATGCTTCTTTAGCAGATCATGTGATAACAAAAAAAAAAAAGCTTTTCTGTCAGAGCTGGGACAGCATTAATGGACAAACCAGTGGGCCGACCACATTGTAAAATATCTGAAATCTTGTTTTGGTCTTTCTAAAATCCCTCAGCCAAAGTCTGTCATCAAAATGGTTTATTATTATTACCTAAAGAACTATCTTGGCTTCTCCTACACTAGCAAATTTCATTTTTTATATATATTTGGTGCCAGTTGTGACAATTTTGTTCTCTTTTTGCTTATTAATCTAATTCGCATCTTTGGATGGAAACAGAGTTATTGGTTGGATTTGCTGTAGGTTTAAGTTGGAAATTTTCTGAGCAGTAACAGAACAGATTTCTTCTCTGTGCAGTAAGTAGTGTTTTGTTGTAATATATCTGCCTATTTTTTAACTTGACAGTGAAAGAAAAGCTGTATTCTGAGAGCAATAGACTGCAACACACTGTGATATTGCACAGAACATCCACTGTATTGAGGAGAATATGAGAGAACATGATGTTCATGTCTTGTTGTTCTTCTCCTCCAGGTCTCTGCTGACCATGAAGGAAACACATACTTGTTTCAAGGCTTTATACAAGGTAGAGACTATGGCCCATTTGGACTACAGAGACAAGGTACGCTACATTTCATTAATAGTAGTGCTGGGCAAAGATTAATTGTATTTAATTGCATCCAAAAAAAAAATTTTCTTTGTAATATATGTATATATGTGTGTGTATTTTATTTATATATAATGAGTAAATCATGCTCAATCATACATAAAAATAAAACTATGCAAAAGGTATTTACATATATATTTAAATGTATATCTTTTTATCATATATATATATATATATATATATATATATATAAAAACATTCTCAAACATATGCATGCATGTGTATTTATATATACATAATAAATATACACAGTACACACACATATATTACATATATACAAATCTTTATATATATATATATATATATGTTTTTTTCTTTTATTAGTAATTGCAATCGTCTTATGACCAGGTAACACTTACATTTAGTGACAGTTTGAATACATTCACTCTGTCATCATTATATTGTTAATTTAACTTACAAATCTTATTATAGGCACTTAGCAACATTTATAATTCACATTTAATGGAAATGTCAGTACTACTTATTTAGAGCACCTCTTTCATATAATTGTCTTAAACACATGGTGTGTCATCTAAAACTGAACATATGTGATTCACTATGGCATCATATTATGTTTGATGTAAGAATAGCATAATTGCTAATTTATCATTTTATTCGTCTTATTATAGACACCTAGCAACAGTTAAAGTCCACATATAATCATAACATCAATGCTCTCTCACAATAAATTACATAATAAATTATATAATTCACACTGTAACAAATGGTCATGAATTTAAATTTTATTTTTGCTATTTCTGCAGAATTTTGTTTTAAAAAAATCTGTGGTTTATGTGGAATGATTTTGAAAGTATAGTAACTTGTCACGGTCTCAGGAAGATTGAGGGAGCGAGGACTCAGATGCAACATAAGATGGCTTTTATTTACTAAAAACAAAACAGAAAGACAACAAAAACCACCCCGAGGGGGAAAAACATAACTAAACACAAAAAGGCACACAAACTTGACTGGGCTGGCAAGACAGGACTGAAGCAGGAACACAGGGGAGTATTGACGACGAACTGGCACAGGACAGCAGACATGAGGAGAATATAAGCAGAAATAATTAACAAACAGACAGACAGGTGAACAGGATAAACTAATAATGGGTTAACAAGGAGGGTGGGACTAGACAATAGACAGGAGAGCACATGATACAAAGAAACACCACAAGCCATGTGCTCACATGAAACAAGACTAGAACATGCAGCCAATGAGAGAACTCATTAACCATGTGTCCACAAAGCACAAAACTAAAGCACGCGGCCACAATGTAAACACCGAGCCATGTGCTTAGACAACACCACAAACAAAACACAAGACACGAGCACACGATAAGTGAAAACACCTTACCGTGCGCTCACACATGCAACATGCATGTTCCGATCCCAGCGCCAACTGAAACAGAAACCTACTAGACTGCAGCGCTGAGAACGAAACAACATGCCGCGAACACCACAACAAAACACACCAGGACAAGAGCGCGCATCTAGAGCACGTCCGGAACTCACGCGCCAGCATCAAGCGGGAGCGCACACGACCCGAGTGCAGTCACGATGGCACTCATACAGAGACACACAATGACAGAAAACGAGTGCTCAACCCGAGAAAACTCGAGCCGAGCAGTGACTAGTGTCTGGACTCTGCCACCAAAACAAGAATTAACAAGCCGGAGTGGCAGAATCCTGACATAACTAAAAACTACTGAAAGGCAGAACATATTACTTTACAAACTGTACATTAATCATATATACATACTGCAAAAAAAAATGTTTTCCCTTAGTTTTTGCCTTGTTTCTAGTGAAAACATCTAAAAATTCTTAAATCAAGAAGCATTTTCCAGACAAGCAAAAAATGTTGTTTTGTTTTCAGAAATAATTAGTCAAAATGAATTGTGTTTTTCCTTAAAACAAGATAAATAGTAGCGTGTTTTCAGGAAATACTTATTAAATCTTGACTGATTACTTCTGAAAACAAAGCAACATTTTTTTGCTTGTCTAGAACAGTGGTTCTAAGTGGGGGTCGCGGGACAATGAGAGAATTAATTTTACTAAACTATTAGAATTACCATATTTTATCCTTAACCTACAGAAGAAAAAAATAGTAGTTTATAGATACATTAAAAAACAACATGCAAATAAAAAAATCTGCCTTTTGATTTTTTTTGTGACCACTGGGGTGATTACATTATATTAAAGACACAGCAATAGCGTCAGATGCAGCACATTGATTTTGTTACACCAGGTTAAACTTTCTGATATCTTTACAGCACTCGCGTACATAAAAATAAATACAGGCCACAACTGAACATGGAGGATGGTCTCCGAGTGGCCTTCTCCAAAATTAAACGATGAATAGACTTGGGCCTATTGGTATGTGTGCAAGGTTTATAGATTTATAACCACCTCAGAGGATCGGGGGTCGCGAGTCACTGGCATTGTTATTTTGGGGGTCGTGGGCTAAAACGTTTGGGAACCCCTGGTCTAGAAAATGCTTCTTGATTTAAGAATTTTTAGATGTTTGGACTAGAAGCAAGACAATGTTTTGTAGTGTATTTGCATATTATTCAACAATATTACTGAAATAAATATGAAAACTGAATAAATATATATTTACGCACATTTACATAAGTAAATAAATAGACTTAATAATGGGCTAAAAAATTTGTAGATTTCTGAGGCCACAGATTTCGTGCGGGCATACAAATAAGTCATTGCCTCTTTAGATTACTCTGTTTGACCTTCTAATTTTACTTGAATAATTAATGTTACCTTGACACGTCTCATTTTTGCTCATGACTATTTCCCATCATGCAGGTCTGAACATTCTGGAGCCCACCAGGAGTCCTGAGATCCCACCCAGAACCAACAGCAGCTCTGTGGCCATCGCGATTCTTGTGCCTTTCTTTGCCCTCATTTTTGCAGGCTTTGGCTTTTATCTCTATAAACAGAGGTAGGTGCGATCTCAAGGGAAGTACAGAAGGAAAACGATTCCCAGCGGTCACCTTGATGTCAAAACCACATCAATTTGACATTGACTTCAAAAAACATGTCAAAACTGCAAATCCATTTGATGTCAGACCTTGACGTCTATTTGACATCCGCACATTGATGCTCTTTTGACCACCAAAATAACGACACAAAAAGTATTGTAATAAAATAATAATTCCTTACATTTATATAGAGTTTTTCAGGACACTCAAAGCGTGTGAACCCCCATAAAAAAATTTTATTCATCTGAAAGATTCAATTATTTATTAATTTTCCTTTGGCTTAGTCCCTTATTCATCAGGGGTCGCCACAGCAGAATGAACCACCAACTATTCCAGCATATGTTTTACGCAGCGGATGCCCTTCCAGCCACAACCCAGTACTGGGACACACCCATACACACTCATTCACACACACACTACGGCCAATTTAGTTCATCCAATTCACCTATAGCGCATGTCTTTGGACTGTGGGGGAAACCGGAGCACCCAGAGGTAACCCACGTCAACACGGGGAGAACATGCAAACTCCACACAGAAACTGGCCCAGCCAGGACTCGAACCAGCGAGGCAACAGGGCTAACCACTGAGCAACCATGCTGCCCAAGCTTAAATTACAAGTTTACACTGGATTTTGTATCCCTACACTGCATGTAAACTACCTTTAAGTTAAAACAACATGAAATTGACATCTAACTAGGGATGTAACGATTCGATACGATTCACCATACTAATCTCACGATATGATTTAGTCACGATTTTTTTACAAAATTATTTGAAACAAACCTTAAGGTGAAGAGCCCCTTCATTTTTTTTTTTTTTAAATGCTGCACATTTTTTGCAAAATAATGTATTTTCTGCCATAACTAAATTGCTATTTTAAAAACAAACAAACAAAAAATAATAATAATAATAATAAAAACTAAAGAAGGCTCATTTATATAAACAAACTAAAACTGTGACTGTGCTGGGATTGACATTTTTAAAAAGAAATATCAGCATATCTATGTTTTCTGGGATAAGCTGAGGTCTTTGCACATTTACAATGACCCCTGCTGATGAAAAAAACTCTTTCACTGGGGACTGAGATGGCTGGTGTGAAGAGGTAAGCCTTTCCTAAACCAGAGAGCAGTGTATACAGATGTGGTCAATAGGCCCTCTGATCCAGCGGACTGGCCACTGACATAAAATACTGATTATAAAATTACTAATTATATAGTAGGATAGAGACAGGAGTTGAACATGATTATGAAGGTGAATAATTAATATTAGTGGGTAGTACAATCGCCTCACAGCAAGAAGGTCGCTGGTTCGAGCCCTGGCTGGGTCAGTTGGCATTTCTGTGTGGAGTTGGCATGTTCGCGTGGGTTTCCTCCGGGTGCTCCGGTTTTCCCCCCCCAAGTCCAAAAACATGTGGTATAGGTGAATTGGGTAAGCTAAATTGTCCGTAGTGTATGTGTGTGAATGGGAGTGTATGGGTGTTTCCCAGTGATGGGTTGCAGCTGGAAGGGCATCCGCTGTGTAAAACATATGCTGGATAAGTTGGCGGTTCATTCTGCTGTGGTGACCCCAGATTAATAAAGGGACTAAGCCGAAAAGAAAATGAATGAAAGTATAAGTGTGATACACTTAAGAAGAGATAATCTTAAACAAGTTTGAATATTCAATAATAAGCAAATTATTAAAATGTGCATAAACTAACTTGAAAAGGAGAGGGTAAAAATAATCTAATACCTGGTTCTGTAACAGCACAGCTTTCTCTTTCAGTCTTACAAACATCTTCACACTTTCGTTATGAAAACACTGATGCACCGTGTGATCTCCGTAGCACTCGTCAGAGCAAGTGGAGCTGCAAATCATCCGGTCCGCTTGGTTTGGCTTATTAGTTTTTTTGCATATAGACATCTGTGACAGTAGTTTTTCACTGTGCTGACGGTTTATGTGCATCATATACGTTGTTCTGTTAGTGTAAGTAAGTGTCTTTTTGCAGTATTTTCGCACAGTTTGTGTTTTGTCTGGCGCACTTCACCGCTGTCATTTTACTCTGCCACCCCACGTCTTGCTCGCAGCTTATGTGCAGGTAAAGCGAGATTGCACCTGTAAACACAGCGCCCCCTCTGTTCAAAAAATGTAGCGCGATTCATTTAACATTTCAACCGGTTTGATTCGTCACATATTTTAATTGATTTTCAACCGGCTCACGGCGAATCGTTACATCCCTACATCTAACATTAGCTATGTTTCCATCCAAAGATGCAAATTAAATTTATGCGCAAAACTGGAATATCGCATAAAAGACGTGTGAATAAAGCAGCATTTCCATCCAATGAGTCAAAGTGAACAAAATCGTCACTTCCTTATATACTGGTGACAAATAACAAAAGTAAAAACGTAATTTGCTGCGGTAGGAGAAGCTGCGTGAATCTTTTCCTTATTTAATAAATTACTTGTGCCTCAGAAGACAATGCCAACACACAATGCGGTCAGCCTGCTGGTTTGTCCATTCACACACATTTTTATCATCACATGATCTCTTATAACAAAATCACATCACTTTTTAAAATGTGTTTGGTAAAAGTGTTTCCATCATAGTTTGTTCATTTTTTCTTATCGAATAAAAAAAGTTTGTCCTACTCAGTTATGCAGTTTCAAAATCTATGCACATCTTGGCATTTCCATCAATTTTTTTTAACTCTTTATTTTCATTTTCATTGAAAAAACCTACGTACATACAGTACCACCTAAATCTGAAAGAGATGGACCATATATCAAAGTTGTCTTGGAAGTACTGTATCACAGTGAATTTAGCTTACTACAAAAAGGAACTGAAAACCCTACCTCCCACCCCACCAATCTAACATTGATCAAAATGTTTGTGGTTCCACAAACCTAAATAAAAAAAAAGGCATATTATACATGAAGGGGCGTCACGGTGGCGCAGTGGGTAACACGATCGCCTCATAGCAAGAAGGTCGCTGGTTCGAGCCTCGGCTGGATCAGTTGGCATTTCTGTGTGGAGTTTGCATGTTCTCCCCGTGTTTGCGTGGGTTTCCCCCGGGTGCTCCAGTTTCCCCCACAAGTCCAAAGACATGTGGTATAGGTGAATTGGGTTGGCTAAATTGTCCGTAGTGTATAAGTGTGTATGGATGTTTCCCAGTGATGGGTTGCAGCTGGATGGACATCCGCTGCGTAAAACATATGCTGGATAAGTTGGCAGTTCATTCCGCTGTGGCGACTCCTGATTAATAAAGGGACTAAGCCGAAAAGAAAATGAATAAATGAATGAATGAATTATACATGACTAACATTTATAATCATAATATGGAACTGGCAGGGACAAAAATTAAAAATTGAAGCAAGGTGTACATGGACAAAGACACCAAACATTATAAAATAATTATAAGATAATTATCAAATAAATAATGAAATAAAATAAATAAATTAACATACAATATTCTTGTAAAAGATTATATCAGTTCAGTCTATCTGCAAAAATAGTATGAATGGTTCCCAAATCTTGTTAAAAATGGACAATTTGTCACTTAATGTGAATCTCAGTTCTTCTAAATGTAACATATTACCAAGTTCCCTAGCCCACATTTCAAAGGTATTTTTGTAAAATGAGGTTGTTGTTTTTTTTGCAATACACATACAAAATAGAATTGCTTGTGTTTGGTTTCTACTGCAAGAACTGTCCTCTGCTCCTAAAAGTCCAATACTAGAAATCTGGACTCTACTAGAACTATGTTAAGCTAATCGATATTGTGAAAAGTGCTTTATAAATAAACATGAATTGAATTGAATTGAATACTAGGTGTCAACCTTTTTTTATGTACATATTCAAAATGTGCATACAAATAGGTGGATGGAAACATAGCTAAAACACTTCAAATTGACGTTAAAATCACGTCAACATTTTTTTATGTCATTTTGACATCAAGGTAGTCAACTGACATCAAATAGATTTGCATTTTTGACGTTTTTTATGGCATTTTGAAATTTATGGTGCCCGCTAGGTTGTGATTTCTGATGTCTGATGGTCTTTTTATTCTGTTTTAATGGCAGGAAGTCTGATAAAGCAGAGTACAGCGGCTGCTCTGTGCATGAAAACAACAATGGTCAGGCTACATTCGAGAACCCCATGTACAACACCAATTCCAAATCCATCGAGGGAAAGGTTGTCCGCTTCGATCCCAATCTCAACACGGTTTGCACAATGGTGTGAGGGTTCCACACAGTTTGAACTGTCATTTTTTACGTTGGCATCTACAGTTGAAGTCAGAATGATTCGCCCTCCTCTGAATTTTTCCAAATATTTCCCAAACGATGATTAACAGAGCAAGGAAATTTGCACAGTATTTCCTATAATGTTTTTTCTTCTGGAGAAAATCTTTGTTTTATTTCAGCTAGAATGAAAAGCAGTTTTTAATTATTTAAAAACCATTTTAAGGTCAATATTATTAAGCAATATTGGTTTTGATTGTCTACAGAACAAACCATCGTTATATAAAGATTTTCCTAATTACCCTAACTTGCCTAATTAATCTAGTTAAGCCTTTAAATGGCACTTTAAGCTGAATACTAGTATCTGAAAAATATCTAGTCAAATATTATGTACCGTCATCATGGCAAAGATAAAAGAAATCAGTTGTTAGAAATGAGTTATTAAAACTATTATGTTTAGAAATGTGTTCTTTCCGTTAAACAGAAATTG
>CAIGQV010001633.1:26566633-26597584 GCA_903798115.1 Danio jaintianensis | reverse complement strand
AGAAAAAATATACAGGGGGGCTAATAATTCAGGAGGGCTAATAATTCTCACTTCAACTGTATGTTGTTTAAGTCTCTTTGACGCAACTTGCAAGCACAGTTTGGGGTGCAGTACTCTCACCGCAGCTCAAGGCTATGCGCGGATTTGCAGGAAAACATCCGTTTCTTCACTGTTCAAGTGGAGAATTATATATTATATACATCTCACTCTGAGAGTGTTGACTTTGTATTTAAAAGCAGAGAAAAAGATAAAAAGGTATATATATATATATATATATGTTGTTGGGTAGTTTATTTCTCGAATTCTTTTAAGCCATTCCAAGGGCGTTCACACATACAGCGATTTTGAGAGTTGAGAAATGTTTGAAGTGCTCTATTAAGCTATTATTTACCTTTCATGCAGTGTATAATGTAGCTGTTTGTGAATGTAAAACGTCTACAGGGTTTCAAAGATCAAAGTACAGATAAATGGAGCTTTTTGTTTCTTTAAAGAGAGAAGTGAGAGTCCTCAGTCATCCAGTGTTATTTCCGGCGCAAATCTGTGTAAGTTTGTAACCAATTTCCATAATGACTGTCTACGGTTTTCATTGGCTCCAGCTGAGACTGGAGAAGTTTGTTTGAGATGTCAACATGAACACAATGTTTTCTGAGCAGCAAAAGCAAACCCACTTTCAAAGGATGAACACTGAAATTAATATGTAAAATTGATGCCGTTGGTCCTTTTTGTATCCAAGGAAGAGCTGAAATTCAGATATGGTAATGGGTATTTGGTTTAGACTGATCACAGCAGACTGAGGGTACGTTTATAGGACAGCAATGTAGCCAAAAATGGAAAAGTTTAACATTTACTATACAACGTTTTCACAATGTTTTTTTTACGAAAACAATCAAAAATTCAGTTTTTCGTAAGGAATGTGTATGGGATGTGTATGTATTATGTGCAGTGTGAGTAAGGCCCTGTTTACACTAATACGTTTTAGTTTTAAAATGCATAACTTTGGCTATGGTTATGCCTTCCATCCATACTACCCCAGAGTTTTTGAGCCCCGAAATGGAGCGTTTTGGAAATGCTGAAGAGGCTGTTTTCATTTTAAAATGCTGCTGCCCCATGTCAGTGTGGATGGGGGAAAACGGAGACATCTGAAAACATGGCTGCAGACATTCGCTACATATTTATATGACCGTCATCTTCACTGTATGCATATTTATAACAAAATAGAGCCTATAACATGATGATGATTATGAAAGCCTTTATTTGTCACATACACTGTTACATGCAGCGGAATTGGACCCCTCCGACCATACACAAACATCACACACGGGAAGACGACGAGGTAGCATAGTCATACGAGAGGTAGCATAGAAACAGTAAATAAGATACATTAGGGAAAAGGGAGGCAAAAAGAGCCCATCCCAGACTGTCCTTAAAGTAGGGCAGTGTGAGATCAGGGGAAAAAAAATCCCCAGCGACAAGGACATGAACACATAGACATAGACATAACATCGCAACAGGGGATGGGAATAGAGGATGTGGAGATAGTCCGATATAGCAGTTATGGAGTGAAAAGCGCTGGTCACAGATCCACCTACCCACACCGGGGGTGAACATAACTGCTTCCTTTCATTTTCGTTGAAAAATATGAAACATACTCTGTCTCTTTTGCTGAATATCAGTTTTAATAATCAATAATGGCCATTATAAAAGTATAACGTACAATAAGTTTATACAAAATAGGAAATAAAGGCAAGCAATCAGTGTACGTGGTTACATAAATTAATATATTTACTTATCTTTGCGCTCAGCCAAAACATGTTAACTGAGAACAAGTAATAGAAAAGACCAAAGAGTTGTTAGATCAAGTTTAACAACTATAGTGAGATGAGATCCAGCGGTAGATTCTTGATGAACTGTCCGACGTGCGCTGCTCTCACCTGGGGAGCTGTGCTCAAAGCACCCGCTGACTGCCTGAAGCTCAGACGTCCACATACACTGCAGCGCATGCCATGAGTGTGTGTGTGGTCATGTGATGTGCGTTTTCAGCGGTGTAGTGTGGATGGAGAGCTTTACAAAAAAACGCTAAATGAAACGCCAGTGTGGACGTGGATTGTTTTCATTCAGAAACACCATTTTAAAACTAAAACGCATCAGTGTAAATGGGGCCTGAGATGCGTCTCTTCTGTTAGCTGTAATGTGAATTAAATCCACACTTTGCTAATGAAGTGTTATCAAATACGTGAGCAACAAAAACCCTACCATGTACTTCGCCATTGTTGTGTGTTTGTCCACACCTGCCTTTAATCTACCATCCCCGAAACATGGCGGCATTTTCAATAACTTCCACTTTGTAACCACTTAGGCAACGAATAGGCAAAACGCATACTAAGTTTCCCTTTTTGGCTGAAAACATTGTCATGTAAATGGACTCTAAGCCAGCTGACCAATCAGAGCAGAGTTGGCTCTCAGAAAGGCGGAGTTTAGAGACCAGGGGTCTAATTTATAAAATTTGTGAAGAAACCTTCCTAAAAGTGAACGTACACCAGAATTGTTTGTTCGTTCGTTCGTTTGTTCTCTTTTCGGCTTAGTCCCTTTATTAATCTGGGGTCGCCACAGCGGAGTGAACCGCCAACTTATCCAGCATATGTTTTACGCAGCGGATGCCCTTCCAGCTGCAACCCATCACTGGGAAACACCCATACACTCCCATACACTACAGACAATTTATCTTACCCAATTCACCTATAGCACATGTCTTTGGACTTGTGGGGGAAACCAGAGCACCCGGAGGAAACCCACGCGAACACGGGGAGAACATGCAAACTCCACCCAGCCAAGGCTTGAACCAGCGACCTTCTTGCTGTGAGGCGCTACCCACTGCGCCACCGCGCCGCCCTACACTAGAATCAATTGTTATTTATTTATTAATGATTATGGCTCATATTTAAGTTAATAATGTTTACTTAAGAGCTTACTTACAGCTGCGCACATTCTCCCGTCAAGTTTGTTTTTTATAGATCAGAACATTTTCGTGGGAAGTGACCTACGCACATTTCCGCCCCCAATTTTGTGAATACGGAATGCCATGTTTATAAACGAGACCCCAGATCCTTAAACCAACCATTTCAGACAAAAAACTATTTACAACCTTTAAAATGGCATAATAGAGGCACTTTATACTATTCAAAGCAATGTTCCGACTATCAGGAGTGAAGACATTAGATGTGATGACACGATCCATCCCTTGTCAGACACCGCAGCTAAAATGGAGAAGTTAATGTTCTGTATGATTTCTGCTCTCCAAAAAAAATGACGCATGAAGAACCTTGTCAGAAATCATGAGCATTTACAGTTCCTTCATGCATTTCTAATCGTTCATTTAGTTCATGATATGATGCTTAATTGCTGCTGCGATTGATAGCCAAACTCTTTCCTCAGTAGAATGCTCATTTTTAGCGGATTGTTTGTCAGAAAAGCTTATTTTGGTTGAGTCTGAGAAGTAATTTGCTGTATATGTGAATGGCCCTTCAGACTGTGCACATCTTCTCATCATCATCACAGTGTGCTTAAACCATACAAACCTCCTGCAGATCTAGAGCATTAGCATTCCTGTTGGATGTGGCTCATCGTTCATGCATTCAACACACAGGTTTTTTGTTTTATTTTATTTTTTTAATTCAGAAATGATTGCTGTGACGCATTGCTTTCACACTGTTACAATAATGTTGTATTAGTTAATGCATTTACTAACATTAACTAACATGAATAAATGCTGTAATGAAGGTATTATTATATATTATTATATTATATTCAGTGTTTGTTCTAGTTAGTTAATGAAAATACAGTTGTTCATTGTTAGTTCATGTTGGTTCATTAACTAATGTTAAGTTTGGATTTTAATAAGGGATTAGTAAATGCTGGACTATGATTATTAAATGATCTATCTATTGTTCATACTTAGTTAGTAAATACATGAACTAATCAAACCTTATTGTAAAGTGTGAGCCTTTCACCTCTGGGTGTTTTAAAGGTGAAGTTTGTTGAGTGTTAATATTACATGCGCTGAAAAAGTATTTCATTGGATGTAAGTTTTTGACTCTTCTAAAGCATAAAAATACCATAATATGTTTGCAGATATTTAAGAAACATGCTAAGTGAACATTCTTGTTTATCTGACAAACAATGCGGAAGTCAGATATTCTGCTATGAAAATGTGCGTTACGTGCCAGAATGGCTGTCTTTGTTTTGGTTCTTTGGTCCCGCCCAATGCCAGTTAGCCAATTATATTTCAGCACCCCGGGTTCCCTTGGTGGAAAACAGCGTATTTGATTCATTCAGTCAGGAAAGCGCTCAGAGCATGCGTCCGCGACCAAAATGTGACCTGCGGTGGACAGTAGCAGACTGTGAAATGCGACGCAGATTCAGAGTTCCAGATGAGGTTATTAATTAGCAAATATTATAAATAATACGAACGTAAATATTAGGTGAGCAGGTTGCATTGTAACCCCATGTCCTAACAACACGCTACGTGACGAGACTTGCAGTGATAAGCAATTTGGCTGTTTGCACCAGACGAAACACGACAGAAATTTAAATACAGCCATTCGGAAGCACAGAGTAGTGCACTCACTGCACTCCAATGAAATGGTAAGGTTTACAATCTAATTAATACATATTAAACCTCTTTAACATTATTAAATGTAGATGCTGAATCACTGATATGTGTTGGCTTGCACTGAGTCACAGTTCTAAAGTTCAATTTCAAACGGTTTATTTTATTTTCAAGATCTGAGGTGAACTATCTGCTGCTGCTTTCAGTAGTATGGCAATAAATGTCATGTAAAATGGCATTCAAACTCACATTATTAGCATTATATGTATTATTATTTAACACTGAATAAAGCACATGAGGTGTACCTGAGGTGATCATTGTCAGTTCATCCTGTTGTTCAGCTGCAAAAGCCGTTTCTAAAATATAAATTTCAGGTGTTGGTTTGGACAAAAACTCCTTTTAATATGGAAAATATTCCTTCTATCGCGTGCCGTTGCTTTTATTTAGAACATGATTTAAATCAGCCTTTAGGCTCGATAGTCAGGCACACTTCTGTTGATGTCATCAATCTGGCAACCTGCACTTGCATTTGTTTTGAACCAGGTGTGCAATACCTAGTTCAACCACTGGGTGTCAAACTTACATACTGCACCTTTTTAAGGTAAGTGGTTGCAAGCAATTTATATGGGTTGAATTTAAACAAACAAATTAAGTTGAACATTACTACATTTAATTTGGTTGTTTAATTTCAGCCTATATAAATTGTTTGCAACCATTTACCTTAAAAAAAAAAAAAAAAAGAGTAAATCCAATGAATCATTTTTTTCAGTGTGTGTCTGCGTATTACCTGAAGAGTATCAAGCTGCGGACAGACTAGAGTTTGAGCATGCAAAATTCTTTCATATGCATCACTGCAAAAAGGGGCAGGATAAAACAAGATGATTAAACATCAATAAAATGAGCAATTGCTCCATATTTAAAAATTTTCGTACAAAGAGGTCATGTTTTGATCTTCTATTGGGCTCACGCAATCCCGTGATGCAATTTTGCAAAAGGTCAGAGTTTGCTGAGCTTGAACTACGGAATGTAGCGAGATGCAAAACTTTTCACATGAGCTTGCATTTCTGGTTACATTTGCATGCATATGAATGGAAGTCTATGGGGAGAAAAGTGCATTGTGTCCGTAGCTTTTCACAATTTTGCTCATTTTGACCAGGTCTGGCTAATCCATTGGCTGTTCGCAGTGGAATACGATTTTTTTTTTTTAAATAACTAAAGACATGTTTATGTACTTTGAGTCAATAACTTGAATAATTGAGTTTTTAAAATCCTTTCAAAGACTCTTTTGCTCACCAAAATTGCGTTTTTTTTTTTATTGAAACTACTAGTAAAAATCAACAAAAATGTGGATTTTTAATACAAAAAATAACTGTTATTATGTATCAATAACTTTTTAAATGTTACTTATTATTTTGAATAAATTATTATTTATTACTGTAATAATGTCAACATCATTACTCCAATCTTCAGAAATCATTCAAATATGATTTACTTCAATGGTTTGTAAATATGATTTGCTGGTTCATTTAATTATAATGATTCCTATTATAATCAAAAGGGTTTTTTTTTCAGCATAATAGTTTTGTCATACATTCTTTAAAGAATCCTCAACCAAAAGGTTAGAAATGAAATGGCATTTATTAGAAAAAGAAATATTTTATTGCATTATGAATTATTTTATTAGAATTTTGATCAATCTTTAATCCTTGATTAATAATGAATCATTGCTGAATAAGTAATAAATTCTTTAATTAAAAACAAATCTTAGTTCATCGAGCAGCATCATGTGACACTGATGACTGGAGAAATAATGCTGAAAATTCAGCTTTTTAGCACAGGAAACCAGTTATTTTAGCAGTTTACCACAATGTAGCAGTTTTAAGTTATCTTACGTTATTTAAGTTATCTTAAATAAGTGCAGATGTTTTTTCTGCCTAAATCTTATTCCACACTTTTTATGTAACGCAAATGCTAATAAACCCTTATTTTTTAAGAATACTGTAAATGAACAGATTCATCTGAGTGATCCACTTTTTCAAAATAAATATCTTCAGTGAATCTAAAGTGAGGCAAATTCTGAAAGAAATTATGCAGATTAATAGCCAATGGCATTTTTCTAAAATGCAATCTTTTGTTTGAGAATAAATATGTTTTAAAATCTTTGTTTTAAAGTTTTACTAACTGAATTTGTAGTTTTGCTAAGAAATAAAATAAAATAAAAATAGTGCTGACAGAATAAGTAAACGTGTCCTGAATGAACAGCCAATAAAAGTGTGAAAAAATCTATACTCCCTTTCTGATGCAGAATTTACACCACTTCACCTTTAAAAGTAAAAATAACTTAAAGGCATAGTTCACCCTAAAATAAAAATGTACTCACTATTTACTCTTCCTCGTGTGATTTTTAAACATTTATGATTTTCTTTTATCCGTTGAACACTAAAGAAGATATTTTGAAGAATGTCAGAAACCGGTAACCATTGACATTCATAGTAGGCAAAACAAATGGAAGTCAATAGTTATAGGTTTCCAACATTTTTCAAAATATTTTCTTTTGTGTTCGACAGACACTCTTGGGTGAACTACCCCTTTAAGGAACCCATTTGATTTTGCGTCATGTTTTCATTTAAATGTATGAGTTATTAATATTCGCGGATGTTTCTGATTCCTGGTTATTTGCTCACTTCAGGATCAAATCTAGCTTCTAAACGCTAAACATTTCATAACTCATAATAGTGCCTTGTATGATATTTCACTGGTGTTCGGGGCGGGTGGGAGAAAAATGGGGAATATTTTCTGTTTGTTTGTTTATTTATTGATCTGCTACAGTCAGTAATGGTTTAATTGTTCTCCAAGAAGTCACTTTTTGCACATACCTGCCAAATATAATCAGATATAGCGTCAGTGCTATGTTTGAGCTCTCTGTGCCGCTGCCCATGATGTTTGTATATTTCTACATTTCTACGTTTGGGGGTTGCGATTGTTGAGCGGCGTTGTCGTGCTGTGTTTGGCTCTCATTTTTGCGACAGTGTCAGAGATTTAGGATTGCTTTTAGACGTGGGTCTGTCACCCCTGTAAATGCATTCACATCAAATGTACAGATATTTAAACTTTTTTGAAAAGAGTTATATTTTTGTGACAAATTTGTAAAATAAAAAAAGGTTATGTACATATATCCATTTGTAAATGCCACTTACAAATAAAAAGTAATTTGCTTTTCTATATTTTTCTGGATTGTTTTGGTGTCTGTGTAATGAATGCGTGAGGACTGGGTTCATACTGCTAAAATTCCATGACTTTTCCAGGAATTTCAAGTCAATTATTATGACCTAATGTAATGTCTATGTCATTCATTCATTAGTTCATAAGGGATTAGTCCCTTATTCATCAGGGGTCGCCACAGCGGAATGAACCGCCAACTTATCCAGCATATGTTTTACACAGCGGATGCCCTTCCAGCAGCAACCCAATACTGGGAAACACCCATACACTCCCATTCACACACATACCGTCAATTTAGCTTACCTAATTCACCTATAGCGCATGTCTTTGGACTTGTGGGGGAAACCGGAGCACCCAGAGGAAACCCACGCCAACACAGGGAGAACATGCAAACTCCACACATTAGGGCGGCACGGTGGCTCAGTGGTTAGCACTGTCGCCTCACAGAAAGAAGGTCACTGGTTCGAGTCCCGGCTGGGTCAGTGGGCATTTCTGTGTGGAGTTTGCATGTTCTCCCCGTGTTGGCGTGGGTTTCCTCCGGGTGCTCTGGTTTCCCCCACAAGTCCAAAGACATGCGCTATAGGTGAATTGAATAAACTAAATTGGCTGTGGTGTATGAGTATGTGTTTGTTTAAACTACTTATTTAAAATGAGCTGAAACAACACAATTCTTGAGTTTTTTAGGGAGACAACTTAATTGTTTTATGTTCAATCCAATTAAATTTGTCAAAACTAACAAGCTAACGTAATTCCTTCATGTTCTCCCAACACAAATAAATTTTGTGGAACCCAGCATTTTTTACAGTGCATGTTCAGAAAAGTAAAAAGTGAACCATAACAAACATTTCATAAGGCGTTGTGGATAATATTAGCATGCAGGGCTCCACGTAGGCCTGTCACGATATCTATATTTTTTTGTACTATATATTGCACCAAAATATATTGCAATAAATTATATTATTGTCATTTTAAGACCATTTTATGCCACTCATTATATAATGCCAGAATAACAATATAATATCATCACAATGCAAGTACACTTTACCAAAGAACACATCATATTTTATTAAGATTATTTCATTTAATTATAGTCATTTTAACAATTTAATAATTAGGCATTGGAGTCAGAATGTGAAAAAGCATATCCTAAATAAATATTTATAAATGTAACAAAAAAGTGCAATGTAAAAAGTAACAGAGGCTGCAATATCTGCTAGCAGATCTATTTTCAGCTGTCAGACACCCACATGAAAATATATTGTATATATACTGAAAATTCATTCATTCATTTTCTTTTCGGCTTAGTCCCTTTATTATTCTGGGGTCGCCACAGCGGAATGAACCGCCAACTTATCCAGCATATGTTTTACGCAGCGGATGCCCTTCCTTACATACACTCCGGACAATTTAGCTTACTTAATTCACTTATAGCGCATGTCTTTGGACTGTGGGGGAAACCGGAGCACCCGGAGGAAACCCACGTAAACACGGGGAGAACATGCAAACTCCACAGAGAAATACCAACTGACCCAGCCGAGGCTCGAACCAACAACTTTCTTGCTGTGAGGCGACAGCGCTACCCACTGCGCCACCGTGCCGCCCCTATATTGAAAATATGCTAATAGATAGAGAGGCTGCGCAATCAGCTAAAATGTTGCTACAATTGGGTTTTATGTATGGGCGATATATATTGCATCACCAAAAATGACTGAGGTCATGTCCATGTGTTGTGCGATAAGTCGATATATTGATTATTGTGACAGGCCTAGCTTCACTTGAATATTGTATTTGTTTGTCCTGTCATTTTGCCTCAAATTAATGCTAATCTTGCATGCTTTTCAGAATGGATATTAGGACGCAGGGTTCGTTCGGCAGGTTTTTGCGTGATGAAGGACGTTTCATGCATGGGAAGGGGAGCACTAGCCATACTTGAAAGTTACATGCCACTTGAAAGTGAAGGATCAAACAGAACGTGGGACTTCAACGCCGCAGAGCCTCAAACTGCTGGATGTTGTTAGTTCCTTCCAGAATCGAGAGGCGATCAATTATTGATGAGGAACGGTGGAGATGGAGTGAGCCAGACGGGTTTACAGGCGTATAAACAAAGCCGAGGTTGATCAAATACAACAGAGAAGCTGACAGGACAATTTGTCCAGCTGCTTGTAAATAAAAATCAGGAGAATTAAAAGAGAACAAGTGCAAACCGAGGAAGAGAGCGGCAGTTTTTCAGAGAAAGCTTACAGATACAGCGGGGAAAATAAGTACTGAACATGTCACCATTTTTCTCAGAAAACATATTTCTAAAGGTGCCGTTGACTTGACATTTTCCCCGGATGCTGGTAACAACCAAAGAAATCCATATATGCAAAGAAAACAAATCTAATTATTTTACAAATGAAGTTATGTGTAATAAAATGAAATGACGCAGGGAAAAAGTATTGAACACATGAAGAAAGGCAGGTGTAGAATGGCAGTGAAAGTCCAGACAGCAGCTGGAATCTCTCAGTAGTTCTTCAGCAACCCTCTGCCCTTCATCAGTGTAACATTAACATTAACAACATCTTCATTAAAAGGAGGATGAAGATGAAACCAGGGTGGACATTTCAGCAAGACAATGATCCAAAACACAGCCAAGGAAACGTATTTTGGAAGTTGTTGCTTGTTTTGTTTTTCTCGTTATTTTTTTACATTATAAAATATATAGCGAAATAAAATGTATACACAAAATAAATAGCAAAAAATTCCCAAAAGTGAAATACTTGATCATCTAGCACAACGTTGAAGCTTCCATTATAATGTTCTAATATATATTAGCTCTGCTCAGCATGTTTTGCTCCAGCTCGTCTCGTCTCCGTCTGTGATGTCGAGTGAGTTAATTCAGAGCCGTCTGGAGATTTCAATATAAAGTGGCAGCTTCTGAAGCGCAGGTGACGTAGACGCAGATGATGAAGTACAGAAAGAACCATCACACATCACAACCTCTCACACTCCACGTGTGTCTGACACACACTCCTGCATTGCTGATGTGAGGGGTCACGTGGCCAGATGACCTTCAGTTTTATTTCGTAGATTTTCTTATATTTTCTTCTTCGTCTTTTTCTTTTTGAAATCTAATATCGAATACAGGCTACGGTGTGCTTACCTAAGAAACGACTGGCTATGTGTAAGGTAACTAACATGCATTGAGGTTTCATGGGTAGGGTTTAGGTATAGTTACTGTATCACTTGTCAAACATACTTTAAAATCAAGACAGGAGGAAGTTTCTTAAAGGAGACCTATTATGCAAAAATCACGTTTATTAGGGGTTGAAACACAGTTGTGTGGCAACAGTCTGTGAACATAGCCAGCTTCTAATGGAAGGAATTCAGCATAGGCTCATTCTGAAAACGTAGCCCTATATACGTTTCGGGAGATCGCAAAGTACGTATGTCTGCATTTCATTTTTAAAATGAACGCTACGGGGCGGTATGACGCCGTTCCTTTTCACGCTTACCAGCAGGTCGCTTACCTCCGTATGGACGGATTTCCCGCAGTTACCAGTTTGTCCAGTTAGCTCGCCATGTACGTCGGTGGACTTGAGACGCAGAGAGGAGTTGACCACGACGACGGGGTTTGAGTCCGGTGAGGAACGGTTCTAGAAAACGTGTAAGACAAAAAAAGAATCCAAAAAATAAAATAAACAAGTAAATAACAGGGTGAGAATGTGGTAAAATCTGAAAACGTGGTAAAAACCAGGCAAGGGCTTTTCTTTTTCTGGATTTAAAACTGTAGGTTGGGTTTAGGGAAGGGGGTGAGCAGGTCAATCGGTGCTTTGAAAGCACTATTGTTTGGGTTTAGGGAAGAAGGAGGGTGAGTCAGTCGATCGGTCAGTCAGTCAGTCAGTCAGTCAAACAGTCAGTCAACAGCGGCCTCTGGTGGAACAGCGGGCGCGAATGGCACTCGCGAGAAAAATTTGAGATCTCAAAAAGCGTGCACAGCGGCCTTTGGTGGATTTGCGAAACAAAAACTGCAAAAAAAACGTAGCTCCTAGGATGTATTTGGCGCTCTCCAGAAATTTATATAATGGTATGTTTTCCAAATGAGCCTGGGTTGAACAAATTAATTACTTCTATTTTTTATAATCACACTTCATAAAAACAGTCTGTAGAAACACTTTGATTGACATGTTACCTTTGTACGTGTCATCGGAGTGGAAAAGCCCCGCCCATTAGTGACGATCTTTCCCTCAGTAGCATAAACAGCCCTGAGTGAGAAGCACCCGTCCGCCATACCATTGACTACTTTCTTCTGAGACATTATTTTTTTTGACATTTTCAGTTTTTCACAGATATAATGTAAGTCCTGTTTTGAATCTACTGCTATGCTGACACACAGGCATTTGTAGCTCCGCCCTCTTTTGAAAAAAGAATCTCATTTGAATTTAAATTGACAGTCACTAAAATACGTTTGTCAGCATGAATACATTAACTAACATTGATGTATTCACTAACATTAACTAAGTATGGATAATGTTGTAAAGCAGTGGTCCCTGACCTTTTTATCATCGTGGACCAGTCAACGCTTTACTGAGGAGGGCAAGCCACGCACCTCCATTGAAAATAACGAACTTGTGCGAACTCTAGAAAAGATGCGATATGCGAATGTCATTTGCATTTCTCCAGCAGTTGATCTTCTTGCACAGACATGCTGGATTCACCTGATTTGTTGACAAATGGGTTGCAGATCCATTCCTTGGCAGTTCGCGGGACCTTCACTGGGCCTTTTCCCCTTCGTAAAGAAACTTTCCAAAGACGTCCGTTTCTTACTCATTTTGCTGCTTGTGGGTTAAATTTGGGAGCTCAAGTAATCGAGATGTAAGCGAGAGAATACGGTCATTTTTCAAAATAAAAGATTTTTCAAAATAAAAGATTGTTCAGACTCAGATAATAAATAAAACGGAAATAGTTAATGATTTCTTGTGCGGCCCGGTACCGATTAATCCACCTAGTGGTTGAGGACCACTGTTGTAAAGCATTTATAAATCATAGTTCAACATTGACTAATCCATTCAAAGTTGTGCTTGTTAACATAAGTAATGCACTGTAAGTTAACACGAGCAAATGTTATTTAACTTAAATAACATTAACAAACATTAAAACTGTATTACTAATTGTTTGTTCATGTTAGTAAATACATTAACAATCATTGTTGTTTTTTTAATAATTATATGTTTTTCTTCCAAATTCTGAAAACAAGGAATATTGAGCTATAATCATTTTCTGCAAATAAATGCTCTAAATGATAATGCTCTATTTAGACATTTCAAAGAAACTTATCAGTATTTTATAAAAAATAGATCTATTTTATTTATGATGCTAGATATTTGAACGTTTTATCTATTTTGAATGTTTTATTTTGAATGTTTCAATTTTACTGTTACTCTAAGCTGTTTATCTTTTTTGTGTAAAGCGCTTTGAGAATTAAGTTTTAAAAGGCGCTATATAAAATTATTATTATTATTATTATTACTATTATTATTATTATTAATATTAAAATGAGCACCTATTAACGGCAAATAAATTTTTTTTTAATTCAGAATGTGTTCATCTTGAAATAGTATCACATTATAAGTTATTCTTACACTTGCATTATAATAAATATATTTTTAAATGTTATGCATTTTGAATGTGATCATTTGTGAGCCTTAAAAAAACTTTTAAAAACATTTCAAATGGCTATTTTTATTTATTTATTTATTTTGCTGCCTGTTCAAACTACTTATTTAAAATGAGCTGAATCAACACAATTCCTGAGGTTTTTTGGGGGACAACTTAATTATTTTGTTCAGTCAGCTTAAATTGGTAAAAACGATTTTAACTTAATTGATTTGTGTTGGGACAACACGAAGGAATTGTGTGGAGCCCAGCATTTTTTACAGTGCATGTAAATTGAAAGGAAACATTATTATTATTCATTCATTTTCTTTTCGGCTTAGTCCCTTTATTAATCTGGGGTCGCCACAGCGGAATGAACCGCCAACTTATCCAGTATATGTTTTACGCAGCGGATGCCCTTCCAGCTGCAACCCATCACTGGGGAACATCCATACACACTCATTCACACACATACGGTCAATTTAGCTTCCCCAATTGACCTATAGCGCATCTCTTTGGACTTGTGGGGGAAACCGGAGCACCCGGAGGAAACCCACGCCAACACAGGGAGAACATGCAAACTCCACACAGAAATGCCAACTGACCCAGCCGAGGCTCGAACCAGCGACCTTCTTGCTGTGAGGCGATTGTGCTACCCACTGCGCAACCGTGACGCCATTATTATTATTATTATTATTATTATCATCATCATCATCATCATCATCAAACGTGTATATTACAAGTTCAGTCTGTAGGCATGAGTGAATAGGCTACTTAACAACCAAAACAGCAATGCTGGTCAACAGAACTGTATATATGCAGTTGTGTAATGTTTCTATATAGCATGCAAAGCTGCAAGCAAAAACAAAAAGTATCTCTTCCAAGTCTAGCCAGGCATGCAGAATACAAGTGTTGAATAGGGATTTTCTAAACTTGTCACCATTTTGAACTCCATCTCTCATGTAAACACTCTAAAATGAATCCGTTTCCATGCCATTTTATGCAAATCCGCTCTAATCAGGGAAGCGATCTCAAATCCAGCCTTATAACAGTAGCCTATATTCTTTTTAATTACTAGTTAATCTTATTATAATGCTTTGATTAGCGGTGTAGTCATTCCAGCAGCCCTGCACTGATCATGAAACTACAGGTAAACACCTCAGTAGTTTTCCAGAAAGATGCTCCACAGTGCCGCCCATATGATTTTTGCTTTGTTTTAAATGGTGTCGATGGGATCTGCCATCATAAGAGTAAACACGCAACTATGGAAACAACATCAATAGAGGGAAGGCAGCTGGCAAAAACAGTAATTTCCCAAAGCAGCCAATTGCATAACGAAGAGAAAAGAAGAATAAGAAGAAGAAGAAAAAAAAAAAGCCCTGAGTGTCACTGCTCTGCAATTACCTTGCTGGGTAATTACTCAGCAGAGCTCTGTTTTGGGGCTGGAATATATTTAATCTGCTGATGATGGCTCTTTTTTTTGATGAGCCGTGTAATTAAATTCGTTTGCAATATATTGGAGATTGAAAACTTGCATCGAGAACGGCTTTCTTCTTTGTGTGTACTCTGATCAGCTACAAAAGGGGATGTAAAAATGTGTAATGTTCATGGCAAGCAGTTTTAACATTCAATCGACATGTAGTATCTTCTGCTACAATTGTTTTGTTGTTATTTTATTAAGGACTAGTAGTTATTTAACAGATATTAATGTATTTATTGGGGCGGCATGGTGGCTTAGTGGTTAGCACTGTCACCTCACAGCAAGAAGGTCGCTGGTTCGAGTCATTTAAAGTCCATTTATTACACAAAATAGTTCACGGTTTGTCATATCCTTTAAGAATCATCTCCTCTCGCACTTCTTGGGAGATTTGCGCGTTCCGCTGATGTTTTCCATCAGGGATAGTCGTCACTTCTTTCTCATATATAACATTCAAAAATGTACCTATTACTTTCCGCCATTTTTGTTATCAAAATAGCAAAAATGTCATACACCCGGAGCAATAATGCGTAAGACGTGTTTGGTGTGATTTGTTGCTATTTTCAGACCAGCGCAACAGCAATTTTCACTTTTTGCACCACATTGTTTAAATAACAAATCCATTTGCACCACTTTGTGGACTCATGGGTGTGCTGGTCTGAAAAGGAGGTGTGTTAAAGCAAATTGTTGGCGCGTTGCTATTTTGAGGAACTGAAATAGACCGCACCATTGTAGTCCAAGTCCAGCGCAGAGAGTGTTAGTTATGCGCCTATGCAGGTCCAAACGCTTACACATTTCTTAATACACACAGGATGTGCAGCAATACACAAATATCTTTACATATGAAAAATAATTAAAGGATTAAAATGTTACAAAAAATTATTATTTTCTACATAAATATAAAAAGCACTGCCCCCATGCCTTCTTCACCTCGGGGGGCTTTTTTAACTTTATTCATGACAATTTGTATAATTTTATTATTAGTAGTATTATTATTTATTATATGCATATTTATATTTATTTTAACAAACATGTTTTTGGAGACGTCTGCATCACCATATGGGGCATAAGAATAGGACGTGTGTTTGGATATAAGTCAGTTTTTTGACCACACTTCATTATTATTGTTCATTTATTCGTTTGCTGGAAATTAGAACTGAATTTAGAAATAGTTTTGAAGCAAATCTTTGTGCTTAACAAACTAAATTAAATATGTAGGCTAATGGATGTCTTCAGTGGAGTGAGTTTCCACCGTTTCCTTACTCCACGAAAGTAAAGGAGTAAAGAGTGAAAGTAAAGAGAAAGTAAAGAGGCCGAATGGAGGAGGCTCGTTCTTTATCCTCGCACTGCAGATGGTTTGTTTGTTTTCTTGCTAGTGAAGTGTTCAGTTTTTCCACTTACAACGTCCGCCATGTAAATAGCAAATGTGCCATCGTGCCGCAACTGACTCTTAAAGGGAATGGGAGATGAGACTCTGATTGGTTTAATGCACGTTATACTCAAAACACACCCATAACTCATTAAGAGAATAAGCATAACCCTGTTAGACCATGCGTCAGGGCGCAGACCGTATTTTTTCGTCCTTAAAATAGCAAAAGTGGATTCAGACATGCCTTTAATGCTTTTGCATCATGTGCTTTACACTTTGTGCTTAGATCATAAAAATGTTAAAACGGCTTGCCATATAATGATCTATTTCAGCCTTCTAAGCAAATGTACTGGTTTTTCCTCAAGAATCGTGAATGCATGACGTCACGATCTTGAAGGAAGTGTTTGAATAAGTTTTTCCTCAAGCAGATTGAGCTTTTCTCCACCATCTGCGTCGCTCTCACGACTGCAGTAATTATCAAGGTAATGGTGCTTATCATGCATGAAATATGAATACCATTTACATAAATCGTCCTTGATAGTCCAAACATCCTTAGCGAAAAGTTGAGATGCCTTAAATATTTGACGGATTTTCAGAGCCGGAGGGATATGAATCTAAATCTGACATTTTCCTCCTGACACAAGGTGTTGCAGGTTAACAGACAAGCTGCAGCTTTGCAGTCTATCATACCATATGCTTGACATTTTGGCAGGGGACAACTCTGTAGATTATAGCAGGAGACACTTAGATAAAAACCTGACGGTGGCAGGAATAGATGCGGCATCTATTTTGAGTCCCAAACGCACAAGTCTCTTTGGACCGAGGCGTCGCTCAGGGACTCGTTCAGCACATCTCAGTGTATTCACTTCATCAGAGAGTCTGCAGACGAATCTCACAATAAATGCTTACTGAGAGACTGTCAAACGCATGCCGATGCAAACCGACAAACTTTTGTTGGCTCTTGTGTTGAATCCACAAGGTGAAGTGCTAAAAATGAGTCTTCATGCTGGTTTTTTTACATACAGTGAACAGCTGCAGAAATACTGCACTCAAAAAATGTTTTTTGCTGTTTGTTTAAACTACTTATTTAAAATGAGCTGAATCAACACAATTCTTGAGTTTTTTGGGGGACAATTTAGCTGTTTTATGTTCAATCCTCTTAAATTTGCAAAAACAATTCATTCATTCATTCATTTTCTTTTCGGCTTAGTCCCTTTATTAATCTGGGGTCGCCACAGCGGAATGAACCGCCAACTTATCCAGCATATGTTTTACGCAGCGGATGCCCTTCCAGCTGCAACCCTTCACTGGGAAACATCCATACACACTCATTCACACACATACACTACGGACAATTTAGCTTACCCAATTTACCTATACCACATGTTTTTGCGACTTGTGGGGGAAACCGACGCGAACACGGGGAGAACATGCAATATTTTTTTTTTCTATTGTCTACAGAACAGACCATTGACTTGCCTAATTACCCTAACTTGCCTAGTTAACCTAATTAACCTAGTTAAGCCTTTAAACTGCACTTTAAGCTGAATACTAGTATCGAGAAAAATATCTAGTAAAATATTATGTACTGTCATCATGGCAAAGATTTAAAAAAAAATTTTTTAGAAATCTGTTGAGGAAAACTTGAGAAAAAAAAAAAAAGAATTAAAATTTAACAGGAGTGCTAATAATAATTCTGATTTCAACAGTATGTCTATATACCTTGTTTTGTCTCAAGCAATTGAAAGTCTTCAGAATTGGAGCAAATGACAGATTTTTTATTTCTTTTTTGCCTTTAACAAGCTCATATCGCCAGAGTTGCCAGTATTTGGGATTTTTTCATTAATACGGTTGCTCATGTGCGAGATTATGCTCTTTTTTTGGAGAACGGCGTGGAGAAATGACTGTTTTCTGAGTGACGAACAGCACGACAGAAGCTGCAGGAGATGCTCAGACCTTTTTCTCGCTGCTGTCTGTCATGCCGGATGACTTTTCCATCTGCTCGCTGAATCTACGGGGTAAAAAGCCGGAGTAAAAATTGGCTTCCTTTGATGAGAATGTGACACATGAAATGACTTCTTTTGTGCGGCTCCCTGAGCGTCAGACAAAGCTCGGCCCTCCATTGACTGTCAAACTTCAGGTAAAGACTGCCACTATCAAAACGCTAGAGCTACTGCCCTCAGGAAACATCCTGCTCTGCAACTGCACATGAATATTAATTCATTTCCTCGAAATGATGATGCAAATATTCCAAACATTATGCAACTGCTTGAAATCTGATTAATAACACACCTGTAACTGCGCATTATGAAAGTTTTTATAAAGTAATACACTGTTAAACATATCTGTTAATTAACAGTTTCTGTATTTTTGGTTTATTTACGGTTGTGAACTGCATTATGAGATGTTGATCTCTGCTCTGTCGACTTTTGATGTTGAAAATTGAAGTGACATTCAACAAAGTGACATTTTAGTACTTTTAAATAGTATAATGTATAAGATAGAGAAATAAGTATGTAAAATAACAGCTGGCAGTTTATTACAAGGTTATAGACAAAAAGATTTGTACAAATAAGTTTATTAGA
The DNA here is from genome assembly GCA_903798115.1 of Danio jaintianensis. Taxonomy (NCBI): domain Eukaryota; kingdom Metazoa; phylum Chordata; class Actinopteri; order Cypriniformes; family Danionidae; genus Danio; species Danio jaintianensis. The sequence goes on along the minus strand of CAIGQV010001633.1, from coordinate 26,578,691 downwards.
AAGTGTCTTTTACCGGATTGCTATCCTGGTCCTCATTCATTATTCATTGATTTTCTTTTCAGCTTAGTCCCTTTATTAATCTGGGGTCACCCCAGCGGAATGAACCGCCAGCTTATCCAGCATATGTTTTACGCAGCGGATGCCCTTCCAGCTGCAACCCATCACTGGGAAACACCCATTCACACACATACACTACGGACAATTTAGCTTACCCAATTCACCTATTGCGCATGTCTTTGGACTTGTGGGGGAAACCGGAGCACCCGGAGGAAACCCACGCCAACACAGGGAAAACATGCAAACTCCACACAGAAATGCCAACTGACCCAGCCGAGGCTCGAACCAGCGATCTTCTTGCTGTGAGGCGACAGCGCTACCCACTCCGCCACCGCGCCGCCCTATCCTGGTCCTCATTCATTCATTCATTTTCTTTTCGGCTTAGTCCCTTTATTAATCTGGGGTCGCCACAGCGGAATGAACCGCCAACTTATCCAGCATATGTTTTACGCAGCGGATGCCCTTCCAGCTGCAACCCATCACTGGGAAACACACTCATTCACACACATAGACCACGGACAATTTAGCCTACCCAATTCACCTATACCACATGTTTTTGGACTGTGGGTGAAACCGGAGCACCCGGAGGAAACCCACGCGAACACGGGGAGAACATGCAAACTCCACACAGAAACGCCAACTGACCCAGCCGAGGCTCGAACCAGCGACCTTCTTGCTGTGAGGCGAACGTGCTACCCACTGCGCCACCGTGACGCCTATCCTGGTCCTATTAAAAGAAATTATATTTTCCAACCTTTTAATTGGAATTTAGTTAAGAAAATTAAATGCAAACATTTTTGACATTTCTTCTTCCTCCAAAACATAAAGAAGTACATTTTAAAATTATGTATGATATTTACCCTGCAAAGGAGTTTCTGAGAAAAAGATTTAATGTGAATTGTAATGTTTGCCAATTCTGCGATAGTGATATTGAAACTGTTGAACATCTTTTTCTTCACTGTAATTTGGTTAATCCTTTCTGTTCTGATGAGGGCAACTGGATAAAACAATATATCTGTTATATAAGTTTCCTTGTAATTACATTGTGAAATTTGGAGTACATTTGAACAACAAAAATGATGACTTGACTGCAAATTGTTTCATTATTTTCCTTTGTTCATAAATGCAAAATTTTGAAAACAGCTCCTCATTTGATTGTCTTTAAAAAAGAGTTTGCCACCTATGCAGAGCCTTTAAAAATAATGAAGGGTGAGAAGGCTAAAAAAATGATATGATTTGTTTCAAGAATATGGTTTTATTTAACCCCTTACAAAGTTTCTCTTCGATGTCTGCACGGTATGTTGATTATTTTTGTTAAGTTATTTTATACATTTTTTAGTTTAATTTTATAGCTTTTAATTTGATTCATTGTATATCTGACATTTCTCAGTCAGTTTGTGAAAGATTACGTTGGAATTGAGTTTGGTGTAAATTGTTATGTTTTTGAAAGGCAAATAAAAAAGAGGGGAAGTGCATCTCATAATTTCAAAGTAACTTGCGCAAAATAAAAAAAGTAGATGCATTATGAAAATTTACCACACTTAAGGCAGTTTTTTTCCACGTGAGAGGATTAAAGCAATAAAGTGTGTTGCTTTATTTAACCGTCACAATTTGGTCGAAATGCTGCAGCTGTGAATGGTGATTAGCATCATGGGGAGACTCGTTTCCTCCAGTGCGAGACGGCGGGAAACATCAGATGCTCAAACCGGCTGAAGGAAGAGTTTCGCGGACACCACACGACACTGTTGCCCCCCAGTGTTTATCCCGCTGCTCAACTGGAACAGATATTCTTCTCTAGGGTGAGTACACCGTAAAACATCATAGTTTTTGGATTCTAGTTTTCACATTTAGTCATTTAGCATACGCTTTTATCCATAGACTTACAAGTGAAGACAAAAGAAGCACTTCAAAGGAAAAGTTAATTATTTTAGGATAGCACTTAGCATAGGCTAGGTGCATTAGTCTATTTCAGAGATGCCCAAATGACAAAGTTGGCCCATGGTAACCTTTGATTTGGCCCACCATCCCATCTGAAAAGAGAGCAAGAATTATGGGGAGGTGGTTGGGCCGAATGGCTTTGACAGAGTTAATTATTTCGATTTAAACATAACCCTTTGTTTCTTTGTTTTATTGCTGAGCTGCAAAAAAAGCCAACTGAAATTAAATGTTGTAAATGAATCAAACTTTTAAAATGTAAAATCTGTCACTTGACAAAAAGCGATGCACAAGACATCGGTGAGCAAATCAAGGCAAAGGCAGGAGCAGGTTGACTAGTGTTTTCAGCATTGAACTCTATTGTGTTATAAATGAGATTGTTCATGTTTTTACTGTAATAAGTTCATTATTGAATGTTAAAAATGATACTGCATTAGTTAATATGATTTAAAGCAACGTTTTCTAGTAATTTCTAGTAATTTTTAAATATTAGCAATTAAATTATTAAATTACCCATTGCAAATATATTCGGTTTGGTAAATATTTGGCCCACATCCCTCAATTAAGTTTGGTTTTTGGCCCTTTATAAGGAAACGTTTGGGCACCCCTGGTCTATATAATGTTAACTGACAATAAAAAGTAATCTTTGTTAATGTTAAAACAACATTGACTAATACATTATTAAACACGGTGGCGCAGTGGGTAGCGCTGTCGCCTTACAGCAAGAAGGTCGCTGGTTCGAGCCTCGGCTGGGTCAGTTGGCATTTCTGTGTGGAGTTTGCATGTTCTCCCCGTGTTCACGTGGGTTTCCTCCAGGTGCTCCGGTTTCCCCCACAAGTCCAAAGACATGTGGTACAGGTGAATTGGGTAAGCTAAATTGTCTGTAGTGTATGTGTGTGAATGGGAGTGTATGGGTGTTTCCCAGTGATGGGTTGCAGCTGGAAGGGCATCCGCTGCATAAAACATATGCTGGATAAGTTGGCGGTTCATTCCGCTGTGGTGACCCCAGATTAATAAAGGGACTAAGCCAAAAAGAAAATGAATGAATGAATTATTAAACACAAAATTATAATGTTATTTAATGAGAACGATTTTATTATTAATTGATGAAGACGCAAATTGTAAATGTACATTTTATTCTATATAAAAAGTGTGCTCGAATGTTTTTCTTTTTTTTTGGATTAATATTTAAATGTAATATTCTTGGGAAAAAATGACCATATCTTATGTATGAAGCTGATTTTTTTCATCCTTCCTTGTTGTTGTTGTTAATATTATGAAATATCCTGTGGTAATAATCCTACCATATTTTGTTTAATTAATTAATTAATTATTTTTTTTTATTATCTGGTCTGTAATAGTTATAATGAAAATAATTGTTAGTTTAAATATTATTTGAGGTGCCTTGAAAGTATTAAGGCAAGTTTTATTTAATTAGATTTAATTATTTTTTTATTTACATTTTTTAGGGTAGTTGATGACATCTTTTTTATGATAATAATTTGATACCATGATATAATGGTATATAGCACTGAATTCTGATTTATACAGAGGCACTGAAATGTATATGTTACACGATACTCCGAAGAATACCATGGTATTAGCTTGTTTTTGCTCCATTTATTTATTTAAATATCTATAATAGTTATAATGAAAATAATGCTTAGTTTAAATATTATTTAATGTACCTTGATAGTATTATTAAACCAACGATTATTTAATTTCATTTAATTTATTTGTATTTTTTTTTAGGGTAGTTGATGACATTTTTTTAATGGTAATAATGTGATACCATGGTATAATTAATTAATTAATAGCGCAGTATTCCGATTTATACAGAGGCACTGAAATTTATGTATGATCATACATTACACAATACTCACAAGAATACCATGGTAATAGCATATTTTTGGTTCATTTACCATTATATATATATTTTAATATCTATAATAGTTATAATGAAAATAATTATTAGTTTCAATATTATTTGATGTGCCTTGACAGTATTAAGCCAAGTATTATTTAATTTAATTTATTTTATTTTTTATTTATATATTTTTAAAGTAGTTGATGACATCTCTTTTATGGTAATAATTTGATACCATGGTGGTATTATTAATAGCTCAGTATTCCGATTTATACAGAGGCATTAAAATGTATATATGATCATACATTACACAATACTTCCAAGAATACCATGGTAATAGCATATTTTTTGCTTGGTTTACAATGCAAAAAAAAAAAACCCTTCCTTTTTTTTCATGTTTTATTTGTTGTCACAATATAATGCCATTGTCATCCTGAATATATGCCGTGTAGATTCCATGGTACATGAATACTGTAATTACCTAGTACAATGGTGCTGTACTGTTATAGTCTGATGACTGTCTGCTTTCTCTCTACAGACTGATGGGAAATTCAGACGTTAGGATTTTTTCTTCTCCTCCAGTATCTCTCTATTAGGACGTGTCAATGTAAGTCTGCAATAATAGGACAGATATCAGTTGAGTTCTCTTCACCTACATTCAGGGCGTCCAGTGACCCGTGTGCCGTCCGTCACTGTGATATGCTGTCAAAACCATCGTATGGAGGATTATTCTGATGCAGACTTTAAGAATCAGAATGCCGCAATGCCATTTGTATGCAGAGAATAGAGTTTACATAACTCTCCTGATCATAAGTCGATATGATATTATGTAACCAGTTTCTGCAAGAAGAAAAATGTGGCTCAATCTCTGTTACCACCACTAGAATGATATTTTAAAATTAGCAATAATTTATCTGTGTTTGCCAGTATGTGTAGCATCAAGCTGAGGTTCTTAAAAGCCAATTATTTTAGTAAAATATATATATATATTTGTAATTTTCAAGCCAAGAAAACAGGATTCCTATCATTATTTATTTTTTACACTAATGTAATTTAAAACATTTGGAATAATAAGGACAAGCTCTAGAAAGCTGCATTTTTTTTTATAACAAATACTACTTTAAAAAACTGTTATATTGTAAAATATTTATAGAATTTAACGTAACTGTTTTATATTTTAATATTTTTTTAAATATTTAAATCTGTGATTAAAAACTTGAATTTTGAATCATTACTCCAGTCGTTACATCAATCAAATCATATCAGTGCAAAATTATGAGTATTATTATTAGTCATTATTAAATGTTAATGTTATAAAAATGTTGTTAATTTATTTTCTGAACAATATTCTAAGCATTATTTCATACAACAGCTCTGTGTGAACAATAAACTGAAGTATTAAAACAATAATAAGCACACAAAAACAGATGATGAAACTGATTTTCGTGTGTGTTTATATACACTCACCGGCCACTTTATTAGGTACACCTGTCCAACTGCTCGTTAACGCAAATTTCTTATCAGCCAATCACATGGCAACAACTCAATGCATTTAGGCATGTAGACATGGTCAAGACGATCTGCTGCAGTTCAAACAGAGCATCAGAATGGGGAAGAAAGGTGATTTAAGTGACTTTGAACGTGGCATGGTTGTTGGAGTCAGACGGGCTGGTCTGAGTATTTCAGAAACTGCTGATCTACTGGGATTTTCATGCACAACCATCTCTAGGGTTTACAGAGAATGGTCAGAAAAAGAGAAAATGAGTCATGTCATAAAGCGCTAATCATCTCAGACTGGTTTCTTGAACATGACAATGAGTTCACTGTACTCAAATGGCCTCCACAGTCACCAGACCTCAATCCAATAGAGCACTTTTGGGATGTGGTGGAATGGGAGATTCGCATCATGGATGTGCAGCCGACAAATCTGCAGCAACTGCGTGATGCTATTATGTCAATATGGACCAAAATCTCTGAGGAATATTTCCAGTACCTTGTTGAATCTATGCCACGAAGGATTAAGGCAGTTCTGAAGGCAAAAGGGGGTCCAACCCGGTACTAGTAAGGTGTACCTAATAAAGTGGCCAGTGAGTGTATATATATATATATAATTTATTTATTTATTTTAATAATATATTTTAAATTTTTGTCTTTTTTAAAATTATTTATTTAAAAATTTACAATAAATAAAAATCAAGACCAGTTGTTATTAAAGGTAATTTTTTTATTTACTTATTTACTGATTACTGATTTTATTTGTTTATTTTAACTTTTTTTATTTTGCATGTGTAAATTTGCTAAATTCTTCATGTTTTCATGTTTTCTTATCATTTAACTTCCCAAAAAGATTCCTCTAATAATCCAAAATCAAACAAAAAGGGCTTCAGGGCTAATTAATGTGTCTGTGCTCTTTGGGTAAGGGATTCATAAAGATAAACAGCAAAATTATAAGTCCAAGGCACTCGAAAAAATGTGAAAAAAGTATTTAAAAAGCCTTTATTAACATGGCTAATCCCTGTTACCCTGATGAAGGCAAGTGTTTGCAGTTTTAAGGTTTAGCCATGTTAGTAAAGGCTTTTTAAATATTTTTTTCACATTTTGTTCGAGTGCCTTGGACTAATATTTTCGCTGTTTATTCCTCTAATAACGTTTGGTCCACACTGCAGGTTTTTCTGCACAAGAACCATCCATTATTTGACTGACACAAACTAAGGAGCCATTTAAGGCTTTACCTGAAACAAACGACACCACAAACAACTACAGTACTAACACAGAAAACAACTCAGACACTTTGTATTGATTCTTTGACCCAAATGTATGTCTGTCCTTCAGTGAATGATCCTGGATTCATGGATCTGCTGACCTTAAACTTTCCAGCTTTATCTTTGTGGAAAACTCAGCACCACAGATGCTCTTCATCACTCAATATTTGGCCTAAAAACAAACACTCCGGCCAGACAGATCCTTCAGGGCACATCATGTATTACTAAACCACATATAAAAATGAACAACGAAGCTCAGAAAAGATTCCCAGTGTTCAGGGGTCTCAGGATCAGGCCGGTCGCACAGAGAAAAGTTTACTTTACCAGCAGCTTAAAATCTGTGATTTGAAAAGCACAAAACTGTTCATATTTACAGTGTCTCGGCAGGGCGATGAATGGAAGGCTGTGATGTGGAAAGAAAGAGTGGATTCAGCAGAGAGGAAGACCTCCGTCACGGAGAAACGCCGCTCTGTACAGTAAGCACACAGATCAGCTTTCTCTTCCAGCTTTGGGACGTCGCCAAAGCAGCTGCCGTGCAGGAAAAATGGAGGGAATATTGAATGGGGGCCTTGTTTCAGAAGTTAAAATCGAACTCTTTCAAATATAGTATGCCAGTATATGCAGTATCGGATGCAAGGAGGCTACAAGTCTGAAGATTAAATATTAAAAAACTAATTATTTATCTAATACAAATTGAATATATGGGAATTCGATCATTATTTCTTTAAAACAGAAACATTTATTTCACATTAAAATTGATTCATTTAAAACAGAACATTTGCATGAAGGAAAAGCTCACCAATGCTGCATTTATTTGGTTACTGTTAGGGCTGCACGATATTGGAATCTGACATTCCTATATGTTGTTTTTCTGCGATATATATATATATTGCGATATACTTTGTTAAACTTGGAAAGATATTTTGGTCTTTATTTTAAGGTTCAATTCTTGCTCTTAGCAAACCATTTTGACTTTTGCTTCAGTAAACTCCTAATTTGCTTCTTATTAAAAGTTATTAATGTAGTTTAGGTATTGGGTAGGATTAGGGATGTAAAATAAGATCATGCAGAATACTAATAAGCAGCCAATAGCTTAACAACATGCATGCTAATAAGCATCTAGTTAATAGAGAGAAATGGTCCCTAAAGTGTTACCAATTTTGGTTGATTGGGAGGATTCTGTAGAGAAGTGAATCATGCATAAAATGTAATAAACAAACTACAAGCATAGATGAATGCAACAAAGCAAAGATAAAAGTGAAATAAACAGTGCATGCTTTATGGTTTTGTATATGTAAATGTAAAAATTACACTGCAAAGTTAACTCAACATTGCATATCTATGCGATGTGACTATTGCAGATGCACACATTGCGATATCGATGCTCAAACTATATACTGTGCAGCCCTTACTGTATAAAAAAGCTGGAAAAGCAGCAATATTGAGAAATATTATCGCAATTTAAAACTGTTTTCCTATTTTAATTTCCTTTCATTTATTCCAGTTACGCAAAGCTGCATTTCCAGAAGCATTACTCTAGCCTCACATCATTAATACACATCAGTACAACGTTATTCATTCATTCATTCATTTTCCTTCGGCTTTGTCCCTTTATTCATCAGGGGTCGCCACAGAGGAATAAACCGCCAACTTATCCAGCATATGTTTTACACAGCGGATGCCCTTCCAGCTGCAACCCAGTACTGGGAAACATCCATACACATTCATTCACATACATACACTACAGCCAATTTAGTTTATCCAATTCACCTATAGCGCATGTCTTTGGATGGGAAACCGGAGCACCCAGAGGAAACCCACGCCAACACGCGGAGAAAATGCGAACTCCACACAGAAATGCCAACTGCCCCAGCCGGGACCTGAACCAGCGACCTTGCTGTGAGGCGACAGTGCTAACCACTGAGCCACCATGTCGCCCACGTTATATATGTTATATATATATTTATATTATTATATTTATTATTTATATAATTATATTTGTTGTTATTTCTAATGCAAAGCTTTTCATTTGAATTTTAATTAATTTTTAGCATCATTACTCCAGTCATCAAAAATTTCACATCATTCATTCATTCATTCATTTTCTTTTCGGCTTAGTCCCTTTATTAATCTGGGGTCGCCACAGCGGAATGAACCACCAACTTATCCAGCATATGTTTCACGCAGTGGATGCCCTTCCAGCTGCAACCCATCACTGGGAAACACCCATACACTCTCATTCACACACATACACTTTTTACCAATTTAGCTTCCAATTCAATCCAATTCACCTATAGCGCATGTCTTTGGACTGTGGGGGAACCGAAGCACCCAGAGGAAACCCATGTGAACACAGGGAGAACATGCAAACTCCACACAGAAATCCTTTCACATCAGTGCATCATAAAAAGCATCTTCTTATTGTTATATGTTTTGATCAGTAGTGCCTGTGATTAATTTATTGATTATTTCTTTTTTATTATTGCTCTATATTCTAAGCATCACTTCATATAAGGCTTTGTGTGAGGAATAAACTAAAATGTAAAATGTTCAAAAACAACAGCTTAAGTTTTAGTATTTTTCTTATTCAAACATTTTCACAGAGAGAGAGAGAGAGAGACTTAGATTGGTAGAACTAAACAATTCCCTGATTCCAAAAGTGCTTGAAAAAACTCCCAACTCTATAATTATTACTAGACCTTTAAAGTACAGGATGGCTTCCTGCTCGATTATCAGAGGAGATTACAAAGTTATTTTAAGACAAATATCTGATCATAAAATATGAATGTTAGAGAACTTATGCTGTGCACAGCATGATGCCGAGCAAACTTTAAAAAAAAAACAAAGCTTGAAGGAATATATTTCCACCCACAAAACTTAAATTGATATCTCCTCTTCACTCTCAAAACACATTTGCATGGCAAATTTGAATGTATGCAAATGAGAATTTGAGATTTAAATGGTTCTGTAGTGAACTATTGAGATTTATTTATTTATTTCATGCTTTTAAGCAAAACATCTAAAGAAAATAGATTTTTTCTCCTCTATTGTGAAGTATATCTGAGTGATTTCCCAGTACTGAGTTGCGGCTGGAAGGGCATCCGCTGTGTAAAATATGCCGGAATAGTTGGCGGTTCATTCCGCTGTTGCGACCTCAGAAATAAAGACTAAGCCAAAGGAAAATGAATGAATAAATGAATATCTGAGTGACGCAGCTTCTTGAACAACAACATGTCTTTGGACTGTGGAGGAAACCGAAGCACCCGGAGGAAATCCACGCGAACACGGGGAGAACATGCAAACTCCACACAGAAATGCCAACTGACCCAGCCGAGGCTCGAACCAGCAACTTTCTTGCTGCCCGTGCCGCCCCAGAAAAAACCCTTCACTTCAAATGCAACACATTTACAGACACAAAAACTATCTTCACAATTGAAAGTTATAAAAAACTGCAATCATGAGTTTACTATCTTGCAATTATGAGAAAAAAAAGTCAGAATTGTGAGGGAAAACGGTCCGAATAGCAAGAAATAAAGTCAGAGTTATGACATATAACTCAGAATTGCAAGAAAAAAAATCTGCATAACTGTTACAACATAATTGGGCAGGTACAAAGGGGGAAAAAATGTCAAAGGTCATCTCACCTGTGCCAAACATCAGTAGACACTGATTTGACCATCAGAAATATTGATTCTTGTTTCATGTCATATCATAACCCATTATATTGAGATTCTGCATGTAGATGGAGGTTTCAGCGGCGCTCCGGGAGTAATTGGTCTCTGGAGAGATCAAATCCACCTCTCTCTCTCTCTCTCTCTCTCTCAAGTTCAAGTTCAACTTGCTTTATTGGCATTCCATTTTGTACAGTGTTGTAAAAGCATTTTAAATATGTATAAGATATGTAATATATTAACATCATCAAATTAATGAAATGCCTAGTAAATAAAAAATAAATGACAAAAAAACAGATAATATATTTGATAATTATAACAATTAAAATAATAATAATAAAAAAGTCTAGATTATTTAAATAAGACGCATGAATTTAGATTAATTCAATTGATTATTTTAATTAAATTAACCATTTCTCTCTCAATTCAATAATTGCTTTATTGGCATGACAAATGTTACAAATGTACTGCCAAAGCATTCATAAAGTTTACATTAACAAAGAACATACATAAAAATAAAGAATAAAAGTAAATACAGTAAACAGTAGTAAAAAAATATATAAATAATAAGAAATAAAATAATTTCAAAAATAATAATTATAATGAAATAAATACAAATTAAAAAAATAATAAAAAAATAAAAAAGAATAAACTACATTTAACAATCAACATTTATGGATAAAACAGTAATAATAAATAATAATAATCAGTATATTTACAATATATATTATTTATTTATTGGCATGAGATATCATCAAATTAATAATATACAGTAAATAATAGAAATAAATAAAAGAAAAAGAAAAAAAGACAAAGAAAAAAATAATAAAAACAGATAATATCTCTGATAATTATAGAAATATTATTATATAATATAATTCTCTCTCTCTCAAATTCAGACTTGCTTTATTGGTTTGACAAATATTACATATGTATTGCCAAAGCATTTGTTAGTTTACATTAAACAACATTATAAAGCAAATGACATAGTAGTAGTGGGAAACATAATAATAATTAACTGTATATTTAACAATGATTCAACTCTCTATTCAACTCTCTCTCTTTCTCTCAAATTCAACACATTTACATTACACTGAACTGAACTAGGCGGCACGGTGGCTGAGTGGTTAGCACTGTCGCCTCACAGCAAGAAGGTCGCTGGTTCGAGTCCCAGCTGGGTCAGTTGGCATTACTGTATGAAGTTTGTTTCTGTGTGTTGGCGTGGGTTTCTTCTGGGTGCTCCGGTTTCCCCCACAGTCCAAAGACATGCGCTATAGGTGAATTGAATAAACTAAATTGGCCGTAGTGTATGTGTGTGTGTGAACGAGTGTGTATGGACGTTTCCCAGTACTGGGTTGCAGCTGGAAGGGCATCCGCTGTGTAAAACATATGCTGGATAAGTTGGCGGTTCATTCCGCTGTTACGACCCCTGATTAATAAAGGGACTAAGCCGAAGAAAAAATGAATGAATGAACTAAACTAAACTGAACTTCAACTTGAATTGAATTAAGCGCATATAAACATAGTTTATAAAAACACAGTAAACACATAGTTAAAACATAGTAAATAGTGGTAATAAATTTTTTTTAATAATGAATCAAAATGAACTGTACATTTAACAATCAGCATTCAACATTTTATGATAAAACAGTAATTATAAACAAGAATAATCAGTATATTTACAATGATTCATTTATAACTATCCAGTGTGTGCGCATGTCTCTCTCTCTCTCTCTCTCTCTCTCTCTCTCTCTCTCTCTCTCTCT